>CM032336.1:33730787-34930787 GCA_019022515.1 Quercus aquifolioides
TAAACTCGCTTGACATAAAATCGAGTATTGTGGTAGATTTGTCATTTCCTCCCCCACCTTGTGGGAGTTCTACTGCCAAATGTACGACGCCTTAATGGTACTCAGTCTCTATATAACCGAGTTATAAAACTCGCTTGACGTAAAATTGAGTACTGTCATTGTAGATTTTGTCATTTCCTCCCCCACCTTCTGGGACCACTGACCATTTGCCATTACTTCTTCATGCAGGAGCCTTCTGAACGTGGACCGGTTTGTGCCTTCTACCAGTGTGTCAACTTCTATTGCCAGTATCAACTTCAACTGACCAGCTTCACCAAGTGCACTTATTTTTCGTAATGTCATTGTCTTCCCCATTCTGTCAACATCTCACCTGATAGGTAACAACTGCTAACCATTTATAACAACACAAAGTCAGTGAATGTTATGAGACTTCAATTAGGGTATCTGAACATAATAGTGCATGAGGTTCAGAATTTCAAATAACACTAATTTTGTGATTGCTGTGGGAGGGGTTATCTGAACATGGAATTGTGGTAGTATTTAAGACAACACACATTCTGTGATTGTTGTGGGTCTTCAATGTGGGTATCTTAACATAATAATGCATGAGTCCATCCAGTTATGTTAACACAAATTCTGAATAATAATGTTGTGGGAAGAATGGGGGGTACCTGAACATAATAATGTGGTATAGTATTTAACACAACACAAATTCTTTGAATGTTGTGGGTCTTCACTGGGGGTATCTGAACGTAATGATGCATGAGTCCATTTATGATAACACAAATTATGTGACTGTTGTCAGCAGAATGGGGGGTATTTGAACATAATAATGCAGTACACTGATAAATTTAGACGGATGGAGGAAAATTTATTATATTTCATATTTAAATTAGTGTGGTCCCCACATGAATCTAGACACAAGACAGTGGGAACATTAAAATCTTGTTCATATAGTGTTTGTCCAACCTGTATTGACATGACAACCCCTAATAACTGAAATTGTAATGCTTGGACCACGAAATGAGGTTATAAATGCACCACAATAATTATCTTCTTTCTACCCACAAACTTTGTAGATTGACTAAGTTATGAGTTGCAATGCCTCAACGTCAAATCGTAAAATGTGAAACAAATTTGGATCTACTTCAACATGTGGATCATCACAAGTTCCAGCAGATCAACAACTACAGACATACACAGACCACTATGGAGGAAAGTGGGTTGGAAAGAAGAGAGATTTCGTTAATATGCCAATATACACATATGAGAGTCTTGGAAGCGTCGGGCACATCATGGTCGACAAACCTACAAAACTAAGTATAGATAGCACCGCAATAGAGTTCACCGTATCAGAACCACCATGGTCAACCCTATACGAGAAGAGGTGTGAGTTGGAGGTGTATTGTCGATGGCACAGGTTACGAGTTCCTAAGGCACGCTCAGCCGAGTTACCTAGAGATGAACCTGCCAACATACTTGCTCGTCTTCAACAAAAGAACAATCAAATGCAAAGGCGACTAGATCGTTTTCACGCAATCCAAAAAGCTAGGAAGCATCTAAAGGGGAAGGCGCAAGAGCGAGCCATGAAGTCTATTAATGAAATTACTACGTTAGATGATGACAGAGATATTTCAGACTTCTCAGATTCAAGCAATGATGATTTCCAAAAATTTCTACCTACGAACATTAGACGTTGTTGTTAATGTCTACACATTTTGTGCAAGACAAACTGTTGTTGTTAATGTCTGACAAATGATGATTATGTATGTTAAACTTTTGCAAATCTAAAGATTAACTGTTCATTAGTTTTGGCTAAGGTTATATGAAATCAGTTTCTCATTTTCCCCTGCTGTTCTTTGTTGCTACATATGAAAATTTAATATGAATATTTACGCATAGATTCAATACATACAGACTCATCCAAACCACACAGACCAACTGGGACCATCACCATCAAGGTGTAGACACTCACATTTGTTCAAAATAATGCTCCCTTCCACCATGCATGACATGAAACTGGTAATGTATTAAATTGCTATGTTAGTATGTTGCAGTGTTTTCAATGGATTGGCTAAGTGTATATGAAATCACTTGCTCATATACCTGTATCCGTGTGTCTTAGTTCTGCTACTGTACTATTTTATACAGATACATTACATACAGACTCATCCAAACTAGACTAACCACTCATTCTCTCTTCGTCTTTATGTACACGAAACTTTTTTTGTAACAAACTTGTCTCCGACTTCATGTGTTGTGGGCAAATCATCTTCGGGATATGTTTGTATCATCTTCATCTAAGTCTATTATTTCTACCTAATGATCTTCCAATTTACAGCTCTTACTGGGTGGATATTGAATCTCAGTGACAGTCTTATCAAATATAAGAACATGGAAGCTTGAATTTCCTTCAATCTGAACACTAAAAAATAACCATAATAGATAGAATGTTATTCAACGAAATCCTGCCAACCATTACAAACCCAAATGTTGTTATCAGTTTTCTTCAATCCCACTTGCCAAATATCACCATAGGGAGCAGTGAATGTAGCTACGGTGGATAGCTCAGCACTGTTGAACCCTGACCACAAGTACCCATCCACACTGACGCTTGAAAAGTTTATGCATCAATTTTTGGGGTGAGCTGTCCACCATTGCTACACTGATATTTGCAGTGCTACATGTGCTGCTCAACAGTTTCACACTGTTGAACTGTTTCTAGTCATATCACCCACATGCATGTCGATACACAGATATGCATCATTTTGCAATGCACCGTTCTCTACGATGCAGAGCATCCCTAAAAAGTTAGTGATACATTTAACATAGCTCGACACTGTTTCATCAAGTCATGTCAGATGAAGCACAAGAATGTTAAATAGTCTTCACGTGAACCCTATCCAGTCATATCACCTACACGCACGTCAATACACAAATCTGCATCCCTTTGCAATGCATCGTTTTCAAGGATGCAAAGCATCCCTGAAAAGTTTATGATACATTTAACACAGCTCAACAATGTCCCGTCAAATCATGTCAGATGAAGCATAGGAAATCTAAATAGTCTTCATGTGAATAAATACACAACCTCTTTTGCAGTACACATCACCAACCCGCTACTATAGCACAAGCTACAGCCATATGAAACAGCTGCCTCAACAAATCACATGCACCAACAGGTGCCACTGTATAGCCAAGTCATGAAAAGTGGTTTTGCATGTGCTCCTCGACACCTCACTGAACAATAGACTGTTAACTTATATCATCTGTATTCACGTGAATACTTACCCTTACATATAATCACATCCATGTGAATACTTGCCCTTGCAAAACTCCTATATAAAGTCCCATTTACATCTACCCTTGCAAAACATCTACGCATACTAAAGTCCCATTTACATTTACCCTTAATTAACATCTACACATACTGATCAGAAGTCACATTTTCCAATGTCAATGCGCAATTGGATGCTACCTCTTTTTCCAGATAACTATAGGAGGGAGAGAGATTCCGACGAGAAGGAATACTATGCTGGACTGCGACGAGAGTGGGACTTTCGCGTGAACGAGTCCAATGCTCTGCACAATGATATCGTGCAACTTGGAGCGTCTCTTGTCGACCGTGTCTCGCTCACACTACCACGGAGAAACATACACCAATATGAGCATGCAGTGACAAAAATTAAAAAAGAGAATAATCTTATGATACTCCGTAAGTCCAGGTATCACATGCTACAACTGGCGGAAGAGCTAGCCGCCGCAACGAACAGGCAACTCACTCCGACAGAACATAACAATGTCCTCAACTACGAGGACTACCTGTCAGAGTGAATGCTTATGTGGTTTATGTGTTATGTAGCGTTAGTAGCATTAGTGTTCAATATGCAATGCATGCATATTGGTGACATCGTGTAAGTTATTTTAAGTTTTTTGTGTTATGCTCTAGGTGCTTATTGAAAAACATCATGTGTGGGAACATTAATCTTTTATGCATTATGTGAGAATAATCTAGATTACGAATAACGTGCATGCTCCTCACAATCAATAATAAGGTTTACATAGTACAAATGCAACAACAGTGACACACGTACATTTAAGACATAGTTAAGCACAATAGTTCTCCAACAAAGTCTAATTACACCACGACACAATTACTCTTTGAAAGTTCAAAATGGGTATGAAACACCCTTGAACGTTTAGATCCCAAATTACAAAATTACCAATTCAAGCTTTATATCAAACAATTAATGTGCGGAACATGATAACAAGCTAATCACAGAATTGATAACTAATCTAAGCCAAATATAAACACATCCACAACAATAAATATAAGGCAAAGATAAAGGGAAAGAAGATGCAAACACACGGACAACACACGATGTGTTATCGAAGAGGAAACCGAAGTCCTCGGCGTAAAACCTCTCCGCCGCCCTCCAACCGGTGATAAAATCCACTAAAGAATATAGTTGGGATACATGAACAGCAGAAGACCCTCCAAGCCTAATCTACCCAAGTACCTAAGCCCTCCAAGCTTCTTGCTCCAACGAGGTTACGCCGAACCTATTTCTTCTTTAGCTTCCCGGATTCCTCTACTTGACCATAGCATCAACCAATGTATATTGGTTCCTTCCCAAACTGATTCCCTAAGCACGAAATAAACCTTCTCACAAACGTGGGTGTGGTGAGATAAGGATTTGGTCAATGACCTCTAAAGGGTATGACAATGGAGAGGAAGAGAGTAGAGGAATTTGTAGAGTTTCTTAGATGAAGATTGAGGATGAGGCAATCTTGTTTTTCTCTAGGGGTTTCTCTCACAAAATTCTCTCTGGAAGCTCTCTCAATTTAGTGGGTATAAGGGTCTATATATAGTGGTGTGTGTTTAGGAATACGAAGAGTCAGTTTTAGCCAAACAGGGTAAATTGGCGGCTTGACCTCGCGGCTTGTCCAAGTCGCGAGTTCAAGTCGCGGCCTAACGGCCTGGCCAGCCTGGGACTTTTGTCCTGTAGTGCGACAGCTGGCGCGACCCTTCAGCTCCCCTCGTGCATCTCACGTGCCAGCAGTTGATGACTTGCAGCCGCGAGCCACCCGCGAGTCCTAGCTGCGAAATTCTGCAATCTTGCACATATTTGAGCTTTTCTTCACATCTCCTCACACACTACCCTTACAATAATCCCACCTAAATACAGGGTTACTAAATGCTTAAATTACAAGCAAATTGGCACGGAATAAAGCCAACAAGATGGTTGATAAATTTTCAACCTTACAATCTCCCCCTTTGGCTATTCCGTGACAAAACCCTAAAACAAACTCTAGACTTAACGCGTGAGTTGGGAACAGTTGGAAAACTCACTCACACCTAACTCTAGAATCTGCAAAGCTTTAGAACCATAAGAACAAGTAACTCCTGAAATTTGTAAACAGAAATTTGTAATTCAAATGGAGCAAGCATAAAATGGAATAAAGCAATAGACCATGGCAAGACCAAAATAGGTAATCACTATAACCAAGTGATCACAATGCTCATTCACACTTGGAATGAACATCCGGACATTCAAGATGACAAACACAAGGCAAATCACTTGAATGACCAACACTCAACCAATGCACAATACAAGAAGCATGTACATCTAGGAAAAATCCTACAAGGGCACAAGAGTGACAGTACTTAGAAGAAAATGCATAACATTTAGTTGGAAGTACTGATTTAACAAAGCACAAAGGCTGCATAAAGCATGGCACAAACCACAAAGGCCTACAAACGTGCATAGAAACAAAACAAACCCTTAAAGCTTACATAAGCAACATGGGTACAAACCACAACATAAAGAACTGAAGCTGAATAACATCATACTATATATATGCTGAAATAAACAACTACCACCACTGTATTTTGAATTATCAAAGTTTTATACACAGAAAATCAAATGAAAGAGAAATGATAAAGAAATCTCCCCCTCAAAAGCACTCCCCCTCAAGAGTTGCCCCAAAAGTTCTCCCCCCTTTTTGACATGAATTACCAAAGGGTCACTGTTGTAACATGGTGAAAATGCTATCAACTTGGGCTGTTACAACATCGATCTGGTCCTGCATAACTGCGATTCTCTTTGACTGCTCTCGTTGGCTTTGTCTGAGATTCTTTTCCACTTTGTCAATGTGCTTATGGAGGTTCTCAAATAACATTCCCAACCGATCAGGTTGAGGGGCAGACTGTGCTTGTGGAGTGAGAGGATGCAGTGATATATGTGTGTCTGGTTCAGGAGAGGATCGAGTAGCAGGAGAGAGATGTGCACTCTTCGGAGATTTGGATGAATGACTTCTACTAGCTTGTAGTGTGGACATAGAGATCAGACGAAGGCGCGTAGTTATTTTCCCGGCTGAGGGAGGAGTAACACCTTCCTGTAGAACAATCTTCATAATGAGACTGCAAAATGGAAGACACCCTCGTGCTACTGTTCGAGTTGTTGTCTTTCTTATGATATGATAGATATGGGCACAAATGTCAATGGTGGTGCTTGTGATGAGATCACATAGAAATTTAGCCCTGCCAAGGTTGATATACACCGTGTTGGTCAGCGGGTAGAGATTGGTAAACATGATCAGCTTCAATGTTGTTAACTCAGGTGAAAACTTGGTAGTACTTGTGGATGTGCCAGAACTGGAGATGTCATGGTCAGGACCAAGAACTTGGAGAATGTCATGAACCGTTGGAGTGTGATCATCATAAGGAGTTAGGTCGGCATTCTCAGGTCTAGTGATGTTGAGAAGTTCAGCTATGGTATCCGGATTAATGATAAACTCTGTTCCTCTTACCCAACAATGCATTTCACTTCCAAGATCAACTGTGTTGGCGAAACACTCTTTCACTAGTTCCATCATAGGATCAACAAAATTTCCAAATAAATTTGCCCAATCTTTTGTCTCGAAGATCCGAGGTACAAAAGTGGTTTCCAAAGAGTCAAATCTGACCTCCCGTTCCACTATTGGGGTTCCCCGGTCAAAAATGCTTGAGTAAGCATGTAGGTGCTGAGGAGATCTGAACAGTTCAATATTGAGTTCAGTAGATGGCTGTGATGAAGAACGTGTTCGTTTTGCAACAGGCACTGTTTCTTCTTCTGTCATAACTTCTTTTCCTTTAGAGGATTGTCGAGACATCTCTAAGAGAGCAAACGCACAGCAAAGTACCAAAAGAATACCACAGGGAGCCAACATCAACTTGATCAGATTCAGTTAACAATGTGAACAGAAATTTCACTTAACCACAAACACAATAATCAGATTAACACACTCCACACTGAAGTACAGTAACATTTCATGGAGCACAAACTCTATAGAAACTACAGAACCATAGACAAATGACCCAAGGCCACATACAGAGTGCACCACAGAGAAACCCCAAACCCATATGTTTAATGAGTAAAAAGACACTCTATCAAACGAAAAATGCTCAGACTAGAGACAAGCATACTGAAGCACAGACAAGATACAAAACAAACTCAGCAACAAAAGAAAATATCCTCAAACAAACAAAATCACCACTTTAGGCAAACCCATATTTGAACACAATATATCGCAGAGCACATGTGCAATGTTCAACACAAGAAGGTAATGGTTAACATAGTAAGAATGAAATGAGGGAAAGAAAACCCATACCTTTTTCTTGGTGTTTGAGGAGGACATAATGCAAAAATGGATTCTTTTTCAGTGAGACACGGAGTGTTTGAGTGAGAAATGAAGAGGACAATGGACAGTCACAAAGCTTCGAGGGAAAAACTGAAAAACAGTTTTAAAATTTGTCTTCAAAACGCAAAACATGCGTTTTTCGCGACTGGATCAAATCGTCAGTAAGTTGCCAGGTTAAGCCACGAAACACTGTGAAGAAAAGAAACTTGAGAATTTCTCTAATTGTGTTTCGCGACTGGAAGGTCTACCCGCGAGATAGTTGCGATATGAGCCGCAAAATTCCCTGAGTACCTCTCGCGACTGGACCTTCCACCCGCGAACCAATCGCCACACTGACCCGCGAAAACTGGAAAACTCAAAATTTGGAAAAATTTTCTAAGTCTTTTTCACGATTAGAGCATTTACTCGCCAGTTAGTCACGACAAATCTCTGAATGATCTCGCGACTGAGATATGCGACTGGGCCAACCCGCGACTTAGTCGCCAAAACAGGGCAACGCTGTTTTTTTTTGAAAAATTTTACATTTTTGGTAAAAACAAAGTACTTTCCAAAAACAAAACAAAACACTCAAAAATCTTTTTGTGTTTGACCAACAAAGATTGAGCATGTGAAAACACTTTTAATCAAGTACAATCACACAAATGAATATGGCATTCATTGAACATAGACTTGTGTGTTGTGTGTGGATATCAAAAATGAGAGTCCTTAGTCCAATGTGAAGCTTCAATGATCAATTCAATCAAGGCATATACAACTAGCACTAGATAATGTGATCTATCTCAATTATAGAAACATGCATATATGACCTCCCACAAGAACTTGATAACAATTCTTTGAAGCTTTTCATTTGGCTTCATATTCAACATATCATTTGCCATTTTTGAGCAAAGAAAATCTCATTGAGAGATAGATGCCTGAAATTTTTGATATTTCAATTAATGAGTTAGCCTTTGGCTTTTTGAGCATCATACATTTTATTTTGGTCGCTTTCCCCTTTTTCCTAGTCAAATACTAGTATGTGCGACAGGCTTTTGCAGCTCTATATCTCTTTTCATTTGGAGATTTACATTTAGAGAGCTCTTTAAAGCATAAAAATAAAAAATGGAAGATATATAGGCATGAGTCTATGCATGTCTCAAGATCAACAAAACCATTCACTAATTATTCATGACCAGGTTGAAGATCTATTTACAACAATCACATAGATTTCAGAATTTCTTCCACAATGATATGAGTGCATGAGAGACAAGCTAAGCTCGTTAAATGCTCACAGCCATAAGTACAAATGTACAAAGCAAAACATGCTTGGAGACAAAACTCAACAAAGTGATCAAACTTTTTGGATTTTCTACTTTTTATGTGTTTTTGGATTTTTGACACAACAGCAGAAAAAATAAAAGCATTTTAAACACAAACAAACACAAATTAAAAATCAACACTCAAAAACACAAAACATATAGCCAATCATATCCACAAAGTATAGGAAGAATTGATGCATGGACATGTTATAATGCTTATGCATGAGTACCCTTTGTCACCCACACGTCACGTGCGTTTGGGGTGATATCCTTGACGGATCGGGTACGAGAGTTAGGGTTGTCAAACCTTCGTGTGAAGCTTTCCAGGTAGTTGGTGAAGGCACCAATCATCTTCATCACGTCCATAGTTCCTGGATCACGGTTTCGACTCCTTGGCTGCTCACCACCCCAAGACCTCATGTCATTTCTTCTTCCTCATGACCGAGGTGCACTTGCATTGTTGTCTGCTCTTAGCTTTTGACAGTTGGGTCTAGTGTGTCCTTGCAGTCCGCAATAGTGACAAAGATAGTTTGCTCTAGGACCCTGCTGCTGTCTTGGGAGAGATCTTTCTCTAGCTCCAAATCTGGCTTCAGATTGATTTCGGGATTTGTTAAACATCCGTTGATTAGCCACATTCTTTTTCTTCTCAGCCTTAACTATCTCTGGAGTAGGCTTATCGACAGCCGTCTCTTTGGTTTTCACAAACTTTACTTCCTTGGTGACTTTGGCTGATGAGCTGCTCCCTCCGGTATATCCCAACCCGGACTTGTCTGAGGCATGTTTTTGAGATGAAATAACATAATCTAGCTTCCTGGAGGAGACCCTATCTACTTTGGCATGAGCTTGTACTACCTCTTGCTCGAGAAACCTCACCTTCATGTAAGCTTCTGATAGCTCACCATTAAGTGCTTCAATCTCACACTTTACCTCCTTATATCTAACCAGCAGGCTTTTGAAATATTCCTCAGCTCTCTTCATTTTCTTCACGACTGCCTTTGCCACCTTTGTATACTCACATGATTTCTCAAGAAGTAATGCGTAATTCTTTTGAAGGCTGGATGTATCTTCTTCTTCTTCAGCTTCTGATTCTTCAACAATCCCAATGGACTCCTCATCAGAACATTCACCCAGCTCATTCACAAGAGTACTCAAATCATCTGAAGATCCCACATGTGCAATGGTCATGAATGAGGAGTAATTTCCTTCTCCGTCACAGCTTTCTTCAGAGTCAGATTTTGATGAGTCTGAGTCACTTAAAGTAGTGGCATAGACCTTTCCTTTTGACTTCAAATAATTTGGACATTCCTTTTTGAAGTGTCCATGTCCATTACACTCAAAGCAAGTGATTCCTTGAGATGATTGGGAATCTCTATCATCCTTCCTTCGGAATTCTTTCTTCTCCCTCCCGGAACTCTGAAATTTTCCTTTGTCACCAAATTTCCCACCATTCTTGAGTTTCAAGAATTTTCGAAAATTCTTTACAAGATACGCCATTTCTTTATCTACTGCATCTTCTTCCGAATGGTCATGAGATGCCACTCTCTCATCAATTGTTTTAAGAGCAAGTGATTTGCTCTTCTTCTGAGAAGGTAGGGACAACTCATATGTCTGCAGAGAACCAACCAGCTCTTGAACCTTGATGTCGTCAAGATCTTTGCTCTCTTCAATGGCTGTAACTTTGGCACGAAAAATTTCTGGTAGTGACCGAAGGATCTTCCTTACAACTTTAGACTCCTCCGTCTTTTCCCCCAAATTGAATTTGCCGACGACTACCTCGTTTAGCTTACTGTAAAAAGAGTCAAAGGACTCATCCTCATCCATCTTTAGCTGCTCAAAGCGAGTGGTCAACATCTGAAGTTTGGTGTCTTTCACCTTCTTGGTTCCTTCATAAGTCATCTCCAGAATCTCCCATGCTTCCTTAGCAACGGTAATATGTGAAATCCTGTGAAATTCTTCTGGAGAGATACCACAGAAAATGGCGTTCAATGCTTTATTGTTTGCATTAGCTGCCGCAAGAGCTGCCTTGTCCCAAGTGGATTTGGCATCCTCCAGCTTTGTCCAACCTATATCGACTGCATCCAACCTCATCCATAGAACACAAAAACGCCCTCATTCGGACTTTCCAAAATGCATAATTATTACCATCAAAAAATGGTGGAACATTAAGAGATTGAGACCTATCCATCTCAACAAGGGGTCAAGAATCACACTCAGGTATTAAAACCACAATAAGTGTACCTGCTCTGATACCAATTGAAAGTTCAAAATGGGTATGAAACACCCTTGAACGTTTAGACCCCAAATTACAAAATTACCAATTCAAGCTTTATATCAAACAATTAATGTGCGGAACATGATAACAAGCTAATCACAGAATTGATATAAACACATCCACAGCAGTAAATATAAGGCAAAGATAAAGGGAAAGAAGATGCAAACACACGGACAACACACGATGTGTTATCGAAGAGGAAACTGAAGTCCTCGGCGTAAAACCTCTCCGCCGCCCTCCAAGCAGTGATAAAATCCACTAAAGAATATAGTTGGGATACATGAACAGCAGAAGACCCTCCAAGCCTAATCTACCCAAGTACCTAAGCCCTCCAAGCTTCTTGCTCCAACGAGGTTACGCCGAACCTATTTCTTCTTTAGCTTCCCGGATTTCGCTACTTGACCATAGCATCAACCAATGTATATTGGTTCCTTCCCAAACTGCTTCCCTAAGCACCAAATAAACCTTCTCACAGACGTGGGTGTGGTGAGATAAGGATTTGGTCAATGGCCTCTCAAGGGTATGACAATGGAGAGGAAGAGAGTAGAGGAATTTGTAGAGTTTCTTAGATGAAGATTGGGGATGAGGCAATCTTTTTTTTCTCTAGGGTTTTCTCTCACAAAATTCTCTCTGGAAGCTCTCTCAATTTAGTGGGTATAAGGGTCTATATATAGTGGTGTGTGTTTAGGAATACGAAAAGTCAGTTTTAGCTAAACAGGGTAAATTGGCGGCTTGACCTCGCGGCTTGTCCAAGTCGCGAGTTCAAGTCGCGACCTAACGGCCTGGCCAGCCTGGGACTTTTGTCCTGAAGTGCGACAGCTGGTGCGACCCTTCAGCTCCCCTCGTGCATCTCACGTGCCAGCAGTTGGCGACTTGCAGCTGCGAGCCACCCGCGAGTCCTAGCCGCGAAACTCTGCAATCTTGCACATATTTGAGCTTTTCTTCACATCTCCTCACACACTACCCTTACAATAATCCCACCTAAATACAGGGTTACTAAATGCTTAAATTACATGCAAATTGGCACGAAATAAAACCAACAAGATGGTTGATAAATTTTCAACCTTACACTCTTCATCTGACATCTCCACGTCTAACTGATAAATGAGATCAGCAATAAGTGATTGCATGAATTGTGCATGCTCGTACCACCCTCCCTCCACTGACTCTCGAATCTCGACTTGGGTTCGATATCGATTAAGACGTATCTTCATTCGATTATTTTCTTCTCTTATGCGGTTCAATGCTTTACAAAGTTCGTCGATCGTTTCTCTGGGCATTTGTGATGCAAACCGAGGCACTGACAACTTAAAACCAACTAACTCATCATAAAACATTTGTTGTTCTCGAAATAACCAAGCCCACTCATGTCTCATGGTATTGTGAACATAAGCACTATTTCGTAGATTCGGATTGATTGGATAGCTGAACTCATCTTCCAATACCTAACACCGACCCATAGCAGTGAACACATCGTGAGGCCTATAGAGTTGTGGGTTGCCAGAACCAGACATTGACGCTGAATACAATAAAATCAAATGATTAAGTTAACAGTGTGCATCAACTGTTTGTAAATAATGTAATGCTGCATAAGGTGGTACATGACAAAGACATTCATAAATTTGTGTACTATCACATGCTAAAAATGAAATACTAACACTCAAATTTGACCATAAACATTAGACGTTGTTGTTAATGTCTACACGTTGTGTGCAATACAAAATGTTGTTGTTAATGTCTCGACCAATGATGCGTATGTACGTTCAACTTTTGCAAATCTAAAGATTAACTGTTCATTAGTTTTAGCAAATCTAAAGATTAACTGTTCATTAGTTTTAGCAAATCTAAATAATTTCATTTTTTGTCAATGAAATTTGCACCAGCAAAGACCCAATATAACACAAATAACACTCATCACCATTTCTATAGATTATTGTACATTTCTTCTAGCACCAAACAACTAATATAACCCTAATCTACTCACATAACACTTATTCAAGAAAATACCAAAGCACAAGTATTACAACCTCTTAAAATTCTCTATGTAACCCTAATCTAACAAAAGCATACATTATGGTGATCCCATTTATATAATATCTACAACTATTTGTACCTACTCAATAAAATTCTCTATGTATTTTAAAGAAGAAAATGAGTTTCTCACCTGAGATGATAGAAAATTCTGATAATGAGGAGAAGCTAATCTGAAAATGATGAGGAGAATTGCATGAGAAGCTGATTTGTGGAGGGGAGGAGTAAATACCAGAATAACTCGATTACAGCAAGGGCGAGTAACATTAATAACTCGATTTCCCTACCATCGGGTTCAGCTTCACATGTTGCTACCTGATTTGAAATTGGGTCAGAACGTGCAGAGCAACTCGATTATACCAGACCCGAGTAACATTAATAACTCGATTTGAAATTCTGTGTATAACTCGATTTGTACAATGCCGAGTTCTAAACAATTACGCAGGAATATTTTATTCCCAAAATCCACGCTGGATGACCAGCGTGGCAGGAACCTGCACATAACTCGACCCTGGCATGATCGAGTATTTTAATAACTCGGCTTTAGGGTCATCGAGTATCGAAACAGGGGCACGCCCCTATATAGTTTCGAAACAAGGGCATAAGGCCAATTATTTTGCCCAAAAGGGACAAAAGGCCAGAATGTCCGAGGAATGTGAAAAGTCATTTTTCTGCAAAACAAGGCATTCTGGTGACTCAGTCTCGCGAGTGGGATGAGTCATGAGTTCTAGTCGCAAGATAACTGCCAGGCCAGACTATACGTTTGTCTTATAGTGCTCCAGCTGTCATGACCCTTCAACTTCCTACATACTTCACACGTGTGGCATTTTGGCAAGTTGTCAGTTGTGAGTCACTCGCGAGATCCAGTCACGAGAAATCTCTTGAATGCTCACACACTTGAATATCTTCATACTCTCTCACACACAACCCTTACATAATTCCCACATAAATACAGAGTATCTAATTGCTGAATTACAAGCAAATTTGGCACGGAATAAAGCCAACACATGATTGAATAAATTCAACCTTACACAAAGCTATTTAGAGTTATCCTTGTACATGTTTATAATATATAAAACAAATAAATTTTATAAAATATGTTAAATTACTGATTGTCCCAATAATTTAAACTATTAAGATAAAATAAAATTAATCATTTAATCACATACTTCTAACACTCCTTCTAATGTGTAGTTCAAATTTCCTTTTAATAGGTGAGGTTACCTTTAGCTTTGATACTATGATAAATTATTTATTTTCATAAAAAATTAAACTATTATGATATAATACATATATTCATTTAACTATATGCTTTTAACAGAAACTCTCCCATGAGGAAATTTTGGGTTAAGTCACTATGACTCTTATAACACTTCTAGAAGAAAAAGATATTAAAAAAAAAAAAAAGAAGAGTGAATTTTTAGTTTACTTGCCATTGATAATTTGATATTGTATGAATAATTAGATAAATACACTAAAATAAGATTTTAGAAATTAGGAATAATTAAAAAAATGTCTTTGTCAAAAGAATATACAAATACTAGTATAATGGAGTTAGAATATGACAGGATTGATGATTTATGTTTCAAATCGTGAAACAATAGAAGAGGTGCCCGCCTTCACAATTTTCTTCGGAGTAGGCTACGCAGCTCTTGTCCGCACGCCATTCAAATTTCTTAGGATTTGTTAGAATTTATTAGACTTTGGTCTTAATCTCTCATATTTTTGTTTGACTTTTGACTTTATAAATGATTTTTTGTCACTTTTTATGGCAGTTTTATCAGCTGTGGGAGGGATCAAGAAAGCTACATCTGCAATGACAGATGGTATGTATTACATCACATTGCACTCTTTTTTCTTGGATTGCCAATTCTTTTTATCTTCCACTTTAATGTCTATGATGCATTGCATGGTGTGTACATTTACAATATAATTAATTTTGTTTTCCAACTTTGACTGTTAAGAGTTTTTTTTTTTTTTTTTTGATTGAACTGTTGAGAATTAAGATAGTAGACAAAAATAGTTAAATTTAATGACTTATAAACATAAAATGTTGAATCCATGGACTCTAAGACAAGGCAAGTGAGGCATGTTTTGAATTGGAATCTTTCCTTTTTTTTACAGGAATACCAAACTATCCAAAACGAAATTTTGGAGAGTTTTGAACCATGGACTTTAGATATAGGCCAAGTGCTAGAGTCCTTAAATATATTGTGGCCAAATTATTTAAAAAAAAAGAAAAAAAAAACGAGTGTTTTCTGTGTTGAAAAATGTGCATGGGTATGCGTGCACTCAATATATTTGTTAGGATTTTGCTTGTAGGAATGTGAAAAGAAATGAAAAGATTGGTCACTTCAAGGGGACCAGGCCTCCACACACACACACACAGAGAATGGTTAAGAGTATTCTTATTACATTCCTGATACAATCCATCTCTCTTTATATCCAATACTAACAGAATCCGTAACTAACTCGTAATCAATACTAACCAACTAATCACTTCAATACACCACTTCATACATGTGTACACTGCTGCTATGCCATTACAATATACTACTACTATACAATTCAATACAACACAAGTATAAGTGTGAGGTTCCTAACATTACCCCTCCTATTCAAAGCACCTTACCCACAAGGTGAGGAAAGGTGAGTTGCAACTGAGGCAAGGATTCCCAAGTAGCATCTATAGGTGAGGACCCCAACCATTGAACCAAAACTTTAGTGATGACCCGAGATGTCACGACCCAAATCCATGGAGCATGAATTTAGATGCATGACTAACTTGTTAATCTTACATAACTCAATAAGTATAATTAATCCAAATATAATTAAAACTCCAAAGAAACAACGCTCTTATTAAATAACCTCTTACAAAAAATCTTAACTCCACAAATTGGAAATAATCTCCAAAATATAAAACACGGAATACAAAATAAAGATAACTGAAGTTCTATAATTCTTCAAGTAATACTGAAGTCGCCTAGAACTTCCACGCACTACCTTGCACCTTACAAAGCGATCCAAATGTTCTATACTCCCAACTACACTTTAATCTGAAAATAGTAATTGATGGGGTGAGCCACACATCTAGTAAGTAATTATACAGAATACACAACGAAATAGAGTCAAGCAAAGCACGAGTATTTTTATTTTTCACAAACTCATTCAATGATATCAAAAATAATTATTCCAAAACATATAATGAATCACTTAATACATATGTAATCACATCTTAAAATCATTAGAAATCACATACATCTAATTGATCAGAGCACAGTGTCACATATACACATCACATATTCTCACATATAATCCTGTGAGTGGATACCAACATCTAACCCCTGCTGGTGAGGGATCAACACATATTCTCACATACAATCCTGTGAGCGGATTTATACATATATCTGATATATCTGATCAATTCTAAACACACTTATTTGAGTCACAAATCACAAAAGTAAAGTTTACACAAAATATAGTATTTTATTCGATATTGTGATCTTTGATATGCCTCTGTATTTGGAATAATTGTTATTGTAACGATAGAGCCCCCACAGTTCCCGACTGCCGTGTGCACATACTTCTACCCGGGCTTAGGTCCCCGAGTTTTCACAAGCTTTTGGGGTAAAAGTTTGTGCACACGTTAGTTGGGAACTGTGGGGGCTCTATCGTTATATATGATATCAGAGCCGGCTCGGTAATCCCGAGTGGGCTCAAAGACACTACCCCATAAAGTGGGCCCTAACGAGGACATTAGGGATTTAAGTGGGGGAGATTGTGATACTCCAATTTGATTGATTGTGTGATGTGTGTGGGTGTGGGTGTGTGATGAGTCCTACATTAGGTATTTACTGGGTTGAACTGAGCTTTATTAACAACTACAAGGAGCCTCAATTGTGACTAGTCCTTTTGAGATATAGCGCAGATGTGGCTAGCACTTTTCTTTAGGTCATTACACGAGACCTCAAGGACTTGGTTCTAGTTTGTAACACTGCAACAAGCTCTGAAAGTACCTATCCTAATTCATCAATAGGTGGTAAGGTAGGGATATGTGTGACATGTTGACCCAGCTTCATCTTTAAGCAAGACACATGAAACACAGGATGAATTTTTGCCTCAGGAGGAAGATCCTATTTATATGACAGAATCAATCTTCTATATAATTTGAAAGGGACCAAAATATCTTGGAGAAAGCTTCCACCTCCCTTTATAAGCCAAAGTTTGCTCTCTGTAGGGCTGTAATCTCTAGAAAACTCAATCCCCAACTTCAAAAGACTTGTCCTACCTATGTTTATTTGCTTGAAATTTCATCCTAGCTTGGGCAGCAGTCAAATGAACCTTCAAAGTGTCCAAAACAACTTGTCTCTGACATAACAATGAATCCAATGCATCCACCCTCGTAGTGCTTGGAATATAAGTGAGAAGCTTTGGAGTAGGGTAACAATATAAGGCCTCAAAAGGAGACAACTTCAAACTAGTGTGAAAAGAAGTGTTGTACCAAAAATTCAGCCAAGGAAAGCTAGATTACCCATTGGTGAGGTCTGTCACTAGTGAAGGCTCTCAAATACTGTTCTAAGCTCGACAATCTCTATCTGCCCATCTAGCTAAGGATGATATGTTAATGACAAAGCCAAATCAGTTCCTTGGAGCCTAAACAATTCAGACCAAAAGAGGGAAGTGAAGGTAGCATCCCTGTCACTAACCAAGGATGTGGGCATACAATGGAGCTTGAAAACATGTTGCATATAAAGAGAGGCAATCTTGGCGGCATTGTAAGGATGGGAAACTGGAACAAAGTGAGCATATTTGGTTAATTTGTCAACAACTACCAAAATCACCTCATACCCCATAGACTTAGGGAGGCCTTCCATAAAGTCCAAACTCACATCTGTCCAAGGGGTAGTAGGAATGGATAGTGGCTGAAGCAGGCCAGCTAGGGATGTAGTATCAGATTTAATCCTCTGACACACATCACAATCCCTTACAAATTGTTTGAGATCAGACTTCATTCCATGCCAAAAAACTCTTTCTTAACTCTATGATAAAACTTCAAGAACCATGAGTGACTAGCCAAGGGACTGCTGTGGACATGGTGTAAGAACTGAGATTTGAGAGGGCAATGTGGACTAACATAGAACCTACCCTTGTAAAACAACAACCCATTCTAGAATGTAAAACCCTTAGGTGGATTCCCAACTTGGACAGAAGCAATAATGTGCTGAATAGAGTCATCTTGTAAGTAATCATCCTTTAATAAGGACAGCCAAGTAGGGTTAGGTACTAAGAGCAAAAACAAGCAACTAGTCTTGGAATTAGAATCAGACTGTGACAACTTAGAACTGAAGGCAAGGTGCCTTGAAAGAGCATTAGCCACCCTATTGTCACTGCCTTTTTTGTATTCCACAACAAAAGCATAACCCAAAAGTTTAGCTAGCCATTTTTGTTGAGATGGAGTGGCAATTCTTTGCTCCAACAAGAATTTTAAACTCTGGTGATCAGTCCTAACCAGAAAGGGTCTACCAAGCAAATAGGATCTCCATTTCTTGACTGCAGTGGCCAAAGCCAGTAACTTAGTCTCAAAGGTAGACAAATGAAGGTTCTTCCCTTTCAAAGCTTGACTGTGAAATGCAATTGGTCTGTGATCTTGCATTAGTACATCCCCTAAACCACAACTTGATGCATCACATTCTATAACAAATGGCTTAGAAAAATCTGGAAGAGTTAGCACAAGAGGCTTAGTCACAACCTCTTTCAACCTGAGAAATGCCTTCAAAGCCTTATCAGTCCATTGAAATGCATATTTTCAAAGAAGATTAGTTAAAGGTTGGGCAATTGAGCCATAACCCTTAATGAACTTCCTATAATACCCCGTCAACCCTAGCAAACCCCTTAAGGCTTTCACATTTTCTGGTGTTGGCCACTACAGCATGACAGAAATTTTCTTAGGGTCAGCCCTAACACCCTCTCCAGATATGAGATGGCCCAAATATTCAACTTTAGAACACCCAAAAACGCGTTTAGACTACTTAGCATAAAGTTGATGAGAAAGCAAGACCCCCAAAATAGTTCTCAAATGAAAGACATGATCATCCAAGCAATGACTGAAAACAAGGATGTCATCAAAGAAGACTAGAACAAATTTTCTCAAGTAAAGTCTGAAAATAGAATTCATTAATGCCTGAAATGTGGATGGGGCATTGGCCAGCCTAAAAGGCATGACTAGAAACTCATAGTGGCCCTCATGAGTTTTAAAGGCAGTCTTGGGCACATCCTCACTCTTCATTCTAATTTGATGGTAACCTGACCTTAAATCAAGTTTAGAGAAAATGGAGGCACCTACTAGTTCATCCAACAATTCATCAACCAATGGAATTGGAAACTTGTCCTTAATGGTTGCCTTGTTTAAAGCCCAATAGTCAATGCACATTCTCCAACTACCATCAGCCTTTCTCACAAGCAAAACAGGTGAATAAAATGGATTTTGACTTGGCTAGATATATCCTACTTCTAGCAACTCATTCACAATTTTTTCAATTTCAGATTTTTGGAAGTAAGGATACCTGCAAGGTCTCTCACCAATAGTTTGGGAACCTTCCTTGAGGGTAATGCCATGCTCATGAACCCTGATAGGTGGTAGATCATTTGGGACCTCAAAAACCTTAGAAAATTCCACCAATAGATCAGCAAGTACAAATGTAACTGAGATTAAGCAAAGGTGGTAGAATCTGGAGGAGAGATATACAACACTAGGCCTTTCCTCTCTGATCCACAAAGAAACCTATCAACTTCTGCAAGAGTTGATGGGGCAGGCTGTAACCTTTGTAAAAACACCTTTTTACCCAAATGCAAAACTTCATGGTCAATACAGAAAGTCCCAGCTAATCTTTCCCAAAGTACTCAACCATTGAGTACCAAGAACCACCTCACAACCCCCCAAATGTAAGACAATAAAATTTATGACAAACTAATACCCTTGGATAGTGATGGTGACTCCCTGAACACTGCCTAAGGTTTTGATGATTGTGCCATCAGCTACTTTAACCTCTAAATCCGAGAGGTATCCAATGGCAACTACAATCTTGGTAGCACAAAAGCATCCAAGAAATTGTGACTGCTGCCAGAATCAATGAGAGAAACCACTTCTTGTTTCTTGATTCTTCCCTTGACCCTCATGGTATTAGAAGTAGGGGACCCCCCTAACGCATATAAGGTGATTTCAGCAAGATTAATCCCACACTTATCAACACCATTCTCTTGACTGTCATCCTGAGGTTCTAAAAGCACCTCATCATTAGTAACCTTAACCAATTGCAGACCTGAAGCTCTAGGTTCCATAGGTATTCCCTCCAACAAAAATAGTTTAGCTCCTTTGCATTTGTGCCCCATCTGCCACTTTTCATCACAATTGTAACACAACTTCTGTTTCTTCCTTCCCTCCATTTGTGCACTAGTCAATCTTTGCAATGGAACCTTAGTTCTTGGCTCTATTCTAGCCTCCAACCTAAGGGTACCCAAAATTGAGGGCTTCACATTATCAGCTACACCCTTAAATCCCTTCCTACTACTACTTATATATTCTTTTTGAATTTTTGCTAACCCAAAGGCTTCATTGAGGGTTTGAGGAACTAACATTCTAACAGGTAATCTAATATCATCTTTTAACCCACTTAAAAAGCAACTTAATTTGTGACTCAGATAACCCCCTAATTCTATTCGACAAAAGTTCGAAATTACCTTTGTAGGCCACCACAGAGGACACTTGCTTGAGCCTTGTCAATGCTTCCATAGGGTCATCATAAGCAGTAGCCCTAAACCAAGTCTGCAAAGCTTGAACAAACACCTCCCAACTTGCAAACCCCTTGCTTGTTCAGCCTCTTGAAACCAAATCAAAGCTTCTCCATCAAGATGAAATGAAGCCATTAACACCCTGTGATGCTCAGAAGTGTTGTGATATGAAAAGAATTGATTGGCTTTGTATATGCAACACGTAGGGTCCTCCCCTTGAAACCATGGAAAATTAAGCCTCAAATTCTTGATTGGTCCAAGAGGTAATGTGTCATAGCCTTCATTGTTAACAGTCGCATTAACCAAACACCCTTTGGTCTGTGAAGATTGTTGATGATGCTCCTCAGAATCAACCCACTTCTGCATGAATGTGGTGAGAATTTGTAATTGCTTCTTGACTTCTTGTAGAGTTTGTTCATGACTATCAGTAACCTTAGATAGAGCAACAATTTTCTCGGAATTCTAGGAAGTTGATCTAGTCTCAGTCATGGTACCCAATCTTGGATCAACTGCTCTAATACCAAATGTTAGGATTTTGCTTGTAGGAATGTGAAAAGAAAAGAAAAGATTGGTCACTTTAAGGGGACTAGGCCTCCACAGAGAGAGAGAGAGAGAGAGAGAGAAGAGTATAGAAAATGCTTAAGAGTATTCTTATTACCTTCCTGATACAATCCATCTCTCTTTATATCCAATACTAACAGAATGTACTAACAAAATCCATAACTAACTCCTTAACTACTCCTTAACTAACTCCTAATCAATACTAACCAACTAATCACTTCAATACACCACTTCATACACATGTACACTGTTGCTATGACATTACAATATACTACTGCTATACAATTCAATACAACACAAGTATAAGTGAGAGGTTCCTAACAATATATTATCAAACGTGAATTTAGATACTTCTAGTTGTATTACATTTTCTTTTATATTATTATGACTTTAATATTTTAAAATGATTGAATATTAATAACTATGTCATTTATAAAATATTTAAATTTCAAATTTTTGTACGTTAAAGCAATGCATAAAAAATGAGTTTATCCATCGAATAATTTACGACGACTTATTAACACGAAATTTGGTATGTATGTTCAAAACATAAAAAACATGTAATCCAATAATGTAATTTTTAAATATTACTCTACTAATCTAATAAAAATTTATTAAATAATATAATATTGTTTATAATTATAAAAGTGGTAACTTGAACCTAACTTTCTTAAACAATAATAGTCTTCCTATTCCCTATGTCACATTGACAACTGCGGTCAATTTCTACAGAATGATAGAATGATAATATAGTTTATTTTATCTTTACGAATAATGTTGTCTAGATTGTATGATGGGCTGTTGAATGTGTATTTGTTTTAATTAAACCATTATCTGAACGATATTTAGTCCACTTTCATTTTCTTTAAAAAATTGTGCGATTTTTATATTCAGTAAAAGCCAGAAAGACACTTCTAAATACAGTAAAACAACTGTGGGCTCTCTGCTTTTACTGGCATATCCATATGTCCTGAATGGTCCTTATTGTTGCTTGAGTAGCCAAAATAAGAAACTCCCTGCACCAATCTCTTAGAGACAGTTATATTATCATACATAAATGAAATCGACTCAAATGATCCTTAATCCTAGTTAATTATATTATCATACATGTATTGCAATATTATTTATACGACAACTTCTTTGTGTGCAGATAAGATTGTTTGATTTTCCTATTCACGGTTCAAAGATTTGGATCTGACAAAGTGGGCTACACTTTTGCTCCAATAATTTGTATTTGGTTTGCATTCATTGGTGGCATTGTCATTTTCAATTTCATCAAATTTGATCCAACAGTTGTCAAAGCTCTATGATAGGCCAAAAACAAATTGACCCATTTGATGAATTAATTGATTAATTAGCCAAGTTTAATTAATTAATCAAATTAACATGCAAACACGTGGTAGCACAAACAAATCACCAATTAAACTAAGTATGCAGTGGAAAATAAATTGACACGGTGATTTATTTACGAATAGGAAAACCAACACAGCAAAAACCCCACCGGGTGATTTAAGGTCACCACTCCCGAAATTCCACTATTATCACAACAAGCGGTTACAAGTAAAGGAATTTCAGTACCTTATACCAACCTACAGTTGAAATCTTACCCCAATACCCAATTGGACTTGTTCTGTAATGACAATTTCTCTTTTTGATGTACGGCTCCTAGTACATGACTAACCAATTGCGCAGATCCCAGTACGCGACTTCAATCACCAACTAGAGAAGGTTGTTGGCTACAAAGTTCTTCAGTTTATCCACGATGAAGATCAAGAAGATATTTGGTTACAAAACTCTATAGTGCACAAACATAGCAACTTCTTCACAAGAATGATGAACTAGGGCAAAACTCTGTCGCCGTCACAATTTGCTTGAACAAACTTTGCTCAACACTTATGCAACTTGTGTCCTCTTTGACAGCCCTTAAAATAATCCTTTTTGAAAGCTCGGAAATGTGTCGAAAACACACGAGCAATTTAGACCCCCAAATTAAAGTTACAACTTGGTTGATTTTACACTAACTTAATACTAAGTGCGGAATAGTGTAAACACAAGCGTATAAGCAAGACAACTACTCTAATCCATATTTAAAGCAACACAGCAGTAAAAATGAAATAAACAAGAGCAGGGAAGAGACATGAAAATAAAGATAACACCGAGACGTGTTATCGAAGAGGAAACCGAAGAACTCGGCGAAAAACCTCTCCGCCGCCCTCCAAGCGAAAATCGATCCACTAGACAATCAGTTGGGATACATGGGTTAGCAAGAGACCCTCCAACCCTAATCTACTCGATGTACCTAAGCCCTCCAAGCTCCTACTCCAACAAGGCTTCTCGGAACCGTGTCTTGTCTAGCACCCCGGATCCCGCAACAAGCTCCATGTTGCATCTGCCATTCCAGGTTTCTTCCAATGCTTCCCAGCAGCACCAAAACGTCACTCAACACTCTCAAATGGTGTGGTAAGTGTTTGGGCTATCAACCTTTCAATGGTATGGAAATGGAGAGGGAAGGGTTGAGGAGATACCACAAGCAAGTGTATAGAGAAAGGTGGGGATGACAATCTCTAATTCCCAATGTGTTTGGCTAGGGTTTTCTCTCTGAAGCATTCCTCAACATTTGTGGGTAATGAGGGTATATATAGGATAGGTGCAAAATGTGTGAGTCAGTCAGTACAGGCTGGCAGAACAGCTTGTCTCGCGGGTGTCTCGCGAGAAGGCCTCACCCGCGAGATACTCGCGAGAGACAGCTGTCTCCACTTGGCCTGACTCTTTGCATTCCAGCACGTGCAGGGCACATGCTTCACTTCACGGGAAGCTAGGTCGCGACATACCCGCGAGAATCCTTCAGCCTCCAAATGCTTGAGTCTTCACACACTCTCTCTATCACACAACCCTTACAACAAATCCCACAACAAATACAGGGTATAAACGATTGAAAATAATTACAATCAAATTTGGCACGGAATAAAAGCCAACAAAATACATAGTTGTAAATAACAACTTTACAATCTCCCCGTTTGGCTATTCCGTGACAAAACCCTAAAACAGACTCTAGACTTAAACGTGAGTTTGGGAACAAAGGCAAAACTCACTCACACCTAATTCTAGATTCTGATAAGCTCTTGAAACATATGAACAAGTAACTCCTGAAACACAATAACAAAATAATATCATTGTATGCAGAAAAACTTGAAAAGCATATGGAGCAATAAAAGCATGTGTAAAGTTGTTATTTACAACTATGTATTTTGTTGGCTTTTATTCCGTGCCAAATTTGATTGTAATTATTATCAATCGTTTATACCCTGTATTTGTTGTGGGATTTGTTGTAAGGGTTGTGTGATAGAGAGTGTGTGAAGACTCAAGCATTTAGAGGCTGAAGGATTCTCGCGGGTATGTCGCGACCTAGCTTCCCGCGAAGTGAAGCATGTGCCCTGCATGTGCTGGAATGCGAAGAGTCAGGCCAGGTGGAGACAGCTGTCTCTCGCGAGTATCTCGCGGGTAAGGCCTTCCCGCGAGACAAGCTGTTCTGCCAGCTTGTACTGACTGACTCACACATTTTGCACATATCCTATATATACCCTCATTACCCACAAATGTTGAGGAATGCTTCAGAGAGAAAACCCTAGCCAAACACATTGGGAATTAGAGATTGTCATCCCCACCTTTCTCTATACAATTGCTTGTGGTATCTCCTCAACCCTTCCCTTTCCATTTCCACACCATTGAGAGGTTGATAGCCC
This sequence comes from Quercus aquifolioides, assembly GCA_019022515.1. Classification (NCBI taxonomy): domain Eukaryota; kingdom Viridiplantae; phylum Streptophyta; class Magnoliopsida; order Fagales; family Fagaceae; genus Quercus; species Quercus aquifolioides. The sequence goes on from CM032336.1 coordinate 33,756,164, forward strand.
AAACACTTACCACACCCTTTGAGAGTGTTGAGTGACGTTTTGGTGCTGCTGGGAAGCATTGGAAGAAGCCTGGAATGGCAGATGCAACATGGAGCTTGTTGCGGGATCCGGGGTGCTAGACAAGACACGGTTCCGAGAAGCCTTGTTGGAGTAGGAGCTTGGAGGGCTTAGGTACATCGGGTAGATTAGGCTTGGAGGGTCTCTTGCTAACCCATGTATCCCAACTGATTGTCTAGTGGATCGATTTTTGCTTGGAGGGCGGCGGGAGATTTTTCGCCGAGTTCTTCGGTTTCCTCTTCGAGAACACGTCTCGTTGTTTTCTGTGTTTGCATCCTTCTTCCCTACTCTTGTTTAATTCCATTATATTGCTGTGTTGCTTAGTTTATGGATTAGAGTAGCTTACTTATTCATCCGCTCGCTTTTACACTATTCCGCACTTTATATTAAAGTTGTGTAAAATCTATTGAGCTGTAATTTTAATTGGGGTCTAAACAGCTCTTGTGTTTTCAACACATTTTCGAGCTTTCAACATGATCAAGCAAAATGGAATAAAAACAATAGACCATGGCAAGATCAAACATGCAATCACTTATACAAAAGTAATCACTATGCTCATTCACACAGGGAATGAACATCCGGACATGCAAGATGATAAGCTCATTTGAAGAGTATCATTTGCAAATCCAACACTCAACCAATGCGAAATACACGAAGTATTTGCATCTAGGAACAATCCTACTAGGGCACAAGAGTGTTCATCACTCAACCAATGCATAGGACGTATATGCATCTAGGAACAATCCTACAAGAGCACAAGAGTGATGTACTGATGTAAAATGTATGACATTAAACTTCAAGAACACAAGCATAAAGGCTGCATAAACAAGATATAGAATATGCATGGCACAAACCATAAAAGCCTACAAAATATGCAATGAAACAAACCCTTAAAGCTTACAAAAGCAACATGGGTACATGCAAAGTATGCTACAATGCATAGAGAATATCATAAAAGAACTACTGAAATTATACTGAAATAAAAACAGAGTATCAAAGCTTTAAACCAAAAGCAGTAAAACAGTTATAAACACTAAAAGAAACTGAATTAAACCGTCTGTAAAACCAATAACCAATGTTACTATGTTTCGCTCCCCTCAAAATTTCTCCCCCTTTTTGACCGGAATGGCCAAAGGGCTAGAACGGATCTGACTCTGAATCTGAGCCATGAGTGGAGGACAAGTCCTGAACCTGCGATGCTAATGCGGTGATCTGTCCTTGAAGGTACGCGAACTGATCTGCTGTGTGCTGCACATGGGAGTCAAGCACTGTAGACATCTGATCCATCTTAGCAAGCAACTGATCAAGTTTGCTTAAGCCTTGTGGTGGAGCCGAAGATGATGGCTGTGCAGAGGGCTCTGGAGCCGAGGTGAACCTGTCAATCTCTTCCTCTATCTTCACCTTCATCCTGCTGAACCGGGGTCTGGTATGGTATGCACACCAGTCTTGGAACCCTTGATGTGTGCAGTGCTCCTAGTCAGTGTATGACCACCAATGGGGTAGTCCCTCTGAACAACTGTGAGGCCACTGGGTAGCTTGAGCTTTGCCTTGGCAATCAATCCCATGATCAAGGAGGGGAACGGCATCACAGTCCGTGAATTCTGCTTTGTGATGCTCTTCTTCAGGACATGCATGATATGGCCACAAATGTCAATCTCCTTATGTGTAAAGAGATCATACAGGAATCTTGTTCTCGGAGCAGATAGTGGTGAGATTGGTGATGGATACAGATTGTGAATCATCACATAGCTTAGTGTCCTCATTTCTGGAGAGAACTTGATGGTGTTCATGGATGATTTCTTCGGTTCACCACCAAGTGTAATCATCTCAGCAGTAGAACCCAATCTGTCCTCATATGCAACTGTGATTGGCTGAGATGGAGGCGATTCCAAAAAGTCTTGGATGATCTCTCTTGTAATCACAAATCCTTGTGTCTTACCCAGCACTCAATACAGTCTCCGTTGACAGTGGCATTGAGAAGAACTCCTTGATAATCTCTGAATAACCACTCCAGTCGGGTTTAGCAGCTTGGTCCAGTTCTATCTTTGAACACTTCAGGGATGAAAGTGCCCTCAAGAGTCTCTAACTGGACTACCTTCCATGATGATCGTCTTGTCCTTGTAGCAGTCATTGTACTTCATATCAGCTTCTATACTTGAAATGATCAGAATCAGTTCGGCTCGCTTTGAGTCGATTTCTTCTTGCTGCATGCTTGGTGGGAGACATCTGCACAATTTCACAAAGCAAAGAGAAAAAAAATGCACAAACACAAACCAGAAGACAAACTTGATTAGATTCAAGTTAGTTCCAAATCAGACTTAAACTAACTGAAAACATAGCATGGTTGACTCTTAACATCATGCTTAAAGACTCAAACCTATAAAGCATAACACAATGCAAAAATTAAGAGACTGCAAGTGTGTGTCTGTGTGCATGTGCTGATGAGTGTGTGTGGCATGAGATGCATGAGGGTGCCTAAGTGTGCCTAGGTGTGCCAAGAGTGTGCAACATGAGCAAAGTGTATGAAACACACAATCAATGACCAAACCAGTAAATAAGGTCAAACAAGTGAAACCATGATTGAAATCACTTGATTCAATTTGGCACAAAAATGTCATCGGACATTTTGACAAACACCTAGCATGCACAAATGCAAATATACATGAATAATGCATGAACATGGGAAAATCCTAATACATTAAAATGCCACAAGGGGCCAACACAGATGCAGAAACAACAAATGGGACACAGCCCAATCAAAATATTTGAGAAAAATTCACCCAATTTTGAAAACTAACCCAAAGTTTCGAAAATCCCCAATTATCAAAACCCTAACAAAAATTCTGCATAATCTAAGCAAAAACTTAAAAAAATTGATTATAAAATACCTTGAAGAAGAAAATGCAGAAAATGCTTGGATTGAAGGGGTGAATGGAATAGTGATTTGGGTTGAAAAGGTTCGAGAGAGGTTGAGCGAGGGAAGTTTTTGTGTTTGAAAAACTGTCACATCAGCATATAAAAACTGAAAACACGCGTTTTTCGCGGGTTAGGGAGTGGCGACACAGTCGCGAAACAGTCGCGAGAAGGCCACTGAAGCACAAAATTTCGCGAGAAGCACTAATCGCGAGACAGTCGCGGTAACTTCTGTCTGAATTGGAAAAATCCAATTTTAGCCAAACAGCATTTCGCGAGAAGCTGTTGGTCGCGAGACAGTCGCGAAAGTTTCTGTGTGACAGATGAAAAAAATATTTCCCTCAACCCTTTTCGCGGGAAGCTCTAAGTCGCGAGCTTCTCGCGAAACAACCCTGAACCAGTTTTTGAAGAAACACACAAAAATGCATTTTAACAAAAACAAAAGACAAGAAAGTATAAAATCACTTTCAAAAACAAATAAAACACTCAAAAATCTTTTTGGGTTTGATCAACAAAGATTGAGCATGTGAAAACACATTTAATCAAGTACAATCACACAAATGAATATGACATTCATTGAACATAGACTTGTGTGTTGTGTGTGGATATCAAAAATGAGATAGTCCTTAGTCCAATGTGAAGCTTCAATGATCAATTCAATCAAGGCATACACAACTAGCACTAGATTATGTGACCTATCTCAATTATAGAAACATGCATATATGACCTCCCACACGTACTTGATAACAATTCATTGAAGCTTTTCATTTGGCTCCATATTCAACATATCATTTGCAACTTTTGAGCAAAGAAAATCTCATTTAGAGAAATGCCTGAAATTTTTGATATTTCAATTGATGAGTTAGCCTTTGGCTTTTTGGGCATCATACATTTTATTTTGGTCGCTTTCCCTTTTTCCTAGTCGAATACTAGTTTGTGCGACAGGCTTTTGCAGCTCTATATCTCTTTTCATTTGGAGATTTACATTTAGAGAGCTCTTTTAAGCAAAAAAAAATAAAAGTGGGAAGATATATAGGCATGAGTCTATGCATGTCTCAAGATCAACAAAACCATTCACTAATCATTCATGACAAGGTTGAAGATCTATTTACAACAGTCACATAGATTTCAGAATTTCTTCCACAATGATATGAGTGCATGAGAGACAAGCTAAGCTCGTTAAATGCACAAAGCCATAAGTACAAAGGTACAAGGCAAAACATGCTTTGAGACAAAACTCAACAAAGTGATCAAACTTTTTGGATTTTCTATTTTTTATGTGTTTTTGAATTTTTGAACACACCCAAAACAGAACAAGAAAAGAAAGATCAACAAAAACAGCCGGTACAAACCAACCAGACAAAATAACAACAGTAAAAAGAAAGCAATGCATGAAAAGATGCAACAGCAAATGTCCCTAAACATTGAAAGAATTTATGCGTGGACATGTTATAATGCTTATGCATGAGTACCCCTCTTCACCCACACGTCACGTGCGTTTGGGGTGATATCCTTAACGGATTGGGTACGAGAATTTGGACTGTCAAACCTACCGGGATCACGATTTTGACTTCTCGGTTGTTCACCACCCCAAGACCTCATGTCATTTCTCCTTCCTCGTGACCGAGGTGCGCTTGATTGTTGTCTGATCTCAGCTTTTGACAGTTGGGTCTGGTATGTCCTTGCAGTCCGCAGTAATGACACACATAATCCGTTCTAGGACCCCGTTGTGATCTTGGGAGAGATCTTCCTCTGGTTTCATGTTTAACCACAGATTGATTTCGGGGCTTATTCACCATTCGTTGCTCAGCCACATTCTTCTTCTTTACGTCCTCAACTTTCTCAAGAATGGGCTCTTCTACAACCGTCTCGTTTGCCTTCACAAACTTTACTTCTTTGGTGACTTTGGCTGATGAGCCTTCCTCCGGTGTATCCCAACCCGGACTTGTCTGAAGAAGGTTTTTGAGATGAGATAACATCATCTAACTTCTGAGGAGACTCTCTCTATCTTGGCATGAGCTTGCACTACCTCTTGCTCAAGAAACCTCACCTTCGTATAGGCTTCAGACAACTCGCCATTTAGTGTCTCAATCTCACACTTAGCCTCTTTATCTGATCAAGAGACTTCTGTAATCTTCCTCAGCTTTCATTTTTTACAGCTGCCTTGGCTACTTGGTATACTCTCCCGACTTCTCAAGTAGTAAGGAGTAATTTTCTTGAAGATTAGCTGTATTCTTCTTCTTCAGCATCTGATTCTTCCACAATCCCAATAGACTCTGAATCAGAATGCTCACCAAGCTCCTTCACAAGTGCACCCAAATCATCCGAGAATCCACATGTGCAATGGTCATGAAGGCGGAGTAGTTTCCCTCTCCGTCACAGCTCTCTTCCGAGTCAGAATCAGAGAGTCTGAATCACTGAGTCGTGGCATAAGCCTTGCCTTTTCCCCTCAGAAAATTTGGACACTCCTTCTTTAGATGTCCAATGCCATTGCACTCATAGCACACAATGTCTGAAGGAGGTTGAAAATCCTTCCCTTCTTTCCTTTAAACTCTTTCCTATCACCTCTTGAAGATGAAAATTCCTCTGTTGAAAGGTTTCCCACTGTTCTTCATCTTCAGAAATTTGCGGAAGTTTTTCGCAAGAAATGCTACTTCCTTCTCCACCCATCTTCTTCGGAGGAATCATCCATCCTTTCGGTGATGGTTTTAAGAGCAAGTGATTTACTCATCTTATGGGAAGGCAGTCCCATCTCATATGTTTGGAGAGACCCAACTAATTCTTGAATTTTAATCTCATCCAAATCCTTGCTTTCCTCTATGGCTGTAACTTTTGCTCTAAAACTTTCAGGCAAGGACCTCAATATTTTCTCACCACCTTAGTATCTTCAATCTTCTCCCCAAGATTGAGTTTAGCAATTACAATTTCATTGAGCTTCCCATAGAATGAATCAAACGGTTCATCATCACCCATCTTGAGCTCTTCAAATTTGGTGGTAAGCATCTGAAGCTTTGTGTCCTTAACTTTCTTTGTACCCTCATAAGTGGTCTCCAAAATCTCCCAAGCTTCTTTGGCTACTGTCATATGAGAGATCCTGTGGAATTCATCAGGAGACACAGCACAAAAATAGCGTTTAAAGCTTTACTATTAGCATTGGCTGCTGCGAGAGCTGCCTTATCCCAATTAGCCTTAGGAGCCTCCGGCTTAGTCCAGCCTATCTCTACCGCATCCCAAACGGTATCTTCTATAGAGCATAAAAATGCTCTCATTCTGACTTTCCAGAATGCATAATTGTTCCCATCAAAAAATGGTGGAACATTGAGCGATTGAGACCGGTCCATCTCAAATAGGGTCAAGGATCACACTAAGGTATTTAAACCACAGCAAGTGTACCCGCTCTGATACCAATTGAAAGCTCGAAACGTGTTGAAAACACAAGAGCTGTTTAGACCCCCAATTAAAATTACGGCTCGATTGATTTTACACAACTTAATACAAAGTGCGGAATAGTGTAAAACAAGCGTATAACAAGAAACTACTCTAATCCATAAACTAAGCAACACAGCAGTATAATGGAATAAACAAGAGTAGGGAAGAAGATGCAAACACAGAAAACACCGAGACGTGTTTCGAAGAGGAAACCGAAGAACTCGGCGAAAAACCTCTCCGCCGCCCTCCAAGCGGAAATCGATCCACTAGACAATCAGTTGGGATACATGAGTAGCAAGAGACCCTCCAAGCCTAATCTACCCGATGTACCTAAGCCCTCCAAGCTCCTACTCCAACAAGGCTTCTCGGAACCGTGTCTTGTCTAGCACCCCGGATCCCGCAACAAGCTCCATGTTGCATCTGCCATTCCAGGCTTCTTCCAATGCTTCCCAGCAGCACCAAAACGTCACTCAACACTCTCAAAGGGTGTGGTAAGTGTTTGGGCTATCAACCTCTCAATGGTATGGAAATGGAGAGGGAAGGGTTGAGGAGATACCACAAGCAAGTGTATAGAGAAAGGTGGGGATGACAATCTCTAATTCCAATGTGTTTGGCTAGGGTTTTCTCTCTGAAGCATTCCTCAACATTTGTGGGTAATAAGGGTATATATAGAATAGGTGCAAAAAGTGTGCGTCAGTCAGTACAGGCTGGCAGAACAGACTGTCTCGCGGGTGTCTCTCGGGAAGGCCTTACCCGCGAGATACTCGCGAGAGACAGCTGTCTCCACCTGGCCTGACTCTTCGCATTCCAGCATGCAAGGCACATGCTTCACTTCGCGGGAAGCTAGGTCGCGACATACCCGCAGAATCCTTCAGCCTTCAAATGCTTGAGTCTTCACACACTCTCTCTATCACACAACCCTTACAACAAATCCCACAACAAATACAGGTATAAACGATTGAAAATAATTACAATCAAATTTGGCATGGAATAAAAGCCAACAAAATACATAGTTGCAAATAACAACTTTATACTTTTATATGTCTAGGGTTGTGAGAGAAAGAAGGACTAAACACATAATCACAGATTATAGTTAAATAGAGCTGAAATTCTGTTTTACATAAACCTTGACAGATGCCTATCTGTCAAGCAACTATCGAGCCATGGGGCTGGAATAGCTCTTAAAGCTCGATAGATGGCTAGCTTTCGAGCTAGCTATCGAGCTTATGACATGGCACTTCCTTCAGCTTGAATATTGGACAGACTTGTCTGGCTTCAACACTTGACCTTGAAAACAAAGTTTCTTGAAGTATTAAACACATCCTAGATCTACACAAATACAAGTAAAATGCGTTTTATCAAAGGATTAGCCAATTACATAAAACAGTGACATATGTTCCTAACAAGTGAATCACATATGTCCTAACACTCTAAATCCTCAATACATTATAGACTATTTTTAGAGGAACAAAAAAGAAGCATGGGTTTCCCTTGGTGGCATTGTCCTTGCCATAACAGGTTAGAATTTGGTTGCAGGATGAAACTATAATTGAATAACTTTGAGATTCATTGATAGAGTGTTGAAATGAAAACATGCAGGAATTGAAGCAGTATTTGCCAATGTAGGCCACTTCACAGTTCGGTCCATACAAATAAGTATGTGTTCAGTGACTTACCATGCTCTCTTATTCGCACACACTAGACGACAAGTAGCCTTCCTTCGCAAGCACAATGACCTTGTCGGGGACACCTTCTTTAAGTCTATACCAGGTACAACATTAGTGCAATGCTTATTGCACACAGTGTGCGCAAATACACACTACCCAAATATGCTGAAAACGTATAATACACTGTGTGATATATTTTTCCCAAAAGATTATGGGTCTATTCAATACAGCAAATTGAAACTAAACTTTTTCAAAGTATACATATATTATTTTTATTTTTATTTCATTTTTTCTAAGTTCAACTTTTTTTTTCTTTTTCCAAATAACCCAATTTTTCAATAGTTTGAAAAATAAACTCTACCAAATGGGCACTTATTAGTTGTTTTTACAGCCAAATTGTTTCTTCATTGTATATTTTTCTTTAGTTTTTTCCTTTCGTACATACGGAGGTTCATATATAATACATATCTTTTGTTAATAATTTGTGTTATATATATTTTGATGAGTGTGGTGGGTGGATTGCTTCTGATGCAAGCCCTCTGTATTAGCCAATGTTTGGCATAGTTGTATTGGCAGCCATCATAGCTAGCCAGGCTATGATTTCAGGATCTTTCTCTATAATCAGCAATCATTATCACTGGGGTGTCTCCCTCGTGTGAAAATTGTGCATAAATCGACTAAGTATGAAGGACAAGTTACATACAAGAGATTAATTATCTTCTAATGTTGGCTTATATTGGGGTCACTTAGGTTTCAGGAGTACAACAAGGATTGGCAATGCATATGGTAATGCCAAATTCTACGTACTAACTTATCATTTTTAGCCTTTTCTTATCTAAAATTTTAACTCGCATTCTCTATTGCATCACAGGAATAGCAGTGGTGTTTGTCATGACTCTCACATCTTCCTTCCTAGTACTAATCATGATAATGATATGGAAAACCCACATACTTCTCATTGTCTCCTATGTTCTTGTTATTGGCACTATGGAGCTAGTCTATTTAAGTTCAGTTGAAAGCTCGAAAATGTGTTAAAAACACAAGAGCTGTTTGGACCCCAAAATTAAATTACGGCTCGATTAATTTTACTCTAACTTAATACTAAGTGCGGAATAGAGTAAATGCGAGCGGATAAACAAACAAACTACTCTAACCCATAATCATAATAGCACAAGTAAAATGAAAGGTTAAAGAGTAGGGAAGAAGAATGCAAACACAAAATAACAAGCCGATGTGTTATCGAAGAGGAAACCGAAGAACTCGGCAAAAAACCTCTCTGCCGCCCTCCAAGCGATAATCGATCTACTAGACAATCAGTTAGGATACATGGGTGTGCACCTAAGCCCTCCAAGCGCCTACTCTAACAAGGCTTCTCGGAATCGTGTCTTGTCTAGCTCTCCGGATCCCGCAATACGCCTGATTGCATCCGCCAAAGCCTGGCTTCTTCCAATGCTTCCCAGCAACAGCAAAACCTCACTGAACATTCTGAAAGGGTGTGGTAAGTGTTTGGGCTATCAACCTCTTAATGGTATGGAAGTGGAGAGGTAGGAGTTAAGGAAAATCCATAAGCAATTGTGTAGAGGTATAACAATCTCTAACTCTCAAGGTTTGTGGCTAGAGTTTTTTCTCAGAAGCACTTCTTAACATATGTGGGTAATGTGGGTATATATAGTGTGAGTACAGAAAGTGTGTATCAGATAGGACAATCTGGCAAAACAAAATGTTTCGCGGGTGTCTTGCGGGAAGGCCTTACCTGCGAGATACTCGCGAAAACCAGCTGTCTCCATCCTGTCCTGACTCTTCGCATTCCAGTCATATGCAAGGCACATGCTTCACTTCGTGAGATGCTTAGTAGCGAGCTATCCGCGAAAACAACTTTAGTCTTCATGCTTTGAGTCTTCACACACACTCTCTCTCTCTCTCACACAACCCTTACAATGAAATCCCACAAATAATATAGGGTACAAAAGATTGAACATAATTACAATCAAATTTGGCAAGAAATTAAAGCCAACAAAACACATAGTTGTAAATTACAACTTTACATCAATCCTCTACAAATTTGACCAAGGAGGATATCTTCCCCTAGCTTTTGCTGCAATACTAATGACTATTATGTATGTTGGAACGATGTGTATAGAATGAAGTACTATTATGAGCTTGATCACAAAATCTCTCCAGATAAGCACAAGGACATTGTTACTGGCACAAACTTTAGTCAAATGCCTAGGCTTTTCATGTTCTACTCAGAGCTTGTTCGAGGCATTCCACCTATTTTCAAGCAATATGTCGCAAATGTGCCTGCATTGCACTCGATCCTCGTTTTTGTCTCCATCAAGTCACTACCTATAAGTAAAGTTCCAGCAAAAGAGCATTTCTTCTTTCGTTGAGTAGAAACTAAAGAGCTCAATGTGTTTCGTTATGTTGTGAGATAGGGATACTCAGATGTGCACAATGAGCACGAGCCTTTTGAGAAGATGTTGATTGAAAGGTTGAAAGATTTTATTGTTGATGATTATTTTTGGTTGTTCCAAAATGTGCTCAACAATAATGAAAATGGTGGAGAATTAGATGGAGTGGTTGATGGAGAGAATGAACATAAAGATGTAAAGCAAGTTGATGAAGAGAAGCGATGAGAGGCAATAGAGAAAGAGATTGAGACAGTGGACAAAGCATGGTGTGTTGGGGTTGCCCACTTGTTTGGTGAGAATGAAGTTATTACAGGCAAAGGAGCTAGTATAGGAAGGAGAATTATAATAGATTATGCTTACAATTTCTTGGAGAGAAATTTGAGACAGAGTGACAAAGTGTTTAATATTCCTCACAAGCGTATGCTAAAAGTGGGAATGACTTATGAACTTTAGAACTTGTTTTGACGATGGTTGGATCACCCTTTGATAAATCTGTACATAAAGAATAAGCATCGTAGTTTTATGCATGATTGAGAAATAGCTCATCTAGATGTAAACCCTGATAATTATGGCAAAGAAGTTTATGTACACTACAAGAAAAAGGTCTTATAGCAACGAAAGTTTTTGTTGCAATAAACCTCTATTGCAATGAAAAACTTTCGTTGCCCGCTATTGCGATAAAGCCTGTGGCAATATACTATTGCAGCAAAAATTTCGTTGCAATAGAGTTTTGTTGCAATAAGATATTTTTATTATTATTAAAAATACCTTATTACAACAAAAAATATTGTTGCTATAATTTGTTGCAACAAAATTTTTGTTGCGATAGGTTACCGCAACAATAATTTTTGTTGCAATAAGGTACCTCTAAAAACTTATTGCAACAAATCTTTTTGTTGCGAAAGGTTAATAAAGTACTTGTGAAACTTATTGCAACAAAACATTTTGTTGTAATAAGTTGCCACAACAATAATTTTTGCTGCAATAAATTATATAATATATTTTTTAAAATCAAAAAAAAAAAAAAAAATTCCACTAAACGCATCATATTTAAATTAACAATATAAACATATCTTCACAAAATAAATAAAATAATCTACAAAAAAATGCAAAATGTATAATACTTCATCTATACTCCTTATTTCAACATCATATCATAATGTCTCCCATTCCCCATATTTTATTTTACATCTATTTTATGATAACTCTCCCCGTTCCCTTCATTTGTTTCTATATCTATTACATTTTCTCCATTCTCATCTTTGCTTATGTTTCCTTTTTTCCAAAATTGTTCTTTCCTCCTATTTAAAATTCTATATTATTAGTTTATGTTAACCAGTTATCTCCCAGTCATCTATCTCTTCTAGTTTCTGTGTTTAGCCCCACAGTTTGTTTCAGGGAAGTGTGAGTTTAACCTGTAAGTCCTGGAATCCTAAACGAGTGGCCGTTTAGCCAGAAATAGGCGTTTGAGGCTTAAAGTTAGGAATGACAATCAGTCATGGAATGCATTCTTTGTAATAGATCGAAGATTAGGTACAGTAATTTGAGGATAAAGATGATTAGGTTTTGATTGTTTAACCTAGACTCTTGATCCAAAACTATGAACAAGTTGTTCAGAAGTAGCTCTTCCACCATCTCTAGATCATCCATCCCTGAGATTCCAGAAGACACTAGAATTCTCAATTCAGAGTCTTATGAGGTACCAAATTTGGATTTAAACTTAGGAGATTGGAATGTCCCTAAAGTCCCCACTAATCAGATTTATAAGTCTTCCTAGTCTCTTAAAAAAGCTTTTAAGACAGATTACCATGTTAAGACTATAGAACAAATTTATGGTATAAACAAAGAATATGAAACATGTTATTTGTTTTCACCATCAACCCTAACTGCCCATCGGAAGGAAGGACATAACTTTCTGCACATAGGTTTAGTCCAGGTAGGAGTTAAGCCTTTAATCAGAGAAGGTTTGAATTGTTCAATCCTTATGGCTCTTAGAGACACTAGGCACATTAGGTTTGATGATAGTCTATTAGGAACCATCCAAACTAGTCTTAGTAATGGACCAATCCATTTTGATTGTTTCCCTAACTTTATAGTCTCCCTTCATGACCCACATATTAGGAAAGCTCTCACTTTAAACATCAAGACTTCAGGAACCCTCATGGTACTAGAAGCCAAATAGTTAGCTTTGATATATAGGGTCTACTACAAGTGCATCAGAGCAAACCTAAATGTCCAAGCCCTTAACAAAAAAGCAAAAGGAGAAACCACTTTTATCCAGACCACAGCTCCCGGATCACAAATTAAAGTACCCAGGACACTTAAATGGACAAAGGTCACGTTCCCTCAAGATTGGATCCTACAAAATGAAAATTGAACGATTTTAGACCCCTTAAAAACAACCAGATTGGTTAGCCTAATTGATTAGCCAAGTTGTTACTTAGTCCAATTATGCAATTCTAGGTTAAAACAATCAAATAATCATATCAAACATATAAAGCAGCGGAATAATAAATAACACAAGATATGATCACCCAGGAAACCACACAGTAAAAACTTGGGGAGGATTTGACCCACCGATCCTCAAGGCAAACCTGAATCCACTATGAAAGAATCGAAGTTCATACAAAAGGACTTACAAGCTCCCCGCTTGACTTCCTAATGCTACCCACCAGTAGAACTTACTGACACGACCACGTGCAAGCTCCGAATCCACGGACTCCTTCTTTCTTGGATTCTTCAATCAGCTACAAGCACCCACGCTTGATATTCTTTAAGCTTCAATGGTAGCAACCGAGTTGATCATCAAGATGTTGAAGTAATCTCTACCTTGAAAACCCTAAGCTTTGTGTAAAGGAAAGCTCCTCTAGATCTCACAAGAGATTTACACAAAACAGCAATGTATGAGCAACAATACAACTGGAGCAACTCTAAAAACGTGGCTAGGGTTTTTCTTTATATACCTAGGGTAAAAACAGAAAACCCAAAACGTTTAATGAGTATACATAAAATCCTAAATCTTTAGAACCTAACAAAACTTATTCCTTTCAGGTTCAACACCCTACCCAAACCCCAGATTTAGACTTTGTTTGACAGTTAACCGATGGAACTGTCAGGTTGAGTTTTGACCAATCCATGTTTAGATTCCTTTAGATCTTCATCAACCTAGAATGCAGTCCCTTATTCTCCTCAAAGACAGACCTGCAACCCAGTGTAGCTCATCCAAACCTCCAACCCCTAGAAAAGACCTGGACCTCCAAGGAGTTAAAACTAGATCCCAAGTTAGCACACCATGCTATACAGCCAGAAAAGAATCAGTTGCAGAAGAAGATGAAAATCACAGTCCATTTCTCCAACTCAGTCAGACTTTGAGCAGCCTGAACCCCCAGTAGGACACCAACTCAACGTCATAAAAAAAAAAAGATTTCACCCCTGACCATAAGTTTTTAGGTGATGATTTTGATTCCGAGACAAACAGGGTCAAAAGAGAAGCTTATAAGGCAAATCATACCAAGGAACAGAAGATAGTAGTGTACAAAAAATGACAAGAGTTCATGAAAGAGATATCAGCAAATATCCCTTTCTTTGAATATTTTGAGAATCATTTTGAATGGCACAAAAATTCTTGTGTCATTACCAAAACAAACTGGATCAAGGAAAACAAGGAAGTAGTCCGGTCTAGTCACCCTCCCTTAGAAAATATAACCATCAAACACGAAGGTTTTGAAGTAGTTGCTACTCCTTTTAGGAAACCTTTGAGTGAAGATAAACCAATATAAAAGATCGTAGAACAAAGCAACTACACCAACCAGTGTTTAGGTGTCATAGGAAAACAACTAGACAGGATAGAAGATAGGATAGAAGCCAAGGCCATTCCCAATCAGGAAACCTTATCAAACCCATCCCGTATTTAGAGAAACCTCTAGTCAAGTTACCAGTAACTCAACAAACCAGACTAAGGTCCAAAGACAAGACAGTATTAGAAATAGTCAACTAGAAGTTAGACGAACTAGTAAAAAAGGAACCAACTGCCTCTTCAACTAGCATAGGCCCCAGGTTAAACACCCTAGACATCCATACAGCTTCTAGCCTCAATAGCAGCAGTCAAACCCCTTCAAAGTCTGAAGAGGAAATAAGAAAATTAGAAAACCAATTCCAAGAATTACAGGTAAATAAACTTTACCATCATAGTATAACCCCAACTAGTCTCACCAAAAATTGTTATCCGAGACCAACACCCCTTGACCTCCAGTTTGAGGAAAAGAATGTTAGCAATCAGTTCTCAGTATCTTCTGATAAACTCTATGAATGGAATATAGACGGATTATCAAAACAAGAAATCATAAATAAGATCCAGCACATGGTTGTGGTAGCCAATAACTACCTCAATGAAGGATGCCCCCATACCGAAGTAGTTGAACTTATGGTCTTAGGTTTCATAGGAAAACTTCTGTCATGGTAGAACCATTACCTAACAAAAGAATCTAAGGAAGAGATCAAATGTACAGTCCAGAAAGATGAGGAAGGACGTCTAATCTTTGATGAAACCATAGGTCGAGGTGTCCCAGATGGAGTAAACACCTTAATCTATACCATTACAAGACATTTCATAGGAACCCTTGGCAATGTCACCACTAGGATACACGACCAGTTAAGTAACCTCAGGTGTCCTACCTTTAGTGACTACAGGTGGTATGAAGAGGTCTTTACTGCGAGAGTCATGCATAGAAGCAATTGTAACTCTCCATTTTGGAAAGAGAAGTTTATCAATAGCTCACTCAGTCTTTTTGCCCATACAATTAGGGAAACCCTTAGTAACTTCTTAGGGCTCAGGTATTATAGATTATGATGATCTAACCTACGGAGACATATCTAGTGTCATTCGCAGAGAAGGCCTAAAAATGTGCATAGACATGAAAATCCAGAACCAGGCCAATAAAGACAAAACAAAAGCTAAGTACGAAGTAGGAAACTTCTGTACTCAATATGGCCTCCCTTCCATAGCCCCATCCAAGAGAAAAACTAAAGGGAAAGAATAACCTAGAAAAAGAATAGCCTCCAAGTTTTATAGAACTCATTAGAAGCCTAGCAACTTCAGCAGATATGATTTCTATAAGAAGAACAAGAAATCCAAAGACTACCATAAAGTCAATAGTAAGAGAAAAGATTCAGCACAGAAAACATTCAACAAAAAAATAGCGAATGTTATAAGTGTGGCAAGAAAGGGCATTTTAGGAAAGAGTGTAAATCCAAAGCTAAAGCTTTAATCAACACCCTCCAAGGTGACCAAACCAGCAAAGATGAAATTTTCGAACTCCTAGAACTCAACCACATAGACAGTGAGTCCTCCAATAGTTCCAGTGACAATGAAATCTTTCAGATAAACAAATCCTCATCCTCTAGAGAGTCATCTAACATGTCTAGTAGTCCAGACATCAAAATAGGATGTAATGACAGTTGTTGCAAAAACAAATCAGTTAATGTTCTTAGCCAACAAGAACTTCTCCTTACCCTAATAGACAAGGTAGAAGACCCAGTTATTAAGGTCCAATACCTTAGCAAGTTTCAGAGCACCTTAGTTAGAGAAACAAAAGAAACCAAATCTAAACACCCTGAACCTCAAGTTAACCTAGAACAAATCTTCAATAGGTTTACCAAAATTAAGAAAGAAGTCACGGTTAATGACCTCCAACATGAAATCAAGGAAACCAAAACTAAGATTAGAACCCTCAAGGAAGAAGTTAAAAAGCTTGACCAGGCTTTAACCATTCTTAGGATTGACCACAATTTCCTTAATCAGAGAATTGAACATCAAGACAATGCCTATCATCAAGGTAATAATGAGGCAGGTCCCTCATACCAAAACCCTTTAGATGATGAAGTAGAAAATGTTTATGATGAGTCAGCCAATCCTACAGCAAACATAGTCCTAGAAGAACCAGCCCAGAAATATATAGATACTATTAGCAGGATTGATTTCCAAAAATGGCATTCTAAAGTCAAGATTGTCATTAGCAAAGATTTTGAATTTAAGGTTATAACCCTTATAGATTCAAGTGCAGATCTCAATTGCATCCAAGAAGGAATCATTCCCTCTAAGTATTTTCAACAGACTAGGGAACGATTATCCTCAGCAAATGGTAGCAAGATGCAGATTAAATACAAAATCACAAAAGCTCATGTGTGCCAAGACAACACATGCTTCAAAACAGCCTTTGTCTTAGTCAAAAATATGACAGACAAAGTAATCCTAGAAAATCCTTTTATGTGTCTATTATATCCATTCACTACAGATAGTGAGGGAATCACTACCAATCCTTTTGGTCAACCAGTTAAGTTTAAGTTTCTCAGAAACCCGAAACCCCGAGAAATAAACAGCCTCCAAGATGTCTCCAACTCCAGAACTCTTAATCTGATCAATAGGAAAACCCAACACCTTAAATACCTTAAGGATGATTTAAGGCACAAGAAAATTGAGGAACAATTAACTTGTAAGATCATCCAAACTGAGATCAAAGAGTTTAAGGAAAAACTCAAACAAGAAGTCTGCTCTAATCTTCCTGTAGCCTTTTCGCATAGACACGAAGTAGCTCTCTCATATGTCAAAGATTTCAGTGAAAAGGATATCCCAACCAAAGCTCGACCTATCCAAATAAGCCAGGAACTCATGGAATTTTGCAGAGTAGAGATAGATGACCTCCTTAGTAAATGAATCATTAGGAACTCTAAATCACCTTGGTCTTGTCCAGCCTTTTACGTACAAAAAAAATGCTAAGATAGAAAGAGGTGTTCCTAGATTAGTCATCAACTACAAGCCCCTTAACAAAGTCTTATAATGGATTAGGTATCCCATCCCCAAAAAAAGAGACTTAGTTAATAGGCTTAGTAAGGCAGTCATTTTTAGTAAGTTTGACATAAAAAGTGGTTTTTGGCAGATTCAGATCAGAGAGTCTGATAGATATAAAACAACCTTTACTAAACCCTTTGGACATTACGAATGGAACATAATGCCTTTTGGTCTAAAGAATGCACCT
Organism: Quercus aquifolioides; assembly: GCA_019022515.1. Taxonomy (NCBI): domain Eukaryota; kingdom Viridiplantae; phylum Streptophyta; class Magnoliopsida; order Fagales; family Fagaceae; genus Quercus; species Quercus aquifolioides. The sequence continues at coordinate 33,773,675 of CM032336.1, forward strand.
AGTGAATTCCAAAACATCATGAATGAAATTTTCAATTCATTCTCCAGTCACTCTATTGTTTATATAGATGATGTACTCATATTTTCAGAATCTACTGAGCAACATTGGAAACTGAAAGTTCAATATGGGTATGAAACACCCTTGAACGTTTAGACCCCAAATTATAAAATATCAATTCAAGCTTATAATCAAACAATTAATGTGCGGAACATGAACATAAGCCAATCACAAAATTGATAACTAATCTAAGCCAAATATAAACACATCCACAGCAGTAAATATAAGGCAAAGATAAAGGGAAGGAACATGCAAACACACGGACAACACACGATGTGTTATCGAAGAGGAAACCGAAGTCCTCGGCGTAAAACCTCTCCGCCGCCCTCAAGCGGTGATAAAATCCACTAAAGAATATAGTTGGGATACATGAACAGCAGAAGACCCTCCAAGCCTAATCTACCCAGGTACCTAAGCCCTCCAAGCTTCTTGCTCCAACGAGGTTACGCCGAACCTATTTCTTCTTTAGCTTCCCGGATTCCACTACTAGACCATAGCATCAACCAATGTATATTGGTTCCTTCCAAACTGCTTCCCTCAGCACCAAATGAACCTTCTCACAGACGTGGGTGTGGTGAGATAAGGATTTGGTGAAAGACCTCTCAAGGGTATGACAATGGAGAGGAAGAGAGTAGAGGAATTTGTAGAGTCTCTTAGATGAAGATTGGGGATGAGGCAATCTTGTTTTTCTCTAGGGTTTTCTCTCACAAAATTCTCTCTGGAAGCTCTCTCAATTTAGTGGGTATAAGGGTCTATATATAGTGAGGTGAGAAAAGAATACGAAGAGACAGTTTTTTGCCAAACAGGGTAAATTGGCGGCTTGGTCTCGCGGCTTGTCCAAGTCGCGAAATCAAGTCGCGACGTAACGGCCTGGCCAGCCTGGGACTTTTGTCCTGTAATGCGACAGCTGGCGCGACCCTTCAGCTTCCCTACGTGCATCTCACGTGCCTGAAGTTGGCGACTTGCAACTGCGAGCCACCCGCGAGTCCTAGCCGCAAAGCTCTGCTTCTTTGCACATACTTGAGCTTTTCTTCACATCTTCTCACACACTATCCTTACAATAATTCCACCTAAATACAGGGTTACTAAGTGCTTAAATTACAAACAAATTGGCACAGAATAAAGCCAACAAGATGGTTGATAAATTTCAACCTTACAGAAACATTTACAATCATTTCTTAATATGGTCAAACTCAATGGTCTTGTGGTTTCAGCCCCAAAAATCAAACTTTTCCAAACACACGTTCAATTCTTAGGTTTTGACATCCTCCATGGGTTAATCAAGCCAATAGACAGAGTCATTCAATTTTTGGATAAGTTTCCAGATCAAATCCTAGACAAAACCTAGCTTCAGAGATTTTTAGGATCTCTCAACTACATTCTATCAAAATCTTAGACAACAATGCAAACCACTTTTTGATAGACTTTGGACCAATCCACTTCCTTGGACCCCAACTCATACATCAGTTGTCCGAGAAATCAAAAAATATGTTAAGACTCTCCCTTGTTTAGGAATTCCTTCAGTAAATTCCTTCAAGATTGTCCAAAGAGATGCCTCTAACATTGGTCATGGTGGCATTCTCCTTTAGCATACTAGTCCTTATTCCCCTGAACAAATAGCCTATTTCCATTCAGGAATTTGGACTCCTACTTAGCTAAATTATAGTACTATTAAAAAAGAAATTTTATCTATAGTATTATGCATTTCAAAGTTTCAAAGTGATTTATTAAATCAAAAGTTTTTAGTCAAAATTGATTGCAAATCTGCAAAACATGTTTTAGAAAAAGATGTCCAAAACATTACATCAAAATAGATTTTTGCACGGTGGCAAGCCATTCTCTTGGTTTTTGATTTTGACATAGAATTCATACAAAGAACCCAAACAGTATCCCTGATTTCCTTACCTGTGAATTCTTGTAGAATCCAACCCAAGATGTTTGGAAAAAAGCCAGCACAGCAGCCCCAACCCCCAAAGCTACCTAAACAGTCACCCCCAACAATACTAGTCAGGCAAAGAACCTTGGCCAGATAGTCCCAGTTTCCCCAATTTCTTTAGCTAACCACTATGTGGTTTCTACAATCCTAAGACCAAAATATGAAAGACCACTCCTAACCCAACCCAGCTTTAGTTCTGTCTTAGTATCATCAACTCCTAGAGCAATAACCCCTTACACAGTAAATGATTCCTTTGGCCCCTTGCAGTCCCAAAGATCATCCCAACCATCCAACAAGAAAAATATGTCTCCTTATATTAAGAAACCTTACATCTAGCACATCTTTTATACTGAACCACACATGACCCATATAAAAGATCCATTAGCCTTAGCAATGGAAGTTTTGCCACCAAATTGGCATTTTCTTCCGAAGTTTTCCAAAAAAAATCCATCAAGTTCTACAAGAGCATCCTTACCTAGGAAAAGTCTGCTCAAATAGAAGACATCAAGTCAAAAATGGACCCCTCATTCATCCTTTACCATAAGCTTATCATCTCCAGGTTCATCAGTTGCAAAGAATGGGGCTAACACCCCTCCCTGTTCAGAACAATAGAAGGCATAGGAATCCAATACAGTTATTATGACTATATTGACGCCTTTGAAAAGATTTTATTTTATCAGAATAAGAACTTTGATCATTCATGGTTCTTAATGTTTGACAAAAATTTCGACAACTAAATACCGACTTGGTTCCTTAAGTGGTGGGAAATGTTTGGTCAATTCCTCAAATCTTCCCAGAACCTCTCCAGGATGCCCTCGGATATTTCAGTTCAAGACTCCAAGTTAATCATCACAATTCCCTGTTTTCAGCAATCCTGCATATGACCATCAGGTATAAAATTCATTGGATCAGCATGTGGACCTATGTAATTAGCAACAATATACTAAACAGGGAATTCTCAGTAAAATTGTGGGATAGCCTCAAAATTGATCCAGTCATCGATCAAATAAATAAGGATTTCCCTCCTCCAGTCTATAGAGCCATTACCCAGAAGACAAGGTCCCAGTCCAGCCTAGAATCCGTCTCAGTCACCGAAAAATCTAGCAGAGAATTAAAAGATCTTGCAAACCAATTGCTCCTCCAGGCTTCTTAGTTAGAAGAAAAGGAAAAGACTTCTCCTGCCTTTTTTGAAGCATCTACCAGTCACCATCCATTTGACCCCTTCAAGGATTCTCAAGATCCTTACGATGGCCATAATTTGGACAGTCCCTAGACTATTTTGGTAGCACCAGTCACTACTCAGAATAGTTCCAAACAACCCCAAATTCGGTCACTATTCAGATTAGTGCCAATAGACAAACTACTATTCATGAACAATACCAGCCGACACGAAAAGACGAAAATGAATAGTCGCGTGGCTTCGCTGCGTTTTCGAGAGTCTCGTCTTCTTTTGGGGAAAAAGGTTTTACCCCCTTGGGAATTTCAGGAATCTTCAAACCCCTCAGATTTTCAAGATGCTCTCCGAGAGGATCCTAAGCTCTTCTCACAGTCTATAAAAAGGAGCTCAAGTTCCATTTTGAAGCAAGCTTTATTCAACATATCTCCTTCTTACAAGAATCCCTTAGTAACCTTGTAACTAGGAATGTCCAATCTTGTAACCAAATGGCTTTTATATTTTCTGCATTCAATATAATCAAATGGCCCCTGTTGGCTTAGTTTCCTTTACATAAATAAGTTGTAACTTACCCACTATATATATATATATATATATATATATATTCAACTTGTTGAATTTATATTCAACCACATAAATTCATTATAAAAAACCATCAAATATACAACTAGTTGAATTAAGTTTCATTATCCATGTATGCTTTAAACATACTTATTCAACCTCCAAAAAATGACTATCTATGTATTTTACAAATCACTTGTTCATCCTCCAAAAAAATTGCTATCCATGCCTTAATTACAAATCACTTGTTCACCTCCAAAAAATTTCTATCCATGCCTTCATAACAAATCACTTGAATGATTACCACCCTAAAAACAATAAAAATTTGTAAGAAACTCATGCTATAATCATCACACAAATTTGTCCATATATCCATATGAATGGTAAAGCAAATTAAAGACCTTAATAAAATTAAGCAATAACGTTGCATGGCAGAACCATAACAGAGAGTAAAATCAAAAGAAATTGTATATAAGAAGATTGTGTATTTTAATAGTATATGGAAAGTACTCATAGATGCTAACAGAAATGAGAAAGAAATTATCATGTAACAAATATTCAGAGTCTCATACAGATTTCATCAAATTTCCAATGTAATTTAGTGGATAAAATCTCTTAACCTCCATATATAAGATGAAACGTATGATGATCAAAATTTTGATCAAAATTTTGAATCCTGCTGCCTAAAGGCTAAGATCAACAATTTTGAAATATTCAAGTAGTAATGTCGGAAGTAGAAAAAGATCTTATCAGTTACTGGTAAACTGTTGCCCTAATATAAATCTTTGTCTGGTCACTTCCAATATCACTCAGCTGAAAATTAGATTCATTTTCATCAACTCCATTCAATGGAAAGGTAAGTGCAAAGCCTCCAAGGGTAAGGTGATATATATACCTGCAAATATTTGCATTTATTATTCAAATATATGGAAAGGTATTGTAGGAATAAGTGCCACTTAATGTCTGGGCAAGATTCCAAGTAGATTGTGGACAAATAAAGTACTCCCTGTACAGAGCATATAGAAAATCTTCATGTAAACTGATTATCACTTGGGAAAAAAGGACACTCATCCAAACTGATAATGCAGACAAAATATAACTTCTACTGCAGTTTGCAAAAACATGATGAAAAATAATGATGCCTCAACAGCCAATCCAACAATCATCCATTCAGAGGAAAAACAAAAACCCAAAAAAATAAAAAATAAAAAGGTTTCATGATTTGAAACTAAAGACGAAAGAGCAACAGAAAACAAAGAATAACATTACAGGACCCAAATATGTCAATCCAAATTGAATTTATCTAAGGTGTTAAGTTTTTCAAACAGAATCGACTTCCCAAGGTGTTAAGTTTTCAAAATAAAAATGAAATCTATCTATAAAGCAACAAACCTGTTTTATTTCAAAGCAAGTGGATTTGAAATAATGAACCTGTTTATTTAAGTGTGTAAGGGATCATCTAGAATAATTAGGTACATAAACCATATGAGTGGATTCTTTTTTTTTCTTTTTTCTTTTTTTTTTTTTCCCCTTTCAAAAGTGAACCATCAGCATCCCCATTAAATTCCACAAAAAAACTTCATTTTCCAGGAATCTTGTTCATTCATGAGAACTAATTGAAAACTGCTAATTGCAACTAATTTGGTTAAATTAAAGTCTGTCTCAAGTTAATTACAGGGGCTTACGAGCTCCCAAAATGGTTGATTAATCTGTTTACTGAATATATATGAGTTTCCAATTTTTTATTAAAAAAAAAAAAAAAAGTGTATTTGAGAATACAAAATAGACATTTTTAGAGGCTTCCAAGGTACAATGTGTTGATAGAAGACCTACGCATAACATAGAGATGGACCTCAACAATAAAAAAAATTGATGGCTGCTTGAGATCATGAATACAAGCTATGATCAACCCACAAGGGGTCAACAATTGAAAATCTCCATAAAAGAGAAGGTTGACCCAAAGGGTTGAGCAACAAGAGAACAGGGGGAGATGTGGAAGTTTAATGTTCCATTCCGTCTAACAAGCATTAGTGCCGGTGCTCCTGGATTATGGATTTTTTTCCCTTTGATTGGTAATTACACACACACCTTGCAGGTCTTGAACAAACAACCTTACCCTTCACCTTGCTCTTATAAGTAGAGGAGGTGTCATTTGAGCTAGAGCTCACAGCAAATGTCTTGGATTATGTCATGATAAATTAAAAAAAAAAAAAAAAAAAAACATTCAAAGTGCAAAAGCAAAGATTTAAGCATATGCTATCATAATCCACACTGAAACGTGCAATCCCCAACGGAGTTATAAAACAGCACGACGCATAACATTGCAAAATATGAAGCTGAATAACAGAGCAGAGATTCATCATCCTCACTAAAAATTAGACAGGCGGCACTGTTTGAAAGGGAACTTTATCTTTTGGGGGGATAACTACTGTTTGATAGTGAACTATGAAACAGGAACAGATTTAACATAAAATTCTTTTAGCAATAAAACATATAAGGGGGAAGAAAATTTCTTACTTGAATGGAATCGCGTAATGGGAATCTCTCGTAGGTCACGTCTAATGCACAGATATTCACCTAGCAAAGCCATCACTGCAACTCCCTATTGGCAGTAGCAGAGTAACATATTGATGACTTTGACATTAGTCTGTTGTAATGGCAGCTCTGCATTCTTAGTCAAACAGATATAGCTAAATAAAAATTTGAAACAATTAGTTTTTACAAAAAGAATTAAATTCCTAATCATAAATGAAATCTAATAAGAAAATGCTATTAAATAATTAAATTCCTAAGATTTGTTATAAAAATGCTCCGTACTGTAAATAGCATTTTTCTTGATTAAAAGACCGAAAAAGTTACTGGCTATAGCACACTAGCTACTTGCAAGTTGAAACTTGAAACTTGAAACTTGAAACAACCTAAATAGTTTGTCCTACTCCTGGTCCTAGCTACTAGATTTTTCCACAAGTGTATCAACTTTCAAACCAGCTCTCACCAGCTCCTCCATATTGGTGTCAAAAAAGTCCTGGCCGTCAGGTTTCACTTGAAGCTACAACTAGTTATCGCGTGCTTTATTGACAACAAATTCTACAGTCTTAGAAGTGTGGAGATGAATACAAGTCCCCTATCCCATAATTAATGAAAATGTGACAGAAGATTTGTATTCTTTTGAGATGGTATAGTCATCTACACCCACCATATAGGTTAACATAGATAAATCATATTATTGAAACAGTGCGGAAAATAAATAACACAACGATATGATAACCCAGGAAAACTAAACCAGTAAAATCTCTAGGGAGGATTTAACCTAGTTATCCTCAAGGTAAAACAAATCAACTATGAAAGAATTAAAGTTTACACAATAGTGACTTAGACCACTAACATCCTATTGCTATCTCGAGTAGGAAACTTACTACCATGACCACATGACAGCTCCGAGTCCACGAACTACTCCTTTCTTGGCTTCATAGCAACCACAAGTACTCCTACTTGTGTTTTCTTTATGCTCTTTATGCAGCAACTGAAGCGATCACCAAGCTCTTGACATCAATCTTGAGATTGGAAACCCTAAGTATGTATGAAAGCAAACACCTCTAGATCTCACAAGAGATTCATACACACAGCATAAACAACAACAATAAAACGTGGCTAGAGTTTTTCTTTTTATACTTAAGGCAAAACATAAAACCTTACACGTCATACGGGTTTGGCCTAAGTTGGAAATTCTGCAGAAAAACAATCTGCACGAGTTTCGATCGATCGAGTCTAATTTTCAATCGAGCGAGCCTTACAGATTTAGATAATAAATCCTGCAGTACACTCGATTCTAACTTTACACATAAACACACTTTTAGCAGCCTAATTCTAGACTCTAAATTTTGATCATAGTTTGCCAATATTACACATTGAAGTTCTAATACATTTAGATCCTAAATCCTTAGCACCAAAGGACATGTCAAGCTTACCTAGATGATCACATTTCTTATGTTTTCTTGAGATTTGTAACATGTATCACATCTTTTCACGTGGCATCAAAATCCTTTAACCATATTAAGTTTTTTAATTAAATTTAACTATATAATTGTATTTGATCAATGCAACATAAGCAATTTTTTTTTTTTTCAATATTATTGGTAATACAATCATGCGATTTATTTTAATTGGGTAACCTATGATAAAGTATCTAACAAATTATAACTAAGTTTGATTTTTTATTTTTTATTTTCCAATTATTAATTTCCCATTGTAGGAAACAGAGCCCAGCCTGATAATATTGGCAACTTGGACCTAAGCTCTATCTTTTTCTGTTGGGTTGGGAGGGTCTGACATACTGCTCAGCCTATGGCCACACATGCTCGTTCTAATTTCTTTGGGCTTCCACCAAATGGGTCCTCCTAATTTTTTTTACTACACTATGATATTGAAGCTCAAACTATCAAGCTCTCTAATGGGATGATAATTAATTATTATCTATTAATAATTTATTTTAGAAAATGTTTTATGAAAAATTAAAAAAATTAGTCATTTTTTCATTTCTATAGAAAATTTTCTAAAATAATTTACTAATATATGTCTAACGTATGATAATACCCAACTTTTTTCCTTTTCTTTTTGGTATTGAGCCGACCTTTTAGGCTGACTGAGAAGTAGAGCCAACTCTCCTTTGTCCTCCCAAATTAAAAATCTACAGTTAAAAAAAATTATTTAAAAAAAAAAAACCAACAAATTTGCCGACCATTACGCCCATGCCACAGATCTTTTTTGCCGAAATTTGAATTTGCATCTATCTGTACGGTTCCTAGGATAATCATGGGCCCCAGTTTCTTCAAGCTCCATGACTAAGATGTTCAAGCTTCAAGCACTACATTTTCTGTTAAGAAATTGTAGTGCATGAATCATGTAAGGGTGAGTTTGGTTCAGCTTTTTGAAGTTGGGCTTTTTGAAAAAGTTGAGTTTTCAAAAAGTGCATAATGAAAAAGCTGAGTTTCAAAAAGCTGAGTGTTTGGTAAAACTGTTAAAAAGTGCTTTTTGAAAAAGCTGAGTGTTTGGCTAACACTTATAAAAGTTGTAGTTTGAGGGATAAATTACCAAAAAGGACAACGTATATATAAGGGAGTTTATTTCATACTTTTTTTTTTTTTTTTTATGTGAGTTTATTTCATACTTATTAATATACTTACTAAATAATAATAATAATAATAATAAATATATATTATTGGTATTATTTTAATAATGTTTGGGCAATTTTTCTTTTTTAGTGTCATAATTATTTGTTATTACCATTAATGACTTCTTATTAATATTAATTAAATCTAAATAATTTTCAAGTGTTAACCCTTGCCCTTTAGTCAAGGGCAGTTTTGTAACTCCACGAGCCCAACGGATATAAAAATAAAAGCTGGGACTCAGCTTTTCAATTATGGAGCTACCCTCATCCATTTCGGAAACGCGCAAATCCTGAAGGAATATAAAAGCCAACTTTTCAGAAAAAGTTGGCTTTTATTCTCACCAAACGCACATATGGAGCCAGCGTTTTTGAAAAGCCAACTTTTAGGCTTGAAAAGTTGAACCAAACGGGTACTAAAATAAAGATACTCCTTAATAAGAATCAGATCCTCATAATCCTGGAACTATGACCTCAATATAAAATGTGCAACAATTGCTAGATCATAACATTTAGAGTCCATTTGAAATTCACTTATTTTGCTAAAATTGAAAACTTTTTACTGAAATCCTCAGAATCCTGGAACTATGATCTCAATATAAAATGTGCAATAATTACTAGATCATAACACTTAGGATCTGTTTGAGATTCGCTTATTTTGCTGAAATTGAAAACTTTTTACTAAAAGTACTATAAATAAAGATAAAAGTTAGCTGAAATAGTACAGTGAGACTTATGAATAGTACAAAAAAGTGCAGTGGGGTCTATGAATAGTAGCAAAAATAATATAAATAGTAAAATAAGCTGACTTTTTAAGCTAGAATCAAACTCACACTTAATATAAAATATATCCAATTATTGCCCTTAATTTGCATGGTTTTAAAAACTAGATCGGGGGCAAAAACCAAATTTGCCTTAATTCTTGGTTTTTGACTGATTTTGACCGGTTTTTTCTGATTTTTACCTGGTTTTTTACGTTTTTTTAGACCAAATTGGCCTCCGGTTCCTGGTTCAATCAGTCAATCTAATCCGATTTTTAAAACCATGTTAATTTGTCAAATCAATAGAAAGTATATTATGTTTAGAATATTCAAAAATAGTAGATGTGAACCGGCGACTTGAGTATGGTTTTGTTTCGTGGGATAATGCAAAACCTAGTATAAATTAATCATATACGTTGTTGTTGTTGTTGTTGTTGTTTTTTTTTTTTTTTTTTTTTTTTTTTTGGGAGAATGAATCATATACGAAAATTGGAACCAATCAATTGTGTAAAATAGATTGGACCGTGGCTAGCACGATATCTAAGATTCAACAATTGAATCTCCTTTTTTTTCTTTTTTCTTTTTTAATAAAAAATAGGTAGAGGAGGACAACTTAAGTTGGCGTCTTCCACATAAGTGTGACCCTTTATCTTTGGCCATATTAATTTGCCACCAAACGCTGGCTACCATTGGCCTGACACTACCTTCCACTTGGCTATCACTGATTGCCACTCTTCAGCTGTCACAACATCACAACTAGGCAATTGCCAATTTTTTCTTGCCAATGGCCACCATTCACCCGTTGTAAAAGCATTCCCATTAAGGATGCTAAAAGGGGTATATGCTAAATTTTAGCATCAAAACACTAAAAAAACAACTCCATCAAAGCTTTCAAATGGTAAAATATTTGACATACTGCTAAAGTGAGCTTGTATTAATACAAGCTCACTGCAGCCTGAATTGTAAAAAAAAATAGTTTTTTATTCTCACTTTGGCTGAGGGAGTTGACTGGTTGTTTGTGTGTAGTTATTTTATTATTATTTTAATGAGTAGTTTATATTATTTAAATGAAATGGTAAAAAAATATAGAAGTTTTGATGTTTGATGTATCTTAAAGTGAGATGGTATAATAAATAAAGTAGATTTTTGAAGTGTTAAATGCTAAAAATTTTAGAATTCTTGATGAGAATGCTCTAACCGGTCATTAGTCATTATTGATACCACCATTCTCCTCCCCTAACTGCCATTTACTATATAATTTGGGAAGATGGGTAAATTGATATTTTGATACTTAATTCCATTAAAGTTAATTCCATAAAATAAATCAATTTTCAATAAAAATATATTAAGAAAGTTATTTATTTATTTTTGCAATGGGTTGGTTGTGGAATTAAAATTTTCTATTGAATTCAAAACACATTCAAAATTGATCATCCATGTCATCAAATTTGTTTTGAATTTTATTAGTTAGTGTTGAATTTTTTGTATATGTTGGTAAACCGTGAACAAAAGTGTGTCTTGTATGTATTTTTCAAGTCTATTTTGAAGTCAAGACAACTGCCTAGGATTGTACAAATCAAATTTATGTTAGTTCGACAGGTTTCACCATCTAGTTGATCGATCAAGCTTTAAAGTTTTTGATCGATCGAATTGTGTATATATATGAGAATTAAGCCCATCCAGATCCAACTGTTCAAGTGTCTAGGGCTTCATGCAACTAAGGATAAGGTATAATTAAAATAAATAAAAAAATATTTAGAGAACGTCATAAAATACTTTTGGAAAGCTACTTAATGTGCAAATGTGCATCTATGGTTTGTGTATCCCAAACTCTCTTAAAGCCAAAATTGGTAATCAAGCTTGAAGAAACTGAAGATCCGATGGTGTACAAATTGTTGCCTCATCCAACATATATTGTTTCTGGAAGTCAAAGCTTCAAGTGGATACTTAGAGTGTGAGCGGGTTGTGCACATATAACAGGGTCCACTATAAAAGATTTGTAAGTTCAAAGCTATGTTGGGTAACATTAGTAAGTACTAATAGGTTATAGTAATTTAGAATGGAGTTATTCTAATTTGTTAAACTTCAATTTTTTAGTGGTTATGTTTTTGGGTAACATTAGTAAGTACTAATAGGTTGTAGTAATTTAGAATAGAGTTATTCTAATTTGTTAAACTTCAATTTTTTAGTGGATATGTTTTCCTTGAGGCTGGTAGTGAAGCCCACATAGTAGTGTTTCCCTATGGACAGTTTTTCATTGGTTTTTTTTTTTTCGCTCCTCATAATATAGCGTGTTATATGTTTGATGTTTCCCCTGTTATTTATTTTAACATAATATTGATGTTGATTGGATGGACCAAAGCCTAGAATATAATTAGTATATTAATTTAAAAATTGATTAATCTGACCTGAGGTCTAAACAAACTAATTAATTGTTAGACACAATTAAATGATAGAGTTCTCAATCTTGTCAATTGCAATTTTGTTTTTGTTTTTGTTTTTGCTTTATTTACAACAAGAGGGGATGAGAAATTCAAATCCATTATCTTTCCATGGGAACAATTGAACCACATGCATTTTTTCCCCATTAAAAAGTGCATGCGTTTCTTGTTATTCCATTAAGTTTCACAACTAAAATTTATGTACTTTATAATATCCTTATAGATATTTTTTTAATGGAGGAGATTGAGAACAATTTTTAAAAGGGAAAAGTTAACGGATGCTCTAAGAATATTGATTTATTAAATATTTTGAGAAATTTTTTATGGGGAAAAATTAAAGTAACTGATTTTTTTTTTTTTATAACTTTTTATATTTTCCATAAAAGTTGTATCAAAATTTTCTTAGATAGTCCGTTAACAAATACTCTAAGAGCACTTGTTAACCGAAAAAATACAAGACTGACAAAAAAAAAAAGTATTATTTAATGGAGTATTAATTGCATTTTAACTTGTATCCTTAGGGCATTCATTAATAAAAGTCATTAATGAATTATGTGTTGAATTAGTGCATGTTGAGTTTTCAGTCTTCCTAACTTTGTAAACAATTCTATGACCCCGGACAAAATGTGAAGGAAATATCTCGATCGGACCTGTGACTTGTGAGAAACCCAATTTTATTGGACAAGTTAGTTATTTATTTCAAAATTATTGAGACATAAAACTTATCATAAAAAGAGACTAATTAAAAACACAATTAATGTAGGTAGATTAGGTGAGGGTAGCTACCTTTCTTTTTGGGGAAATTATATTTTACCACTCTAAACTATACTCTAGTTTACACTTTGCACCATAAACTATTTAAATGAACGTTTTGCACCCTAAACTATGACATTTACTACACTTTGCACCCCGACATTAAATTTACTATTATATTGGATGAAAATTTATAGCATGTGACTTGCACATGAGTTTTGCTTAGGTAGCACAAAGTTAAAAGACAAAAACAACATTTTCCCAATCAAATAAAAACAAAAGCCTCTTTACTTTTTTTTTTACCTCTCATAGCGGTAGCTCCTCTCCCCAAATCCTATTGAATGTGTAACCCTAAATCCTCAAGACAAAATCATCAACGGCACCACCATTGTTGGATTGAATAACAGAAAAATCATAATGGGCATCGATAAGTCATATGAGAATTCAGTTAGAACATAAATGCAATAGGCAAAACCTAAACACAGATTATAGGAATGCTCTTTTTTGTCATCATAAAGAAAAAACGTGGTAAAGGCAAATTCTAGTGATCATGAGGAGAAATCAATTGGTCAACTACGGATTGGATTAGCTAGGCATTGTGAATATCCTCCTTTTTGGATTTGTCCTGAATTTAAATTTGAAGCAAAATGTATGTTTATTCGGTGAATTTAGAGCTTCTACATTAATGGATTTTATACTCTCCTCTCAATCTTTAATTAATCACATAAAAATGGCATTATCAGTTTGTTAAAGTTTAATGTAATGGAGCTTCTACTTAGATAAATTTTAAGGATGATTTTGTTTTGTGGATTTAGGGTTACACGTTCAATAGGATTTGGGAAAAGCAAGAGAGTGAGAGAGCTAGGTAAAAAAAATATAGAAATAGTATTTTGATTTTAATTGATTGGAAAGAGAGTGTTTTTATCTTTTAACTTTGTGTCACTTAAGTAAAACTCACATGCAAGTCACATGCTACAAATTTCCATCAAACATAATAGTAAATTTAAGGTTAGGGTGCAAAGTATAACAAGAGTTATAGTTTAGTGTGCAAAACATGCATTTAAATAGTTTAGGGTACCAAATGTAATCTATGTTATAGTTTAAGATGGTAAAATATAATTTTCCCTTTCTTTTTACCTGCTTTCTTGCATAGCTACATGCAGGCTTTGTTTTTATTGAAAATTGTTGCTGTGACATTGATGGCATGACATTAACACTGAGATAGTTGGAAATAGCAGTGTGAATTGTCAACATTGTAGCAAAGTGGTAATGGCAATGTGATGGCATACGTAATCTTTTTGTAATAGATATAACATAAAATGAAACACAAAAGGTGAGACAAATTTTTATTTCTCCCATACATAATGATGGATCTCATAAAACGTAGGAGCTACCTTCATACGGAAAGATGGTTACATATGTCATACACAAAATAGTCATGCCCCTTAGGTTTTTTTTTTTTTTTTTGGTGGAGCTTAAGGAGGGCACCACAAATGATGTCTGCAATTTTTATAATGGTATAAAACATCGATTCACATTTTTCTTTGAGTAGTGTTTAGGAGTTTAGTAGGATAAGATAGAATTTTTTAAAATTTTGTTATCACTTCAATTTTGACATATACCATTGAGGCATTGATTACTAATTATTGCACACACTTCTTTTATTTATTTATTTATATTTTTCTATTATCTGATTTTTTTTTTTTTTTTGATAATCTACTATTTGATACATTTATTATTTCAAAATGATCCTTACAACTTAAATAGCACAAATAATATATTACCTCAATTAGGGTGATCTTTTTTTTCTCCAATGCATGTGTGTTTTTGTCTCGTTGATAACAAGGTTGTAATATGCTGTCAAAATTAAGCTTTCGGCAATTTTTTTTTTTTTTTTTTTTGCTTATAACTCTTGCATATGCAATAAGATTATAATATTACATAGAAGCATAATAAAATTGAATTTTGTTAGGTTCTAAAAGTTTAGAACAATTGACAAATCGTGAACACAAATTTGTCTAGATATAAATCTTAGAGTCTATAGGTATTATTAGACAATGCTCAAGGTGATTCAAGTCAAGATTCAAGAACAAATAAGTTGCAAGAAGAAGATTTTAGAATTTGCCTAATTCGGGTCTACAAAATTTTAAGTTCGGCCCAACAGCAGTTCAAGCCCAAAAAATATTAGAGTTTCAAATCTACTTCTTCTAATATATAAAGGAAATCTTAAACACATTTTTATAAGGCTTTTCAAAGAGAGAAGAGTGTGCCTCTTTTGTATCTAAGACAAAGAAGTTAATTTCGTACCGTACCGGCCGGTATATACCATACCGACCAGTAAACCGGTACAAATACCCCCTTGTTTCGTACCGGAAAAAATTCCGATCATACCGGCCACGTACCAGCCGTACCGGAAAATATCAGTCATTCCGGGCGGAAAGTAAAACCCGGTTGGTAAAAAAAGCTTCTTTAAAAAATAAAAAATAAAAAACCAGAAAACAAAACATAAAAGTACCAAATGGCTCACGTCGCCTTCAAGCTCAGCACCACTTTGTTGGTCGTCGTTAACATTTTGCTGATTTTCCCTTCGTCTTCCTCCTTCAGCTTCGTCCGTTCACTTCCCTTCTTCTTTTTTCTTTTTCTTTTTTCTCTTCTTCTTATCTGCTGTTTAGACTACAGTGCTGCACCCACCCCTTGGTCCTTTTGTTTTGTGTGGTTCTTGGAGTCTTGTCTTGTGTGTACTAACACCATACGTGTAAACATTGATATTTGAGTTGATGAGTATCAGGCACTGGTAGTAAATCAAAGGACCTACTAGCTAAAATTTTAAGTTGTATTTTATTGGTTTATGTCTTGTCTACAGGCTCAAGCCTACTAGCTAGAATTTTGAGTTGTATTTTATTGGTTTATGTCTTGTCCATGGCTCATAGCTGATCAGTTTAGTACAGCCCATGAACCCTATTATACTTATATTACTTTTTCTTTAATAAAATAATTCTACCTTTTTTATGTCAAAAAAAAGTTTGAAATTTCAATGACATCTTTTATTTCAAATTTTCATCTATTGTGACTCAGTAGTTTTATATTTTTATTGATTAATAGGCTGATATGTGAACTAGATATAAACAATAAGTGAAATATTATATGCTTATAAATTTAAATTTAAGTGCTCATAATAATTAAATTATTATTATATGAACTTTAACTACTAAACATATAAATATAAATATATGCTCCAGAATAGAGATTTTGTATGTGTGCATATATTAAATATATAAAATAGCGGTAAACTCGAAACGGTACACCGATATTGACCAGTACCCGAAATATATCGTACCGGTAGCCAAACCGATACAACCTTCAGTACGGTATTGACTTCTTTGATCTAGGGTTTTATACCCAAAAAGCTCTCTCATATCTTCTACCGATGTTATTCCTTAAAAAATCTCAAGATCTGGTATTGTAGAAGTTGTTGCCTTCTCTAGTCATCAAAGGTGCTGGTGATCTAAACCTTCAACAGTGGTCTAGGAGTCACAAACAGGAGAGTTTGTGTTTTTTATCACAAGTGTGGGTGCTTGTGTTGCAAAGGCCTAATGGAGAAGGAATTCGTGATTCGGAGCTTGCACGTGGTCATGTCAGTAAGTTCTACATATGGTAGCAATAAGATGTTAGTGGTCTAAGTCTTATTGTAAACTTCGATTCTCTATAATGGATTTGCTTTTTACCTTGAGGATAGCTAGATTAAATCCTCCCTAGGCTTTTTACCAGTTTGGTTTTCCTAAGTCATCAGATCTTTGTGTTCTTTATTTTCCGTTGTTTTACATGATATGATATATGTTTGTTTGACCTAAATCTAAATAATAAACTTAAGTATTCACTTGGTTAATTAATTAGGTTAAACAATCTAGTTTATAGGGATCTAAAAACGTACAAATTTCGTTTCATATTTTTTTTAATTTAAATGCATAAATTTGCATATAAAAATATTTAATTGACAAAAAAAATTAGAACATAATTAGTTAGAATGACACTTAATATAAAATTGGAATGTATTGAAAATGTAAAGACACATGGTATAAAATTTTAGTTCAATTAGAATGACATTAATTTAACACAAATTTGAAATGCAATTAGAATTTAATTTAAATTCTTGATTGAACTTCCACTTTAATATATTATACACCATAAATTCTATTGGGCAATGCAAACCCATCATGTCTAGATTATTTGTTAAATTATCGATTATCTCAAAAGTTTAAACTATTGGAATATATGGTAAATTTAATCTTTTAACCATATACTTCTAACACTCCCCCTCCCGTGTGGGCCGAAACTACTTTTTAATAGATGAGGCCCAACACATAGGAATTTAAATAGGAGGTAGAATGAAGGAGACAAAAATCGAACTCAAGATCTCATGCCTTGATACCATGTTAAATTACCAATTATCCCAAAAGTTTAAGTTATAGAGATATTGTAAATTTAATCATTTATATCTATGCATTAGCAGCTCAAATAAGCAGCTTTACTTAATTTTCAATCAGCAAACCAAAGATTTGAACCCTTTGTCGGCAATAGTGGAGTATACATGTCGATACAACCTATATATGCCTATGATACTTGAGGCCTTGAGGGTTAATAATACCTATTTTAAGCTTTGGAAAATAAGACCTTTCATTAATAAATTTTTCTATTTTTAATTAATTAAGGGGTAATGACACTTTCCTCTCTTAAGATTTGGGAGAATGACACTACCCCAAACCTGAAGGTAAAAGACACTCACCTCCCTTAAAGTTTGAAGAAATTAACACTCTCCCACACTTTTGTTTATATTAATAATGAAATATTCTAAATTTTTATAAGAATCTCTTAAAAAAAAATTTAATCATGGTTAGTAAAAAAAATAACTGATTAATTTAGAATAAAATGCAAAATTTATCAAGCACCAAAAAACACTTGCAACGGAAAATCTCTTCATAACCTGTTGAAAAAAAAGAACCAAATTAACACTTAATATTTTAAAACCTCAAGGGAAGGAAGTGTAATTATCCCATTAATTAATTTGCAATGATTGAATGGTACAGATACGTATAACCAAGTTAAAGTCATTGATTTAGGAGGTTAAGCTAATGAGTGCACTTTTATGGGAAATATAAAAAATAATAAAAAAAGTCAATTGCTTTTTTTCTTTTCCCATAAAAAGTTTCTAAAAATATTTTCTAAACCAATGCTAGCGTGTTGGACACGCTAAGGAGAAAAGAAGGAAAAGAAAAGAAAGGCCATTCAGCCATTGTGTGTGTGTGTGTGTGTGTGTGTGTGAGAGAGAGAGAGAGAGAGAGAGAGAGACAGAGAGAGAGAGAGAGATGAAGTGTTGTGTGAGATCCACAAAGTGAGCAAGAAACACACACAGAGCTGAAGTATTGTATGAGTTCCACAAAGTGAGCAAGAAACACAGAGAGATATTCAGCCATTTGAGGTGTAGTCGGAATGAAGAAATAGAGAGATACACAGTGAGAGTGTGAGAGATTGAAAAAGAAAAAAATAAGACATTTTGTAAAGTTGTGCTTTACAACTATGTGTTTTGTTGGCTTTTATTCCGTGCCAAATTTGATTGTATTTACTATCAATTGTTTATACCCTGTATTTGTTGTGGGAATTGATGTAAGGGGTGTGTGATAGAGAGTGTGTGAAGACTCAAGCAAAGTGGAAGCTGATGGAATCTTGCGGGTATGTCGCGACTAAGCTTCCCGCGAAGTGAAGCATGTGCCTTGCACATGCTGGAATGCGAAGAGTCAGGACAGATGGAGACAGCTGTCTCTCGCGAGTATCTCGCGGGTAAGGCCTTCCCGCGAGACACCCGCGAGACATGCTGTTCTGCCAGCCTGTACTGACTGACTCACACATTCTGCACCTATCCTATATAAACCCCCATTACCCACAAATGTTGAGGAATGCTTCAGAGAGAAAACCCTAGCCAAACACATTTGCAATTAGAGATTGTCATCCCCACCTTTCTCTATACACTTGCTTGTGGTATCTCCTCAACCCTTCCCTCTCCATTTCCACACCATTGAGAGGTTGATAGCCCAAACACTTACCACACCTTTTGAGAGTGTTGAGTGACATTTTGGTGCTGCTGGGAAGCATTGGAAGAAGCCAAGGATGGCGGATGCAACATGGAGCTTGTTGCGGGATCCGGAGAACTAGACAAGACACGGTTCCAAGAAGCCTTGTTGGAGTAGGAGCTTGGAAGGCTTAGGTGCATCGGGTAGATTAGGCTTGGAGGGTCTTTTGCTCACTCATGTATCCCAACTGATTGTCTAGTGGATCGATTTCCGCTTGGAGGGCGGCGGAGAGGTTTTTCGCCGAGTTCTTCGGTTTCCTCTTCGAGAACACGTCTTGGTGTTTTCTGAGTTTGCATCTTTCTTCCCTACTCTTGTTTTATTCCATTATACTGCTGTGTTGTTTAGTTTATGGATTAGAGTAGCTTATTGCTTATACGCTTGTGTTTACACGTTTCCGCACTTAGTATTAAGTTTGTGTAAAATCAACCAAGCCGTAATTTTAATTGGGGGGTCTAAACAGCTCTTGTGTTTTCAACACATTTTCGTGCTTTCAATTAGTATCAGAGCGGGTACACTTGCTTGGTTTAAACACCTTAGTGTGATCCTTGACCCTATTTGAGATGGACCGGTCTCAATCGCTCAATGTTCCACCATTTTTTGATGGGAACAATTACGCATTCTGGAAAGTCAGAATGAGAGCATTTCTATGCTCTATAGAAGATACCGTTTGGGATGCGGTAGAGCTCGGCTGGACTAAGCCGGAAGCTCCTAAGGCTAATTGGGAAAAGGCGGCTCTTGCAGCAGCCAATGCTAATAGTAAAGCTTTAAATGCTATATTTTGTGCTGTGTCTCCTGATGAATTCCACAGGATCTCTCACATGACGGTAGCCAAAGAAGCTTGGGAGATTTTGGAGACCACTTATGAGGGTACAAAGAAAGTTAAGGACACAAAGCTTCAGATGCTTACCACAAAATTTGAAGAGCTCAAGATGGGTGATGATGAACTGTTTGATTCATTCTATGGGAAGCTCAATGAAATTGTCATTGCTAAACTCAATCTTGGGGAGAAGATTGAAGATGCTAAGGTGGTGAGAAAAGTGTTGAGGTCCTTGCCTGAAAGTTTTAGAGCAAAAGTTACAGCCATAGAGGAAAGCAAGGATTTGGATGAGATTAAAATTCAAGAATTAGTTGGGTCTCTCCAAACATATCAGATGGGACTGCCTTCCCATAAGATGAGTAAATCACTTGCTCTTAAAACCATCACCGAAAGGATGGGTGATTCCTCCGAAGAAGATGGGGTGGAGAAGGAAGTAGCATTTCTTGCGAAAAACTTCCGAAAATTTCTGAAGATGAAGAACGGTGGGAAACCATTCAACAAAGGAAAATTTTCATCTTCAAGAGGTGATAGGAAAGAGTTTCCAAGAAAAGAAGGGAGGGAGTTTCAACCTTCTTCAGAAATTATCTGCTATGAGTGCAATGGCCATGGACATCTAAAGAAGGAGTGTCCAAATTTTCTAAGGGGAAAAGGCAAAGCTTATGCCACAACACTCAGTGATTCAGAATCCTCTGATTCTGACTCGGAAGAGAGCTGTGACGGAGAGGGAAACTACTCTGCATTCATGACCATTGCTCATGTGGAGTCGTCGGATGACTTGGGTACTCTTGTGAAGGAGCTTGGTGAGCATTCAGATTCAGAGTCTATTGGGAATGTGGATGAATCAGATGCTGAAGAAGAAGAAGAGAATACAGCTAATCTTCAAGAAAATTATTCTTTACTTCTTGAGAAGTCTGGAGAGTATACCAGAATAGCCAAGGCAGCTGTGAGGAAAATGAAGAAGGCTGAGGAAGATTACAGAAGTCTCATGGTCAGATATAAAGAGGCTAAGTGCGAAATTGAGACATTAAATGGCGAGTTCTCTGAAGCCTATACGAAGGTGAGGTTTCTTGAGCAAGAGGTAGTGCAAGCTCATGCCAAGATAGAGAGAGTCTCCTCCCAGAAGTTAGATGATGTTATCTCATCTCAAAAACCTTCTTCAGACAAGTCTGGGTTGGGATACACCGGAGGAAGCAGCTCATCAGCCAAAGCTACCAAAGAAGTGAAGTTTGTGAAGGCCGCAGTGCCTATTGTAGAAGAAACCATCCCTGAGAATGTGAAGGCTGAGAAGAAGAATGTGAGTGAGCAACGAATGGTGAATAAGCCCCGAAATCACTCCATGGGTAAACATGAAACCAGAGGAAGATCTCTCCCAAGATCACAACGGAGTCCTAGAACGGACTATGTGTGTCATTACTGCAGAATGCAAGGACATACCAGACCCAACTGTCAAAAGCTGAGATCAGACAACAATTCAAGCGCACCTCGGTCACGAGGAAGGAGAAATGACATGAGGTCTTGGGGTGGTGAACAACCGAGAAGTCAGAATCGTGATCCTGGCATGATGGACGTGATGAAAATGATTGGTGCCTTCACCACCTGCTTGGAGAGTTTCACCAGAAGGTTTGATAGTCCAAATTCTCGTACCCAATCCGTTAAGGATATCACCCCAAACGCACGTGACGTGTGGGTGAAAAGGGGTGCTCATGCATAAGCATTATAACATGTCCACGCATAAATTCTTTCAATATTTAGGGACATTTGCTGTTGCATCTTTTTCATGCATTTTTTTATATTGTTATTGTTGTCCGGTTGTTTTGTAGCGGTTGGTTTTTGTAATGTGTTGAAAACACAAGAGCTGTTTAGACCCCCCAATTAAAATTACGGCTTGGTTGATTTTACACAAACTTAATACTAAGTGCGGAAACGTGTAAACACAAGCGTATAAGCAATAAGCTACTCTAATCCATAAACTAAACAACACAGCAGTATAATGGAATAAAACAAGAGTAGGGAAGAAAGATGCAAACTCAGAAAACACCAAGACGTGTTCTCGAAAAGGAAACCGAAGAACTCGGCGAAAAACCTCTCCGCCGCCCTCCAAGCGAAAATCGATCCACTAGACAATCAGTTGGGATACATGAGTGAGCAAAAGACCCTCCAAGCCTAATCTACCCGATGCACCTAAGCCCTCCAAGCTCCTACTCCAACAAGGCTTCTCGGAACCGTGTCTTGTCTAATTCTTCGGATCCCGCAACAAGCTCCATGTTGCATCCGCCATCCTTGGCTTCTTCCAATGCTTCCCAGCAGCACCAAAACGTCACTCAACACTCTCAAAAGGTGTGGTAAGTGTTTGGGCTATCAACCTCTCAATGGTGTGGAAATGGAGAGGGAAGGGTTGAGGAGATACCACAAGCAAGTGTATAGAGAAAGGTGGGGATGACAATCTCTAATTGCAAATGTGTTTGGCTAGGGTTTTCTCTCTGAAGCATTCCTCAACATTTGTGGGTAATGGGGGTTTATATAGGATAGGTGCAGAATGTGTGAGTCAGTCAGTACAGGCTGGCAGAACAGCATGTCTCGCGGGTGTCTCGCGGGAAGGCCTTACCCGCGAGATACTTGCGAGAGACAGCTGTCTCCATCTGTCCTGACTCTTCGAATTCCAGCATGTGCAAGGCACATGCTTCACTTCGCGGGAAGCTTAGTCGCGACATACCCGCGAGATTCCATCAGCTTCCACTTTGCTTGAGTCTTCACACACTCTCTATCACACACCCCTTACATCAATTCCCACAACAAATACAGGGTATAAACAATTGATAGTAAATACAATCAAATTTGGCACGGAATAAAAGCCAACAAAACACATAGTTGTAAATCACAACTTTACAATCTCATAAAAAATTCAAAATAAAAATACCTTCTAGCACATAAAAAGTTTGATTACTTTGTTGAGTTTTTGTTTCAAAGCATGTTTTGCCCTGTACCTTTGTACTTATGGCTTTGTGCATTTAACGAGCTTAGCTTGTCTCTCATGCACTCATATCATTGTGGAAGAAATTCTGAAATCTATATGACTGTTGTAAATAGATCTTCAACCTTGTCATGAATGATTAGTGAATGGTTTTGTTGATCTTGAGACATGCATAGACTCATGCCTATATATCTTCCCACTTTTATTTTTTTTGCTTAAAAGAGCTCTCTAATTGTAAATCTCCAAATGAAAAGAGATATAGAGCTGCAAAAGCTTGTCGCACAAACTAGTATTCGACTAGGAAAAAGGGAAAGCAACCAAAATAAAATGTATGATGCCCAACAAGCCAAAGGCTAACTCATCAATTAAAATATCAAAAATTTCAGGCATCTTTCTCTAAATGAGATTCTCTTTGCTCAAAAGTTGCAAATGATATGTTAAATATGGAGCCAAATGAAAAGCTTCAATGAATTATTGTCAAGTACGTGTGGGAGGTCATATATGCATGCTTCTATAATTGAGATAGATCACATAATCTAGTGCTAGTTGTGTATGCCTTGATTGAATTAATCATTGAAGCTTCACATTGGACTAAGGACTATCTCATTTTTGATATTCACACACAACACACAAGTCTATGTTCAATGAATGCCTTATTCATTTGTGTGATTGTACTTGATTAAATGTGTTTTCACATGCTCAATCTTTGTTGATCAAACCCAAAAAGATTTTTGAGTGTTTTATTTGTTTTTGAAAGTGATTTTATACTTTCTTGTCATTTGTTTTTCATTAAAAAGCATGTTTTTGTGTGTCTTCAAAAACTGGTTCAGGGGTTGTTTCGCGAGAAGCTCGCGACTTAGAGCTTCCCGCGAAAAGGAGTTGAGGGAATTTTTTCTTTTAACATGTCACACAGAAACTTTCGTGACTGTTTCGCGACTGTCTCGCGACCAAAAGCTACTCGCGAAATACTGTTTGGCTAAAATTGGATTTTTCCAATTTCAGACAGAAGTTACCGCGACTGTCTCGCGACTGTGTCGCGACCTAATGCTTCTCGCGAAAAATTTTATTCTTCAGTGGCTCTTCTCGCGACTGTTTCGCGACTGTGTCGCCACTCTCTAACCCGCGAAAAACGCGTGTTTTCAGTTTTTATATAGCTGATGTGACAGTTTTTCAAAACTATCAAACTTCCCTCGCTCAACCTCTCTCAAAGTTTTTCAACCCAAAATCACTATTCCATTCATTTCCCTTCAATCCAAGCACTTTTTCTGCATTTTCTTCTTCAAGGTATGTTTCTTAACCATTTCTTTTCAAGTTTTACTTAGATTTTGCAGATTTTTTGTTAGGGTTTTGATAATTGGGGATTTTCGAAACTTTGGGTTGGTTTTCAAAATTGGGTGAATCTTTTTCATTTACTTTGATTGGGCGGTGTTCCTTTGGTTGTTTCTGCACTTGTGTTGGCCCCTTGTGGCATTTTATCATGTATTGAGGGTAGATTTTCACATGTTCATGCATTATTCATGTAGTTTTTGCTTTTGTGCACACTAAGTGTTTGTCAAAATGTCCGAGTGACATTTTTGTGCTAGTTTGAAATCAAGTGATTTCAATCAATGGACACTCACTTGTATGACCTTATTTTACTTGGTTTGGTCATTGATTTTGTGTTTCAATCACTTTGTTCATGTTGCACATTTTTGACACACAACTAAGCACACTTAGGCACCCTCATGCATCTCATGCCGCACACACTCATCAGCACATGCACACAGACACAGACACTTACACTATGTCTTATTTTATTGCATTGTAGTTATGCCTTATAAGTTGTAGTCTTTTAGCATGATGTGAAGTGTTTATCATGCTCTGTTTTTCAGTTAGTCTATGTATGATTTGGCACTAACCTGAATCTAATGAAGTTTGTCTTCTGGTTGTGTTTGTGCATTGTTGTTTCCTTCTTTGCTTTGTGAAATTGTGCAGATGTCTCCCACCAAGCATGCAGCTAGGAAGAAATCGACTTCAAAGAGAGCCCGAACTGATTCAGAACATTTCCGGTCTATAGATGCTGATATGAAGTACAATGACTGCTACAAGGACAAGACGATCATCATGGAACGGGTAGTCCAGTTAGAGACTCTTGAGGGCACTTTCATCCCTGAAGTGTTCAAAGATAAAACTTGGACCAAGCTGCTGAACCCAACTGGAGTGGTCTATTCAGAGATCATCAAAGAGTTCTTCTCTAATGCCATTGTCAACGGAGATCGCATCGAGGGCTGGGTGAGACACAAGGAGTTTCAGATTACTAGAGAGAGCATCCAAGATTTTTTGGAGACTCGTCCTCCATCTCAGCAAATCACAGTTGCTTATGAGGACAGATTGGGTAAGATTGATGATATGATCACAGTCCTTGGTGGTGTATCGAAGAAATCATCCATGGACACTCTCAAGTTCTCTCCAGAAATGAGGACATTAAGCTATGTGATGATTCACAATCTGTATCCAGTCACCAATCTCACCACTCTATCTGCTCCGAGAACAAGATTTCTGTATGATCTCTTCACACATAAGGAGATTGACATTTGTGGTCACATCATGCATGTCTTGAAGAAGAGCATCACAAAGCAGAATTCACGGACTGTGATGCCGTTCCCTTCTTTGATCATGAGTTTGATTGCCAAGACAAAGCTCAAGCTACCCAGTGGTCTCACAGTTGTTCCGAGGGATTATCCCATTGGTGGTCATACTTTGACTAGGAGCACTGCACACATTAGATGCTCCAAGACTAGTGTGCATACCATACCACCACCACGACAAGTTCAGCAGGAGGAAGCTGAAGATACAGAGGAAGAGATTGACAGGTTCACCTCGGCTCCAGAGCCCTCTGCACAGCCATCATCTTCTGCTCCACCATCAGGCTTAAGCAAACTTGATCAGTTGCTTGCTAAAATGGATCAGATGTCGACAGTGCTTGACTCCCATGTGCAGCACACAGCAAATCAGTTCGCATATCTTCAGGGACAGATCACGGCATTAGCATCGCAAGTTCAGGAGTTGTCTTCCACTCATGGCTCTGATTCAGAGTTCGTACCATTCTAGACCTTTGGCCATTTCGGTCAAAAAGGGGGAGAAATTTCTGAGGGGGAGCTGGAAAAGAGCTTGCACAGTGTTAGGGGGAGCATAGCCTAGATACACAGTAGCATTGGTTATTGGTTTTAAAGACGGTTTTTATTCAGTATTTTTAGTGTTTATAACTGTTTTACCGCTTTTGGTTTAAAGCTTTGATACTACGCTTTATTTTAGTATTAATTCAGATGTTTTCTTTTGTGTTATTCTCTATGCTTTGTAGCATAATTTGCATGTACCCATGTTGCTTTTGTAAGCTTTAAGGGTTGTTTTGTTTCATTGCATTATTTGTAGGCATTTATGGTTTGTGCCATGTATTTGCAATACTTTGCTTATGCAGCCTTTATGCTTGTGCTTTTGAAGTTTAATGTCATACATTTACTTCAATACAACACTCGTGTGCCCTAGTAGGATTGTTCCTAGATGCATATACGTTCTATGCATTGGTTGAGTGATGAACACTCTTGTGCCCATATAGGATTGTTCCTAGATGCAAATACTTTGAGTATTTTGCATTGGTTGAGTGTTGGATTTGCAAATGATACTCTTCATATGAGCTTATCATCTTGCATATCCGGATGTTCATTCCTTGTGTGAATGAGCATAGTAATTGCTTGTGTATAGTGATTACTTGTTTGATCTTGCCATGATCTAGTGTTTTCTATTTCATCTTGCTTGATCATGCTATTGATGCTCCATATGCTTTTCAAGTTTTCTGCATACAATGATAATATTTTGTTGTTGTGTTTCAGGAGTTACTTGTTCATATGTTTCAAGAGCTTATCAGAATCTAGAATTAAGTGTGAGTGAGTTTTGCCTGTGTTCCCAAACTCACGGTTAAGTCTAGAGTCTGTTTTAGGGTTTTGTCACGGAATAGCCAAAGGGGGAGATTGTAAAGTTGTGATTTACAACTATGTGTTTTGTTGGCTTTTATTCCGTGCCAAATTTGATTGTATTTACTATTAATTGTTTATACCCTGTATTTGTTGTGGGAATTGATGTAAGGGGTGTGTGATAGAGAGTGTGTGAAGACTCAAGCAAAGTGGAAGCTAATGGAATCTTGCGGGTATGTCGCGACTAAGCTTCCCGCGAAGTGAAGCATGTGCCTTGCACATGCTGGAATGCGAAGAGTCAGGACAGATGGAGACAGCTGTCTCTCGCGAGTATCTCGCGGGTAAGGCCTTCCCGCGAGACACCCGCGAGACATGCTGTTCTGCCAGCCTGTACTGACTGACTCACACATTCTGCACCTATCCTATATAAACCCCCATTACCCACAAATGTTGAGGAATGCTTCAGAGAGAAAACCCTAGCCAAACACATTTGCAATTAGAGATTGTCATCCCCACCTTTCTCTATACACTTGCTTGTGGTATCTCCTCAACCCTTCCCTCTCCATTTCCACACCATTGAGAGGTTGATAGCCCAAACACTTACCACACCTTTTGAGAGTGTTGAGTGACGTTTTGGTGCTGCTGGGAAGCATTGGAAGAAGCCAAGGATGGCGGATGCAACATGGAGCTTGTTGCGGGATTCGGAGAACTAGACAAGACACGGTTCCGAGAAGCCTTGTTGGAGTAGGAGCTTGGAGGGCTTAGGTGCATCGGGTAGATTAGGCTTGGAGGGTCTTTTGCTCACTCATGTATCCCAACTGATTGTCTAGTGGATCGATTTCCGCTTGGAGGGCGGCGGAGAGGTTTTTCGCCGAGTTCTTCGGTTTCCTCTTCGAGAACACGTCTTGGTGTTTTCTGAGTTTGCATCTTTCTTCCCTACTCTTGTTTTATTCCATTATACTGCTGTGTTGTTTAGTTTATGGATTAGAGTAGCTTATTGCTTATACGCTTGTGTTTACACGTTTCCGCACTTAGTATTAAGTTTGTGTAAAATCAACCAAGCCGTAATTTTAATTGGGGGGTCTAAACAGCTCTTGTGTTTTCAACACATTTTCGAGCTTTCACATTTTTTCTTTGTCAAACTACACACACAAGGAAGATAAATTGATGGAGTTCTCTTGGAGTTTTTGAGTGCTACAAGCATGGAGAGTTGGAGTATTCAGATGAAAATTTTGCTACTTGCTTTGTGGTGAGATTGTATTTACTCCTTGAGATTTATTTGTTGTATATCCAATTTATTGTAGACTCAAGCTTAACACAAACTTGAGAGTTGCATAGTGGATATTTTTCGGAGTTGTCTCGTAATTTTTCCCTCTACACCAGAGGGTTTTTCACGTAAGATTTGGTGTTTTTCATGTGGTTGTATTTTTGTGGTGCTTACTAGAATTTTTTGTTTCCATAATATTGCTATTTCTTGGTAGTTATATATTTTAATTCATACATAGACATCCCCCCCCCCCCCCCTTGTCTACACCAATCGAAAACTCCAATAAGTCATTGAACTCATTGATGGAGGGTGACAATCTCTG
Source organism: Quercus aquifolioides (assembly GCA_019022515.1). Lineage (NCBI taxonomy): Eukaryota > Viridiplantae > Streptophyta > Magnoliopsida > Fagales > Fagaceae > Quercus > Quercus aquifolioides. The sequence continues at coordinate 33,801,977 of CM032336.1, forward strand.
TGGTTTTAACAAGGATAAATTTGGGCTCACAAATAAGGCTTCCCCCCCCCCCCCCCCCCCCCCCCCTTGTCTACACCAATCGAAAACTCCAATAAGTCATTGAACTCATTGATGGAGGGTGACAATCTCTGTGGTTTTAACAAGGATAAATTTGGGCTCACAAATAAGGCTTTTCAAGATTGAATCTACATAAAAGGAATTTTTTTTTTTGGCTCTCAAGGGAAGGCACTCTAGATTTACTTTGCACAACAACCGTCATAGATATAAAATCATACCTTAATTTGCATTTTTGGGTATGTTAAAAATCAATTTAAGTAAACCTTCGAGTAGTAATAGGATTCAGTTTTTCGTTTTAATCTCACTCAAGCGAAGATAGAGCAAGCTTATGCAAAGTTTATGTTTGATTTTAATGATCACTAGAGTGAAATCTGATTTTGCTCGACCAAAACTTCGATTTTCCAATATCTTCAAACAACTCTTTGATAGATTCGTGCTTATTTTCAAACCTTGTAATTATAATCCCATTTTATACTTGATTTGTCACATAGAACTTATTAATGCTAAATTTTTAACATATCTTATCAAGGTTATATAACAAATAGTTATGTTAACCGGCATCCTTAGGACAATTATTAATAAACCGTATTAAAAAAAATTTGACATCACTTTTATTGAAAATATAAAAAGTAATTAATAAAATTAATTTCTTTATCATTTTTTCATAAAATATTTTTAGAAATAATTTCTAAACCAATACCAGAGAATTCTTTAACATTTTCATTTAACAAAATAACTCCACGTTACCTCATTTCAACTTACCTACTCCCGACCTGATTTCACTACCTAAAAAAAGGGTAAAAATAAAGCACCCATGATTCAGTCTCTCCCAGTCCTCATCCCTATGAACCAAGAAGAAGCAAACATATGCATTAAAACAAAGAGATAATGGAACACCTTGGCCTTAACGCGGTTGGACCCAGATTCTTTACAAGTTCAGAATCCTTAAAAAAAACTTGGTGAGTTCTTTGCTCGCAAAGTTTGCTTATAAATATGCCCCCATCCTTGACTTCCATATCGACCATACCTCTCTCTCTCCTATTAGTAATTTCTGCTGTTATTAAAAAACCATGGCAGACGATGTAGTATTAGAAGCCATTGCTGACGAAACCAAGCAGGAAGTTTCTCAAGGGCTCAAAGAAAAGAAACTTTCATGGCAAAAGTTGCGCAGATATGACTCTTTGGAAGTCGAGTCCCGCAGCTTTCATGGCCCTCATCATGGCCATCACTCCAAGGTTGCCACCGGCATCTCTTTCCAAAAATTTCCATATTATAATTCACATCAATTGTTTTTCCATGATTACTAATATAAGTCATAAATAGCAATTTTTCTTGCATGTCAATTAGGAAGACAGATTTTTTTTTTTGGATTATTTGACATACAAATTTAAATCTTTTGGTAAGTTAACTTAATTGGTAAAATCTCTTATTTCTAATCTACACCAAAAATTTAGTGTCTTAATTTGATAATAAAGAACAATTATTTACAGTTTAATATCTGTCTATACAAAAAATTTGGTGTTTTATCAGACGCTAATGCATGGGTTACAATTATCTCTCAAAAAATATTAAATCTTTTGGTATGCTATTATATTTTTTTTCAGGATATGGGATGGTCAGTAATCTTGCGTCTAGCAATTCAAAGTATTGGAGTGGTGTACGGCCGGGACGTTGGTACATCACCACTATACGTGTATACCAGCACCTTCCCAGCTTCCCTAATGGTGTCTCGCACAACGATGATATCCTAGGAGTACTTTCTTTGATCTTCTATACCAATAATACCATCACCTTAATTACACTCATCAAGTACGTGTTGATTGTTTTAAAGGCCAATGATAATGGCGAAGGTAAGATCCTACTGTGAAAAACTTCTCTTCATGTTACAATCATTATTTGGGTGGTCTATTTAAAGACCATGCACGAAAAAAGTAAATCACTGTAGTAAAATTTTTCTCGTAATACATTTATATATTATTACCACAAAATTTCTATGTAATTTTTTTTTTCACAAAATGTTTAGGCTTAAAAAGTAATCACCAATTTAACGCCAAAAGCTTAAACCTATAATCATCATTCATTCTTCTCTTTATTATTTTATATGTGACTTCACTCACATGTGCATACTCTACAGACAAAATTTGGATCTAAACATATTTAGAACATATTGATCGAGCTCAAACCACTTGCAAAAAAATGATATTATTCTTTTTACTGGTGGTTGGAGCACAAAGCTCCAAACATGTTTGAAACTAAACATTTTTCATACTTTACGATATTAATTTTCACTTTGTTATTTTCATAGTGCATAATAACCCTTATTTTGTATGAACACAGGGACGGAACTACTCAAGGGTAGAGGGGGGCCATTGCCCCCCCCCCCCCCCCCCCCCCCCCAACCTTTGAAAAAAAAAAATATTAGTATGTGTATTAATAGAAAGAATTTTAATTTTATCTCTTAAATTTATATACTTGGCCCCCCTCTCCAAAAAATTTACAAATTGACCCAAGAAATCCAACAAATAGATAACAAGCAAAATCTATATAAAAAAAAATGCACATATCCAGATAATAAGAAAAATCTTTGGACAAATCATAAATCCGATCTAAGCAAAAACAATAACAACAAATTAATTACAAATCCTAGCAAAAAAAATCACAAAAATCCAATAACCTTTACCCAATTTCTCCCTCTTTCTTGAGAGCTTATGCCCCTCTCAAATGACTCCACCCTCATAGCCATAGAGACAACTCCTATGCCACATATTGATTGCTTCATCAACACATTAGTTAGACTTTGAGAATATTAAGACGTGCCAATTGACTTGCAAAACTTTTGATTATAAAATTTTTTTCAAAAGAAAAAATACAAATAATAATTAATAAATTAATGCTAATAATGCAATTTTCTCAACCTCTAGTATTGATATTCCAATTTTTTAAAATCTAAGAACAAAGAACTTCGGCCCCCCCTAAGTTTGAATCCTGGTTCCGTCCCTGTGAACATAATGAGAAAATAAATTTCAGGAGGGACATTTGCCTTATACTCTCTCTTATTCCGGTATGCCAAGGTGGGTTTTATCCCAAATCAAGTTGAAAAAGAAATTTAAAAAAAAAAAAAAATTGTATGTAACAATGTATTGTTGAAGATGGGTCGGGTACCCAAAAAGAAAGAAAGAAAACACGGGTACCTGAAGATGAGTCCATCTGTTGCTCTTCTTTTACAAGTGACTTTTACCCTTTATGCATTCTATAGGTCTTATCCTAGGGGATTATTAGTGGCAGAAAGTAAAGAATATATATATATATATATATACATGGTGAATAAGTGGAATTTTGCTTTGAGATAATAGTGGAAAATTATGAGATATTTGTAATAGTCTCTCTTCTGGCTGGATACAATTATAAGTTTTTCTTAATTATTTGATTATTAAGTAAACACTACCTGAAATATTGTTTAGGTGATATCTAAGAATTTTAGATGAAGTGTTAGAGAAAAGTTTTTTGGTGGTAAGCTAGCTAAGGTAAGTAACCTTATTCTAATCCTAATTAGTTTTATTTTGCTTATACTATTGTATTGTAACTACTAAATTTTGTTTATAATTGTTACAATTTTATTTAATTTTTTTAGCTACATTGATTTAAAGTAAAGAATAAAGAATTTTCACAAATATATTTGATTACTGAATATATAATTTTATATATATATATATATATATATATATATATATATATATATATATATATATTGTAGGGTCAATTTTTGTAACCCAAGCCCAAAAAGGTATGGATTGTGAGCCCAATGAACCCAAGACAATAAATTTGTAGAGAGTGGGTGAAAGAGCTAGGCTAGTAATGAATTAAACAGTATTGGACTGCAGTGCTTGTGAATAAATTAGCATTCGATCGTGCTCGGACAAATGCAAACGTAGACATCCGAAGAGGAATTTGTATTGAATGAACTTGGGTTACAATTCTTAGAGCTACAGTAATAGAGTTTTCTCTTTTCTAACTTGCTTTTTTCGATCCCCCACTATCAGAGGCCTCTCCCTCTTATATAGTACCCTCCTCCTTCATCTTCACCGTCCACTTGTTCATCATCTAGACGCTCACTTGAGTGCATGTCCCATCATGTACCCTTTTTAGCCTTGTATGAGTGACGGTAGCTGAGAGTGCACTGTTCAGGGGTCTTCTCCACATTAATGTGGCCAGGAAAGTAGGTGCAGTGCATTTAATGCGGTGGTTAAAGTTTGTCTCCTAGATATTTCTCCGTTCCTGCTATCCTCATGCGTGCCTGAGGTTCATTTCCATCATTACACTTGTCAGGAGGATCATTTGAGCTTCCCAAACGCCTGTCGGACCAAGCTTCTTCAGATCCGAGGATAATGGACTACTCGGACAATTGAATGCCTCCTCGGATTATGACCATGCTCCTCTCCAGACATGCTTCTTTTACATGGGCTTCTACTTGAGTGTTTTCATCTCTTCGGACAAACAGTGGTCTTCAAATAGGGCATTGGGCCCAATACGTTAGGTTGGGCTTTTCACCCCCCACATATATATATGTATGTATTTGAATGAGATATATTTTTGTTTGAACTATGATTTGATATATATGATTTTGGACAATCTGACTATGTTTTGACTCTAATACCCTGCCAATGGAGGTTATTTATTGGTACTGAAACTAGTTCTATTTGAGGTATCACGAGCCTATCGTGTTTTTGGACCCAGCTAATGGGGGATATACATTAGCACATAACTAATTTTATCTAAATCTGATGCCCAGTCACGGGGATATAGCGTGACCATAGTCATAAAGATTGTTAAGAATATGAATTATATTTGAATATTTGAACTGTTTTAAGTCCTTGAAACTGCTTATGTATGTTTTGGAACCTATTGTAAATTATAGTTTTGATATATGGAAAACTGGTTATTTTCTAATCCATCTATGATATATTTGTAAGATTTAAAATATTTGATCTATATACAACTTATTATTTTTATAGATATATTTACTTGATAGAACTTATTAGAACTTTGGTTACTTATTGAGTTGTCAACTCACCCCCCCCCCCTCCCTCTTTCCCCTTTCAGATTCTGATCAGGAAGAGTAGCATATGTTTGGGCTTCCGCTGGGATGTACGTATGAGTGAAGTTTTGGAAATCAATGGAATAAGATTTGAACTTTTATGTTTAAAATTATCACTTGTGTAGACTTTTAGTCTTAAAGGATTTAGTTATTTTCTTTCAATGTTGGAGGATTATTATTTGGAGATCTTTTGAGAATTGCATTATTGAAGATATTTTTGAATTTATTGATGAAATTTTCTTAAGGATAATTCTTTAGTTATTAAGAAGGCCTTTCACATTTGTAGGGTGTAAACTTTATAAGTGTGTGGTTATTGTCACGTGCTTAGCTCTTACTTAGGTTCGGGGCATGACACTTAGTTTTGATATGGTTAAGTTCTTTAGTATTTGCATCCACATAAGAACCAAGTAAAGCATTATTTTAAAATCTATCGCATTATGGAAAAAAATAATGCATTATTTGAAATACCACAAATATCCACAAAATTCCATGGTTTTTAGACCTGGACCAAGAACCATAAAAGAGAGAGGTTCAATGTTTTTAAAGTTGAATTGGGGTCTGATCGAGGTCGGACCGTAATGATGTCATAATTAATTTAATAATTTAATAAATACAAAATAATAAAACATATTTGTAAAAATGAGTAATTTTGATTAAAAAAAACAAGATATAGAGAAATTAAATAATTTTCGAGTTCATTTTCACAACTTACATATAAAAAAAATACAACACAAAAAAATAAAAGTATAATTACACTTAATCCTTCAAATATAAACATATTACTTTTTTTAGAGTCAAAAATAGTGCTTAAACAATAAAATAATTTTGATGTTTCACGTACAATAATATTAAGTATATTAGTCACAATAAAATATTTATGATTTTAATTATATATCAAAATATATATTTTATAATCAGACTATTGGATTCTTTTTTAATATATCTAAGTTTTTGAAAGTTAAGTTAAAAATAGTATGCTTTCATTTTAGTGCATAAGAAGCTTTAGTTGCCCTAGTGGTTAGAGTGTATGTATTTGTTTGTTGTGCTCCCAGGTTCTATTCCTACCATTTGAAACTTTGACATATTTTTTCAAATATTGAGCATGACCTAAACCATGTTTAAACTCTGTCTGGTTCTCTAAAAATCGGGTGGTTTATCCTCGGTTTGAGCGGTTCACAAACTTTAGTGTAATGTCCGATTCTTGATGCTTAAAAAATCAGTCTTTGAGCCAATTCACAGTTAACCTGGTCAGACTGGACAATCCAATCCGGATTTGATAACCATACAAAATTCATATAATATTACAGCTATATTTATTTTTAAATAAGCATGAAGCCAACAGTTATATAGTTTAACTGACAACCATTCTTCCAAATGTCAAAAAGGTTTACTAACAAAAGAAATTTTACACACTTATAAAATATATTGTTAGTTCTTCTCACAACTTTTTCAAACTACATAAAAAAATAAATAAATTATACAATTCAGCATGACATAAATCCACAATGCATAATATGCACGATTCACATTTTTGCTTCAATTTGATATGTATAATAGGATACATATTGCACATAGTTTGATACTAACAACTATGACAAAAAGAAAAAGAATGAGTATATTGTGTAACTTGTGTTATTGAAAGTAGGCTTAATCATGGGTTGGGCAGGTTAGGCTTGGCCCTTAACTCACCATTTGACCAGAATGTGTTGGTTCAGGAAAAAAAAAAAGGTCATACTACAGTGTTGGGTCATTTTAAAATCAAAATGACCCAACAACTTAAAGAGTATAAAACCTTGGAAATCTCACCTGGCAGCATGAGCATCCAAATTTCCAAGGTCCCCATCAAGTCCGCCCATTGGTCTCCACCCCTCCTCACATGGACGAAGTTTAATTTTGTTGTAGTATTACTTGTTGAGGATTTTCCTTCTTTTCTATTAGCACACCTTAAGGACACAAATGAAAGCAAATAAACTTAAATACAAAAATTTAATTAATAATTTTGTATTTCTATACGCAAGAAACATTTAAAATAATGTATTGAATCGCAAAATTAATTATATATAAAATATCATAATTAATTATTATCTTCAACCTCAAATTATATTGAACCGACTTTTTGGGTTTTGACTAAAAAGTGGCCCAGTTCCCCCTCGTCTTCAATTAAAAATCTATTGATAAAAAATAAAATAAAATAAATTCAACAAATTTGTTCGTTTTAGCCAAATGAAAGTGGTAATGCGAGCCACCTTAAAGCCCTTTACACAAAAAACACTAATTACATAATCCAAATTTTGCATTTGCATCTATCTGTACGGTCCAAGGATAATCATGGGCCCCAATTTCTTCAAGCTCCTTGACTAAGATGAACGCTTCAAGCAAAATCCAAGCTTTATTATGTTGGATATTTTTATAAAAAATATCATATTTATTTTAATACTCATTTATGTGAATTGAGGAAATCAATTATCCTTTAATGTCAGATATGTTAATTGCTAAATTTTAAAATTCAAATATAATTCAAAATTTGAATAACTATTGTCAATGATCTTAGTTAGGAAAATTTCTGACAATTAATGTGATTTTTAGTGTGAGTTTGGATAGCGTCTCGCGGCAAGCATTTGCGCTTTTCTTGGGTCCCATGCATTGTTCACGAGACCCACAAGTATGGAAAATGCAAAAAAAAAAAAAAAAAAAAAAAAAAAAAAAAACAATAAATCTAGGTCCCACGGCACTATTTATAGTTTAAAAATTATTTTGTTACAGAAGTTTTCAATTTTCAACAATAAGCGGTATCCAAGCAGACCCTTAATACCATATATTGCCAGCTTTTAGTATACTTTCCTTTATAAACTTTTGCTTTAAAACGTTTCTTTTAATATATTTAATAGTAATGGAAAGTATCAGAAAATTATACAACTATATATTTATATAATATACCATTGATGGTTAATAGCATTAAAACTTGCTTTCCATTCTTGGTTGTAATTATTGTGTATAGTCAAAGTTTCAAAGTAAAATATTAATTGACATCTAAAGGTCAACCATATTAGGGGCTATGATTTTGTTTTCTATAGCATTATGACACTAAAAGACAACTTGATTTTGGCTATTAACTTGCCTCAACTATATACATTGGCAAAGACTTTTGACCGGTTTCGGTTTATATATATATATATATATATATATATATATATATATAAAGAAACCTTTTGATCATATATTGATTTCAACAACTTTATGATCATTTAAAGTTAGCAAGTGTTGTGGGTTCCAGTTAGCTCAACTGGTAAAGTCTCTGATGGTTGTATAAGAGATCTGGGGTTCAATCCCCGCCTACACCAAAAACTAATTGGTGTCTTGGTCTGATAATAAAGAGCTATTATCAGGAGCGGACGTCATAGGTTGAAACTTTCTCAAAAAAAAAAAGTTAGCAAGTGTTTTTATTCTTTGGCTAAGGACAAGCTATATGTCCGGCTCTATATATATGGAAAGAAATAAAAGTTTCAAAATCACATAATTTTTGAATTACAAAGCTACAGACTTTCAAAAAATAATTTTTTTTATTATTGTCCTAAACACTTACCATCTATTGCTTCTTACTATTCACAAAAATATTTTATTTTTTACTAAATTTTATGGAAAAAGAAAGTACTATAGAGAGCTTATATCCTACAAGCAATGTAGGCTCGCAAGGATAATCAGCAAAGGTGGCTGGGCTGTTGTATCCTGGGGACAACGTGCAGAAACTATTTGTCTAACTATACATCGGATATACCGTAGATGGCACAATTTGTCTCAAGACAGTGACTTGATCCACGCCTCATCTCTATCACCTCTTTTGGTAAAATCATATTGTGTAATTTCTAAGGAAAAATCAGGTAATATCTTTTGTCAACGCCCGGCCTCAATCGGGGCGGAAGCAGGAAAAACCGCCGCTGCCGTCGCAAGCCCTCATTCGACCACCCGCCATAGCGACAGCTCCCACACGTGCGAGGCCCTATTGGAGGGCCCCTCTCGATATATATAGTGGTGTGTGTTCACGCAAAGCTCTGGGTGCTCTCTCTCTCGGTGGAGGAAGGTAAGTCTACCTTTAGTTTTAGGGCAGGAATTTGGGCCAAATTTTAAGGGATTACCAAAAGTAAGTGGAGTCACCACCAATCATTGGGTTTTTCTAAGGTGTGATTGGTCACTTGTTTCTAGTTGATTTTATCACCAATCCTAGGTTAAGAAAAAGAGCATTTTTCCTAATCTAATGTGGATGGAAAAAAATCTTAATTCTTAGGTCCGAAAGTTTTGTTACGTGTGAAGAAGGTATTAGGCACCCCACAACGCTTGTCCAAGGACAGTCCTTTGTTTTGATAAAACCTTAATTTTCGAAAATTGGCAATAAAAACATGATTTTGGCATTGGCTTTCGGGGCTTTGAGGTTTTGGCTTTTGAATGGGTGTGGTCTCAATCTATGCTTTCCTAAGGCGTTCGAGCAAAGTGCCAAATTTCTACGGCGAAAATCTGGCGTCAATTCACCTTACTTTCGCGGCAGAAATTAAGCATTGCCTGCCTTAGGTGACACGAATTGTGACAATCACACTAAAGGGGGCGAGCAGGTATATATATACATACATCATGCACAATGCAAGCACACATAACAGGAAAGCAAATGCCTAAATCCCTAGAGCATGGGCCAAAATATAGGTGCAGGAAAATAAACAGGGGTCGCCATACTCTAAAGATGAGGACGAATGGTACAAAGCATGATATACCTAATACAAACCACCTAAGAGAGAAATGGAGGAGGAAGGAAGGGGTTTAAAAGAGTACATAACAAAAAGGAAAGGCTAAACTCCTAAACCTACTGACTGCAGCTTCTTGGCTCATATCTACATGCTCACATCTGCACCCCTTTTGCTTGCGCCTGGGAAACCGTGCCCAAGCTCCGTGCGTCCTTGCTCCATGTGTGTACATGCAAAGGTAAAGACAAGAAACCAGCAGACAAGCAATGGAAAGAAAAGTTGTAGAGAGTGTATGAAAGAGGCATAAAGCAGATAAGCATGATAAACATAGCAAGCACAGTAGGAAAGCAAGCAAACAAACATAAAGGCGAACATGTAGGAAAAATAACAAAGCATAGCATGTGGCAGGAGACATGACAATCAACAAGATAAGCAGACAAACAAGAAAGCCGACAAGGTAAGAAAGCAAGCAAACAGGCAAGCAAACAAACAAAAGGTGGTGTCCACGAGAGACAAATGTAGGTTTGGATCAAATGTCAATGACTTCATCGTGTTAAAGCATGGACGACATACTAGCAAGCAAGACTCATGCATGAACATGTGAGCAAGCGTGTAAAGATGCATATAAAGCCAACAAGTGGCACAAACAAGCATGGCAAGCATATCATCGTACGGAGCGAAAAAGGGAAGGGTGTGCAAGGAGTAGCTCAGCATCTGGAGATGCCTCCCAAATGGTTACATCAGAGAATGGCCTCATGGGCGTCGGACATAACCACATAACCATATACCCGCGGAGGGCGTCAAGGATGGCAAAGCCTAGAATAAGAAAGGCTAACATAGGCATAAAGCATAGAAGCAAGTAAGCATAGACATGCAAATAAGGTGATCCAAACCCTTTGATATGGGCCGAGGTACGTGGACGATGACAAAGACCATAGGGTTTAGATTGGGTCCTAACCATTAGGCCAAAACATAAGAAAGAAAGATAAAGCAACGAAAAGGCTACAATAGCACATGGCATGACATACATGGCCTAGCTCTAGGCACACAAACATGACATGGAGCGCACAAGCACATGGAAGATGGCATAAAGCATGTAAAGAGCATAGATCCAAGCACACAAGCATGTGGAAACATAGATCTAGACATATAAGCATAAAAACGTGCAAGAAAACATGTAGAAAGCTAGTACGTAGACATGGTAGAACATGGATCCAAGCATATAGCCATGTACAGATGTAGATCTAAGCATAAAATATGACAAAAACGCACAAACACATAGATTCAAGCAAAGCATTGTTGGAAAATCTGATTTTGTATCTCATACAAAACACTCAGCAAAAGCAACAAACATGGATCTATTTCATTCATGATTGATAACATACACTATGTAAATTTCAAAATTTAAGAACAAGATAGCATACCTTGGTGCAGTGAAATTCAAAACAAAATATTAGAAGTACTTGAGAACAATTTTAATCTTCACTCCAATTCCACTTTACGCCCAAGAAATGTGGTCTCTCAATTAGTTTCCAAATAAGAATAATTGAGTGACTTCACTCACACATACACACCATTTCACAATGATGTATCTCTTTTTTTCTTTTCTTTTTTAAATTCTGTATGTTTCTCCCTTTATAACAAACTGATTATCTAATTGGGTTGGCCTATTGGGCCTTTCTAATTGGGCTTTAGTGTGTGGCGTGGAATGGGACCAAAAGGGACCAATAAGACACTAGCTCCAATGGGCCTTGGCCTTTTCTGTCAACTCTTGACAAGTCCAAAGTTACCATTAATTATATTTAATACCACTATATAAATATAATTGCACTCTAGGCCTTATTAATTAATTATATCCCAATACTTTATTATACATGCAACCCCTTCATAAAATATTCGTAGTAATACAAAGTCATGAATGTAGATTGCCACTTTGAAGATTACTACATCTTAATCCATGAGTACCCGGTTTAATCTTTTATGTTATTCATCATATATTTATGAAATCCAATTTCATAAATATATACTTTAGTAACTCCTTACTAAAGTGGTTAGGCCTAACACTCTGAATACCCAAACCCATTAAACTTATCTCAAGGGAATATTTTATATCTCCGTTAAGAGATTATGAATTCCATCTTGAGAATATATATTCCATCAACACTAAATGTGGCTGCCCAACATACTGATGTTTTGATCATGACTTTAGATCTCACTTCTGATATATCAAAGCAACATACACCTCATGATCAAGTCCATTATTCTCTCAGGATTAAGAGTTCATGTAAATAGAAGTTGTGGGATTTATTATTCAATTGACAGTAGTTAGGAGAATAATAAATCTCACAGCGATCTAGTTCAATATATCTTAACTCTTAAAACATATCAACATACCAACTACAAGTCTCCACTTCCATGATCAAGACAAATCATCTTAGTTGATATGTTATAGTCTTCGCAGATGAAATGCCCAATTTCATCACCTACTATGAACTATAATTCTGAGTTTACAAAGAACTTGTAATTTATATCTTCTGTGACTTTTCACATAAATCACATACTATGCATCTCATGGACTATATGATAATGTCCAAATATTCATGTTATCATTATTTTAGATAATAATAAAACAACTTTATAAATCATAACATTAAGTCATACATAATGTCATACATAGCATCATACAATAGGATTTAAGGACACACATCCTAACAAGCATAACCAACGATATCGTAAGCATATGAGCACGTAACCCTAACATCAACATAAAGCAACAAAAAAAGAAAAAAAAAAAAAAAAGAACGAAACAAAGGAAAGCATGGCATAAAACCCTACGCATATAGATCTAAACATATAAGCATGTAAAAAAAGTAGATCTAAGCATGAAAACATGGCATAAGGCATACAAGCAAAGAGATTTAAGCTAGAAACACCAATAAAACAAGAAACATGCTAAGAAAGCCGTAAATCATGTTGTTTAAGCAAAAATAGCAAGATAAATGCTAGAAAAAGATTTAGAAGGTTAAAGGTGTGGATGATAGCTTAAAAAGCTACATCCACACCCCTAAACCCCAAATCCAAAGCGTAGAACCAAGGAAAGGAAGATTGGGTATAAGAACAATACCTTGTGTTCTTTGGTGAAGAGGGAAGAATCAAGAAGCTTTTATGTGTTTTTTGGTTTTTTGGTTTTTCTTTTTTTTTTTTTTTTGGGTGTTTTTTGGTGTTTTGAAGAGAGAAAAAACGTGTAGAGAAGTTAGGCAAAGAGAAAAACTCAGAAAAAATGTGGTATCCTCTAATTTGTGGGGTGCCTAGGGCTATTTATAACCCCAACACGCTTTTAGAGGCGGTGGCCCTTGGAGGGCCACCAGCCTCAACTTCTTCTAATCGGGTTGATCTTGACACTTTTGGAAAGTTCTTGACTTCCTATTTCTGAAAAGGTATGGAACTTGAAAATCCAATGGTCGGATCAAAAGTTATGGCTCTCGAAAATTTGTGGTGCATCGATCAGTGTGCCACCTTAGTTTTTGTGATATCTCGGCCGTTCTAACTCCGATTTCATCCCATGAATAGTCGTTGGAACGATAATTTGATAATCTTTGCAATGGCGTTTGTTTCAACCCGTTCTGACAACCGGATCAAAATTAGGGTTTTTGGCCCACCTAGGATCAACTTCGGGTCAAACTTGGCCAAAGTTGTTAAAAATCTCCAAGAAACTCAGGTTTGATGTAAAACTGTGAAAAATGTTGTTTTGCGAGATTTTGGACCTCATTTGGCCGTTGGTCAAACTTAAGGCTGACTAGGGGCATTTTGGTCATTTTAGCTAAAAAAAGGCACTTTGAGTGCTCAGGTGCCTAAACGGGTTGTGCAATGTCATTTTAGATGCTCTCGTGGACCCATGGAGAGAAAATGATATTTTTGGATTTTTCGGGGTCCAGCACGCAAATCGAGGACAGACAAAATATGGTATCAACATCTCTCCTTTATTTCCAACATATTATTATTATTTTTGAAAATTTTTTGTGATACTCTCAATACCCAAACATATTAGTAGGTTTTTTTTTTTTTTTTTGGAATAACCCGCAAACTTCATTAATTAGAACAAATAGAAGCACTTACAAAATGCAATTAGCCTTACAAACATTCAGAATGACTTTAGGAGCTTCATGCTTATTACAACAAAAATGGTTTTAAGCCTAACAACAAGCTTGTTTGTGGCAATTAGATTTTTATTTTTTTATTATTTTTTATTTTTTTAAGTTCAAGGGAATTACAAATAATAGTGCTAATGAACTAGTTAACTAGCTCTCCCATTCCATTTAGACTGTCGACACAAACTCTAGTATCACTTTCTATGACAACCTACATCGAGCTCTCCACAATAACAACTTGTATGGCACATATTAGTAAAGTTAGTTTTAAGTAGGGGCGGAGCTAGAAATTTTTGTTTGGGGGGGCCAATTTATGTTACTAATTTGTTGTCTGTACAAACTTCCATATACATATACAAACACATACATCTATACACACACAGAGAATTTAGTATCTTTCATAGTAAAATCCTTAAAACTAAATGTTTTATAGAATTAAATTCATCTTTCACCATCTTCTATAGTGAAATTCTTAAAATTTTAATTTTAAATATAAGTTACCAAATTGTCTACTATTGCGAGTAAAAAAAATTTCAATTGAATGAATCATCCAAAACTTTAAGAGATATGAAAATACATTTTACAACAAAAAATGAATTTGAGAAACAATACATTCTCTATAACTACTGTGACCAATTGGATAATTTTTCTTAAGAAAATTATTGGGCTAATTCAAATATTTGGAGGTCAATCCTATTTTTTAGGACTAATTTTTAAAATATTAAATATTTCTATATAGTATAAAAATATTTTCCAAAATTTTGGCCCCCACCCTGACATGTAGCTCTGCCCCTGGTTTTAAGGCTATTATGAAAGAAAGATACTCCTAATAAGAATCAGATTCTCAGAATCCCGGACAATGACCTCAATAAAAAATGCGCAATAATTGCTGGATCATAAAACTTAATATAAAATATCCAATTATTTCTCTTTGTCAAGTCAATAGAAAATATCTTATCTTATGTTTAGTATGGTTTCGTTTTGTGGGATAATGCAATATTGCAATAAAATAGTACAATCTTATCTCCAAAAAAAAAAAAAAAAAAAAAAAAAAAAACAGTACAATCAGGAATATAAACTAATCATATACGAAAATCGGAACTAATCAAATGTGTAAAATACTAAAATGGCTTGGGCCGGCCGTGGCTGGCAAGGTATCTAAGATTCAATAATTGAATCTCCTTTTGTTGTTGAATATTTTATTTATAATCTTAAACAAATACATAGTTATTGAGCTGATGTCAACTATATAGTGTTGCTTGACAGAATATTCTTGTGAGGGAAGTTTATTATCGCTATAGGTTATGTGTGAAGTTTTTAAGGAAAATGGGGAGAGAGATATATTCGCCAAACTAAGCAATATTATAAGCACAAAATATTTTATAATATTTTCACAAACGCTTGATACGACAAATTAATTCTTATCAGTTTTCATTATAACTCACTAATACTATTTCTTTTTTATTTACTAATAATCACTCACTATATCAGCGATTTATAAAAAAGTTTTTTATTTTAACATTTTTTAAATGAAAACTAATTCCTATATATAAAATAAATAAATAACGCATTACAATTCCACTTCGTGAGGGAGGAGAGAGAAAATATGAAAATCACAATTCAGCCGAATTACAAACTTTGAATTCTTCATAGTTCATCCCCACTACTCTTATATCTTTTTCAACTTCTCTACGCTATTCTTCTCACATCAACAATAAAGCATAGCACCACTGTCTACTTACCCATCACCACTAGCTCGCCCACTATTGCCATCGCCCATCTATCCTTAACCATTGTTGCCACCAAACATTGGCCCGCCTCCACCGTCCACTTGGCTATCAACAACCACCACTCTTTGGCCATCACAGCCTCACAGGCAATTGATCACCAATTGTTAATTGCCACCGACCACTATCAATGCTTTCCTCCCCTAATTGCCATCATTATTGGGAATTTTAACGCAACTAAATAGATTTTTTTTTTTATTATAACCAAACAACTTAAAATAAATCAATTTCCAATAAAAGTATTTTCCGTAAGAAAACATTTTATGCCAAAACAACCAAAACATTTTGTAGCTGAACTGCATTTGTTTAATATATATTGCACTTAGTTGGTTGTGGATGCATGGTTCAAAATTTCTATTGAATTAATAACTCATTCAAAATTGATCATGCACGCTATTAAATTTGGTTTAATTTTAAGACAAAATTTAGCTACAAAATTAGTTGTAGTCTAAGGTTATAACTTTACTTAATATCTTTTTATTAGAGATGAATTTTGACAAATCCACCATTAGATTACATCTTCCTCTTATATCCTTTATGTTTGCCAAATTTCTAGAATATAAAAGATTAATAACTATGTTATCAATAAATTATTTTAATTGTAAATTTTTGTAGTTTAAAATTATGCATAAAATATAAACTTTTAGATCATATAGTAAATAATATCTGATTGACATAAAATTTGACATTTGTATTAAGAGCGTAAAAAACATGCAATCTAACAATTAGATTTTCAAAATATATAGTAATGTTTATTTTATTGTATAAAGTTATAACCTTAGGCAGTTAGGCTACAATCAATTTTGTAACCAAGTTTTGTCTTTAATTTTATTAGTTATTAATGTGCTGAGTATATAGTTGGCAAACTGTGAACAAAAAGTATGTATTGTAAGTATCTTACAAGTTTATTTTGAAATGAAGTCAATTAGCTAGGATTATGCAAGTCAGATACAAGTTAGTTTACTACCGCGCACCCTTGGTGCAGTGGTCACTTCATAAGTATAAGTGATTTGTAGGGCGTGGGGGCAAGAGCCTAGATTCAAGTTTCCACGAGAAAACTTCACACACATATATTTAGATTAAACTAGAATAAAATTTCTACGTTGTAAAAAAAACAAAAAAATTGAAAAAAAGATCCAAGTTAGTTCAATAACTTTCGACAACTAGTCAATCAATAATTGAAAGCTTTAAAGTTTTCAATTATTGAACTGCCGTATTTTAGATCTAAGTATTACGCCTATCCAACAGTAAGTGTCTAGGGTTTTGTGCAACTAAGACTAAGGTATTTAAAAAAAAAAAAAAAAAAAACGTCATAAAAGACTTTTGGAGAGCCGCTTAACGTGCACCGGTGCTTTATGTATCCCAAACTCTCTAAAGCCTCAGCCGATGATCGAGCTTGAACAAATTTAAGATTGGTGGTATAGAAGTTGTTAGCCTCGTCCAAAATATGCACGTTGTAGCAATTTAGAATAGGATTATCCTAATTTGTAAATTAAACTTCAATTTTTTAGTGCACATGTTTTTCTTGGGGTTGGTAGGAAAGCCCTCACAGTAGGGTTTTTCCATCGATTTTTTCATGCATTATCATATAGTGTTGATAGTCCCGGTTATATTCTCATTTATAGAAAAGACTGTGGATGGGAGCAACATCAATCTTCGTCCATCCCATGGTACCCGCCAGGCAAAGATGAGGTCATTCACCCACAATCAATGACGAAACGTTACACAATAATGAGTCTCGGTACCGTTGGAGAGACAAAGATCTTATCATTAACACCCCATAGGGGCGTTACAGATATACCACATTGAAACCACCATTAAAGCACCACCAACGGCTAGAAGGAAGAAACAGGCGCATGTATATATACCAGCGCCCCAAGACCTGAGGAGGTACTGAAACTTTAGCAAATACACTCCCATATTCTAGTACTGAACTTTCTTTTCTTTCCTATCCATTCTAACTTTACCATTGGAGGATTTGTTGCAGACACCACACTGGTGACCCATACTTCTTCCATTCTTCATTTACCTTTACAGGATCTTGTTGGCTATGGACGACTTTATCCCTGGACGAACATTCTGATTGACGATCTTAGCTGCATCAGTTTGGCGCCATCTGTGGGGAACAACTTTCTTTGCACCTAGGTTCGAAAGCACAGTTCCACTCAACTCACAAGTCCAGATGGAATCCAACGCTAATCAAGATCCTGTAGCATTGGCTCTGCAAATTCAGACGCTCGCAGCCACCGTGGAGGAGCTTACCAGACAGAACTAAGAGATTAGGCTGCGATTGCAACAGGAAGACAATCACTCGGAGACCAATCAGGACGATGACAGAGACAGCCAGAAAAACCGACCAGGTACTCCAGAAGGAACGAGCTCGAACCTTCTTAAAGAAATGAGAAAAGAGATGGACGAGCTGAGGAATGCGATCAAAGAGGAGACGGATCGAAGTCTGGATAGAATGGTTAGGAGGACAGATTCACCCTTCACCATGGCGGTTCTGGAATGCCCAGTACCCTCAAAGTTTCATCTACCGTAGCTCGAGCCATTTGATGGATTAAAAGATCCCTTGGATCACCTTAACACCTTTAAAACGACTTTGGGTCTCCAACAGCCCCCTGATGAGATACTGTGTCGTTCTTTCCCCACTATTCTCAAAGGAGCAGCCAGAGAGTGGTTCACTAAGCTACCAACGTCGTCCATCGACAACTTCGAGCAGCCAGGCAGTTCCTTCCTTTGTCATTTCATCGGCAGGCAGTGTCCAAAAAGGCTAGCAGACCATTTGCTCACCATCAAGCAATGAGAGAAAGAGACCCTGGGATCGTATGTAACATGTTTCACTCGAGAAACTTTGGAGGTAGACAAAGCAGATGATAAAGTACAGTTGACAACCTTCAAGGCTGGATTGAAGTCCAGGGAGTTCATGGTCTCCCTAGCGAAGAATCCCTCTGAGATGATGGCAGAAATGCTCTTAAAAGCGCAGAAATATATGAATGCTAAGGACGCCTTGGCAGCAATCGAAGGGGTAGAGAAGCCCAAGGAGAAGAAGAAAGAGAAGGAAGATGACCGAAGAGGATGAAAGAGAGATCAGTTAGATCGCCATAATGTTGAAGGGAACAGAAGAAGAGATGACAAAAACCCTTATACAGTAAAGTTCACTCTTTTAGTTATGCCCGTTGACCATATTTTGGCGTAGATTAAAGATGAACACTACCTCAAATGATCTAGGCCATTACACTCATTGCCCAATGTGTGTGACAAGAGAAAATATTGCCGTTTCCACAAAGATCACGAGTATTACACAGAGGACTGCAGAGACCTAAAGGAGCAAATAGAAGAGCTTATACGAAAAGGGAAGTTGCAGAAGTTCGTGAAGAAGGGAGATTCCAGTAGATCTAGGGATGATAACAAGGGTCAACACGAAGTCCCTCAAAGGGACGAAGATCACATGCCCCTTCGTCCACAAAGTGCCATAGGGGAGATAAAGATAATCACAGGAGGACCGTCTACAGGGGGGTCATTCAAGTCCCTTAGGAAGTCATACCAAAGGCAAGTGAACAACGTTCATAGCATGCCACCTCTGAAGCAAAGGCGAACGGACCAAGATATGCTATTCTCAGAAAAAGATGCTAGAGGGGTGAAACAGCCTCATGACGACCTATTGGTCATTATGCTTATGATTAAAGGATTCAATACCAGAAGGTTTTGGTAGATAACAGAAGCTCGATAGATATCATTTACCTCTCCGCCTTCCAGTAGTTGAAAGTAGACCCAAAGAGATTTCGTCCATTTGAGTCCCTCTTCGTTAGTTTCAGTGGAGACAAGGTGTACCCACGGGGAATATTAATGTGATGGTCACGGTTGGCTCGTACCCCCTCCAGGTAACCAATAAACACAACTTCTTGGTAGTAGACTCACCTTTCTCTTACAATGTGATCATAGGAAGGCCTACCCTCAATCGTTGGAAAGCAACCACTTCCTCGTATTGCCTGAAGGTGAAGTTCCCAACAAAATAGGGAATTACGAAAATAAGAGGAGATCAGGTGCTGGTGTGAGAATAGAATAAAACTCAGCAATTTTATAAGAAAAGAAAAAAAAGTATAAGTTATGATTGATGGATTAAAAATAGAAAACAAAAAACGGAACAGAGAATTTTTGTTTGAAATGAAGGTGTTAGTGATATATGTACAAATTAACCAATTAAGTATTGAATTAGTGCAAGTTGAATTTTCAATCCTCCTAACTTTGCAAACAAATTTTGAGCCCCAGACAAAATGTGAAAGAAAACGTCTCCATCGGACTTGTGACTTGTGGGAAACCCAATTTTGTTGGACAAGTTAGTTATTTATTTCAAAATATTGAGACATAAAAGTTATCATAAAAAAAGACTAATTAAATACACAATTAATGTAGGTAGATTGGGTGAGTGTCGCTACTTTTCTTTTTAATTACTTGCACTTTTTGTATAGCTACATGTAGGGGCGGAGCCAGGGGAGGGTGAGAGGGGGCAAATGCCCCCCACCTCCCAAAAAACTCCTATATAATATACTTATAAAGCATTTTGCCTTTGACAAAAAAAATTTATCTTAACTTTTCCCCTAGCATAAATAAGAAGACTTCTCTACTTTTATATATATATATATATATATATATATATATATATATATATATATATATATATATAAAAGCAATCTAATGTCAAGTACATGACACATTTTTTTCTTTTTTCAATGAATACAAAGTTCAATGGCCCAACTTAACACTAAAAGTATTGTCTTTTTTTTTTCTACAACAAATTTCACAATTGTCAGAGTAATGTTATATATATAGTATATACTGATGATGCTAAAAATCGCCAGTAGGTCTATCGCTCAAATCCATGGTCTTCAGCAAAAGGTGAAGAGTAGTGAACCTGCAAAAAAGGAATGCCTTCAGAGAGCACGGGTGTGGTGCCGGCTTAAGACCCTCGAAGGTTAAGTCAAAAACTCGCAATGAACTTTGAAGAAAGAGTTTTTGAATAGTATTTTTTATGTACCTTGAAATTGGGGTGCCTTGGTGTTTATATAGGGGTCTGTGAATGATCACCTTAGCTGAATTGTAAGGACATGAGGTTATCCCTCAGTTAATTTGTAGGAGTTGGGAACCATCCCATAGCTGATTTGTAGGAGATGTGAGTTATCCCTTTGCTGATTTGTAGGAGATGAGAGTTATCCATTTGCCAACGGTTGTGCAAATGTAGGAGAGTCTTAGGTGATGCGAGCGTTGTAATGTAGGCTTAGTATGCCCATCTTTACCCATCCGTCGATGAGGGTGACGGATGGGTGTCAAGGTCAGGCTCGCAAATGCTTACCCGTCTGCTTCTGTGCATGACAAGCGTTTGGTTAAAGTAGTCGTGATAATTTGCACTTGTTACATTGAGTCTTCCATTTCTGATAAGTAGGTAATTTTGTAAGACTAGCCCATTTCAGAAGACTAGCTCATTTTGGAAGACTAGCCCATCTCGGAAGACTAGCTCATTTCAGAAGACTAGCCCATCTCAAAAGACTAATCTCTAAAATACATTAATATATATTTGTGTATTTAGTTTGCTATTAATATTAATTAGTTTTTTTAAGATTAATTTTGCTTTCAATGTTGCCCTCCCTAAACTGAATTCCTAGCTTCGCCACTAGCTACATGTGGGCTTTGTTTTATTTATTTATTTATTTTTTTTATTGAAAATTGTTGCTGCAATATTGATGGCATGACAATAACACGAGATTGTTGGTAAAGGGAATGTGAATGGTTACCAGGGTAGCAAAGTGATGACAACGAAAAGATAAATCTTTTTAGTTAAACTTGGAAGCACCACAATGAAAGATAAATCTTTTTAGTTAAACTTGGAAGTAATAGCAATAGTGACATTAATGGTTAAAAACTAACAAGTTTTATAGCTTTCAATTAATTGGTATTTTTTGGTGTGTCTATGATATCCAATGTTCAAATTCCTCCTCTGCAGTTGTAATATCAAATTATCAACAACATTAAAAAGTATAAACTAGAGCCTTAGCCAGAAGATGGTATATGTAGAGACCCAAAAGAGGGCCTATAATCCATGAAATCTGACATGACATAGGGAAGCACATGGGGATATACAGGAGTGATCTCCCTTTAATGTGTAGAGGTCTTTTCTCCCACTACTCTATGCTAGAATTGACCAGTATCAAAATATTATGTTTCAATAGACAAATTGAAAAGAAATTGACAACATTGCTATAAACCATTAATACAAAACAACTAAAATTAACCTATATAATAATAGTAATCAAAATGAAACTATTATTATTATTGTAAGGACACGTTTTGCTCCCCAAAGCCCAAGTAAAATGGACAAAGGCTCAAAGAGCCCAAAACAATGAATTTGTAGAGAGTGGGCTAGAAACTGAACTCCAATGAGTTGGACAACAATCACAGTAGGCTAAGTGTTGCTTGAAAGTATAAATAAATAGTTTTGTGCAAGGAAAATCCTCCTCGGCTAAGTCTGAGGAATGTTGTTTTTATATATTTCTCTTGGACTTAAACAAAATTACAGTTCTTAAGTGTACAATGATTTTTCTACAGATTATCTTATCCCCCCCTCTGTAATGGGGTTTTTCTTCTTTATATTCCCCTTCTTCACTCCATCTCAGCCCTCTACGTGTAGATCAGGTTACTGGCTTTAATACTTGTCCAATCAGCACCTTCTTGAAGTCTTTGTGGGTAATTGTAAGGCTAAATGGTACTGTTCAGGTATCACCTCCACATTAATGCGGCCAGAGAGTTAACTGCAGAGCATTCAATACGGTGGTAGCAGTTTTCTCTTCAAATATTTCCCAGCTCTCTTTTGTCTTATCCCTATATGATGCTTATCCTTGCTAGCACGATTGCTTGTTGCCTTGTTCTTAACAAAGGGTCGGACCTTGGACCTCTTCTCTGCTTAGCCAAAGAGGTGTTTCTCCTCGGACTACACTCCCAACTCCTTATGACCAGACTTCTCCCATGGACCATTAACTTGTATGCTTCCATTAGCATCAACCTGTCCTCGGACACGGCCCACGGCCCATTACCCATTTCTGGGCCCTTCATCCCTACAATTATTATTATTATTATTATTATTATTATTGTTATAAATACATATTTAACTCTTATATTCACCATCAATGAAATAATATGAATCAAATCAAAACAACATAATTTTTTAGTTTTTTCTTTTCTTTTTTAGAAAAAATAAATAAATAAGGAGCAAACTGGAATTTGTTTGGAATGAACCAAAATGACAACCCGAAATTGGCTGAAATGACCCAAAATGGACTGGAATTTAACCTGAAAGGATTGTTCTGGTTTACAGACTAAAATTACATGTTTAGTTTCTTGTATCAACTTAGCCACCTCACAAACTTTTTTTTGACTAGCTCACTAACATGCTTCAGAAAAAACATGCGAGCTAGCTAGATTTGCTACTCTTGGTAAATTTAACATATGTGGTGTAGTTGGTCAATCTTGGTTGCATAATATGTTCTGATTTGATTAAGCTTAAAATTGCAAAATGTTAAGAAATTAGGGTTGAGTGAGTCTCGGAGGATAAGAGATACAATTTGTTTGATATTTTGCTTACATTTGCAGATCTCATTTCATATGTATCATGTGTATAAGTCGCATAATAAGCATCAATGGCTATTGCATTTTCTACATTATTTTCAAGTTTTGGCATTTTTGATTGACCTTTGTTACATGTTTGATCGATGGAAAATTTCTCAGTCAGTCTCTCTTATTTATGTTTTCTAGATCAACTCTTGACGAACTGTAGATCAATCAAAACTCTTCGACTGTTTTGTGACTCTTATCAATCGATCAAGATTCCCTTGTTTTGAATTACATGATTGCAATCTCAATTCATGTCCTTCATGTTTTATCTATGGCTTTTTTTTTTTCCCCATTTCATCACCTAGAAAGCATCGATGCAGCTACAGGGGGGCTGCACCCGCGTCCGACGCGGCCTGACACAGGGTGTAGTGGGCGATGCCGCTGCCCACGCGTCATTGCCGTGTTGGAATTTTTTTTTCATTTTCGAATACGCACCGAATCGGGCCAATTCACGCCGATTTAGGTTGAATCGAATTATATCGGCTGAAACCACCGAAATGATTCAGGCCGAAATTCAAGTAAAAATTAAAATTAAAAAAAAAAAAAAACCCTAAAATCTCTCATTCTCTTCTCACCGATTGCTCTCTAGTCCTTGCCTCCCTGCCTCTCTACTCTCTCGCTCACTCCCTCTCCGTCTCCCCTCTCTCACTCCCTAAGAAACCACGGCCACTCACTCAAGGTCTCAATCTCTCCATCATGAACATCATGTTTTAGTTATTATCTACTATTGCTTTAAAATTTCGTATATGTTTATATAATGTGAAAAAAAGTATGCTTAACAATATATATAAAATATAAATATAAATATTTTTAATAATTTTTTAATCGCCATACCCCGCCGCATTCGCACCCTACTTTTTCAAAAACTGCCAAGTCCTGCACCCGCACCTGAATCCAGAAATTAAGGGTGTGTAGCTAACCTGCCAGAACCGACCTAACCCAACCCAACCCGCCGGGTTAAGTCAGTTTTTAGGGCTTGGTGGGTTAGGTTGGGTTACAAAAAAAAATTTTGATAGCGGGTCGGGTTGGGTTCAAGTCATAAAATTTCAAATCCACCAAACCCAACCTGACCCACCCATATATTTAAAATATATTATATAATTAATAATTTTTAGAAAATAACTAGTCATTCCTATCCTATATAAAAGCCAATTAGTTCACATAAATCCTAGTAAATTACTATTGTTATTTAGTCATTAGTGTTGTTTGCCTTTAAGGAGTTACATTGATACTAATCTTTGGGGTTTTTTTTTAATATATTTATATTTATATTTTTTTCTCAACTTAATAATAATAGTAATAAAAAAATTGTCCAACCCATGAATTTAACCCAAACCAACTCGACCCATGTGGGTTGGGATGAACTTATGTGATGGGTTAGGCTGAGTTGAATTTTTGTTAACCCATCATGGTAGATTGGGTCAAAAAATCTCCTTAACCTGACCCGACCCATGCACACCCCTACCAGAAAAGCACCCATGCTTCATACTTTGTCACTGATATTCTGTATTATTTACTTTATTGCTTATTGTTTTAAATTTGGTGACTTGCATGCTTGTGGTAATCAACCGGTAATCAGATTGAATACATAATTGGCTAGTTTAACAAGATGATTAATTCCACTTAAAATCAATAAATTAAGTCAAATTAGATGTAATCACAAAAATAAAGTCAATAAAAAACGTTGATCAATTCAAGAAAAGTTTACCGAATGCTTGATAAACTAGTTACATTTCAATTAACTTGTTATGTATTGTTAGTGTGGTTCGACTATGTAAAGAGTATGGATCGCATGCACAAATAATTGTTAGAACTGTACATAAAAAAGGAATTGTTAGAAGATAGAACTGTATAATACGGTCTACCACCTGATGACTATGTAAGTCTATAACCCTTTATTTATTTATTTTTTATTATTATTATTTTTTTTTTTATGTTCATAAATTTCTCATTAGGTTATTAGTTCAGTCCTGTAATAAAATAATATTGGATAATAGTATAAATATAATGTAGAGCCTTGCCGCTCAACAGAGAGATGTCTAGGGGTTCAAATCCCCCCCCTCCATTATACCAATTGGATCAAAAGATAATAGCATAAATATAGGTTCTATTTTTTTTTTTTAACTAAAAATTCTACCTGAAAGATAATGCAATAAACTGGCTTCCGACCTGGGGAAAAAGCATAATGAACTAATAAAATTTACCTCATATTGTTGGTGGCATAATATTAAACTTTAAAAAATAAAAACCTCAATTGCTGCTTTGATTGGGTACCAGAGTCAAAAGGAACAAGTTGTGTTCACTGTTCACTATTCACACCGAATATATATATATATATATATATATATATATATATATATGTGGGGCCCGTGGGCCTGGAAGTCTCGGCCCACCTCTAGGCTGGCCCAAGGCCCACGCCGAGGATCGATGGCTGCCCCAAGTAGTTGTCTAAAGGCTTTTAGCCCTCTGGGCCACGCCGAGGACGACCCTTTCCTCGGCATACCTATCCTAATTCCACGTGGGGGACAAGCCCAGTATAGGCGGTCACATCCACACTTAATGCATCTACCTAACTCCCCTGGCAGTCTTAATGCTGAGAGGACTCCTGAACGGCGGAACCTTGGGTGCTGCGACCCACAGTAAGGTGGGGAACGTGGCTGATGGGACGGGTCCTTAAGTAGTGGTCTAGATGATTGACAGTTGGAAGGCTAGGATGGGCCAAAGAAGGTATATAAGGCAAGGTGCCCTTCAGAATGAGGGGCTCCTCGGCCGTCCGAGGAGCAACCCCCAAGCCAAAAAGAACAAGGCTAAGTCCCCTCGAAGAAGGAAGTCTCTGGAGGACCGGCGGCAAGCCTGTTAGCGCCAAACCCTACGTCCCACTCTCTAAACAAATGTATTGTTGGGGGATCTACGACCAAAACGAGCCCCTACAATTGGCGCCGTCTGTGGGGAGGGTTAGTGCGCCGACCGGCGCAACCGGCGATCGTTCTAAACAGTCACTTCGCAAAAAGAAAAATAAACAAGTACAGTCGCAGCAAAATGGAAGATTCAACAGCAAAAAAAAAAAAAAAAAAAAAAAAAAAAAAAAAAAAAAAAAAAGAAATGGGAAAAGAGGGATATTATTCCATGAAAAAGAAAGTTACAAAATACAATCAGAGGCTCAGGCAGACTTGTTTTACAAGCTTCATTACAAGCTAATCCTACAATCGGAGGCTCAGGCGGCCCGATTTTACAACTAGCTAGGGGGAGGGGGAAGTGTCAACCCGTGCTTTTATTGGCATCAGGAGAATGGGAGAGCCTGACAATAAAAGCGGGGAAGGGGGGCTGAGGCTGGCTCACTTCAAGGCGAAAGCTTGAACAAAGTGAGGAGCAGATGCAGGGGCACCGGAATGTCCTCCCCTGTGATGTTCCCTAGATGCTCTCCAATCCGCCCGAGCGCTGGCCGTTGGAGACGGCAACACTCAGGCGTCAGCCATGACGTGAGTTCGCGTGTCTCCTCCACCGGAGGTGCGCCCCGGGGAGAGACGTTAGGTACTTTAACAACATCCCACCTGGCCACCGCATACGGCACTGCCAGGGCTACGCCCGGACTCTGCCGCGCCTGAAGCCCAGTGGGGGCTGCGGCCACAGCGGCCCTCGATCCCATATCTCCCAACTTTGGTCACAATCCTGGCGGTGGTGTTAAAGGGGCTCAGAGAGGCGGAGGGACGTATCTCTGGTTGTGGTAGGAGGTTCATGGAATGAGGAGAAACCATCCCCCCAGAAGGCCTTATATAGAGGTGGAGGGTTGGTGAGAATTAATTCACGCAGAATTCGAAAAGTGAGTTACCGAAGCGGCGGACAATAATGAAGCCACCAAATTCCAAGGGGGCCGCAGACCGTTGTACTTCTGTTGATTTACGAGACCATTAATGAAGGCGCGTCTCGCGCACCGAAGCGTCAGGCGCAGAACACGAACGGCCAGGAAACGCTTCCCAGATAGAAGATGGGGAAACTAACTACTTCAGAAGACCACCAAGTGTTAGACAGAACCAAGGCTCTGCATGGTCCTCGGACTCAGGCCTATGGGGAAACTAACTACTTCAGAAGACCACCAAGTGTTAGACAGAACCAAGGCTCTGCATGGTCCTCGGACTCAGGCCTATGGGGAAACTAACTACTTCAGAAGGCCAAGTGTTAGACAGAACCAAGGCCCTGCATATGGTCCTCGGACTCAGGCCTATGGGGAAACTAACTACTTCAGAAGACCAAGTGTTAGACAGAACCAAGGCTCTGCATGGTCCTCGGACTCAGGCCTATGGGGAAACTAACTACTTCAGAAGACCAAGTGTTAGACAGAACCAAGGCCCTGCATATGGTCCTCGGACTCAGGCCTATGGGGAAACTAACTACTTCAGAAGACCAAGTGTTAGACAGAACCAAGGCTCTGCATGGTCCTCGGACTCAGGCCTATGGGGAAACTAACTACTTCAGAAGGCCAAGTGTTAGACAGAAGCAAGGCCCTGCATATGGTCCTCGGACTCAGGCCTATGGGGAAACTAACTACTTCAGAAGACCAAGTGTTAGACAGAACCAAGGCTCTGCATGGTCCTCGGACTCAGGCCTATGGGGAAACTAACTACTTCAGAAGACCAAGTGTTAGACAGAACCAAGGCTCTGCATGGTCCTCGGACTCAGGCCTATGGGGAAACTAACTACTTCAGAAGACCAAGTGTTAGACAGAACCAAGGCCCTGCATGGTCCTCGGACTCAGGCCTATGGGGAAACTAGCCACTACTCTTGAAGGCAGCACCTGTGCCTAGGTCTTGCATGGTCCTCGGACCCAAGCCTACGGAGAGCTAGCCACTTATCTTGAAGGCAGCACCTGTGCCTAGGTCTTGCATGGTCCTCGGACCCAAGCCTACGGAGAGCTAGCCACTACTCTTGAAGGCAGCACCTGTGCCTAGGTCTTGCATGGTCCTCGGACCCAAGCCTACGGAGAGCTAGCCACTACTCTTGAAGGCAGCACCTGTGCCTAGGTCTTGCATGGTCCTCGGACCCAAGCCTACGGAGAGCTAGCCACTTATCTTGAAGGCAGCACCTGTGCCTAGGTCTTGCATGGTCCTCGGACCCAAGCCTACGGAGAGCTAGCCACTACTCTTGAAGGCAGCACCTGTGCCTAGGTCTTGCATGGTCCTCGGACCCAAGCCTACGGAGAGCTAGCCACTTATCTTGAAGGCAGCACCTGTGCCTAGGTCTTGCATGGTCCTCGGACCCAAGCCTACGGAGAGCTAGCCACTACTCTTGAAGGCAGCACCTGTGCCTAGGTCTTGCATGGTCCTCAGACCCAAGCCTACGGAGAGCTAGCCACTTATCTTGAAGGCAGCACCTGTGCCTAGGTCTTGCATGGTCCTCGGACCCAAGCCTACGGAGAGCTAGCCACTACTCTTGAAGGCAGCACCTGTGCCTAGGTCTTGCATGGTCCTCGGACCCAAGCCTACGGAGAGCTAGCCACTACTCTTGAAGGCAGCACCTGTGCCTAGGTCTTGCATGGTCCACGGACCCAAGCCTACGGAGAGCTAGCCACTTATCTTGAAGGCAGCACCTGTGCCTAGGTCTTGCATGGTCCTCGGACCCAAGCCTACGGAGAGCTAGCCACTACTCTTGAAGGCAGCACCTGTGCCTAGGTCTTGCATGGTCCTCGGACCCAAGCCTACGGAGAGCTAGCCACTTATCTTGAAGGCAGCACCTGTGCCTAGGTCTTGCATGGTCCTCGGACCCAAGCCTACGGAGAGCTAGCCACTTATCTTGAAGGCAGCACCTGTGCCTAGGTCTTGCATGGTCCTCGAACCCAAGCCTACGGAGAGCTAGCCACTACTCTTGAAGGCAGCACCTGTGCCTAGGTCTTGCAGGGTCCTCGGACCCAAGCCTACGGAGAGCTAGCCACTACTCTTGAGGGCAGCACCTGTGCCTAGGCCTTGCATGGTCCTCGGACCCAAGCCTACGGGGAGCTTGCCACTATCCCTAAAGCAGCACCAGAATCTTCTATAGGAGACTAACTGCTTACCAAAGGATTGAAGCGCCGAGCTGACTATTTGGGGAAGAACCAATCAGCGTAAGGCCCTCTGGGGCATGAGGGCCGTGGGTATCAAAACCCTCCTCCCCGTTCAAGGGAACGTGCAGCAGGATTTTGAGGGGCTATTGTGGGGTTCGTGGGCCTGGAAGTCTCGGCCCACCTCTAGGCTGGCCCAAGGCCCACGCCGAGGATCGATGGCTGCCCCAAGCAGTTGTCTAAAGGCTTCTAGCCCTCTGGGCCACGCCGAGGACGACCCTTTCCTCGGCATACCTATCCTAATTCCAGGTGGGGGACAAGCCCAGTATAGGCGGTCACATCCACACTTAATGCATCTACCTAACTCACCTGGCAGTCTTAATGCTGAGAGGACTCCTGAACGGCGGAACCTTGGGTGCTGCGACCCACAGTGAGGTGGGGAACGTGGCTGATGGGACGGGTCCTTAAGCAGTGGTCTAGATGATTGACAGTTGGAAGGCTAGGATGGGCCAAAGAAGGTATATAAGGCAAGGTGCCCTTCAGAATGGGGGGCTCCTCGGCCGTCCGAGGAGCAACCCCCAAGCCAAAAAGAACAGGGCTAAGTCCCCTCGAAGAAGGAAGTCTCTAGAGGACCGGCGGCAAGCCTGTTAGCGCCAAACCCTACGTCCCACTCTCTAAACAAATGTATTGTTGGGGGATCTACGACCAAAACGAGCCCCTACAATATATATATATATATATATATATATATTTATATGTTAACGGAGGATCAACGCCTTATGGCAACACAGAGAAGTTCCTGAGATGAATAATAGTGATGGTCTTTGATGGTGCATTGAAAATGAAGTCCTATTTCGTCCATATGGGTCGTCCATGTGAAAAGAATGGAGAGATGGGATGCGAGGCAAAGTCGTCCTCAAGAATCTCGTCCGTCCTTAATAAAGGATGGACATGACCTCGTCCATCCCTAATAACGGACGGACGAGCATTTTGGACTTGACAAATATAATCCTTGCCAAACGAACCAAGACCTCCACTAACCGCAATGAAGCACCGGTCCAAATAAGGTAACTTCCACGGAAGTTATGGAAGTTACCTCTGAACTCTTCAACAATAGGAGCGGTTATCATGATAAATAATCGTCCCATGTATGCTATATAAGCACTCCTTTACGAAGAGGTAATTCATTCAGACATTTTTAACAAAAAAAGAAAAGTCTCAGAAGTACTTTCCCTTCCTACTTCAATCCACTGACTTTACCATTGGAGGATTCTAGACCGGCCTCCACCGGTCTTCTCTGATTTTACTTGATTTTTCAGGACTCAGCCTTCAAGATCATCAACGCCCGAAGACTTTCAGCCCACTGATTTCAAATGATCCATCAGTTGGCGCCGTCTGTGGGAAGGAAATTTGTCACCCTTGAACTTCCTTTGTGAAGTTCTGCGATTTCTTTCTCCGACAAAGGGTTGAAATGGTTCGGACAAGATCAAGGGCTACTAGTCCAGGCCCTCAAGAGAGTAGAGACGCTTCCAGTAACCCCCATCGTAACCAACAATCGGCGCCTACCATGCAGCCTTCATCTGTCCAACATGTGCAGTCTATGGCCGCTGCCATGGCGGAGTTAACCCGCCAGAACCAGGAATTGAGAAGGGAAGTTAATCTCAGAGGACAACGGCATGAGGCCTATGGAGAAGAGCATGGTCAAAGCCAAGGAGATGGAAGAAATGTAGAGCCAGAAAGCCAATCGAGGGGTACTGCGCCAAGAAGGGTGCCACACTTGGAAAGGGAGATGGATCAGATGAGAAAAGTTATGGATGAGATGAGGGAGAACATGAGGAGAACTAACCCTGTAGAAGACCTAGTTCACCGAACAGACTCCCCCTTCACAGCCTCTATCAATGGCCATCCTTTGCCTCCGAAATTCAAGATGCCTTCCTTGGATTCGTATGATGGAACGCGTGACCCTTTTGACCATATTGCCACCTTCAAGACTACCATGCACCTTCAAGGGGTTCTAGATGAGATAATGTGTAGAGCCTTCCCCACCACCCTCAAAGGGCCCGCGCGAGTCTGGTTCAGCAAAATACCCCCGAATTCAGTAAGTTCTTTCGAGGAGTTAAGCAAATTGTTTGTTAATAATTTCATTGGGGGATAGAGACACAAGCGTTCCTCGTCCAGCTTGTTAACCATAGAGCAAGGAGAGAATGAAAGCCTGCGTTCCTTCATCACACGCTTCAACAGGGAAGCCCTGACCGTGGA
This sequence comes from Quercus aquifolioides, assembly GCA_019022515.1. Lineage (NCBI taxonomy): Eukaryota > Viridiplantae > Streptophyta > Magnoliopsida > Fagales > Fagaceae > Quercus > Quercus aquifolioides. Next base: position 33,833,749 of record CM032336.1, read on the forward strand.
CGAGGTAGATGACAAGCTACTGTTGGCAGCCTTCCATAACGGGGTTAATTCTGACTTGTTCATACACAAACTTTATGAAAAAGAGCCTCAGTCCATGGCCGAACTCGTCCATTCAGCCCAAAATTTTATGAACGCAGAAGACGCGATCATAGCTAAGAAGAGGAAGAGAGCTGAGAGAATGGAAACAAACCCTGCTCGTCACTCCGAGCAAGGTCCTCGTCCAAAGAAGGGACGAACAGAAGATAAGAGAGACCGAGATAATAAGAAGCCAGGCTCTTCAGCGCGGAATCAACAATATACCCCTTTGAACGTGCCACTTGAGCAAGTCCTTATGCAAATCAAGGACGATCCTTCCTTGAAGTGGCCGGAGAAAATGAAGGGAGATCCCAACAAGCGCAATAGGAATAAGTATTGTCGCTTCCATAGAGATCATGGGCATGACACGAACGAGTGCTTTGATTTAAAGCAGCAGATTGAGAATCTCATAAGGCAAGGGAAGCTGAGAAATTTCCTTGGACGAGACCACAAGGACGAGAAATTGAAAAGGAAGGTAGAGGAATCATCACAACCACTGCTCAGAGAAATAAGAGTTATCATAGGGGGAAGTTCAACAGGACAGTCGTCCAAGTCAAAGAAGGCATACTTGAAAGTAGTGCAGAGCGTCTAACTTTCTGGACAATCATCGTAAGCAAAGACCACGGACGAGGACGCCGAGAGAATTCACCACTCTCACGACGATGCTATTGTTATCACCCTCCTTATTGCTGAGTACAATACCAAAAGGGTGCTGGTGGATAATGGAAGCTCGGCTGATATTTTATATTATCCAACTTTTCAACATATGAGGTTAGGACGAGACCGGTTCCATCCAGCGAGCTCCCCCCTAGTAGGTTTTGGTGGGATGAAGGTACAACCTGTGGGCATTATTTCATTACCAGTGACAGTGGGGGCATACCCGCAACAAATCACCAAGGATGTGAACTTCCTTGTGGTGGATTGTTCATCCTCCTACAATGCCATAATTGGAAGGCCAACTTTAAATAGTTGGAAGGCTGCCACATCTACTTATCACCTGTCGGTCAAGTTTCCAACAGAGCATGGAGTAGGACAAGTACAAGGGGACCAACTAGCAGCAAGAGAATGTTACCTGGCTATGTTGACCATGGACGAGCAAATTCAGGCCATGAATATCGAAGAAAAGAGAATTGTAGCAGAGCCCACTGAAACGTTGGAAGATATTTCCTTAGATGAAAATAACCCTGAGAGGCGTACCAGGGTTGAACCAGATCTAGAAGTGAAGATTAAGAAGGATCTCGTCTGTTTTTTGAAGAAAAATATTGATGTGTTTGCTTGGAGTCATGAGGATATGCCAGGTATAGATCCTAGTGTCATTACCCATCGTCTAAATGTATGTCCTTCCTTCAAGTCAGTGCAACAAAAGAAGAGGGTGTTTGCCCCTGAGAGAGATAATGTTGTAAAAGACAAAGTTCAAAAGTTGATTGTAACAAAGTTTATTCGGGAAGTGTACTATCCCGATTGGTTGGCCAATGTAGTGATGGTCAAGAAGGCAAACGGCAAGTGGAGAATGTGTGTAGATTTTACTGATCTAAATAAAGCTTGCCCCAAGGATAGCTATCCATTGCCGCGTATAGATCAGCTGGTAGATTCTACTGCAGGCCATAAGTTACTTAATTTCATGGATGCTTTCTCATGGTATAACCAAATAAAGATGGACGAGACAGATCAGGAGAAGACATCCTTCGTCACCAGTTAAGGCTTGTTCTACTATGAAGTGATGCCCTTCGGTCTGAAGAACGCCGGAGCAACGTATCAAAGGTTGGTCAACCATGTGTTTCGTCTACAGATTGGGTGGAACGTGGAAGTCTATGTAGATGACATGCTGGCAAAAAGCTTGGACGAAGGAAAGCACTTAGACGACTTGCAGGAAACTTTTGACATGCTTAAGCGGTAAAATATGAAATTGAACCCCAGCAAATGTGCTTTTGGAGTATCATCAGGGAAATTTCTTGAATTTATGGTCTCCCATAGGGGGATTGAAGCGAATCCTAACAAAATTCAAGCAATACTGGACATGAAGCCACCATGAAATGTTAAAGAAGTCCAGTCTCTTACTGGACGAGTTGCTGCCCTCAACAAGTTTGTCTCTAAAGCTACTGACAAATGTTTGCCATTTTTTAAGATTCTTAAAAAAGCATTTGAATGGATCGACGAGTGTCAGAAAGCTTTCGAAGATTTGAAGACGTACCTCACTACGGCTCCTTTACTAAGCCCGTCCGTACTGGGAGAGGAGTTGTATTTATACCTGGCAGTCACCCCGCATGCTGTAAGTTCAGCATTGGTGAGAGAAGAAAACAAGGTACAAAGACTTATGTACTATACAAGTAAAGCACTGAGGGGAGCGGAAGGACGATATCCACTAATAGAAAAGCTGGCTTTCACACTAATAACAGCCTCCAGGAAACTAAGGCATTACTTCCAAGCTCACGTCATCAACGTCATGACGGATCATCCGCTCAAGAAGGCAATGAACAAGTTGGAGGCTGCAGGACGATTGATTCAATGGGCTATTGAACTCAGTGAGTTTGACATAAAGTACCAACCAAGACATGCCATAAAAGCTCAAGCTCTGGCAGACTTCATTGCAAAGTTTACCCCAAATTATGACGATGTAGGTGAGATGGAAGGCGGCCAAAAGTGGATCGTCCATGTGGATGGTTTGTCTACACAGCACGTAGGAGGAATAGGTGTGGTTCTACAATCTCCAGAAGGGGATAAACTGAAACACAAAGTTCGTTTGCAGTACCAAGCAACTAATAATGAAGTTGAGTATGAAGCTCTTCTCAAAGGGTTGGAATTGGCTAAGTTTATGGAAGCAAAGTCAATACTCGTCTTGGATTCTCAGTTAATCATGGGCCAAGTGAATCGGACGTATGAGGCTAAGGAAGAACGAATGAAGAAGTACCTTAACAAGGTGGTCCGCCTTATGAAAAAATTTGAAGAAGCTAACTTTGTTCAAATCCCAAGGGAGGAGAACGTGGAAGCCGATACCTTAGCTAAAAAAGCCTCAGCAAATGAAGCGGTGGACAAGTTTGATGAGATTCAGTATATACCGAGTATAGACATCCCAGAAGTACAACAGGTGGAGAGCAAAGGAAATTGGATGGCTCCCATTGTGTCATACTTAAAAGACGGATGACTTCCAAAAGAGAAAGACAAAGCTAGAAAGTTGAGGGTAAGGTCGGCCAGGTACGTTCTTATGGACGAGGTGTTGTACAAAAGAGGCTTTTCCCAACCTTATCTTAGGTGTTTGGCTCCAGACAAAGCGAACTACATATTGAGAGAAATTCATGAAGGAGCATGTGGCAATCATTCGGGAGCCAGATCACTCGTTCACAAGGTCGTCCGTGCAGGATACTACTGGCCAAATATGCAAGCTGATGCTAAGGCTTATGTCAAGGTCTGCGATCAATGCCAACGGTTTAGTAACGTCCCCAGGCAACCCTCAGAGTACCTAACCCCAATGACGGCCCCATGGCCCTTTGCACAATGGGGACTAGACATCCTGGGTCCTTTTCCACTAGGTGTAAGGCAAATGAAGTTTCTCGTGGTTGGTATTGATTATTTCACCAAGTGGGTAGAAGCAGAACCCTTAGCAAATATCACACAACAAAACGTCAAGAACTTCGTATGGAAGAACATTGTGTGCAGGTTTGGAGTGCCCAGAGTGCTGATATCTGACAACGGACGACAATTTGACAATGCACTCTTCAAAGATTTTTGCATGCACTTTGGGATTCAGAATCACTACTCCTCGCCAGCTCACCCACAAGCAAATGGCCAGGCTAAAGTAGCAAACCGATCTTTGTTAAAAATAATCAAGACTCGGCTTGAGGGGGCAAAGGGAGTATGGCCAGACGAGTTACCAGGTGTTCTGTGGGCATATAGGACGACAGCAAGAACTCCTACAGGAGAAACTCCTTTCAAGCTAGCCTATGGAACTGAAGTAGTCATACCCGCAGAAGTGCACATGACCAATCATAGGGTGTCAACCTATCAGGACAAAGAGCTCGATCTAATAGACGAGGTAAGGATGGACGCTGAACAAAGGATGGCAAGGTACAAAACCCTTATGGCTAAGCAATATGATGCAATGGTGAAGCCAAGGCGTTTCAACATAGGAGACCTCGTCCTGAAAAGGGTATCCTTAGCAACAAAGAACCCAGCTCATGGGAAGTTGGGACCTAATTGGGAAGGCCCCTACAGAGTTATCAACTGCAAAAGACAAGGATGCTCCAAAGTGCTGGTATCCGACAACGGACGACAATTTGACAATGCACTCTTTAAAGATTTTTGCATGCACTTCGAGATTCAGAATCACTACTTCTCGCCAGCCCACCCACAAGCAAATGGCTAGGCTGAAGTAGCAAACCGATCCTTATTAAAAATAATCAAGACTCGGCTTGAGAGGGCAAAGGAAGTATGGCCAGACGAGGTACCAGGTGTTTTGTGGGCATATAGGACGACAGTGAGAACTCCTACAGGAGAAACTCCTTTCAAGCTAGCCTATGGAACTGAAGCAGTCATACCTGCAGAAGTGCACATGGCCAATCATAGGGTGGCAACCTATCAAGATGAAGATAACGAGGAGCAACTCCGTTTGAACCTCGATCTAATAGACAAGGTAAAGATGGACGCTGAACAAAGGATGGCAAGGTACAAAAACCTTATGGCTAGGCAATATGATGCAATGGTGAAGCCAAGGCGATTCAACATAGGAGACCTCGTCCTGAAAAGGGTCTCCTTAGCAACAAAGAACCCAGCTCATCGGAAGTTGGGACCTAATTGGGAAGACCCCTACAGAGTTATCAACTGCAAAAGACAATGATCCTATTACTTGGAGGCCCTAGACGGGAGGAAGTTGGAGCATCCTTGGAATGTTAAGCACCTGAGGAGGTACTATCAGTAAAATGCCAGCCGAGATGAGCATAACTCTGGACGAGCCTGGAGACTATCTACATAAAAGACTTATTTATCTATATGTCTAATATTGCTTTGTTATTGTGTTAAACTATTGGACGAAGTTATGGTTTGGCTTGTGTTTGTTTTCCTAAAAGGCATTAGCTTCTAAAGTGCATGCCTCGTCTATGAACAATATTTATGTAATGAACAATATTTATGTTATGTACATAGTGTTGTGCTTGAATTCTTGGTTTCCACTGTTTTTTGCTAAGATTAACCCAGAAGAGAGCTAAGAGCTCAAGACATATAAATTCTCTAGACACAGGGATGTACTGTCAATTTTCATTAGGGACAAACAAAAGAGCATACCCGTCCTAACCATGGATGAGCTAAGTATACCCGTCCTAAGTTTGGACGAGCTAACCATGGACGATGGGCTAGTTAAAGCCTATTGTATTTGTTCAACCCATGAACGTGAAAATGCATGAGCAAATGTTTAAATTCTATCAATAAGGATGCCAACCAAACAATTCAGCCTATGGACGAGTAAAAGGTTGGGCCTTGTCTTTATGAAACGAGAAAATCAGCTAAGTCTAAGGACGAGTAAGGTTGATAATTACTATCTCACATGGATGAATTATACTAAATGAAATTCAAAGAATGGAAAAGTATATGTTCATGTTTAAATGGGAGGAATTCCTTCTATGGACGAGATAAAATTCAAAGCCTATTCAGGGAACAGAAATTTTCGTTTATATTATAATAGAAACCGGTAACATTCAGTTAACCAAGGACGGGCGACCAACGTCCAAACATCCTTGTGAAATAAAACTTGTTTGAACAACTCGTCCTAAAACCATAGACGAGCTTAATGTATTTGTATTACATAAAGAAAGGTCCTAAAACAGAGGACCAAATAAAAAGAAAACAAACGTTGAAATATTTTCTAAGTAGTGGGAGCACCAACGTTGGAGGCGTCCTGAGGAGGCAAGGTTGTAGCGTCGTCTTCAATATTGACGTCCTCGGAGCCGGTTTGAAGGAGAGAGCTAGTAGCAGCAGCATTCAAATTAAGTTTAATGGAGCTAAAGTCCACTTCAGGGAAGTTTTCTATAGCTTCCATTCTGAAATCCTCAAAGCTCGCTGCATAATTGGTGTCCAGAAGATCAGTGTATTGCTTGGACGCCTTGAATTCATCCACCGCATCTTCTTTTGCCTTGGAGAGAAGAGTACTAAGCTCGTCGTTCTTTTTTTGCACATGATCAAGACGAGTTTCTTTCTCCACTGCATCAGCTCTCAACTCCTCAACCAAGTTTTGTAGTTCTTTCGTCTTTTCCTTGGCCTTGGCAGTTACTTCAGCCCATTTCTTGGATTCGTCCTTCACCTCTTGAATCCTCGTCTCTAATAAGATCCTCGTCTTGTCTAATCCTGTGGCTTGTCTAGACGCTGCCATAAACTTTGACATAGCCTATAAAAAAAGGTGAAGGACGAATGGCGAAAGTTATAAAAAAAAATTAAAACAGTAAAGACAAGGCAAAGAGATAATTACTTACTTTAAAAAGATCATGAACTCTAGAGTGTTCAAAATCCTTTAGAGACATGTTATAGCAAGTGTTTATGTCCTCATCAGTGACAGCATTCTAAAAGCGCTCCCAAGCTAGATCTTCATTTTCAATAATGTTTGAAGGAACCCTTTGGGAAGGCTAAGACGAAGCAAACACCGTCATTTTAGACGGAGGAGTCTTGGACGGAGTGGTCTCAATCAGAGTGGACGAATCTACATCAACTATTTGTGCAGGCTGATGGGACGAAGGAAGATTAGGCTTGACTATTTGGGACGAGCTATGCTTAGCCTTCTTGCCTCGTCGGCTGGGGAGATTTCCCAAATCCAAGTTCTTAGACAAAGTCTTCCTCTTGTCCCCAGTCGCAAGACGAGCCTGAGACTCAGTCTCAGGATGATCCCCCTCAGCAGCCACCTCTTTTTCCTTATTCCCTTTCATTGTTGCCATTCCTAAAAAAAAAAAAAAAAAAAAGAGGGAGTGAAAAGAAGAAGAAAGGGCTTTTAGAATTAAAACAAAGTAAACAATGTAAAGAATGCTTGGAACCTAAAACTTACTTCTTCTTACTGTAACTTCATGTGCAAGCACTTCGTCGAATGGGTTAGGACCTAGTCCCCACTTGGCAAGTCGTCTAAGTGTGACCAAGGAATGGAAGTCCTTATCTGCGTGTAGACGAGCCCTATGGACGCGGTCACGATGAAATTTACTCAAAGAAGGTCGTTTAGCAATTGAAAGGAAACAAGTAAAAGTTAGTCCTGAATATAAAAAAAAAAAAAGGAAAAGAAAAGAAAAAGGGTAGCAACTTACCCTCAGGACGAAGGTTCCCTAAGTCTCCAGTATAACGACCAAACGTGTCCCGGCCAACGTCCACAGGATTCCCAGCCCAGAAGCCGGAGATGAAGAAAAACTCCGTCTTCCATTTTCTGTCAGACGAGGCCAGGGACCTTATCAATCTACAGTCTCTACCCCTAGCCATGAATTGATAAAAGCCAAGGGATTGATGTATTTCTGAAGGTTTGTAACAATAAAGGAACTCGTCCACAGTAAGAGGACGATCCCTTCCGAATACTTCACTCCACAAAATTTGCATAAAGATGATCAATCTCCACGCATTAGGGTTGAATTGACATACTCCTAAACCTAGCCTAACCAACAACTCTCTGGTAAAGGCATTTAAAGGAAATCTTAGACCCCTTAAAAGATAAGCCTCGTAGACGCCTATCCCGAAATGAGGGTTACAACACCATTCTCCTCGGACAGGCAACCTGGGGTTAACCTTGTCCGGAATTTGGTACCACACCCTAAGATTTTTAAGTCTTTGCTCGTCTGTTTTGGAAGGAATATCTACTGCACAACTATAAACAGTGATCTCCTCCTCGTTCAAAGGACCAGACAGAGGGATGGTGAACGAGGTACCTGCCTAAGACCCCGAGGCCTTCCTAAGCTGTTCCTGTACAACTTCCACAGGAAATCTAGGGACACCAAAAACATACTCCTCGTCCGTGGTGTTTCCCCCACTACTATCACTAGTATTATCAGAACTATTGTAACTACTTTCGTCGTTATACTCGTCTATGGCTTTCTCTGTATTATTACTAGACGAGGAAATAATTGTTTCCGACATTCTACACAACAAAATTGAAGAGAAACCTAAAAGACGAGAAAGGAAGGAATACCTGGCTCTAAGACGGACGAAGGCTATGGACGCAAAGAAACCCCTAGACGAGGCTCTAGACGAAGAGTGTCAGAGGCCGAAAATTTTGGAAATGTGAAGGGTGGTAGAGGTATTCCACTATTTATAGGCAGCTGACTTGGGCACACAAAACGACAAACCAATCAGGAGATGACACGTGGCGTTTACCTCAGAAAAATAAATCGACAGGAATAATCACCAATAAAATGATGACACATGGCACATCAATTCTGACACCAAGTACATACATTCAATGAATATGACGAACTGTTACTTCTCCCCTTGGACGACCCTTGTGGACAAGGGAGCAACTGATGGTGCATTGAGAATGAAGTCCTATTTCGTCCATATGGGTTGTCCATGTGAAAAGAATGGAGAGATGGGACGCAAGGCAAAGTCGTCCTCAAGAATCTCGTCCGTCCTTAATAAAGGATGGACGTGACCTCGTCCGTCCCTAATAACAGACGGATGAGCATTTTGGGCTTGACAAATATAATCCTTGCCAAACGAACCAAGACCTCCACTAACCGCAATGAAGCATCGGTCCAAATAAGGTAACTTCCACGGAAGTTATGGAAGTTACCTCTGAACTCCTCAACAATAGGAGCGGTTATCATGATAAATAACCGTCCCATGTATGCTATATAAGCACTCCTTTACGAAGAGGTAATTCATTCAGACATTTTTAACAAAAAAAGTAAAGTCTCAGAAGTACTTTCCCTTCCTACTTCAATCCACTGACTTTACCATCGGAGGATTCTAGACCGGCCTCCACCGATCTTCTCTGATTTTACTTGATTTTTCAGGACTCAGCCTTCAAGATCATCAACGCCCGAAGACTTTCAGCCCACTGATTTCAAAGGATTCATCAATCTTCATTAATAGTTGATTGCTGGCACAGTTTTCTTTAGGCAGATTTTTTTCTCGAATTGCTAGTTTGGAATTTGGATAGTATAGGTGGGTTGTGTTGTTTCTATAGCTGGGCCTCTTTTTTATAGTTTTTTCTTTTTTTTCTCTTATTAATATTTAATAATACTTCTATCTGTTATCTCAAAAATAAAAATATTATATTACTATATCAAGAACCTGATAATATTGTTATTAGAGAAAGAAAATGTTAATAGATGTTTTAAGGACATTATTTTATGAACTATTTTTAGAAATATTTTATGAAAAAATGAAAAAATTTTTTTTAATTTTTTTACCTTTTTTTACAATTGCCTGAATGGCACCCATTAACATTAAATATTGCTTTGAAGATACCCTCAAGAATACTTTCTTTTTAATTCTTTTTAAAAAAAAAAATCATACTAAAGAATACTTGATATTAAATTAATTAATTATAGTATTAATCTCTTTTTTTTTTTTTTTTTGAGTAAATAGTAAAGAATACTTGATATTAAAATCATACTAAAGAATACTTTCTTTTTGTTTGCTTAATAGTGTACAAAAGAGGACTTGCGAGTTTCGCGGGCTACTCCTACTACTCCCTCAGTCTGTCCAGGTAGGGTACCCCAAGTGAAGCTGCAGTAGTCGAAAGACTCGAAACTCAAAAGAGAGGACTAGCGAAACCAGAAAGCCTTATTGCCTGCGACTTAGGAAAAAGCATATTCGAATAAACTCCCGATTACGTAGTATTCTCGTATAGTTGTATGTTGTTTTTGCAGAATGTCAATTCTCCGTAGACTTTCGAAAGCCAGAGGCAGCTTTCATCATCGGCTGTCTTGCATATGCATGACGCCAAACAGATAAAATATTAAAATGTTCTATCAAATTGAATAATATTATATGCATGTGCTATTATTTTATTTTATTTATAAAGTTTCAACCTATAAGATCAATTTCTGATGATTACGCTATTTATCATTAGACCAAAATATCAATTAATTTTTTGTATAGACGGGATTGAATTTCAAATCTCTTATTCAACCATCGAATACTTTACCAGTTAAACTAACTGAAATCAACTATTTTATTTTCTTTTGTTCAAGAGAAATGTCATATAAAAAAATTAAAAAAAAAAAAAAAAAGATGGGAACAAGACAAACTAAGGTACTAATACAGTTCTTAATTTTCTTAATCATAGCATTATTCCCTCAAAGTAGTTTAATGAAACTCATGTTGTGCTCATACCTAAAGTCAAGAACCCAACAAAGGTTACCCAATTTTGGCCCATTAGCCTTAGCAATGTTGTCTCTAGATTAGCCTCTAAAGTTCTTGAAATAGATTAAAACGTTTATTCCCACACATCATTAGTGAGAATCAACGAGCCTTTATGTCTGAACACCTTATTACTGATAATGTACTAGTTGCTTTTGAAATAATGCATCATATTAGCCAGAAGAAATCAGGGAAGGTGGGAGAAATGGTAATGAAGCTGGATATAAGTAAAGCTTATGATAGGGTTGAATGGGGTTGTTTGGAAAAAATTATGACCAAAATGGGTTTTCATCTAGACTGGGTCAATACTATGATGAGATGCCTGAGATCAATATCATATGCTATTAAAATCAACAGGAAGCCTCGGGGTCACATTGTGCCATCAAAGGGACTACGCCAAGAGGACCCCCTCTCTCTCTATTTATTTTTGATTTGTGCAGATGGTCTTTCTTCACTCTTGAGGAAATCAGTGGAGGATGGCTTAATGAAGGGTGTGGCTGCATGCACACGGGGTCCAGAGATATCACATTTATTTTTTGCTAATGATAGTGTTATCTTTTGTCGAGCCACTAGAGAAGATTGTACTAATTTGGAGAGGACTTTGGAGACATATGAACAAGCATCAGACCAACAGTTGAATAGGGGTAAAACATCTTTGTTTTTCATCAGTAACACTCCACAAGACATTCAAGATGACATTAAATCTAGTTTTGGGGCAGAGGTAATTAAACAACACAAGACTTACTTGGGTTTGCCATTCCTCATAGGAAAATCAAAATGCAATACTTTTCGCTATTTAAAGGAGAGACTAGATAATAAATTATCAAGGTGGAAGGAGAATATGTTATCTCACGCCGGAAAATAAATTCTAATTAAAGCAGTGGCCCAAGCAATCCCTACATATACTATAAGTGTATTCAAGCTCCCAAACACTTTATGTGATGAGATGACGAGCATGGTTTGCGAATTTTGGTGGGAACAAACAAATGAAAAAACTAAGATGTCATGGCTTAGTTGGGATAAAGTTTGTACCCCAAAGGAGGAAGGTGGCTTAGGTTTTCGTGATCTTAAAACTTTTAATCTTGCACTTTTAGCCAAACAAGGACGGCGGCTTCAAACAAATACCTTTTCTCTCGTCCAAATAGTGATTTTTTGGGGGCTGAAATGGGTTCTCGGCCATCATTTGCAAGGAGAAGTATAATTACTGCTCAAAAAATTGTAAGAAAAGGGTGTAAGTGGCAGGTTGGAGATGGTGCATCAATTGGAATATGGGCTGATAAGTGGCTTAATGAACTAGCTACCTTCAAAGTTCTATCTCAACCGAATACACTACCTGCACATGCCAAGGTGAGTGCTCTCATTGATCCCCTATCTTGTGACTGGTGGGTAGAATTAGTAAAGCAGATTTTTATTCCAACTGATGTTCAAGCTATTCTCAGTATTCTGTTAAGTGCTTGCTTGCCAGCGGATAAACTAGTGTGGGCGTTTACTCCTAAGGGAAAGTTCACAGTCAGTAGTGCCTACAAATTAGCAATTTTTGATTTTGCACAGGGCTGTATGGAAGGGACTTCAAATAGGGAGAGCCACAAATCTTTTTGGCGAAGAATCTGGAGGTTGCATTTGCCAAATAAGACGAAATCCTTTGCTTGGAGGGTGTGTCGCAACATCATTCCCACGAAGACCAATTTGTACCATTGGAAGGTGATTGAGGAGAGCATGTGTGAAGCGTGTGGTTTGGAGGAAAAGAATAGCGGCCATGCACTCTGGGACTATGAGCATGCTCGGGAGGTATGGAATTTATCAGGCATCACTTTTGAAACTCAGGGAGTTTTTTACTGTGAGTTCGTGGACTTGATTTGATACTTAATGTTTGTTCAACATGTCGGGGATGAAGTCCTAGAGATGGTAATCATGATAGCTTGGTGTATGTGGTACAATAGAAATGTTGTCAGACATGGGAGTGCACGCCAATCGGCAAAGCTAGTGATACATAAAGCTCGGATGCTGATTGATGAAGTCCAAGCCACAAACCACAATGTTACTCAACGGAGGGAGGAACTAGAGGCTAGATGGACATTACCAGTGATTTCCAGCTACAAGGTGAATGTGGATGGAGCGGCGTTTGCCCAGACTAGGCAATCGGGGATTGGCATGGTAATCCGAGATCATAAAGGTAGAGTCACAGCAGCTTTAAGCAAAAAAATTCACCAACTTTTAGGGCCGTTGGAAGCCAAGGCAAAAGCCATGGAGGTAGGAGTATATTTTGCATGAGATGTTCGTATAAGGGATGTGGTCTTTGAATGTGATTCTAAGATTGTGGCAAATGCTCTTTTGGGTCTTTGTACTCTACATGTGGTTGTCTCAAACATCTTAGTCGGGGTAGCTCATAAAATCCAAGATTTTCAATCACTTCGCATGTCTCATGTGAAGCGTCAAGGCAACAGACCAGCTCATATCTTGGCAAAATATGCCAAAGAAGTTGAGAACAATAATAATTATGTAATATGGATAGAGGAAAATCCTCCACTGATTGAGTTAGCTATCACTCATGATGTAATGAATTTATCTTTTTCTTAATAAAGTTACGAGTTTTTCATCCAAAAAAAGGTACAAAAGAAAAGTTATATACTACTACTTAATTTGTTGCATAATGGTTTTTTTTTTCTTTTTTTCTTTTTTGCACAATTCTACTTAGGTTGCATTTGGCATTGGCTGAAAAAGTCAAAATTTTTTTACTATTTAGTTTATTTTTGCTACTATTCTTGAGTTTCATTGCACTTTTTGGTACTATTTATAGGTCTCACTGTACTATTTCAACTAGCTTTTAACTTTATCTACAGTACTTTCAGCAAAAAGTTTTAAGTTTCAACTAAATAAGTTGTTCCCAAACGGACACTAATATGTAGAACTTTAAACATAGTGTCTGTTTGGCATTAGCTTATAAGCTTTGTTTTTAGCTTTTATGTACAACTTTTTAAAACTTGCTCACTTTTTCCCGTCTTTTTTTACTTTTTCAATTTTTTTTTAAGATACATGTAAACTTTAGCACACTTTAAGTGTGTGTTTGGCAAAAATTAAAAAGTCAACTTATTTTTGCTACTATTCATGATCCTTACTACATTTTTTAGTACTATTTATGGATTATACTGTACTATTTCAATTAACTTTAAGTTTATCTATAATACTTTCAACAAAAAATTTTCAATTTCAATAAAATAAGCGAATCTCAAACTAACCCTAAGCAAAAGAATTTCAGTAAAAAATTAAATAAACTATTTCTAAATGGACACATAATTAATATTCAACTTTTGTTAATTTAATATGGAGATACGTACGTAGCCTTCCAATCAGTTGCCTTTTTCTCATAGATACAACTTTCAACTTTTACGAGTTTAAATCCCAAAGACTTCATTGAAGGTTCCGTCAAGATTTGTTTGATAGACGACAAATTCACAAGATAAAGTACTACTGAAGATTCTTGCTTGCCTTCTATAATTTTTCAAAAGAAGAAAAAAATGATTTATATTCTGAAGGCTCTTGTTTTAATTTTAATTTATTAATGGTTAAGGTTTCTTTCCAAACTAATTTAAAGAGAAACCCTTAAACTCCTTTTATATCTTTTCATTGAATGTGAATTTTAAAAATTTAACTATTAGATTACATGTTCTTTATATGCATGTTAATTTTCGTTCAAATAAAATATTATTTACTATTTGATTTCTAAACTTATTTTTATGCATAATTTTATACCACACAAACTTTAAATCTAAATATTTGATTGATAATATAGCTATAAATCTTTGATTTTTTTGAAAGTTTGCAAGCACAGAAAATATAATAATAAGAACATGCAATCCAACGGTTGGATTTTCAAAATTCAAATATAAAAAAAATATAGGATATGTTTAAAGGGTTTTTCTCCAAACTAGTTTGAAGAGAGATCTTTCTCTTTATTTATATATATATATGTGTGTGTGTGTGGGGCCGGTTATCCAAAATCATGATGCAAAAATTGTAGGAAATGGGCTCGGGCCCAGCGGCCCAGTCCGAGGACACTCACCTGTCCGAGGATAGTTAAAGAGAGTCATTGTGGGACTAGTACAAGAAAAAGGGATGAAGGTCACGAGTCATGGCCCAAACCGCGTCCGAGGATAAGACTCATCTCGGATACCATGGTCCGAGGTGTGTGTAACTATCTGACTATTCAGGGCACCCCGCAAAGTTATATTAGAACTGGAAAGTGAACGTGTAACAAGGGAAGAACCGGGGGAGATAACAAATATCTTCTAGAGCTGTTACCTCCACATTAAATGCTTCCCAGCTAACTCTCTAGCCGCATTAATGTGGATGTGATACCTGAACAGTAATCAAGCAGTTTATGGCTACTGAGTGAAGGTTCCGGGAGGTGCTGAATGGGACAGAAAGGAGTCCTAAGGATAGAGTCTACACGTGTACGGCGAAAAGAGAATGATGAATGTAGTATATAACAAGAAAGTGGGTGACATTAGAGGGGACTTTTGGGAGAGAAAAAGGGAGAAGAATGAGAGAACTCAGAAAGATACCCCCTGAAACCTAGCCGAGGAGAGTTTTTATCATACAGTTAGCTTGAAGTGTCTTCTACTGCACTATAACCGTGACCTTTTCTATTAAGTAGAACTAGTTCTTGTACCCACGCTCTAAAAATTTATTGTTTGGGCTTGTTGGGCTAGAAACCCATCCCTATTCTGGGTCCAATCCAATTTGAGTCCCTACAATTGGCGCCATCTGTGGGAAGAACTTGATCTATTCACAAGGAAAGGCAAGTGCAGTGTTTGTGATGGAAGGGGGAGCACCGCAACAACCAGTGGCTGGCCCACAGCAGGTGGATGCTAATCCGCACCAAGCAGAGTCTAGGGGCTCTCAGCATAGTAATCCGTTGGTAGTCCATGAACATAGGGGGGATCGTGAGGGAAGTACACGAACAACCCACACACATAGAAGTCACTCTCGGGGGAAAGGCCATGTTTCCCATGTAAAGAACGAAGGGGACATGCAGCGTGAGATTAACAAGTTGAAGAGAGAATTGCGACATGAGCGACGAAGGCGTATGGCTCGTAACTCCAGGCAATCCTCTGAGGAGTCAGATGACACCAGTTACAAACAGAGGTCAAGAACTCCACCCAGTGAGTCTTTTTCGTATGATGAGGAGAACCACCGTGAGCGAAAGCACAAGAGTCCACCTCGTCAGGGCTTGGGAAATGACGCTCTGAACAAAGCATTGAGTCAAGTTTCCAAATCACCCTTCATGAGACGCATCGAGGATGCGAATCTTCCTTGGCGGTTCCATCAGCCTGTGTTCACCATTTATAACGGTAGAACAGACCCAGTAGAACATGTTAGCCACTACAGTCAAAGAATGGTCATTCATGCTAGGGATGAGGCCTTAATGTGCAAAGTTTTCCCATCTAGCCTGAGCCTAGTGGCGATGAGATGGTTCAACGGCCTAAGAGTTAATACTATTGACTTTTTTAAGAAGCTCACCCAGGCTTTTGGTGCCCGTTTTATCACCTGCAAGAGGGTTGTTCAACCCTTGGGATCGTTATTATCCATGTCTATGCGGGAAGGGGAAACCCTGAAGGCCTATTCTGATAGATATTGGGAAATGTTCAACGAGGTGGACGGAGCTCATGATGATGTGGCCATTAATACCTTTAAGGAAGACCTTCCAACCGAGCATGGCCTGAGGAAATCTCTGACTGGTAAACCTGTTACTAGCGTGCGTCAGCTTATGGACCGGATAGACAAGTATAGAAAAGTAGAAGAGGATCAGATACAGGGTAGAGGAAAATCTAAGGCAGTCCCTTAAGAGAGGAGAGATTTCAGGTCGGACCAGTACAATAGCAACCGACCTCGGAGGGACTTTGGGTGCAATCAGGATTTGCCAACTCCCAGGCGATTAATGCCGTGTTCCAAGAACCAGTGCAACGGGTTCTAGAGAAGATAAAAGATGAGCCATTCTTCAGATAACCCAATAGGATGGCAGGGGATCCTGCGAAACGTAATCGAAACCTTTACTGCCAATACCACCAAGACCATGGACATACTACTGAAGATTGCAAAAACTTGTGGGATCACTTGGAACAGTTGGTCCGAGAAGGGAAGTTGACCCAGCTTCTACACCATTCCAGCGGCCGAAGAGGCCAGACAGGTTCAACATTTCGGGGGAATGCTTCTTTAGGACCCCCTTTAGGCACAATAAACGTAATATTTGCTGCCACAGGGAGAACTGGGTCTTGCCCTTCCAGGGTAATGTCTGTGTCTCAGTGCTTGGATGAGGGCTCCAGTTCAAGACTGAAGAGAGTCAGACTGGGCACCTCACTGGTGTTAGGCTTTTCAGAGGAAGATAAGAGAGGAACCATACAACCACATGATGATGCTTTGGTGGTTATGATTAGGATTGGGGGGTATGATGTGAGAAGGGTGATGGTTGATGAGGGGAGTGCAGCCGAGGTAATGTATCCTGATTTATTTAGAGGGCTGAATTTGAAGCCCGAGGACCTGACAGCCTATAGCTCCCCACTGGTGGGTTTCGAGGGTAGATTGGTTGTTCCGATAGGTATGATTAGATTACCTGTGCAAACTGGCTCAGATGTGATAGAGGTGGATTTTATTGTGGTGGATGCTTTTTCTCCGTATACAACTATTTTGGGTAGGCCCTGGTTGCATGCCTTGGGGGCTGTCTCTTCCACTATTCATCAGAAGGTGAAATATCCATCAGGAGGCCAGGTTTTAGAAATTTTGGGAAATTAAACCATGGCTAGGCAGTGCTTGATAATGGCCATCCAACATCGGCCAGGGGCAGGTACTACGGCCACGGCCGAGAATGAATTGTAGCAATCACAGACTCCGACGACCCTCTTAAGCACATTTACCAGTGAAACGGAGTGTGAGAATTTGGAGAGGGTGAGTGTTGGTGATGATCCAGAAAAGTACTTTCAGGTTGGAGCACAGTTACCTTTGTTAGAGAAGGAGAAGTTGGTTGAGGTCCTCAGGAGAAAGGTTGATGTGTTTGCATGAAATGCCTACGAAGCTCCAGGGGTGGATCCAGATTTCATTTGTCATCATTTGAACGTCAATCCTTCTGTTATTCTAAAGAAACAGCCACCTCGACATCCGTCCAGAGTACATGCCGAGGCTATCAAAGACGAGGGGACCAAGCTCAAGCAGGCAGGGGCTATCAAGGAGGTGTTTTACCCTCAGTGGTTGGCTAATACGGTTGTGGTGAAAAAGAAAAATGGAAAGTGGCGTGTATGTGTTGATTTCACGGATCTTAATAGAGCTTGTCCAAAAGACCCTTTTCCTATGCCCCATATAGATCAGCTGGTGGATGCAACAATGGGCCATCCTCGGATGAGTTTCCTAGATGCCTTTCAGGGCTATCATCAGATCCCACTGGCATTGGATGACCAAGAGAAGACCGCTTTTCTTACTCCTACTGGAAATTATCACTACAAGGTAATGCCCTTTAGCTTGAAGAACGCAGGGTCTACTTACCAGCGGATGATGACGAAGATGTTTGAGCCACAGCTGGGCAGGAGCATTGAGGTCTATAATGACGATATGGTTGTGAAGAGCAAGGTAGTGGCCGAGCATGTGACAGACCTCACCAACACTTTTACGATTTTAAGGAAACATAAATTGCGACTGAACGCATCCAAGTGCTCATTCGGGGTAAGCTCAGGGAAGTTTTTGGGCTACATGGTGACTCACCGAGGGATAGAGGTGAACCTTGATCAAATTAGAGCCATAAGCAGTTTGCAACCACCTCGGAATCCCAAGGAGGTCCAGAGGTTGACTGGGATGACCGCTACTTTGAACAGATTCATATCCCGGTCGGCGGACAGGTGTAGACCTTTTTTCCTGCTACTCCACAAGTGGAAAGGATTTGAATGGACAAAGGAGTGCGCCCTGGCATTCCAGCAGCTTAAAGAGTATCTATTTCGGCCACCCGTTATGTCTAGTCCTGAGGTGGATGAAGTCATTTTTTCCTACTTGGCGATAGCCACTTACGCGATTAGTTTTGTTTTGATACGAGTAGATAATGGTGTACAACGGCCAGTTTATTATGTGAGCAAGTCGCTTCACGAGGCTGAGGTACGTTATCTGCCGTTGGAAAAGGCCATCTTGGCAGTGGTGCACACTACAAGGAAACTCCTCCATTATTTCTAAGCACATACTGTGGTCGTCCTAACTCAATATCCGCTCAAGGTAGTACTTCGGAGTGCAGACTACACTAGTAGGATTGCCAAGTGGGGCACGATTTTAGGGGATTTTGATATTAAGTACATGCCCCGTACCTCTGTGAAGGGCCAGGTTCTCGCCGACCTGGTGGCTGAATTTGCTGAAGGCCCTAAAGAAATAAAGACAAGCGCGCGTGACATGGATGAAAAATCAGTTGGCCTCATCTCCGCGCAACATGCCTTACCCTGGAAAGTGTATGTGGATGGAGTAGCAAATCAAAGGGGGTCAGGAGTGGGGCTGGTTCTGATATCTCCTGAACAGGTCATTATCGAGAAGTCTTTAAGGTTAGGGTTCTCAGCCACTAATAATGAGGCAGAGTATGAAGCTTTGTTAATGGGGATGGCGATGGTGAAGAAACTGGGTGGAAAAACACTGGAGATGTTTTCGGATTCTCGGCTGGTCGTGGGCCAGTTTAGAGGAGAATTGGAAGCTCGGGCCACCAGGATGCAGGAGTACTTGGGCCAGGTTAGGCGTATGCAAGTAAATTTTGAATCTTTTAAGGTGACCCATGTCCCTAGGAGCGAAAATGCCCACGCAGATTCTTTGGCTACCCTTGCTACCTCCTCGGCGCAAAACTTACCCCGGATGATAATGGTTGAAGACTTAAATGCGCCCACCCCAATAACAGGGAACTTGCTTCAGGTCAATCAAATCAGGTCGGCGCTTAGCTGGATGGATCCTATAATGTTATTCCTTGAGAAAGATATACTGCCTGAGGACAAGTCAGAGGTAGAGAAGATACGGAGAAAAGCTCCTCGGTTTTGGTTGTCCGAGGACAAGAAGTTGTACAAACGCTTTTATTCTGGGCCATATCTGCTCTGTGTACATCCCGAAGCATCAGAGGCACTTCTGGAAGAGTTGCATGAAGGGATCTGTGGTAGTCACACTGGAGGAAGATCTTTATCTCACCGGGAAATTACTCAGGGGTATTGGTGGCCAGGCATGCAAAAAGAAGCGCAGAAGTATGTTAGGAAGTGTGATCAGTGCCAGAGGTTCACACCAAACATCCATCAGCCAGGGGGAGTTCTCAATTCTCTTTCTAGCCCTTGGCCTTTTGCTCAATGGGGTTTAGACATCGTTGGCCCTTTCCCTAAGGCAATAGGAAATAAAAAATATTTACTAGTTGGCTCAGACTATTTTACGAAGTGGGTAGAAGCTGAGCCTCTGGCCAATATCAGGAATGTGGATGTCAAGAGGTTTGTTTAGAAAAATATTGTTACTTGGTACGGAGTTCCCCAAGCTCTCATCTCGGATAATGGTCTTCAATTCGACAGCAAGGCTTTCAGAAAGTATTGTTCTGATTTGGGGATAAAGAATAGATATTCCACTCCTGCATATAAGCAAGGAAATGGACAGGCCGAGGCTGTCAACAAAGTCATAGTAGGCGGGCTTAAGAAAAGGCTGGATGACGCAAAAGGAAGATGGGTAGAGGAGTTGCCGCACGTCCTATGGACGTATTGAACTACACCTCAGCGGTCAACAGGGGAAACCCCATTCTCAATGACGTATGGGGCTGAGGTTGTGATTCCTCTCGAAACGGGTTTTCCAACGCTAAGGACCAGCTCATTCACCTCGGATGGAAATGATGAACTATTGAAGAAGAATATGGACTTGATAGACGAATGACGAGAAAATGCGATGGTTCAATTGGCCTACTATCAGCAAAAGCTAAAGCAAGGTTATGATGCGAATGTTAGGTTGAGACCGTTAGCTCCAGGAGATTTGGTGTTGAGGAAAGTCTTGGGAACTACCAAAAATCCAAACTGGGGTAAGTTGGGGCCTAATTGGGAAGGGCCATATCGTATCACATCTGTAGCTGGGATAGGTGCTTATTACTTAGAAGATTTAGATGAAAAAACTGTACTCCATCCCTGGAATGTAAGCAACCTAAAGAGGTATTATTATTAACAAGATCTGTTTTACTTCCTTTTATTATTTATCTTATTTCTGCAATGTGTGCTTCTAAATTTATTGAAGTATTAAACAGAAATTAAGTCATGTCAGGTCCTCGGACCACAACTTAGTGGAAATTAATACACTAAAATCTATTGAAGTATTAAACAGAAACTAAGTCATGTCAGGTCCTCGGACCACAACTTAATGGAAATTAATACAATGAAATCTATTGAAGTATTAAACAGAAACTAAGTCATGTCAGGTCCTCGGACCACAACTTAGTGGAAATTAATACACTGAAATATATTGAAGTATTAAACAAAAACTAAGTCATGTCAGGTCCTCGGACCACAAACTTAGTGGAAATTAATACACTGCCTTTAATTGAAGTATCACACAGAGGTTAAGGTATGAAAAATTGTTTAGACAACAAACTTAGTTGGAATCAATGCTTCTTAAACGGGATCCGTGCAATTAAAATTGTATATCAAAGCAAATGCCATGAGCATCACTTAAAGCATTTAAAGGTGTTCAATACCTCCCTGGGTTAAACATTTTGAATGCCATTTTAAATACGGGCAATTCTTAATGCATTTAAAGCAAGCCTTTGTAGGGCTGTGGAGTTCACTGTTATAGTCTACTTTGGTTCCCAAACAGTGCATATAAAATTAAGTTTTACCTTATAGCATCAAATATTATTCTTCTACAGCCTGGGACCAGGTAAAAATAAAGACCATTCGTGCAGGAAATTGTACAAGTGATAAACAAAACCACAATATCTCATGTAAATTTAAAAAGGGATATACACATTACAATTAGAAATGTCCTCAAAAAGCTTTAAAAAAAAAAAGAGAGGAAAAAAGAAATGAAAGGGAAAACAAAGGGAATTTAACTACATTAACTATTTGTTTAATTTGATTTGGAGCTTGGATTGAGGGGCTTTGCCAATTGCCTCAGAAGGAACATCCTTGTCCTTTGCCTTTAGAGTGTCTCCAACAGGTAGGGTGGTTGAGGCTAAGGCTTGTTCAAAACTTTGAGAAGCTGTTCCATCTTTAGGCCCTTTTGCTCCTTTGTCTGAGGATATGTCCTTCACACCTTCAAGCACTTCAAGTTGCTCCTGCTGACTGAGAGGGGGAGGAGCCTGAGTTTAAGCTTCCTTGGCTGATTCAGCAGCTGTAGAAGATGCCTCTTCTTGTTGAGTGGAAGGACCTGGGGCTCGAATGGCTGGGGGGAAATAAATGTTTTCAGGCCTTCTCAACTCGGATGAAGTCTCAACCCCAGCTCGGTTGAGAGCTTCTCCCCACGTCAGAGCACAGTATGCTCGGCACACGACGGGCACCTCAGCCCGAAAATTTTCCTCGGTTTCTGCAACTCCAACGTCGTAGCCATGTTGCTCGGCTGTGTCTCTTTCCTTTTCAACCTCAGCTTTTGCTTTTTCAGCCTCAGCCTTAGCTTTTTTAGCTTGATCTCTAAGTTTCTTGGCTTCCTCCAAGTGTTGCTACAGAGATGATATCTGTTCCTTGGAGGCTGCCAGCTAGTCATTAGCATCGCACAGAAGCTTCCTTTGTTCCTTGGCCTGCCTGTAAGAGTTCTCCAAGGCTAAGTTAGCACTCTTACGAGCGTGTTCCTCCTCAGATAACTTCTTCTTCAGCTGCGCATTGTTGTGTTCAGCAGTAATGAGTGTTTGCACAGCTGTGGCCCGCTTCTTCCTCTCATCCTCAATTTGCTGGTAGCAAGAATTGGTTATCTCCTCCAGCCTGAAAGTGGCTTGGACGGCCTAGGAGAAAAAGAGTTAGAAGTGCAATACGTGAAGTTGTGTGTAGAATAATAATAATAATAAATTAATGACATCCTACCATGCCCAAGTATCTTTTCGTATTCTGGAAAACCTCGTTCCTCTTTAATCTCCTCAGTTTAGCCATATCCTTGGGGAAAAGGAGTGTTTCCTCTAAGGCCGAGGCGACGCGGCACCCAATTCCACCGTTGAAGTCCCTAATTAAGGCATCTTCCCTCAGAGGCTCATCACCGAGCATAGGTGCGGGGAGCCAGGCCTCGAGTTTCGAGGACTGAGTGGCTGCCTTTTCCACCACACGTTGAGACCTATGGGTAACCTTTTGCTGCTTTGCAGCTCGTTGGACCTCATCTTCACGAGGTGGGCGGGGTCTCCCAAGCTCTATCACCTCCTTATCTTTGGGCTCTCTCCTCCTCTTTGGGTCATTAGGTTTGGTCCCATGTGGTTGGGATGGCTGAGGAGGAGGAGGAGGGGGGTGGTTGGGTTGAACTGACTTCCCCAGCGCCCCCCTTCCAGGCTGGCTTTCGATCACATCCATTAAGCTCCTCTGGCTCTTCCTTTGGATGCCCATTTCTTCAGAAGTCACCTTGGGAGATTGAGGTTGGTTGAAAATTTCAAACTCGTCTGCAGAATCCAACAGTTCTACAACTCCCTCTGAAGTTTGTTCTTCTTCTTCTTCTTCTTCTCCTTCTCCTTCTTCTTCTTCCTCTTCCTCCTTCACTTCCCGAGGAACGGAGCGTGATGATGAAGCTCCTACGGAGGAAATGGCCTCGGATAACGGCTCAGTGAAAGGAACGCCTTCAGGAATCGGAACACCCTCAGGAACAATAAATCCCTCAAAGGCTACACTGATACGGTGAAGCCGAGGATCTTTGGCCCTTATCACGCACTTGGGAGCTTGAAACGCCTTGGAAATTGGCTTGTATCGAAGGATTATGTGGGCTGCTCTCAGTTGACCGTCCGATGGGTTTACATACACCTCAGACCGCAGGATTCTATCTAAACTTTCCCTATTAACCAATCTGAACTGAGGTTTGGTAGCACGCTTGTCTGCAAAATCATTACAACAGAAGAAAAACTGTCAGAAATAGAGGTGACTCAAACTAAAGAACACAATCCAAATTATAGGGGCTTATAGCCCAAAAACCCCACCTGGTTGTCCCTCTTTAGTCGAACAAGGTAAACCATCATGCCATTCCCCAGAAAAAATAAGAAAATCGTCTTTTAGGCCCTTATTCGATGTAGGGAGACACTGAATCAACCTTACTTCAGGGAACCTAGATTTCAGATAGTACCCCTGACCCTTCAAATGATTGAGATTATACACCCAGTTCACATCATGATGGGTCAGACCTAGGTTCATCTTTGCATTCAGGACTTCTATACTCCCTAGCACCCTGAACATGTTTGAGGCGCATTGGGTGGGAGACAACCTAAAGAACCTAAGATAACTTCTAGTAAGGCTACCCATGGGGATAGTCATCCCTCCCTCTATAAAGGCGATCATAGGGATGACCACTTCCCCTGTTTTCCTATCATTTAACCACGTTTTAGTGGAGGCATATCTCATACCCACTGTTGGGGGAATCCTATACTTAGCCCTAAATGCCTCTATATCCTCCTCGGACTCAACTAGACGCTTGAACCTACCCATTTCCTAAAAGTTGTGAAGAAAAATTAGCAAAGAGGATGGAAAACTAAAGAGGGTTAAGGAAACTTACAGGTTTGAAAAATGAGCTCCTCGGACAGACTCCTAGTATTTATGAGAGCGTAGAGTGGTGAGAGAGAGAAACAGGTTCAATGAATGTGCGCTGAGACGGTGCGATTTTTGTAACTAAAAAGAGAGTCGATTTGAAAAGCTCTTTATAGTGGCGCAGAAACTGTAAGCGGGAAAAACCCCGCCCATAAATACTGAGGGTCTTCCACCGTTAGATTCACATCTTGCCGTTGAACGTGGGGGACAAAGAAACCGCCATCATTTAATGATGGCGTGTTCCTGACGCCGAAACGTCAGGAGCGTGCCTCGGGCAGATAGAAAGGCGCTTTGAAGGGTAGGAAAGTCCACGAAAGAGGTGAGGGCAGGATATCAAAATCTCCCTTTTTCCGAGGTGACAAAAAGTGAGATTTTGAGGGGCTATTGTGGGGCCGGTTATCCAAAATCATGATGCAAAAATTGTAGGAAATGGGCTCGGGCCCAGCAGCCCAATCTGAGGACACTCACCTGTCCGAGGATAGTTAAAGAGAGTCATTGTGGGACTAGTACAAGAAAAAGGGATGGAGGTCACGAGTCATGGCCCAAACCGCGTTCGAGGATAAGACTCATCTCGGATACCATGGTCCGAGGTGTGTGTAACTATCTGACTATTCAGGGCACCCCGCAAAGTTATATTAGAATTGGAAAGTGAACGTGTAACAAGGGAAGAACCGGGGGAGATAACAAATATCTTCTGGAGTGTTACCTCCACATTAAATGCTTCCCAGCTAACTCTCTAGCCGCATTAATGTGGAGGTGATACCTGAACAGTAATCAAGCAGCCTTATGGCTACTGAGTGAAGGTTCCGGGAGGTGCTGGATGGGACAGAAATGAGTCCTAAGGATAGAGTCTACATGTGTACGGCGAAAAGAGAATGATGAATGTAGTATATAACAAGAAAGTGGGTGACATTAGAGGGAACTTTTGGGAGAGAAAAAGGGAGAAGAACGAGAGAACTTAGAAAGATACCCCCTGAAACTTAGCTGATGAGAGTTTTTATCATACAGTTAGCTTGAAGTGTCTTCTACTGCACTATAACCGTGACCTTTTCTATCAAGTAGAACTAGTTCTTGTACCCACGCTCTAAAAATTTATTATTTTGGCTTGTTGGGCTAGAAACTCAACCCTAGTCTGAGTCCGATCCAATTTGAGTTCCTACAATATATATATATATATATATATATATATATATATATAATTATGATAAATTATTATCATTGTACTTAAAAGTTAAAATACTCTTTGTAAGAAGAACTTTGCATTACGTTTACTGAGCCACTTTGAGGCCTCAATTCGATCTCATCTACACATCTCCAAGGTCAACTGATTTTTACACCTGTCATGTATGAAAACGAAGAACAGTTCAGATTATATATATAATAAATAAAAATAAGTAGTGCACTCAAACCAAATAACGACTAATACATATAAGCCTAAGACAAGCTGTTATAAATAAATCTTTTTTACAGTTCAGGCCGATCTTTCATCTCTCTCTCTCTCTCTCTCTCTCTCTCTCTCTATATATATATATATATATATATATATTGATTAAAAAAATCAATTATTGATATAAAAGTCAAAACAGCAGGAGCGACTGTTATAAATAAATATTTTCACATGAAAGCATGATAGGTTGATCTTTCATCTTGATAAAAATAATATAAAAAAAAATAACAATTATTGATACATATAGTCAAAATGGAGAAGGAAGTTCGGGAATGATAGCACTGAATTTCTTATTGAATTGTTTATATTCAATGACTATTCTACAAAATACTTTCGTTTTTTTTTTTTTTTCAAATACTGAATATCCTGGTAATACAGATTCAGATGTATTTAGTATAGTCTATTAAATGGAGTAATATTTTTTTGATAATCTTAAAAAAAAAAAAAGTCATAGTTTACATAAATATCAAGGACAAACTACAAACAACAATCTTAAATATGAGCGTGTCATATCAAAAACAAAATGTGCGTGTGAACCAATAAATTATCGACAAGTGCATTTTTATTTTTTTTATTTACGAAGTGCATTACACCTTATCATGAACCTCTTTTTTTTTTTTCTTTTCTTTTTTTTACTTTTTTTTTTGTTGATAAATTTTTTTTTTTAGATAGTTTCAATCTATGGCGTTTACTCTTGATGATAGTTTTATATCATCAGACTAAGATACCAATCAGTTTTTTTTTATTGATAAAATTATAATTAATCATTTACCATTCCTTGTCTCTTAGGTTTCATTTGGGAGTTCATAAGGAAATAGAATGGAATAGAATGGAATGATCATAAGGGAATGGAATAGAATGTATTTAAGTAAGGGAAATGAATGAAAAAGAATGGAATGAAATGGAATTAAGTAACCTTGATTGGATGTTTTAAAATAAATGAATAAAAATGAATGAAATGTAAGTAATCTTGTTTGGGAGTAACATTGAGTTTATGGAATGGAATCATTTTATGACAATATTACTATTAGACCCCTATTTAAAGATAAATGATTGAATATATAGGGGTATGTTGGGAGTTTTAGTAAAAAATTCATTAAATCTAATTTCATTCCCTCTCATTACTCCCAATTTCGGAGGAAATACAAATTTGAGATTTTAAAAACTCCCAAACAAGAGAATGGACTTTCCATTCCCTCTATTAAAACTCTCAAACAAGGGAAGAGAAAAATATTCTAAAAATATTCTTTTCATTCTTTTCCATTCATTTCCATTCCCTCCTCCCAAACAAGGGCTTAGTCTTCTACTCTTTTAGATTGAGTAGTAGTACTTCTAGGCTTCTAGCCCTTTCCTTAGGATAGGGCCCGAATTCAAATCCCCGTGGTGCTTGTCCTCCTACTTATTCGAATCCTTTAACCATTTTAATAATATATTGAAATTATTTATTTATTTATTTAGGATAATGTTGTAAACAAGCTGAGTCAAGTTAAGTGTTAAAAATTCAAATTTGTTCATTTAATTTTATTTTGAACACGAGCTAAGTTCGATCTCATTACCAAATAAGATTTTAAATGTTCAAGCTTAGTTTATTTTCTTGTTGAATAAGCTCAAGTTTGTTCATAAACTATTTAATTAGCCTATTTTTCCCCATATATAGTAACACCAAAACTAAAATTCTTACACTTTCACAAATTTGTGAATTCTACTATGGATAAACAATTTATATTATCAATAAAATTTGTATTTGATATTATATGAACTTAGTTACAAAACTTACACAATTCATTCTCAAGTCTATATAAGTATATTTTTGTACATGTTACATATAAAAACATAATATTATATATAATTCAATTGAGTTTGCATGTTCATGAACACACTATTTTTTTTTATAGGAATTTATTTATTTTAATGAATGAAAAATGGGTAGAAGGGGGCGACCTGAGTTCACAAACACATTATATTATACTAGTGTGTAACCATGTGCATATGCACGAGTACATTTAAAAACAATCACAATTACATATAATATATATATATATATATATATGTGGGGCCCGTGGGCCTGGAAGTCTCGGCCCACCTCTAGGCTGGCCCAAGGCCCACGCCGAGGACCGATGGCTGCTCCAGGTAGTTATCTAAGGGCTTCTAGCCCTCTGGGCCACGCCGAGGACGATCCTTTCCTCGGCGTGCCTATCCTAATCCCCGGTGGGGGACAAGCCCAGTACAGGCGGTCACGTCCACACTTAATGCGTCTACCTAACTCCCCTGGCAGTCTTAATGCTGAGAGGACTCCTGAACGGAGGAACCTTGGGCGCCGCGACCCACAGTAAGGTGGAAAACGCGGCTGATGGGACAGGTCCTTAAGCAATGGTCTAGATGATTGACAGTTGGAAGGCTAGGATTGGCCAAAGAGGGTATATAATGCAAGGGGCCCTTCAGAGTACGGGGCTCCTCGGCCGTCCGAGGAGCAACCCCCAAGCCAAAAGAACAAGGCAAAGCCCTCAAGAGAGGAGAACGCTCCCGGCGAGCCGGTGGTAAGCCTGTTGGCGCCAAACCCTACGTCCCACTCTCTAAATAAATTTATTGCTGGGGGATCCACGACGAAACGAGCCCCTACAATATATATATGATTTGAAATCTAATTGGATCTAGACTTTTCGATTTTTGCCCCCAATAATTTACTTGCCACAAAAATTAACAAATTAGATAGGACACATGACGCAAAATTGAACTTCAATTAAAAATTCAATCTAAAATCTAATTGAATTTAGACCTTTTGGTTTTTGCACCTACTAATTTACTTGACACAAAATTTAAAAATTAAATGACACGTGACACAAAATTAGACTCCAATTTAGAATTTAATTAAATTTTCTCTTTGCTTTAGCTATTAGTATATATATATATGACTTATAAATTTGAATTTTTTAGTTATATGATTATGTTTTTTATGGGTTATTATATTGGACTCTTCGTTTTCTACATTAAATTAACTAATTTGACACAAAATTTTAAAATTTTAGATTAGATGGGACATGTGGCGCGAAATTAAACTCTAATTGAAATTCAATTTTACCTAAATTAACTCACTTGGTACAAAATTCTAAAATTTAGATTAGATAAGACACGTGGCGTAAAATTAGACACTAATTGAATTCCAATTTGAAATTTAATTAGATTTTCTCTCTGTTTTACCTATTATATATATATATATATATATATATATATATATATATATATTTGACCTTGACTTGTTTGATAATCGAGACTAATTATTAAACTTGTGCTTGAGCTTGATTTGTTTGCTAAACAAACGAATATAAACAAATTTTTTTCCATGTAGCTTGGTTCATTTATTACCCTAATTTAAGGCCGATTTGGGATAAATTATTTTCATCGACTGAATTTTTTTTTTTTTTTTAAGTAATATGAATGAAAGTATTATATATGTTTGTGCTTAAAAGAAATGAAGTTTTAAAATATTGTCATAAATCGACAGTGAAAATAACTACATTTTATATAGGGATAACTCACTTATTATTTTTATTATTTTGCAAATGACTGTTATTTTGACAAGAAACCATTTGATTGCTCTAACCTTTGTGAGGTATTGCATTATTGCAACTTTATGAATTATGAACAAGCTTCAGGTCAACATTTTATCAGCAACAAGTCCTCTCTCTCTATTTCATAAAGAACATTGCATCGGATATCTGTTTAAAGATTAAGGAGATACTTACGATGCTTGAGATTAAACTTTAAAGGTCATTAGCAATATTTGGGTTTGCCATCCTTTATGGGTGATTATAAACGGCCCGCTTTTCAAGAGATTAAGGCTTTGTTTGGGAGTTCATAAGGGAGTGGAATGGAATGATCATAAAAGAATGAAAATGAATGGAATGTATTTAAGTAAGAGAAAAGAATAGAATAGAATGTAATGAAATTTAGTAACCTTGATTGGATGGAATGATCATAAATGAATGGAATGTATGATTGGATGTTTTAAAATAAAAGAATGAAAATGAATAGAATGTAAGTAATCTTGTTTGAAAGTAACATAGAGGGAATGTAATAGATTTATTTTATGACAATATTACTATTAGACTTCTATTTTAAAATAAATTGTTGAATATATAAGGATATTTTGGGAGTTTTAGTAAAAAATTCATTAAATTTAATTTCATTCTCTCTCATTCCTCCTAATTTTGGGGGAAATGGAAATTTGAGATTTTAAGGGAATTAAAAAAAATGAGTGTTTCCTTCTACTCATTTCATTTCCTCTCATTTAAACTCTCAAATAAGAAAATGGATTTTCTATTCCCTCCATTAAAACTCCCAAACAAGGGAATGAAAGAATATTTTAAAATTATTATTTTCATCCATTTCTATTCCCTCCTCCCAAACGAGGGCTAAAGACCAAGTTTGGAAGAGATTGACTGAGTGGGAAGAGAAGTTTCGTTCCAAAGTAGGATGATAAATTTTGATAAAGATAATTGTGTAGCCCATTCAATGAAGTCAATTACGTACCGTATCGGCCGGTACGACCGGAATTTATTGTACCGGTACCTATGCCGGTACAGAAACAAGGTCGTTTCATTCCGGAAAATATACCGGCCTTACCAGGTCGTTTTGGCTGTACCGGAGACTTATATCGGATTTCGGCCCGTAAATTCATACCAGACCGAAAAAAGAAAAGTGTTTCTTTCTCACTCTCACCTTCCACCGGCGACTCTCTCTCTCTCTCATAGACTTTACAGCTAGCATGTTTTAAAAACCCTTCAAATTGATATTTACTGATAGTTGTTACTTTACAGCTAGCATGTTTTGACTTTTGTTACCAAATGAATTGAAATTTTAAAAGCCTCACGTGATGGCAGATTGGTTCTTATTTTTAATAAAATATAATATTAATTTGATTGTTATTTTTTATTTTTTATTTTTTGATGGGAAATTTGATTGTTATTATTTGTTAATAAATGTATGTATTACTTTTTATTGGGCTTGGATTAGAATTACAGGTTAAGAATTGAGTCATTCACAATATGGTTATATAACTTATATTTATGAGATTTAATCAATAAAATTTAAATTAATGAATATATATTTATTCATAGCGGTAAATCCGGAACGGTATACCGGTATTGACTGGTACTTGAAATATATCATACCGCTGGCCAAACCAGTACAGCCTCCGGTACGGTATTGACTTCCTTGAGCCCATTCCCAATTGCACTTATGAGTTGTTTCCAATTGCCAACTTCCCTTTGCACAAAATAGAATAGCATGATAAGTAATTATTAGTGCACTGTAGACGGAACAAAAAAATAATGTAGGTCCATTGGTTGCAACTGCAAGAATATATTGGAATTTGTAAACCAAAAAAAAGTATGTAAAATTAGCTCAATTGGTAAAATCTCTTGTGTCGAATAAGAGATTTGAAATTTGATCTCCGCCTACAGCAAAAACTAATTGATGTTTTTGTTTAACGAGAAGAATTGCCACATTCATCAAACAACTTCGATTATAATCTCTTTTAACACTTGAATCTTGAATCTTTTGTCACATATATAGAAGTTACCAATACTAAATTTCTAATATATCTTCTCAAAAAGATATCATAACAAAATGACTCCACATTACCTCATTTCTACTAACCTACCTGCGTGAGATTTGCCTACCATTTAAAAAAAAAGAAAAAAAAGAAAAAGAAAGTAAAAACAGAACACGTATGATTCGGTCCCACCCTGTTTCGATCCCTATTTTTTTTGTTTTTTTTAATGAATGTCCCCATCCCTATAAACCAACAACAAGCACACTTTCACATTAAAACAAAAAAATAATGTACAAAATAATAATAATAATGGGATACCTTGCCCTTAACGGTTGGAACCTATCTTGGCATCCGTACAAGTTCAGATACTTAAATTTTTTTAAAAAAAACTTCTGAGTTCATCACTTGCAAAGTTTCCTTATAAATATGCCACCATTTTTTACTTCCATACAGACAATACTTCTTTCTCTCTCTCTCTCTCTCTCTCTCTCTCTCTCCTGTATCCGTAATTTCTGCAGTTATTAAAAAACATGGCTGACGATGTAGTATTAGACGCCATTACAAACGAAACCAAGGAGGAAGTTTCTCAAGATCAAGAGCTCAAGGAGAGGAAACTTTCATGGCAAAAGTTACGCAGATATGACTCTTTGGACATCGAGTCCCGCAGCTTTCATGGTCCTCATCATGGCCATCACTCCAAGGTATTGACACCGCCACCACTTCCCAAAAATCTCCATATCCCACATCACACACATCAATTAGCAATTTTTCTTGCATGCCACAAGTATAGGAAGACACACTTATTTTGTATTGTTTGACATATAAAATTTACATCTTTTGGGTTAACCTTTTTTTTTTTTTTTTTTGGGTTTTGTTTAGGCTATGGATTGGTCAACGATCTTGCATCTAGCATTTCAGAGTATTGGAGTGGTGTACGGGGATGTTGGTACATCACCACTATACGTGTATTCCAGTACCTTCCCCAATGGTATCTCGCACAACGACGATATCCTAGGAGTACTTTCTTTGATCTTCTATACCATCACCTTAATTACTCTCATCAAGTACGTGTTGATTGTTTTAAGGGCTAACGATAATGGCGAAGGTAAGATAACCTACTTCAAAAAAATTTCTCATCATGTTACAATTAAAATTTTGGGTGGTCTGATTAAAGATCACCCCCGAAAGTAATAAATTATTGTACCAAAATTTTGTTTTCTCGTAATATATTTATACTATTACCACAAAGTTTCTCCAAAAAAAAAAAAAAAATACTATTACCACAAAATTTCTTGTTTTAAAACTCTTTCACAAAATGTTTAGTCTCGAGCTTTAAGAATTTCACAAAAAATAAAACTCCATTTTTAAATAATTTTTTATAAAATTTCAAGTTGACTTTTATTCAATCTAATGCCAAATTAATCAAAAAAATTTAACACGCATGATTTATATAGTTTAAGTAGTTGTTGACATTCTCAAAAAACAAAAACAAAAAAAAGGTAGTTGTTGGGAGTAAACACGATGGTGAGACTCTAACTACTTAACTCAAAAGCTTAATAAACACTATGGTGAGACTTTAAGTTTAGTCTCAACTATGTTATATTAATCACCGACTCTTTTTATTATTATTTAATGTAAAATTTTATTTACATGTGTATGATTGACTGTATTAATTTTCATAGAAATAATAACCATTATTTTATTACTAATTATATAATGAAAATCAATTTCAGGTGGGACGTTTGCCTTATACTCTCTCTTATGCCGCTATGCCAAGGTTGGTTTTATTCCGAATCAACAAGCTGAGGACCATGAAGTGTCAAATTATGAGCTTGACGTGCCAAATGGTCGTGTACGGATGGCATCGTGGCTCAAGTCTACGCTAGAGAACAGCAAGTTTGCGAAGCAAATCTTATTGTTCGCCACAATGCTTGGAACTTCCATGTTGATTGGGGACGGTGTTCT
This sequence comes from Quercus aquifolioides, assembly GCA_019022515.1. NCBI lineage: Eukaryota > Viridiplantae > Streptophyta > Magnoliopsida > Fagales > Fagaceae > Quercus > Quercus aquifolioides. The sequence goes on from CM032336.1 coordinate 33,866,825, forward strand.
TACTCCTTGTATCTCAGGTTTACACCTATACTTTCTAATTTTTTTCATTTCTACATTAGTACTTATGATTATACCATGCATACGGTGTTTTCATTTCTACAATTAGTTTCTTTTTACCATTCCTTTTACATATTATATTCGTAGATGGTTAGTAATAAACTAATTATGTATATATCTGTGATATGAGATAAATATTCTTGGTATCCTATCTACCATTACTAATTCATGTTGACTAGAACATTAAAAGTAATTTTTCCATGTATTGCAAAGGTGTTTTTTTTCCTTAAAATTTGTTCAATAGACTCAGAAATCGGTAATTTTTCCTTGTGATAAAGTCATCAGATATGTTATATGCATGCAACAATGTCACATGGTTTTTTTTTTTTTTTTTAAGTATAAATATTCTTCTTTTATTTTTATATTGTAAATTAATTAATGCAAAGCTAAAAGCATAATTTTAGAATATGCTAAAAGCATAATTTTAGAATATGTTCAAAAGATCAAAGCAGGAATATATATATCAACCAAAGGAGTAAGAAAATACCGTGGTTCATCCATAATTATATATGCCTCCGTTCTTCATGCATATAGAAAAGGTTCCACCTTGTTTTTAAGTTCTTGTAAGTTGAGCTGATTGTGATCAAATAATGCATTATTATACAGTTAGCCATTTTCTCTTTCTTCCATACTTTTGTTTTGTCTATGTATTTGGTATAATATTAGATGGGTGCTGTTAAAATTTAAAATAAACTATTCACTTTTTTTAGGAATGTGGAAAAAATTGAATATGTATTAAATGTGTGTCAGTTTAGATAGAAAAAGTCAAATTATTTTATAATAAATTACAACTAAAAAGTAAAACTTTGCCAATTTTATATGCAGTGGAATTTGTGATAAAACATAAATGAACTACAGCTGGTTTATTAATAGGTGCAAGCCGGCACCTGTTTAATAAAGTCAGATTATTAGTCCACACGCAGGCACAGATTTCTTAGTGTAATTATGGATTAGAGAGGGTCCCAAAAAAAAAAAAAAAAACCAAATATATTGATTGGATGAGTTAAAAGAGAGGAAAAGGAACTGTTCCATTATCTTATACAGTCCCTTCAAAAATGGGGCAAAACCTGATTTCTCTAGAATTGACATCCTAAGAATAAAAATAAGAAGTAATGTCAATTATTTCAAGTAAAAAAAAAAACAGAAGAAAAAGAATTAATGATATAATGGTAAATTTATATATATAACTATAAGAAAGACACCTCAATTCTTTTCATTTCATTCAATTACTTTTTAAGTTATCATTTTTATTCGATATATTAATTCATTAAATTAATAACTCTCAAACACAGTATTATAGCCTTTTGCAACATGTACTTCACTTTTTGTTGTTTTACTCTCTATTTATTTGGCTTTTAAATGCAAATTACAATCTTCTCTTTTGCAATGTTTGTGATGGCAGTTTTATCGGCTGTGGGAGGAATCCAGATAGAATCAACTAAAGTAACACAAGGTAACCATTTGGCTATGTGGCACATCATAATTTCTTTATATTAGCCAATATATGTATATATAATTATATATACATATATAAATATATATATATATATATTAATTATAAAATATAAAGTAGGTATTCCCAACAATTTTTCCAGATTCCATGTAGGCACACCGTATAATTTTGGCAAAAGCAAGGCAGTGCACAATAATGTAAACTGCCTTTTTTCTTTTTTCTTTTTCTTTTTTTGCTTTTGGTAAATCAGTACAAAGTACCCTTATCTATACTATACTTTTCTACTTAATAAATTAAATTATATTAATATAAAGAGATTATGATTTAGTGGTTTTAATTTTTGATTTTCCAAAAAAAAAAAGACCTCGCAAATCAAAATGCCTTATGTATACCGTCCACACCTTACTATATTATATTATATAATTATAAAGAGTGTATAATTTGATGACTTCAATTTTTTATTTTTCTAAAAAGACCTCAAGTTAAAAATAAAAATGATAGAAAGAAGATTAAAAATATAAATGAGGATAAAACTGTCAAAGAAGAAATACAAAAAATAAATAAATAAACCTTAAATGTAGGAAAGTGAGAAATGAAAAAATAAGTTGGTAGAGTGAGGTTCTATTTTAAAATCAAACTATCCTTTTTTTTTTTTTTTTGGAGGGAAAAATCAAAACTATCCAAAACCACAAATGTAGTGGTGAAGAAGTCATAGTTATAATAAAATTAAAATTATATTAAGAAAAATTTAAATTTAAACGATTCATGTAGTGAATAGGGAGTTAAGAACAGTTATAATAATTTGACGAAATAGACTTAATTTTATTATTAAAAAAAGTCTTTAAGTCCATGGAGCGCATGAGATAAGACTAATAATGATGATATTATTATTATCTCAAAAGCAAAAGACCTGTTGTATATATGAGGCTAAATTTTTTAAAGTAGAAAAACGAAAAATAGAAATTTTAAATGTAAAATAAGAGAGAGAGAGAGAGAGAGTGGTTGTTATTTCAGACTATCCATAGCCAAAAAATGTAGTGGTAAAGAAGTTTGTTATAACTTATAATAAGAAAAATAAATCTTTATTAAAAAAAATTTAATTTAAACCATTCATAATCACTTATACTTTTCTGATTAGAGCAATCAGTTCCAAGTAAATGGAGGGCAAGAGATGAGACTAATATTACTAATTTCTAAATTGCCAATCTCATGCAATTTTAAATTTGTCAATATCATTCAATTTGACAAGAAACTAATTTCTAATTTGTCAAATCAATATCGCAAAAAACTTTATAACTTAATTGGTATTTTTTTGTGTTTTTAACGTAGACGTTCAGGATTAAAATCCCTCCTCTCCAAATTATCGGGAAAAAAAAAATCAATTCAGCATCATATGGAAATTGAAGAGTCTAAATTGTCTAATTTTATGTCGAATGTGAATATGTATTAAGTTTAACGATCAATAGTCGTTCAACTCTGCAATAGCAATATTTTGATTGATATTTACGTGACAAGACATTTTATTAATAACAACTTATTTTGTCTTACACAGATATGGTTGTTTGGATATCAGTGGTTATATTGATTGTGCTATTCGCGGTTCAAAGACTTGGAACTGATAAAGTAGGCTATACCTTTGCTCCGATAATTTGCATTTGGTTTGCATTTATTGGCGGCATTGGGGTCTACAATTTCATCAAATATGACCCTGCTGTAGCTAAGGCAATAAATCCATACTATATTATAGATTATTTTCGGAGGAATAAAAAAGATGCTTGGGTTTCCCTTGGTGGTGTTGTCCTTGCCATAACAGGTTGCAATTTCTTTCCTTTGTAAATTGTAATATATATATATATATATATATATATATATATCTTCAATAAGCTGTAAAGTTTGTTAATGTAGTGTTACTTGTAAAATTATGCAGGAACTGAGGCTTTATTTGCTGATCTTGGTCACTTCTCAGTTCGATCCATTCAAATAAGCATGTGCTGTGTGACCTATCCAGCTCTTATATTGGCATACACTGGACAAGCATCCTTCCTTCGCAAGCACAATGATCTTGTTGCTACTGCCTTTTACAAATCCATACCAGGTAATTGCTAGCAACATATCATGGTCATATTGACATTCTTTCTTCTCTTTTTCTCTCTATATATACATTCATTGGCATTTGACATATATAGTTAACTAGTTCTGAGTGTGGTATTTTTATACGATGCGCAGGACCTTTATATTGGCCAACGTTTGTGGTGGCTGTGTTAGCATCAATTATAGCAAGCCAAGCCATAATATCAGGGACTTTCTCTATAATACAACAATCCCTCTCTCTAGGGTGTTTCCCTCGAGTGAAAGTAATCCACACATCAACGAAGTATGAAGGACAAGTTTATGTACCTGAAGCTAATTACCTTCTTATGGTGGCTTGTGTAGCAGTCACTTTGGGTTTTAGGACAACAACTAACATTGGCAATGCCTACGGTAATCCACAACCTACATATATAATTTTACCTTGTCTTTATTTTATTATTATTATATATATTTTTTTTTTTGGTTGAAAAGCTTATTTGACATTTATTAAAAAGTTAGCAAAAAATACAGTTATACTTAGAAAAAGTATAGACTTTGAAAAGTTGTACATAAAAAAATAAGTTAATAAGCTAATAGAAAAAAAAAAATAGTCCAAACACAGCAATATAAGATTCAAATAGAGTCTCATATATATGAGTTGCAACTAAAGAGTTGTTAATTTACTTTGTGCAGGGATAGCAGTGGTTTTTGTAATGACCCTCACATCATGCTTCATAGTTCTAGTGATGATCATGATATGGAAAACCCATATACTTCTCATAATTCCATACATTCTTATCATTGGCAGTGTAGAGCTTGTATATTTAAGTTCAGTCCTGTACAAATTTGACCAAGGAGGATATCTTCCCCTAGCATTCGCAACAGTCCTAATGACTGTAATGTATACTTGGAACAGTGTTTTCAGGAGAAAGTATGATTATGAGCTTAAGCATAAGATTTCCCCAGAGACGTTAAAGGAAGTAGTTGCCAACACAAGCCTTTGTCGAATACCTGGACTTGCCCTGTTCTACTCAGAGCTTGTTCAAGGCATCCCACCAATTTTCAAGCACTATGTGGCGAATGTGCCCGCATTGCACTCTGTCCTTGTTTTCATCTCCATCAAGTCACTTCCCATAAGCAAGGTTCCAGTGAAAGAGCGTTTCCTATTTCGCCAAGTAGAGCCTAAAGAGCTTAATATGTTTCGCTGCGTTGTTAGATATGGATACACAGATGTGCAAAATGAGCAAGAGCCCTTTGAAAAGGTTTTGATAGAAAACTTGAAGTTGTTTATTACAGAGAATTTACGGTTGTCCAAAAATGTGCAGAATAATAATGTTGAGAACGATGGAGATACACTGGATGAGAGGCATGTTGAAGAGGATCAATCAGAGGAATTTGAAAGACAGATTGAGACTGTGGACAAGGCATGGCATGCTGGTATTGTTCACTTCATTGGTGAGACCGATGTGGTTGCTGCAGAAGGAGCTAGTGTTGTAAAGAGAATTTTGATAGATTATGCTTACACTTTCGTGAAAAGAAATTTAAGAGAGAGTGAAAAAGTGCTTGATATTCCTCACAAGCGTATGCTGAAAGTGGGTATGACTTATGAACTTTAATGGATTAGGATGTGAAAAATAATAATAGCAGTGTGAAAGAAACTTTCTTTTCTTTTCTTTTCTAATTGTGAGAAGCAGTCAATTATATATATCTAGTGTGTAAGCAAAAAATAAAAAGATTCACTACAACATATAGATCATGGCAAGTGTAATCAAATGGTTCTCCTGGAAATCAAGTGTGCGGATGGCTTTATTTGCTGATTCTTGTAAAAAATTTCTAGAAATAAATTTTGATGATTGTGTCCTTGTGTGGAACTTCTTTGTTTCTTTGTTACACACCAATAGTGTTTTTTTTTTTTTTTTGAAATGTACTTGTTTGGCCAATATTTCCAATTAAAAGTAAGATTTAACATTATATGATACGTAAAAAAAACGGAGGATTAGTCATGTATTCAGCTTTTCTCAAAGATTGTCATGTCAGATTAGGAAAATTATACTTAACTTATTTCAATTTTTTTTTTCCTTATTTATCTATTCTTTCAGTTCTCATACTTTCGTTCATTATGAGTATTGAGTTTCTTAAGTGTACAAGTTAAAAATTAATAAATACTCAATTATGAATTATAATGCACATTTTCTAAAGGAGAAAAATTAATTGTTGTACTAAGCGCATTGGTTTATGAACTAATTTGAATCATCTTGATGTTTTGTTTTTATAATCAGTTCGTGCTTTTTTATTTTTTATTTTTACCTTCTTTTTTTAATTTAGCTTAAGACCGGCTTTCTCTTGGCATGAGCCTATGACTATGTGGCATATGCGTAGAATATTCAAACATATATATTTGTGAATCTTTATGCAACAATTTTTTTTTTTTTTAATTTTTACCAAACCTCACATTTCTAAAGGGGTAACTCTGTACTTTGCTGACTAAAGGAGATGTGAGTGTTCATGATATCATGATATGCTAAAGGTACGATATGTTGTTGATTAGTTAGGCAAATTCAAATCATCTATTCTATATCTGGTTGATTAGTTGAACTGGACTTTTATATGGTTTAGAAATACTTCTAGACCCTAAATTTAATATTGACAAAACTTAGAGACAATCCAGTAAAAATATATCTCTAACTCCACTTAAAATGCCTACAAAATAAAGACACTCTCCTATTAATCCATGTCTTCAAAACAAACTTATCCAAAATTAAAATAAAAAATAAATAAATAAATAAAAACCTTCTCAATCCACTTTGTATATTTCCTTGAAGACCAAGTTCTAACCTTTTTGTTTTTTTTTTTTTACTTTATCAAGACTCACGATTTCTTTTATTTAATTTTTCTTTTTTCTTTTTTCTTTTTTTGGTTTCCTTAATTCCTAATCTCATGTTGTTGTAATTTTTTTATTTTTTATTTTTTTTAATTTCAGTTTTCTTAATCCCTAATCTCACCTTTTTGTTTTTGTTTTACCTTCTTAAATCTCGTTTTCTTTATTTTGAATTTAGAAAAAAAAAATCCTACCATAAAACCATCACTCTAAGTTCTCATCTATACTCCTTAAATTTAGGTACTACCGCATATCCTCATTGAAACACCCCACGTTTTAATTTAAATTCAAATAAAAACAGTTTCAACAATTTAGAATACACCAATATATATATATATATATATATATATATATATATATATATCTTCTATACTATTAATAACAGGATTCCTTTTTTGGTTTTCAACATTTTGCGTACTAAAATACCCTCACGAAAATTCTTAAACTCTCTAAAATACCCCTATATTTTAGTTAAATATGTAATTTATTGTTCCTAAGTTTTAGGATTTTTCCTTTATCTTCTCCATCTAACCTAAAACTTAGCACACTATCTCTATCTCATTTTTAAACATTATTCCAGGTTACCTTACTTCTTTTTAAAAATAATTAAAAAAAAAAACCAAACAAATAGTTATTTATATATCACTTTTAAAAATTATAACACTAAACAAAAATAAATCAATAAATAAATAGCATTATTGCACGCACAAAGTGCATGTGGTGAGTCTAATAAGAGGATTCTCTTCTTTGAACTGGACTTTTATGTAGTTCAAGCATATCCTTATTAATAAATGGTAACTTCTCTAAGAAATAGGGTCATAAATATCAAATAAAAATTATAATTTTAAATTCAAAAAAAGAGATTCTAAAATTTAGGATTTTTTTTTTCCTTCACGTTCATCTTTTTATTTCCTAAAATTTAGCATTTTTTATTCATTTTTCATCCGAATAAAAGTAAAACACCCCCAATTTAAAAAATTAAAAATAAAAACCTAAGAGAGCTCCTAAAATTTAGCCTTCTTTACCCTCACATTCATCTTATTTTTCCTACCCAAACTTTTCTCTATATCGCTACACCAATTTCAAACACTTGTTCAAAAAAGAAATGACAATTACAGCTTATCTCTTAAGTTTATCATTTTTATTTGTTCGAAAAATAAAAATATATATTTCCAAATTATAATAGATAAAAATTATTAACCTTTATCTAAAAAAATAGAAAAACTTCTGAGCACACACAACGCACATGCTTAGAGGCTAGTATATGTGTGTGTGTGTGTGTCTATATATATATATATATATATATATATATATATATATATATACTTCTTTTCTTTTAATAATATTCAATTTGAAAAGAATTCCGGAAGATAAGGGTTCCATAGTTGGTTCATAATGATTTTTGGTAGGTTTTTTTTTTTAGAAAATTACCCCCCCAAAAAAAAAAAAACTTAGATACTTACTGTAAAGTTATTATTTACAACTATATATTTTGTTGGCTTTTATTCCGTGCCAAATTTGATTGTAATTATTATCAATCGTTTATACCCTCTATTTATTGTGGGATTTCATTGTAAGGGTTGTGTGTTAGAAAGAGAGAGTGTGAAGACTCAAACATTTGAAAACTGGAGATTTCTCGCGGGTGTATCGCAACTTAGCTTCCCGCGAAGTGACACATGTGTCCTGCACATGCTGGAATGCGAAGAGTCAGGCCAAGTGGAGACAGTTGTGTCTCGCGAGTATCTCGCGGGTAAGGCCTTCCCACGAGACACCCGCGAGGCATTCTGTTCTGCCAGCCTGTCCAGTCTGATTCACACCTTCTATGCCTACACTATTTATACCCACATTACCCACAAATGTTGGTGAGGCCATTCAGAGAGAAAAACCCTAGATAGGTTTTCTAAAACACACACACCCATCTTTTGAGAGAGAGCTACTCTTCCTTAGTGAGAAATCATTGTAGCCTCTTCTCCATCCCTCTCCCATTATCATACCTTGAGAGGAGATTTGTACCCAAACACAACCCACACCTATTCAGAGTGTAGAGAGTGTTTTGGAATTGCTGGGAAGTATTGGAAGAAGCCAAGGATGGCAGATGCAACATGGAGCTTGTTGCGGGATCCAGAGAGCTAGACAAGACACGGTTCCAAGAAGCCTTGTTAGAGTAGGAGCTTGGAGGGCTTAGGTACATCGGGTAGATTAGGCTTGGAGGGTCTCTTGCTAACCCATGTATCCCAACTGATTGTCTAGTGGATCGATTTCCGCTTGGAGGGCGGCGGAGAGGTTTTTCGCCGAGTTCTTCGGTTTCCTCTTCGAGAACACGTCTCGGTGTTTTCTGTGTTTGCATCCTTCTTCCCTACTCTTGTTTAATTCCATTATACTGCTGTGTTGCTTAGTTTATGGATTAGAGTAGCTTACTTGTTCATCCGCTCGCTTTTACACTATTCCGCACTTTGTATTAAAGTTGTGTAAAATCTATCGAGCCGTAATTTTAATTGGGGGTCTAAACAGCTCTTGTGTTTTCAACACGTTTTCGAGCTTTCAATTGGTATCAGAGCGGGTACACTTGTTGTGGTTTAAATACCTAAGTGTGATCCTTGACCCCTTGTGTTTATTTGCCATGGATTGTGCTTTATATGCCTCTTTGTATGATTTGGTTGGTGATGAATGTAACATGCCACGTGTTTGTGAAAATGCCTCAATGAGTGATAATTCTCATGATTGTGATGCTATGTTACATGAATCTTTGGGTGTTGTTGATATTCCTAACACCAAACTCTTAAAGAAAAATGCTAAGAAGTTTCAAAAGAGTTTAAGCAAGTTATTTTGTGAAAAGGATGATTTGATTGCTAAGTTCAATGAATCCATCAAATTAGTTGAAAAATATAAGAAACTTGCTGAAAATTCTCTTGAAAAGCTGAAAGAGTTTGAGTGTTTGAATATAGACTTGGATGCTAAACTTGTTTTGTCTAACAAACTTGTTGATGATCTTAAATCTGAAAATGAATCTCTTAAGATGCATGCCAAGTGTTTGATTGCTGAACCTATTGTCAAAAATGATGAAAATATATGTTGCAATCATGTTGTGGTACCCGATTTTGTGCCTAATGTGTGTTTTGCCTCAAAGGACAAATCGGTGTACATTCCTCCACATAAAAGAAATCAAAAAGTGGAGAGAAAGGCTCTTAAGCCTAAGCCTCTGTTTAGGTCCACTCCTAGGAATTGAGTGGATCTAAGTTTGTTCCAACTTGCCACCATTGCGGTGTGATTGGTCATATAAGGCCTCAATGTTCTAAGTTGAAGAGAGAACAAACCCAAGTTGCTAGATCCATTCCCAAAAAGCCTAATGGACCTAAATACATTGTTTGTCACCATTGTGGTGCCCTTGGTCATCTTAGACCTCATTGCTCTCAGTTTCAAGTTTTTAAAAGAATCAAAAGAAAAGAGAAACTTGAGCTTCTTGCAAGTTGTGCTAAAAATAATAAACCGGATTTGAGTGAAAATAGCATGTTGTTAAAGAAAGTGTTTAATGCTCTTAACTCCTTGACTATGTGCATCTCCGGTTCTCATTCTCCCAACCCTCGTCTCACTTCTCTTGAGACACTCATTCCAAGCAATCATTCTGTTTGGATGAGGAAGGGTTCTTATGGTTGAGCTTTTGCTCTTTTGGTCCTTGATCTAATTCTTTCGATCTTTGTAGGACCTTTCATGCATTAGATGCTTCATCTTCATGCATTTATGCATCATGCATCTTTTCATATGCAGTGTTTTGTTTTTGTCTTTGATCTTACTTTTATGTCTTTGTTTTGTGTGAGTAAACAATCCAAAACCACATAAAAAGTGAAAAATTCAAAAAGTTTAATCGTATATGTTTGAGCACATTTCACATGTGAGTTTGGCCTAGTACCTTCGTACTAATGGCGTTGTGCATTTACGAGCTTAGCTTGTTTTGTATGCACCTAGTTCTTTGTGGGAGAAATCTTGAAAACTATGTGTGACTGTTGTAAATAGATCTTCAAGCTTGTCATGAATGATTGGTCAATAGTCTTGTTGGTCTTGATACTTGCATAGACTTGTGTCTATATCTCTTCCCACTTTATTTTTTTGCAAATAGAGCTCACCAAATGTAAATCTCCAAATGAAAAGAGATATTGAGCTGCAAAAGCCTGTCGCACATACTAGTATTCGACTTGGAAAAAAGGAAAGCGACTCTGTTAATGTGATTTGTATGGTGCTCAAAAAGCCAAAGGCTAATTATCAATGTTGAAATATCATAAATTTCAAGCACCAATCTCAAAATGAGATGTTTTTGTCCAAACAAAATAAAATGGACAAGTTGTTATGCCTTATATAGAAGCCAAATGAAAAGCTTCTGAAGTTATGTATTCAATGTGTGGGAGGTCATATATACTCATTTCTATAATGGAGATAGTCCACTTGATTTCATATCAGTTGTGTATGACTCGATTGAATTGATCATTGAAGCTTCACTCTAGTCTAAGGACTATTCCACACTTAATTCCCACACACAACACACAAGTTTAATGTTCAATGAATGCCTATTTCATTTGTGTGTTTGTACATGTTCAAATGTGATGTGTGTGTGCTCAACCATATGTGGTTCAAACCAAAAAGATTTTTGTTCTTTCTGTTTGGTTTTGGAAGTGATTTGTATCACCCATGTTTTTCAAAGTTTTTAAAGCGTTTTTGTGTGAAAAACATGTTTTCTGGGTGTTTTTGTGACCTATTTCATGTATAGGCTCAACTGGGAGTTAAATGGTCCAATTTTAAAGTTTTTTCAACTTTGGACAAAGAGTTTCGCAATTGTTTCACGACTGTCTCGCGAGTAAGACTTACCCGTGAAAAATTTCGCGAGTAAGCTTCCCTCGAAAATTTCTAGATCAGCTTTTTAAAGGGCATTTTGTGGGTATTTTGTTTTAAACTTCTCCCATCTTCTCCCAAACACTTATTTTCATGTTTCTACATTAAAACCCAACTAAATTCAAGTGTTTTTCATTCCATTAACATCTCTAAGGTAATCTTTAACTTTTTTCATTGATTTTGATCCTTAGATTATGTTTTTGGGGGTTTTATGTTCATAGTTGGGATTTTCTCAAATGGGAGTTGGAAAACTTAATTTTTGTCAATCTTTTTGATTGGGCTTTGTTTTGAATGATGATTTTCTTTGGATGTTGGCCCCGTGTGGCAAAAATAACATGTATTTAGGCAAGATTTTCATATGTTCTTGCATTGTTCATCATACATGTGTAGTGTGTGCACTCTAAGTGTTTGATAAAATGCCCATATGGCATTTTCTCGTTGTTTTGGACTCCGATGAGTACCAAATTTTGGGGATCACCATAATTATTCATGTTTATCATGTTTTGATCTTTGGTGGTGTGTTTTGTACACTTTGCCCCTTGAGTGCCTTGCTCATGCATTGGTCATGCATCTCACATGCACACTAGATGCACACTAGTTGCACCTTTGCTACACACACTTGAACACATGACATGTTTTGCATTCACTCATGCTAGTTAAGTCTTTTTAGACCTTTTAACACATTTAACATGTTCTTGTGTCTATGTCATGCCTAGGTCCATATCATGTTTCATCATCCTTAGCATGTCATGTTCTTCATGCTTTGTAGCATTTTTAAAAAAAATGTTTTTGTCTTATGTTTGAGCTTCATTTTCTCATTCATCTTGCATCCCTCATGCATCATCTTAATATTTTCTTCTTTCCCTCATTCCTCATGATTCATTTGTCTATTCGTGACAAAAAGGGGGAGAATATTCCAGAGAGTATACCAGTGTGTTTCGTCATTTCTATATGACTCTTGTGCACATTCGTAGGGGGAGATGCATATACCAAGGGGGAGAAGACATTTTTTGAGAAAACCTTGATCTACTTTATGCTTGTTTTCTCGTTACTTTATGGTGCTTTGATATGCTTTATTGCTCTCATTGCACCGTGCTTATGTGTTGGACATGCATTTACCCTTATGCTATTGTGCTTTATTAGTTGCATGTTCGGATGATCATTTGCTTTGCTATATGATCATTGTAGTCATTTCCATATGACTATCATGTGTTTACTTGATCGCATTTTACTTGTTACATTATACTTGTCTTTTTATCACCTGATTTACCTTGAGGGTCTAATGTGGTTTGTGCAAGTGTTTCAGGTTACAGGTATATATGTTCCAAGTTCATCACAGCTCCTATGATTCATGATAGGGGGAGTGATATGATAGGGAAGTACTTTATATTTTGTACCCATGATGCTTTTGTAAGCTTTTAGGGTTTGTTTCATTGCAAATTTTGTAGGCTTTTATGGTTTGTGCCATGCATATTCAGTACATTGTTTATGTAGCCTTTATGCTTGTGTTATTGAAGTTTAATGTCATACATTTTACTTCAGTACATCACTCTTGTGCCCGTGTAGGATTGTTCCTAGATGCATATACGTTCTATGCATTGGTTGAGTGATGAACACTCTTGTGCCCTAGTAGGATTGTTCCTAGATGCAAATACTTCGAGTATTTTGCATTGGTTGAGTGTTGGATTTGCAAATGGTACTCTTCAAATGAGCTTATCATCTTGCATATCCGGATGTTCATTCCTTGTGTGAATGAGCATAGTAATTGCTTGTGTATAGTGATTACTTGTTTGATCTTGCCATGATCTAGTGTTTCTATTTCATTTTGCTTGATCATGCTTTTATTGCTCCATATGCTTTTCAAGTTTTCTGCATACAATGATATTATTTTGTTGTTGTGTTTCAGGAGTTACTTGTTCATATGTTTCAAGAGCTTATCAGAATCTAGAATTAGGTGTGAGTGAGTTTTGCCTTTGTTCCCAAACTCACCTTTAAGTCTAGAGTCTGTTTTAGGGTTTTGTCACGGAATAGCCAAAGGGGGAGACTGTAAAGTTGTTATTTACAACTATGTATTTTGTTGGCTTTTATTCCGTGCCAAATTTGATTGTAATTATTATCAATCGTTTATACCCTGTATTTATTGTGGGATTTCATTGTAAGGGTTGTGTGTTAGGGAGAGAGAGTGTGAAGACTCAAGCATTTGAAGACAGAAGATTTCTTGCGGGTGTATTGCGACTTAGCTTCCCGCGAAGTGACACATGTGCCCTATACATGCTGGAATGCGAAGAGTCAGGCCAGGTGGAGACAGCTGTGTCTTGCGAGTATCTCGCGGGTAAGGCCTTCCCGCGAGACACCCGCGAGGCATTCTGTTCTGCCAGCCTTTCCAGTCTGATTCACACCTTCTATGCCTACACTATTTATACCCACATTACCCACAAATGTTGGTGAGGCCATTCAGAGAGAAAAACCCTAGATAGGTTTTCTACAACACACACACCCATCTTTTGAGAGAGAGCTACTCCTCCTTAGTGAGAAATCATTGTAGCCTCTTCTCCATCTTGTAAGTCACTTTCTCATGTATTATGATAGTGATAGTGATAATAAATTACGAAGGACCTGAATCACATACTTTTTTCAAGGTTTTCAGACCCGGACCGTTCATTGAACCGTAAAAGGGAGAGGTTCAAGGTTTTTAAGGTCGAACCGAGATCGAACCGGGGTCGAACCGTGATGACGTCATAATTAATTTAATAATTAATTAAAGTAGATATTAAATTTATAAAACTAGCAAAATTGACTAATATATCTATATATGTGAGGGAAATTTAATGATTTTCAAGCATATATTTAATAATTAAATAAGAGAGTTAATAAAATAAAATAATAACCATGAAAACATTAACATTTATGATTAATTTTTGAAGTAAAGTTGAATATCTTTGAAAGATTTTAATTATAATTTTTTTTATTCTTTGTAAGAGATGGATAATTTAATTAAGTAGAATAAAATTGTGTTAAGTTTTTTTTTTTTTTTTTTTTAAATTGCCAAGGGGTTGGACCGCATAGTTCTTGCCCGGTTCGTGCGGTCCAACCCTGGTTTTAGGGGTTCACGGAATTGCCTCATATGCCCGGTTCTTTATACTTAAAAAAGCGATTTTCATCTCGATTTTCGGTTTTCACAGTCCGACCTCCCGGTCCAGTCCGGTTCTGAGAACTATGACTTTTTTGGGGACATAAACTTTTGCTTGGCTCAAAAAGTTTTTAAAATTTTTTTTTAATTATATCCTCGTAAAAAAATGTAAAAAAAATTAGCAATATTTTTGGTGCTTTTCGTGCTTATATATGAACAATTTCTTTTCTGAAGGCTCAAGATTATTCTTATGTGTCTTTCTAACTCGATAAAATGATTTTTTTTTTTTTCCCATTTATCGAAGATAATGATAGGAACTCAAATATTTTAGGCTCCCTACAATTATAAGGACTGTTAACTTCTTGTTCACATAATTTGTGGAAAGTTTACCACTATATTTAGGGTAATCTTCGATCTGTTCGGGCACAATAAAATACATGAGAATGTTTCCCCTTGTTTTTTCTTTTCTTTTATTTTTTTCCTATTCGGTTGGCCTATTTTTGGAGCTTGAGTGGGAGGTGCTATCTGTGTCCAATTTGACTGATTTCGTTGTCATTGGAAAGATTTCGAACTATACTTTCAAGTGGTTTCGGCAGTTCATCGCTTAGACCTCCGGTGAGAGAGTTATGTGCCTCCAAAGTTGAGTGATTTGAGTGATTAGTATGAGAGATTAAAATATCCCAGTTTTTTACGCTCAGTTATTTTTAATCCAGGCCTTTAATGGATGAACCCGCTGTAGAGGACGACCTTTACTTTGAGAAAGTGCTAGTTTTTCGGATCCATATTTTGCAGTATGGGAAAATTATGCGCGAACATTGCTTCAAAATCATCAATTTCTCTCAAGATCCAAGTGGCAAAATATGTTAAGTGTTTTGTACATTTCCGCACGGTTTCAATGATATCTTGCTTACCCATGGTTCGATTTCAGCCCATAAGCTGTTGTATCAAAAAAATTTATGTGCTCTTTGCGGTGGCAATATATTTGTTCCGATCAACAGTCAGATTTTTCAATTAAAATGCAGTCAAAGTTTGTCATGTCTAGGGTTTAGCCTAAAATTGGTAAAGTTTACCATTTTTAAGTGTTTTGAGCTAAAACGAATGTGCTTTGACCTCAATTAACCGCCTTTGGATTTTTAAAAGGCCTTTTTTCCGTTGAGTTGACACAAATTAATTCTTGATCAAATCCGTGATTAAATTAATTAATTTAAAATAGGGCTTTGATAGTCTTGAATTTTACCAAGGGATTTTGAAAATTCTAGTAGGGTCAAAATGGGGTGATGACAATATCACAGTGCTACTACTGCAGAGTTTAAATCTTCAAGAGATTCTTGGAGTTGAAGGTTTTGGTTGTGAAGTGTGGATGCATCATTGTTGGCACGTCCATATAGTTTAAGAGTTTAGAGGTTTTGAAACTATAGAAAGTTGCTACAATAAGTTTATCTATTGTCTTTGAAAAGTCTAGATAGACGTCTAACTTAAATTATAAAATATTCTCTTGATTATAGTGGATGGCTTGTTGTTGGGGAACGTTTTTCCCGTAGTGATTTTTATCTTGGATAGTCTTAAATGAGTTTTCCACTTTGTCATGATCATGTGTCTTGATTTGATTGTTTTGATTATTTTTGTTATGGTTTTGCTGACCTGTGGTGATTAATATTGCTATTGTAGTCATATAATTGAATCAGTTAGAAATTAATCTCAATCAATTCGATGCATATTATTCAACCAGGGTCTAAATCTGAATAACCTAACAGTATACACCACGTGATTAAAATTATTAGACTTTAACCGAGAATACCAACAAGTAACAAAAGCTTCGATTTTTTTACAATCTTGATGCATGCCCTGGAGGTTAATTCTTTAAATTGTCTAATAACTAAATTGAATTTCAAGTCAAAGTTAATATATTCAAGTCAAAAGTCTAAAGGTAATATCTATAAACTCAAGATAATTACTTGTGTGCTTACACATCTTTATTAATTTTTTATCCCTGGTTTTCTCTTTTCGGATAGAGAGTAGTGAACACCTACTTGGTTTTCTCTAGCCGAAAAAACAAAAAAAGAACACCTACTTTTTTTCTTTTTCTTTTTTTCTTTTTTGAGAGAGAGAGAGAGAACACCAACTACTTGTTATCCATTAGGTAATGCGTTCACGCCATTGATAGGACCTTGATCTACTCATATATATTTGCTTAAGAATATCCGTATACGTGAATGGGGAATATACTACTCTCAAGAAATACTTTATAATAGTATAAAGGGAAATGCTAACGAGTGCCCTTAGGGTACTGATTAAGAATTCATTTAAAGAAAGTTTTTATAAGAAATGAAAAAAAAAATAATTAATATTTTGACAGCTTTTTTCATTTTCCATAAAAGTGATATCAAAACTTTCTTAAAATGAATTATTAACCAGTGCCCTAAGGGCACTCATTAGCATTACCCTATAATTAATAAGAAAATGCAATTTAATAGTGGATTTTTTTAAAATTCATATCCAATAAAAAGGTATAAAGAGAGTTTGAAGAGTTTTATCTCTCCAAACTAGTTTGGAGAAGAACATTTGTCCTTGTGATAGTGAGTATATGTTTGGATTCAGCGTCCACGTTTTACGTTTTGCGTTTTGCACTTTTTATTTTTTATTTTTTATTTATTAACCAGTGTCCATGAACAGTGCATTAAGGCAAATTAACAGTGTTTTGTGAGTGTGAACAGTAATCGGAAATTATTATTATTTTTTTATTGTTTTCAGTTTTCAGCAAAATAAGCGGTATCCAAACGCATCCTGAATATCAAGAATATATTATCTTATCATATAATGACACATATAAATACAATTCCTCTCTCAATTTTTGAATTGTAGTGATATTAAATTTATGTTGTTCTAACTTGTAAGAACAGGCTTGAGCTTTCAACAAGAAACTTTTACATATATATATATATATATATATATTTTTTTTAGAAGAAGAAACTTTTACATATAAGCACAAAATGTACAACGAGTATTTAGTTTGTAGGTTATTATGAGCAAAAGGTTTTATCCTTTTAAAGTTATTATTTACAACTATATGTTTTGTTGGCTTATATTCCGTGCCAAATTTGATTGTAATTATATTCAATCTGTTGTACCCTGTATTTGTTGTGGGATTTCATTGTAAGGGTTGTGTGTTAGAGAGAGAGAGTGTGAAGACTCAAGCATTTGAAGACTGAAGATTTCTCGTGGGTATCTCGCGACTTAGCTTCCCGCGAAGTGACACATGTGCCCTGCACATGCTGGAATGCGAAGAGTCAGGCCAGATGGAGACAGCTGTGTCTCGCGAGTATCTCGCGGGTAAGGCCTTCCCGCGAGACACCCGCGAGGCATTCTGTTCTGCCAGCCTGTCCAGTCTGATTCACACTTTTTGTACCCACACTATTTATACCCACATTACCCACAATTGAAAGGAGAGCCTCTGAGAGAAAACCCTAGCCAAACACCTTGAGAGTTAGAGATTGTTATACCCACAATCCTCTACACATTTTGTTTTGGGAATTTCCTCATCTCCTACCTCTCCATTTCCATACTATTGAGAGGTTGATAGCCCAAACACTTATCACACCCTTTGAGAGTGTCAAGTGACATTTTGGTGCTGCTGGGAAGCATTGGAAGAAGCCAAGGATGGCAGATGCAACATGGAGCTTGTTGCGGGATCTGGAGAACTAAGACAAGACACGGTTCCGAGAAGCCTTGTTGGAGTAGGAGCTTGGAGGGCTTAGGTACATCGGGTAGATTAGGCTTGGAGGGTCTTTTGCTAACCCATGTATTCCAACTGATTGTCTAGTGGATCGATTTCCGCTTGGAGGGCGGCGGAGAGGTTTTTCGCTGAGTTCTTTGGTTTCCTCTTCGATAACGCGTCTCGGTGTTATCTGTGTTTGCATCTCTCTTCCCTACTCTTGTTTATTTCATTTTTACTGCTGTGTTGCTTTAAATATGGATTAGAGTAGTTGTCTTGCTTATACGCTTGTGTTTACACTATTCCGCACTTAGTATTAAGTTAGTGTAAAATCAACCAAGCCGTAACTTTAATTTGGGGGGTCTAAATTGCTCGTGTGTTTTCGACACATTTCCGAGCTTTCAATTGGTATTAGAGCGGGTACACTCGCTGTGGTTTAAATACTTGAGTGTGATCCTTGACCCTTTTTGAGATGGATAGGTCTCAATCCCTAAATGTTCCACCATTTTTTGATGGTAACAATTATGCTTTCTGGAAAGTCAGAATGAGGGCATTTTTATGCTCTATTGAGGATACCGTTTGGGATGCGGTTGAAGTAGGTTGGACTAGGCTAGAGGCTACAAAATCCACTTGGGATAAGGCAGCTCTTGCGGTGGCTAATGCTAATAGTAAAGCATTAAATGCTATTTTCTGTGGTGTGTCTCTAGATGAATTCCACAGGATATCTCACATGACAGTTGCTAAGGAAGCTTGGGAGATTTTGGAGACTACCTATGAAGGTACAAAGAAAGTTAAGGACACAAAACTTCAGATGCTTACCACCAAGTTCGAAGAGCTTAAGATGGGAGATGATGAGTCCTTTGATTCGTTTTATGGGAAGCTCAATGAAATTGTGATTGCGAAGCTCAATCTTGGTGAGAAGATTGAAGATACTAAGGTGGTGAGAAAAATTTTGAGGTCCTTACCGGAGAGCTTTCAAGGAAAAGTCACAGCCATAGAGGAAAGTAAAGATTTGAATGAAATTAAGATCCAAGAGCTCATTGGGTCTCTTCAAACGTATGAGCTTGGACTGCCTTCCCATAAGACGAGTAAATCGCTTGCTCTCAAAACCATCACCGAAAGAATGGATGATTCCTTCGAAGAAGATGGAATGGAGAAGGAAGTAGCATTTCTTGCGAAAAATTTCCACAAATTTCTGAAGATGAAGAACAGTGGGAAACCATTCAACAGAGGGAAGTTTTCATCTTCAAGAGGTGATAGGAAAGAGTTTAAGAGGAAAGAGGGGAAGGATTCTCAATCTCCTTCAGACATTGTGTGTTATGAATGCAATGGCCATGGACATCTCAAGAAGGAGTGTCCAAATTATCTAAGAGAAAAGGGTAAGGCGTATGCTGCGCTGAGTGATTCGGATTCTTCAAATTCTGATTCTGAAGAAAGCTGTGACGGAGAAGGAAACTACTCCGCATTTATGACCATTGCTCATGTGGATTCCTCAGATGATTTGGGTGCACTTGTGAAGGAGCTTGGTGAGCACTCTGATTTGGAATCAATTGGAATAGTTGAGGAATCTGAAGATGAGGTAGATGGAGAAGAAGTGGGTCTGCAAGAGAGTTATAATTCCCTCCTTAAGAAGACCGGTGGATATGCAAAGGTGGCTAATGCAGCCATTAAAAAGATGAAGAGGGCTGAGGAAGATTACAAAAGTCTTCTGGTGCGATATAAAGAGGCGAAGTGTGAGATTGAAACATTAAATGGTGAGCTATCAAAAGCTTACACAAAAGTGAGATTTCTTGAACAAGAGGTAGTGCAAGCACATGTCAAGATAGAAAGGGTCTCCTCCAAGAAGCTAGATGATGTTATTTCATCTCAGAAACATGCCTCAGACAAGTCCGAACTGGGATATATCGGAGGGAGCAGCTCATCAGCCAATGTCACCAAAGAAGTGAAGTTCGTGAAGGCCAAAGATACGATTGTAGAAGAGCCTACTCCTGAGAAAGTTAAGGCTGAAAAGAAGAAGAATGTGGCTGATCAACGGGTGTTTAATAAGTCCCGTAATCAATCAGAAGCCAGATTTGGATCTAGAGGAAGATCACTTCCAAGATCACAACAGGGTCCTAGAACGAATCATTTGTGTCACTTTTGTGGATTACAAGGACATACAAGACCCAACTGTCACAAGCTGAGAGCATTGAACAATGCAAGCGCTCCTCGGTCACGAGGAAGAAGAAATGACAAGAGGTCTTGGGGTGGTGAGCAACCAAGAAGTCAAAACCGTGATCCCAGAATGATGGACGTGATGAAGATGATCGGTGCCTTCACCAATTGTTTGGAAAGCTTCACACGAAGGTTTGAAAGTCCCAACTCTCGTACCCAATCCGTCAAGGATATCACCCCAAACGCACGTGACGTGTGGGTGAAGAGGGGTACTCATGCATAAGCATTATAACATGTCCATGCACTAATTCTTCCAATGCTTAGGGACATTTGCTGTTGCATCTTATCATGCATTGCCTTCATTTTATAGCATGTTTCTTTTACCTGTTTGGCTTGTGCCTGTTTTTGTTTTGTTGATCTTACTTTATTTCGATTTGTTTTTTAGTGTGTTCAAAAAATTCAAAAACCCATAAAAATTGAAAAATCTTCAAAAAGTTTGATCGCTCGTTTTGTGCATATCTCATGTGAGTTTGGCCTAGTACCTTCGTACTAATGGCGTAGTACATTTACGAGCTTAGCTTGTTATGTATGCACATTGATCTTTGTGGAAGAAATTTTGAAAATTATGTGTGATTGTTGTAAATAGATCTTCAAGCTTGTCATGAATGATTGGTCAATAGTCTTGATGGTCTTGATACATGCATAGACTTGTGTCTATATCTCTTCCCACTTTATTTATTTATTTATTTATTTTTTTTTTTGCAAAAGAGCTCACTAAATGTAAATCTCCAAATGAAAAGAGATATCGAGCTGCAAAAGCCTGTCGCACATACTAGTATTTGACTAGGAAAAAGGGAAAGCGACTTGTGTTTTGAAATGTATGGTGCTCAAAAAGCCAAAGGCTAATCCTAAATGTTGATATATCAAAAATATCAAGCACCGATCTCAAAAAGGAGATGTATCATCCAAAATGGATCAAATGTAATCAGTTTATGATTTATGCAGAAGCCAAATGAAAAGCTTCTAAGCTATGTAATCAATTTGTGGGAGGTCATATATACTCATTTCTATAATTGAGATAGTCCACTTGATTTCGTATCAATTGTGTATGACTCGATTGAATTGATCATTGAAGCTTCACTCTAGTCTAAGGACTATTTCACACTTGATACTCACCCACAACACACAAGACTTTGATTCAATGAATGCTTATCTCATTTGTGTGATTGTACATGTTCAAATGTGATGTGTATGCTCAAATACTTGATGATCAAACCCAAAATGATTTTTGAGTGTTTTATTATTATTTTTTTTAAAAGTGATTTTATACTTTCGTGTTCTTTGTTTTTGTTCAAAATGCATTTTTGTGTTTTTCTTCAAAAACTGGTTCAGAGGTTTTCTCGCGAGAAGCTCACGACTTAGAGCTTCCCGCGAAAAGGGCTTGAGGGAAATAATTTTTTTCATCATGTCACACAGAAACTCTCGCGACTACCTCGAGACCAACAGCTTCTCGCGAAATGCTGTTTGGCCAAAGTTGGATTTTTTTTTTTTAAATTAGACAGAAGCTATCGCGACTGTCTCGCTACTGTCTCGTGACTTAAAGCTTCTCGCGAAAATTTTTGTGCATCAGATGTACTTCTCGCGACTGTCTCGCTACTCTCTAACCCGCGGAAAACGCGTGTTTTCAGTTTATATGTAGTAGATGTGACAGTTTTTCAAAATCTCTCATTTCCCTCGCTAAGCCTCTCTCGAACCATTTTCAACCCAAATCACTATTTCATTCAAACCCCATCATTTTTCAAGCAAAATTTATGCACAATCCTTTCAAGGTATGTACCTATTACACTTTTCTCATCTTTTATTTTCAGATTATGCAGTTTTTATGCTTAGGGTTTGAAAATTGGGGATTTTCGAAAAATTGGGTTGGGTTTCCTTTTAAAGTGAAAAATTTTCAAATTCTGTGATTGGGCTGAGTCCCATTTGTCTTTTATGCATCTGTGTTGGCCCCATGAGGCGTTTTAACATGTATTAAGGCTAGCTTTCACCATGTTCATGCATTGTTCATACTTAGAGTACATTTGTGCATGCTAGGTGTTTGACAAAATGTCCGAGTGACATTTTTGTGCTAAATTGGATTCAAGTGACTTCAATTTATGGGTTTATACTTATATGACCTTGCTTAATTAGTTTTTGGTCACTATTTGTGTGTTTCACACTCTTTGCCCATATTGCACACACTATACACCTAGGCACCCCTCATGCATCTTGTACTGCACACACATGCATCAGCAGATGCACACACAGACACCAACACATGCACAACCTATGCACACACTGTTTCACTCACTTCATTCATACATAGTAAGTTGGTTTATTTGCTCTGCTTTGAGTATGGTGTGCTATATTGTGAGTTGTTGTCTATTTTACTTTGAACTAACATACATCTGATAATGGGTTCTGTTCTGTTTGTGCCTTCTATACTTGGTTCTTTTCTAGTTCTGTTGTTATACAGATGGCTCAAACCAAGCATGCAACTACAAAGAAACCAACTTCGAAACGAGCACGCACTGATTCTGATCATTCCAAGTCTGCTGAAGCTGATATAAAGTATAATGACTACTACAAGGACAAGACGATCATCATGGAAAGGGTGGTTCAGTTAGAAACTCTTAAGGACACATTCATCCCTGAGGTGTTCAAAGAAAGAACTTGGACCAAGCTGTTGAACCCAGTTGGGGTTGTCTATTCAGAGATAATCAGGGAATTTTTCTCAAATGCCACTATTGAAGGAGATCGCATTGAGTGCTGGGTAAGGCACAAAGAATTTGTGATTACAAGAGAGATCATCCAAGACTTCTTGGAGGTTCGTCCTCCCTCACAGCCAATTACGGTGGCATATGAGGACAGAATGGGTTCTACTGAGGAGATGATTCAACTACTTGGTGGCTCACCGAAGAAATAATCAATGGATACAATCCGATTTTCTCCGGAGATGAGGACATTGAGTTATGTGATGATTCATAATTTGTATCCGGTCACCAACCTCACCACACTATCAGCTCTAAGAACAAGATTTATGTATGATCTGTTTACCCATAAGGAGATAGACATTTGTGGCCATATCATCCACGTCCTAAAGAAGAGCATTACAAAGCAGAATTCAAGGACTGTAATGCCGTTTCCTTCTCTGATTATGGGTTTGATTGCTAAGGCAAAGCTCAAACTTCCCAGTGGTCTTACAGTAGTTCAGAGGGACTACCCCATTAGTGGTCATACATTGACTAGGAGCACAGCACACATCAAAGGCTCCAAGACTGGTGTGCATACCATACCACAACCACGTGTTGAGCAGGACGAAGGTGGAGATACAGAAGAGGAGATTGATAGGTTCACTTCTGCTCCAGAGGCCGCCGCTCAGCCATCATCTTCTGCTCCAACCCAAGGTTTTAGCAAACTTGATCAATTATTAGCTAAAATGGACCAGATGTCTACAGTGCTTGATTCCCATGTGCATCACACCGCGACCTAGTTTGCATACCTCCAAGGACAGATCACTGCATTGTCTTCACAGATACAAGACTTGTCTATGGCGTAGGGATTAGATTCAGAGTCGGATTAGTTCTAGCCTCTTTGGCCATTCCGGTCAAAAAGGGGGAGAAAATTTTGAGGGGGAGCTGAGGAAGAGCTTGCACAGTGTTAGGGGGAGCATAGTTTTAGACTTATAAGCATTGGTTATTGGTTCATAAACGGTTTACCTTTGTTTATTTTAGTTTTTATAACTGCTGTTTTATGCTTACTGTTTTTACTGCTTTTGTTTAAAACTTAAATACTCTGGTTTAATCTCAGTTTTATTTCAGTTTAGTTTGTGATTCTCTCAATGCTTTTGTAGCATTTTTTCTGTACTTTTAAGATATTGCTAATATGTCTTAAGTACCTCACTCTTGTGCCCTTGTAGGATTGTTCCTAGATGCATATATGTTTTTATGCATTGGTTGAGTGTTGGACATGCAATTGAGCTTATTTGCTTGCATGTCCGGATGTTCATTCCTTGTGTGAATGAGCATTGTGATCACTATTGTATAGTGATTGCGTGTTTGGTCAAGCCATGGTCTATTGCTTTATTCCATTTTGCTTGATCGTATTGTGCTTGTTTAAGTGGACAATCTCCATTACAGAAATGAGTATATATGACCTCCCACACATTGAATACAAAACTTAGAAGCTTTTCATTTGGCTTCTGCATAAGGCATAACAATTGGTCCATTTTATTTTGTTTGGACAAAAACATCTCATTTTGAGATTGGTGCTTGAAATTTATGATATTTCAACATTGATGATTAGCCTTTGGCTTTTTGAGCACCATACAAAACATATTAAAAAGAGTCGCTTTCCCTTTTTCCTAGTCAAATACTAGTATGTGCGACAGGCTTTTGCAGCTCAATATCTCTTTTCATTTGGAGATTTACATTTGGTGAGCTCTATTTGCAAAAACAAAAAAAATAAAGTGGGAAGAGATATAGACACAAGTCTATGCAAGTATCAAGACCAACAAGACTATTGACCAATCATTCATGACAAGCTTGAAGATCTATTTACAACAGTCACACATAGTATTCAAGATTTCTCCCACAAAGAACTAGGTGCATACAAAACAAGCTAAGCTCGTAAATGCACAACGCCATTAATACGAAGGTACTAGGCCAAACTCACATGTGAAATGTGCTCAAACATATACGATCAATCTTTTTAAATTTTTCACTTTTTATGTGGTTTTGGATTTTTTACACACACAAAACAAAGACATAAAAGTAAGATCAAAACAAAAGCAATGCATACAAATAAATGCAAAATGCACAAATGCATGAAGATATGACATTCAATGCATGAAGGGTCCTACAAAGATCGAAAGAATTAGATCAAGGACCAAAAGAGCAAAAGCTCAACCATAGAACCCTTCCTCATCCAAACGGAACAATTGTTTGGAATGAGTGTCTCATGAGAAGCGAGACGAGGGTTGGAAGAATGAGAACCGGAGATGCACATAGTCAAGGAGTTAAGAGCATTAAACACTTTCTTTAACAACATGCTATTTTCACTCAAATCCGGTTTATCATTTTTAGCACAACTTCCAAGAAGCTCAAGTTTCTCTTTTCTTTTAATTCTTTTAAAAGCTTGAAACTGAGAGCAATGAGGTCTAAGATGACCAAGGGCACCACAATGGTGACAAACAATGTGTTTAGGTCCATTAGGCTTTTTGGGAATGGAGCTAGCAACTTGGGTTTGTTCTCTCTTCAACTTAGAACATTGAGGCCTTATATGACCAATCACACCGCAATGGTGGCAAGTTGGAACAAACTTAGATCCACTCAATTCCCTAGGATTGGACCTAACCAGAGGCTTAGGCTTAAGAGCCTTTCTCTCCACTTTTTGATTTCTTTTATGTGGAGGAATGTACACCGATTTGTCCTTTGAGGCAAAACACACATTAGGCACAAAATCGAGTACCACAACATGATTGCAACATATATTTTCATCATTTTTGACAATAGGTTCAGCAATCAAACACTTGGCATGCATCTTAAGAGATTCATTTTCAGATTTAAGATCATCAACAAGTTTGTTAGACAAAACAAGTTTATCATCCAAGTCCATATTCAAACACTCAAACTCTTTCAGTTTTTCAAGAGAATTTTCAACAAGCTTTTTATATTTTTCAACCAATTTATTGGATTCATTGAGCTTAGCAATCAAATCATCCTTTTCACAAATGAACTTGCTCAAATTCTTTTGAAACTTCTTAGCTTCTTTCTTCAAGAGTTTGTCAACAACACCCATGGATTCATATAACATGGCATCACAATCATGAGGATAAACACTCATAGAGGCATTTTCACAAACACATGGCATGTTACAATCAACAACATCCATACAAGCATGTAAAACATTATCCATGGCAAAACACACAAGGGGTCAAGGATCACACTTAGGTATTAAAACCACAGCAAGTGTACCCGCTCTGATACCAATTGAAAGCTCGAAAACGTGTTGAAAACACAAGAGCTGTTTAGACCCCCCAATTAAAATTACGGCTCGATAGATTTTACACAACTTTAATACAAAGTGCGGAATAGTGTAAAAGCGAGCGGATGAACAAGTAAGCTACTCTAATCCATAAACTAAGCAATACAGCAGTATAATGGAATTAAATAAGAGTAGGAAAGAAGGATGCAAACATAGAAAACACCGAGACATGTTTTCGAAGAGGAAACCGAAGAACTCAGCGAAAAACCTCTCTGCCGCCCTCCAAGCAGAAATCGATCCACTAGACAATCAGTTGGGATACATGGGTTAGCAAGAGACCCTCCAAGCCTAATATACCCGATGTACTTAAGCCCTCCAAGCTCCTACTCCAACAAGGCTTCTCGAAACCGTGCCTTGTCATAGTTCTCCGGATCCCGCAATAAGCTCCATGTTACATCTGCCATCATCGGCTTCTTCCAATGCTTTCCAGCAGCTCCAAAACACTCTTTACACTCTGAACAGGTGTGGGTTGTGTTTGGGTACAAATCTCATCTCAATGTATGATAATGGGAGAGGGATGGAGAAGAGGCTACAATGATTTCTCACCAAGGATGAGTAGCTCTCTCTCAAAAGATGGGTGTGTGTGTTTTAGAAAACCTCTCTAGGGTTTTTCTCTCTGAATAGCCTCTCCTACATTTGTGGGTAATAAGGGTATATATAGTATGGATGAAGGGTAAGAAAGTCACTCTTAAAAAACCTCCAGGTAGAATGTTTCGCGACTATCTCGCAGGAAGGCCTTACCCGCGAGACACTCACGAAAACGACAGCCTGGCACGACTCTTCAACTTCCAGTCATGTGCTTCTCACATGGCTCTTTCGCGGGTTAGCTTCCAACGACACACCCGCGAGATCCACTGATTTTCAATAAAGCTTGAGTCTTCACCAACTTGATACTAAACCCAATACAATTAAATCCCACAAAATACAAGGAAATGAATTAAAGTAATTACAACACATTTTGTCATGGAATAAAGCCAATATAAAACATAGTTGTAAATCACAACTTTACAATATGTGATGATTGTTAGGGACATATGTGATGTAAATTGACTGATCCTTTAACAAAACGCACTTTACTTGTAATTGGGTAGATCTAGAATGTGTTTAGTATTTCAAGAAACAAGTGTTCAAGTTTAGTATTAAAGTTATGCAAATCTGACCAAGAAACAAGTGAAAAAGTGCTGATGTCTCGATAGAATCATTTCTCGACAGATGTCTCGACAGAATCATTTCTATCGAGGATTAATGTTGAAACTCGACAGAAGTTGTATATGTCGAGAATTACGAAATTAGAATTTCCAGATCTGATTTCACGTATATCCATGAGTATTTGCGTAGGGTTTTTTTTTCTCACAACTCTAGACATATATAAGAATTATTTTAAGGGCCGTAACAAGGGAGGCAAAGGGAGCATACGTGCATATTTTGACTACGGACATTCTTGCTCTAGTTCATCATATTCTTTGTAGAAGTTATTGCATCTTTGCGCCAAGGATTTTGTGATCAAGGAGTTTCTTGAGATCTTCATGTTGATGAATTGAAGAACTTTGCAGCCAACATCTTTCTCAAGTTGGTGTGTTAGTCACGTACTGGGATTCGTGTATCATTGGTTAGTTACGTACTGAGATTCATAAATTGAACGGAGATGTTGCTGCTATAATACAAGTCCAATTGAGTATTGAGATAAGGGTTCAATTATAGGTTGGTATTAGGTACTGAGATTCCTTTTACTTGTAACCGCTTGTGATTGATAATAGTGGATTCTTGAGAGTGGTGATTTTAAATTCACCCGGTGGGGTTTGCCTCGATGGTTTTCCCTATTCGTAAACAAATCACCTGTGTCAACTTATTTTCCGTTGTATTTACTTTAGTTGGTGATTTGTTTGTGCTACTACACTAATTGCATGTAATTGAATCTAATTAATTCACTTGGATAATTAATTGATTAATTTACCAAATGGGTCAATACGTTTTTTGCCTATCAGATGTGACAATTGGTGCATGCAAGATTTTTTTTTTTTTTAATAATTTGATAAGAAAAGATGATTTAAACCTTGGATATTTCTGTTGAAAATATAAAGATATCAGTTGAGTTACAAGGCTCTTAGCACATATAAGACTTCCTTTACGACACTATCACATGAAAAAAATATATAGAGTTCTTAGCTTCCTAAACAAATAAGGAAAAAAGAAAGAAAAGGAAAAGCAATAAAATTTTTATGCAAGCGTTTAAAAGAGAAAACAAAGAAGTGGGTGGGGGAATGTAGTTTTGATTGTCAGATACATTTTATCATGTAACCCTAATCGATTGTTACAGTTTTAGCTGGCGATCTCTTGTAATTTTTTTTGTATAATTAAAGTCTTTGTTTTGTATCAATTTTTTTTTTAATTTTATATTTTAAAAAAGAAGCAATACGTCTAAGCCGTTTTCGGCTCAAAAGTGGTGGTAAACTTCAATGTAAAGTAGCTAAACAACCAAAAGCAGAAAAACAAATTATATCTAAGTAAAGTACTTGCATTTTTATAATCAACAAAAATTATATGGAAAACTCTTTTTCACATGTAAGTAGAATCCACAAAAATAGATTATACATATATATCTAAGAGATATATTATACACATGTTCTATAAGATAATTTTAGAAATACCACATGCATCACTTAATCACAAGCACTAATGTAGATTGTATAAATGATTAATGGAAAGTGAATGTGCATACCTGAGATTGAAGGAGTGAGGACACCATCCCCTATAAGCATGGAAGTCCCAAGCATTGTGGCGAACAATAAGCAATGCTTGGCAAACTTGCTCTTCTCTAGCTTAGACTTGAGCCACGATGCCCTCTCTACACGACGGTTTGGCGACTTGATCAGGTAATTTGACACCTCATAATCCTCAGCCTGTTGGTTTGGGATGAAACTCACCTTGGCATACCGGTATAAAGAGAGAGTACAAGGCAAATGTCCCTCCTGTAATTGAAATGTTTAACACAAACTTAAGAGTGTGTTTGAAAGTTTGGAAGGAAAGGAGAGTAGAGGATATTCGGGGGAAGGAGAGGGGAGGGAAGTAGTTACCCTTTCCCCTTAATTATTTAGATGTTTAAGTAAGAGGAAGGGGAATGTATATCACTCTCATTTATTTGGATGATGTAAATATTTATAGGAGGAGAAGAGGGGTGAGGAGAATGGTCTTATAAAGTGACAATTAGGACCATGTTTTGCAAATTTTTAATAAATAGATATAGATTAAGGTAAAGTACAATTAACACCCATGAGGTTAATACCAGTCTGGTCCAAGACTTTTTAAAACTGACCAATTTGGTCTCTAAACCCAACTTGGATCTTAAACTGTTACTCATTTTTCTCTTCTATCCCTCGGTGGTTAAGAATGAATTACGTCAGTTTTGAGAAATTTTAAACTTGATTGACATTAGTTCAAACCTTAGAGTTGATTAGGGACTAAATTGGTCAATTTTGAAAAGTTTTGAACTTAATTGATTTTGATATTAACTCAAATTTCAGGAATGTTAACTGTATTTTACTCATTTATCTTTATAGTTTTGACCTTGATACGAAAAAGAACCATTTTTAGAGTAGGATCATACCTTCGCCCTTATCATTGGCCTTCAAGACAATCAACACGTACTTGATGAGGGAAAGTAAGGTGAGGGTATATAGGATCAAAGAAAGCACTCCCAGGATGTCGTCGTTGTGCTTTATACCATTGGGGAAGGTGCTCGAAAAGACATATAGAGGTGATGTACCAATGTCCCTATACACCACTCCAATACTTTGGAATGCTAGGTGGAAGATCACTGACCACTCTACTGCCTAAACAAATGGGAGTAAATGTAAAATGGCAAATACTCCTCCTTACCAGTTACCATGCATGCAAGAAGAAAGTTTCCAATTATGCAAAGTTGAAACATATTTAACAATGAATATGTACTGTTACTAGCTACCATACACTGCTACTTTTAATCATTACAATCTTGAAAACTTAATTGAGAGCCAATAGTTTTATAGTTCAATTGATATTTCTTGGTATCTTTAATTGAGACATGCATCTCCAGCCTGGGTTCAAATCTTCTCTCTTTTATTGTATCTATCGAATTAGCAAAACAAATAATTAGAAGAACATAGGGGGAAGAGTTACTGGCGGCAAACCTTGGAGTCACGGCCATGATGAGGTCTAGGAAAGTTGTGGGACTCGATGTCCAAATACTTTTGCCACGAAACTTTTCTCTCTTTAACCTCTTGAGAAACTTCCTCATTTCTTACTTCAGTAATGGCTTCTACTAAATTTTCAGACATGTCTATGACAATCTTATAAATATTACCGAGTGAGAGAGAGAGAGAGAGTTAAGAGAGGTATGTACGGTTAAAAGAGTTGGTACTCAAAAACTTAAAAGTGAGGATATTTATATGCAAATGAACATGGCAGAGTCAAGAATGATAGCTTGTAATTGTAACATTGATATACACTTCAAGACAAACTCAAATTAAGTTATAGAGAGATTACCATACGTACACACGTACGTATAAACACAATCACAGGCAAGCAACTAGGACAGGCCCCATTTGCATGCAATTAGGCGGGAAAAATGTAAAAAATTGGAGGCAGCAATTAGGCAGGATTTTAGTTTTTTAGTTTATTTCAAGGGTTTTAATGACCATTGTAACAAGATTAGTCAGATTTTAATTAGGGCACTAGTTTGTTAGCGTTTGTTTCAACCATTTTCAGTGAACCCTTGGAAAAAGTGGGTTGAAACAAGTCATGTTTTTTGTAGTGGCAATACAAGTCAAAAACGTAGTTTTTTTTTTTTTTTTTGATAGATTATAACAAAACCAGTCTACTATTCCATCCTTTAATGTACCTCAATTATTGAGATTTTTTTTCTTCGAAACTAATTATTGAGAGTTAATAAAAAAAAAAAAAACTCATTAAAAAAAGAAAAGATAATATTATTAATTCTGAGATGACAGAAGTGAGAAAGCTTTCACCTGGGGTAGCTAGCTGAATGTGGAGGAAGGCCATAACTTTTGTTGGGAAATTTAGACCGCGGTTGATAGAATTAATAAGTTTTAAACCCAAGTTGTTAATTAGATTTATTATGAATAAAACTTGTTAAAACAAACAAACATCAATATCATGTCAAAATCATGCAGCGGAAAAATAAATAAGACAAGATATGATGACCCAGGAAGACTAATGAAACCAACCAGTTTCACAGTAAAAAACCTGGGGGAAAACCTTCCCAAAAAGCAATCCACTATAATAAAGAGAAGTTTCAGATCTAGTACAAAATATTTGTCCCTAGACTCTACAATCCCCGTAGATGAACTCACAATAGAAACCTTCTACCACTTCAGAACCTCTGAACTCTTCAATATATGAACGCCACCCTTTGATGTTGCACGGATCCCAGTACGTGACTCACTCACCAACTAAAAGAAGATTGTTGGCAGCAAAGTTCTTCACTTCATCAACAATGAAGATCAAGAAGCACTTGGTTACAAAACCCTAAGGCGCAAAAGACACAGTAGCTTCTTTCAAAGAGAATAAGGCATTGGTCACCTTTTGCATATGTTCTCCTTGTATTCTCTTATGTGACGGCCTCTAAAATAAGCCTTATATAGGTCTAGGGTTGTGAGAAAAGAAACCCTACACAAATACATAAGCCTGGCCCAAAAATCAGATCTGAAAATTCTGATTTCCCGTAACCTCGATCGATTGGGAGGTGTCGAGGAGGTGTCGAGCTTTAAACCTCGATAGATAGCTAGGTGTCGAGGAGGTGTCGAGAAGGTGTCGAGGAGACAGAAGCTTTCTCGATCGATCCACCAGCTGTCGAGAAGGTGTCGAGATTGCGATAAGAAAACACCTTAAAAAGCTCGATAGATAGCCAGCTGTCAAGAGGTGTCGAGAAGCTGTCGAGCTATCTGTCCGCAGGTGTCGAGCTATCTGTCCAGCTTTAATGAACACCTTTTCTTCACTTGTTTCTTGGTCCAATCTTCATGACTTTAATACTAGACTTGAACAACATGTTTCTTGAAGTATTAAATACATCTTAGATCTAACCAAATACAAATAAAGTGCGTTTTGTCAAAGGATTAGCCAACTACATAAAATATGTCCTTAACAACTTTGAACTTTAAAATACCTTGGAACCGTCCTTAATAATCAATTAGTAAGTTTAAATAGTCAATTATACTGCAATTAATTAAAAACAAATTTAAGAGGGATGAAGTGGGAGGCCGTAACCATCCGTACGTCGTACATATTATTATAAACTTCAGACTTGCTTAATTCCCTTCCTATTCTATTTTTTCCCCTTTGTTTTTCCCTCATAAGAATCTCTCTATTTTTCCCCTTTGTTTTTCCCTTCCTATTCTATTATCTTAGATGCAGTACGTTAAATTCTTAATTATATTTAAATACACAATTGAATAAAATTTAATTGTTATTGGAAATTGATAGGCTAAGAATGTCTTGACCCCTTGTAATAAATTAACCAATTTGTTAGGACATATGTGAATTATTGTTAAGAACATATGTCAATATAGAATTGGCTAATCATTTGACAAAACACACTTTACTTGTAATTGGGTAGATCTAGGATGTATTTAATACTTCAAGGAACAATGTTTCAAGTTCAAGTGTTAAAGTCATGCAAGTTTGTCTAAGAATCAAGTGAAGAAGTGCTAGATTTTAAAGTTCGACAGCTAGCTTGACAGCTAGTATCTATCGAGATTTTAAAAGCTGTTTCAGCCCGATACTCGACAGATAGGGTATTTATCGAGATTTAAGAAAATCAGTTTTTCAGTTCTGATTTCACTCCAATCTATGAACAGATGTTTGGGCTTTCTTTTCTCACAACCCTAAATATATATATATATATAAGGATTGTTTTAAGGGCCGTCATAGATGATGCAACTCAATGCAAAAAATTTTCACAAGCATATTGTAAATCAGAGACATATGCCCTAGTTCATCTTTCTATTCAAGAAGCTGCTATGTTTACACACCGTAGGGTTTTGTAACCAAGGAGTTTCGTGATCTTCATCGTGTTGATGAACTGAAGAACTTTGTAGCCAACATCCTTCTCTAGTTGGTGAGTAAGCTGCGTACTGGGATCTGTGCATCGATTAGTTAGTCACGTACTGAGAGTAGTGCATTGAAAATGAGAGGATGTTAGCTGCAAAGTTTTTCAGTTTATCAACACGGTGAAGATCATGAAACTCCTTGGTTACAAAACCCTACGGCGTACAAACGCAGCAGCTTCTTGAAGAGAAAGATGAACTAGGGCAAATTGTCTCTAATTACAATATGCTTGTGAGAAACCTTTGCATCAAGTTACACTTACTTGCATCAGCTGTGACGGCACTTAAAATAATCCTTATATATGTTTAGAGTTGTGGGAAAAGAAAGCTCAAACATGTATATACAGATTGGATGAAAATCAGAATTGAAAATCTGAATTTCATAAATCTCGATAGATAGAGTATCTATCGAGCAATTATCGAGAAATTATCGAGCATCAGGCAAAAACTGCATTTTAAACCTCGATAGATGCTATCTGTCGAGTTTTAAAATCCAGCACTTCTTTACTTGATTCTTAGACAGATTTGCATGGCTTTAACACTTGGACTTAAAACCTTGTTCCTTGAAGTATTAAATATCTCTTAGATCTACCAAATTACAAGTAAAGTGCGTTTTGTCAAAGGATTAGCCAATTTTATATTGACATATGTTTCTCACATGATTCACATATGTCCTAACAGAAATGATAATAATTTTTATATTTTATTGGTCAATACAACTAGGTGTTCGAATTCAATTGTAATTACATTTTATAATCAAAATATTAACTTAAGTTAGATAATCAAAGACAATAGATATATATATATATATATATATTAACTACGTCTAAAATTTTCATCTAACTTAAATTATAAAATATTCTCTTGAAAAAAGCTGTCAAAATATTAATTACTTTTTTTTCATTTCCATAAAAACTTTCTTTAAATGAATTTTTAACCAGTACCCTAAGGGCACTCGTTAGCATTTCCTTTAATTATATCATCTCTGCTTACAAAATTTAAAAAAGATCAAAAATATATAAATAGCTATTTCTTCAATCAAATGTTTAAATTTCAAGTTTTTGTAGTCTTAAATAATGCATAAAAAATAAGTTATGGATGAATAGTAATTAACATCCAATTTTGAACAGAATTTAACATGCATGTTAAGAACATAAAAAAACATACAATTAATTCAACTAGCTTGTAACTCGTGCTTACGCATGGAAACATTGAACTATAATAGGAAAGGAAAATTTGAATAATTGTGTCAATATTTTTGTAGGATTATTAAATTATTATTATTATTATTATTATTATTATTATTATTATTATTATTATTACATTCTTGAAGAAATATTGATTAATAATAATATTGTTGCTGTTGTTAATATTTGAATAACAAATGTGAGACCTAACTTAAATTTCATCAATCTTTCACTACCATACAGATCTATGTATACAAAAATAAGATAAACATAAATTTGCTACTCTACAAATCTATTTATTCCAAAATCAAAAAAAATCAAAAAAAAAAAAAAAAAAAAGCCGATGGATCTTACTCCATAGACTTCTTCACTACAAGAAGATTAGACTTCTTCAATCTTTACTCCAAAAAGATTAGTAACGACTACTTCTTTTGCTCCTCCTTTCGGGTTTGTCTTTGGAGTCTCAAATAAAAATATTAATGCAACAAAGAGTGTGAATAAACGCATCCTTTAAATATACAAAGAGTTCTACCACTTTTTCATTAATATATTGAAAAAAATTTGTCAACCCATAAAAATAATATATTTATTTGAAATATAACAATGGAAATTGCTCTAGAGCTGCAACATTAACTTTGATGAATTGCAAACTAAGTCAAATTCTTAGCTCCAACATTAACAAATCGGTAACACGATAGATATCCATTTCAACTTTAAACAAAAACAAAAAAAAACAAAAAAAAAAACAAAACAAAACAAACAAAGAGTTATCCAATAGCCTAGAAAACAAAAAGGGTAATAACGATTTCAAGAATTTCCTTGTGAATTGAGGTTAATTAGTCTGTATAATAAACGAAAATGTTAGGATGTAGGAGTAAAAGTGTAAAACTATGAAAAGCATAGGTGGCGGCATGGGGCAAACAAATACTATTTCTATAGGCCTTCCAAACCTCTGCCTCTTTGGTGTCTCTCTCCACATGCTGAACCAAAAGTATAGGCCAAAAAAAAAAAAAAAAAAAAAGGAGTGAAGATCAAAGGAGAAAATTGCTTTTTGCCCCTTTCTGAAAAAAAAAAATCCAGCATTTTGCCCTCTTTCTCAAACTAATTAGGAAAATGCCCCTCTTTTGAAAATCAAGTTTTTGAAAATCGATTTAGGCCCTATAGCGGCGTTTTTAAAGACCTTATAGTGACGTTTTAAGGACCTATTGTGACGTTTTGTAACTCGATTTTCATAAAGTCGAGTTACATGCAATTTTTTTTCTTTTTTTTACCTATAGGTCCTTAAAACGTCACTATAGGGTCTTTAAAAACGTCGCTATAGGGCCTAAATCGATTTTCAAAAACTCGATTTTCAAAAGAGGGGCATTTTCCTAATTAGTTTGAGAAAGAGGGCAAAATGCTGGATTTTTTTTTCAGAAAGGGGCAAAAAACAATTTTGTCGAAGATCAAAAGTTGTTTCGTCTTTGTACCATCACCACAATAGGCGGTGATTGTTCCATTTTCTTCAACAACGGAACCACTTTGAGAACAACATAATTAATCAGTAGCCAATAAATTTAAAAAAAAAAAAATGGCAGATCAGAATAAGCCCCTCCAATTTTCTCAGTGAGACTTAGTCGACTACGTGTGGTGCTAGCCTTGTCTAAAAGTTGAAAACAAATTGTTATAGTGCTGTCTTACCATACTATAGTTAAGGCTCTTGGATTTAGAATTATCTCATTTATAGGGTTGTTTTGTACATATACACATGAAGAGTTTTGTATAAACATAAAGAGTTTGAAATTTTAAGGGTAAATTGTAAATTACACCCCTGAAGTTTGGAGTTGACTGGATTTTACCCCCCAAAATTTTAGAAACTTGATTTTACACCCTGAAATTTGGTTCCGTTAGCAATTTACACCCTACGGTTAGTTTCTGCTATTAAGTGACACATGTACATGCTGACGTGTTTTATTTTTGCCAAATCAGCCCCAAAACTAGCTATGTCGTTTCAATGAAAAATAAAATAAAAACTTACCTGGCATTATACAAACGGTACCATTTTGCCCAAGCTAAAGCACAAAAAATCCAATCCTAAAACTACACCGTTTCAGCCTAATTCTAAAATCTCAAATCAGTCACTCATATCTTCAGCTATTCCCAAATCTCTGAGCAAGCCTCATCGTGAACCCATCCACTTGAAAGGTATCGGCGGCAGCAGCTCATCGTGAACCCATCATCCCAGTGGCAGCGGCCTCATCGTGAACCTAACAAACGTCCTTGGCTTCTGTGAACCTCAACCATCAGCCTAGCAGCGACCACGACAACAGCTACAGCAATGGTGAGGTTTGATTACTGTTTGATATGATATGATTTAGGCTATTTTTATAGCTATTGATGATTTTTCATAATTCATTTTTTCTTTTTTAAAATTAAATTTTGAATACCGTTTATATTTACTATTACAGACCCGTGTAAAAGATTATGATGATGACTGTAAGTTCTAAACTAATTATGGTGTAGGAAAGCTCGCATTGTGTCGACCTGAGTTTAGGTTGTTAAGCACTTGGATTATTGTTGAATGGTTAGGAAAATCCATGAGTGTTGACCTGAGTTCTAAACTAATTCATGTGTTAAGCAGTTGGATTATTGTTGATTGGTTAGGCAAACCCATGATTGTTCTATCACATAGATGATTTCAACATCTTAATAGATTTCCATATCGGAATGAGATTGGTTTTTTTTTTTTTTTTTTTTTTAACAATTGATTGGTTTTTTCACGATGAGACACTGCCGTCGATACCTTTCAGGTGGATTGGTTCACAGGCTTGCTCAGAGATTTGGGAATAGCTAATGATACGAGTAACTGATTTGAGATTTTAGAATTAGGCTAAAACAATGTAGTTTTAGGATTGGATTTTTTGTGTTTTAGCTTGGGCAAAAATGTACCATTTGTATAGTGCCAGGTAAGTTTTTATTTTTCATTGAAACGGCGTAGTTTTGGGGATGATATTTGGCAAAAATAAAACATGTCAGCATGCATATGTGTCACTTAACAGTAGAAACTAACCGTATGGTGTGAAATGCTAACGGAACCAAATTTCAAGGTGTAAAATCAAGTTATTGAAACTTTGGGGTGTAAAATCCAGTCAACCTCAAACTTCAGAAGTGTAATTTGCAATTTACCCAAATTTAAATATATACAGGAGCTAATGAAGAGTCAACCCTCTCTCTTATCTCTCTCTGTTTTTTCCTTCTTCTCTAGAGTTTCATTTAAGGTCTGTTTCATTTGACTCCTCAGTTTTTGAATTCGATATAAATACTTTGCAACAAAATTAAGAAAAATAATAGGATAAGTGGCATAAAATTGGACTCTCAATTTGGATTCTAATTGAATTTGGCATAAAAATTAAAAATTAGGTGTGACACGTGGCACAAAATTAAGAATCCAATTCAAATTTAATTGGATTTTCTCTGAACTTTACCTATTAATATATATATATATATATATAGATGGTTAAATTTTCAAAATATATAATCATGTTAAAATTTTTAGCGGTTAACCAAGTTTTTTTTTTTTTTTTTTTTATCTCTATGATACTTGTCAAGCCAAAAATGCGTTGGTTTGCTATGCATGTGCATGCGTTGGTTTGCTAAAAAAGAAAAAAAAAAAAAAATATATATATATATATATATATATATATATGTATATTAGATAGTTACAATATACTACAAGGCTCTTGACTATTAAAATTACAATTATAAATTTAATTTTCTTAGATAAATTGATCATAACAATTATTGAAAAAAAAATTTGTATATGTACAAGTACATTGGAGTGCAATGATCAATTTATAGTATTAACAATGTCCTAAGAGCTGTGGTTAAGGTACATTAAATATTTTATTAAATAATATTTTTATACACTTTTTAGAAAAACAAAGTCAAATTATATACATATATCCAATAAAAAGCACACATAATCATAATAAATTTGTGCATACAAGCCAATAAATCATGAACAAGTGTATTTTCTTCTTTAGCTTGTGTCCTTAGCACACTTGTTAACAATGTTAGCTTCTAAACGTTTAGAAAAATTGGCAAATTGTGAACACAAACTTGTCTAGATATAGATCTTAGAGTCTATAGGTATTATTAGACAATGCTCAAGTTGATATAAGTCAAGATTCAAGAATATACAAGCTGCAGAAAAAAGAGTTCAGAAACTGCCTAGTTCGACCAATCGAGAAACAGGCTCGACCGATCGAAATACGGTTCTGCAGAATTCTATTTCAGCCCAAACTCTACTTAAATGTATTGGGTTTCAAGTAAAACACTCCTAGTATATAAAGGAAACCCTAAGCACGTTTTATAAGGCTTTCAGAAAGAGAAAAGTGTGTCTTTCTTTGTATCTAGGGTTTTGTACCAAAAAAAGTTCTTTCATGTCTTCTACTAGTGTTATTCCTTGAAGAATCTCAACATTCGATGTTGTAGAAGTTGCTGCCTTCTCTAGTCATCAAAGGTGCTGATGATCTAAACCTTCAAGGGTGGTATTGGAGTCACAAACAGAAGAGTTTGTGTTTTTTATCACAAGTGTGGGTGCTTGTGTTGCAAAAGCCTAGGAAAGAGTAGTCTGTGGACTCGGAGCTATCATGGGGTCGTGATAGTAAGTTTTCTACTCGAGGTAGCAATAGGATGTTAGTGGTTTAAGTCTTACTGTACAAACTTCAATTCTTTCATAGTGGATCTGTTTTACCTTGAGGATAGCCAGGTTAAATCATCCCCAGGTTTTTTATCAGTTAAGTTTTCCTGAGTCATCATAACATTGTGTTCTTTATATCTCTGCTGCTTTGCATGATATGATTGTTTTGTTTTAACCTAGATCTGAATAATAAATCTAAGTATTTACTTTGTTAATTAATTAGGTTAAACAAACTAGTTTACAGGGATCTAAAAACGTACAAGTGGTATCAGAGCGAGTTAGCTCTTGATTTAGGTTATTATACCTAGAGTTGATCCTTGACCCCTATTATCATGGATAATTTTAAGTGTCTTACTGTTTTTGATTGTGATGTTTTCAATAAAATGGATACTATTGTTTCAGTTGATCTTTTTAAGGCTTGTGAAATGAATTTGCAGGTTTTCAGTCTTTCTCAGAAGATTTGTGTAATCCCTCAAATACACTCTGCTTCTCATGAATTTTCACCTATAAAGACGAAGACTCGTGCTATATGGGTGAGAAAAGATTCTCTAAGGTGAGTGTTATTTACTTGTCCTTGATTTAATTCTTTCAATTAATTGTGGACATGTTTTCTTTTAGTTTTTGGTTGTTTTATTTTCTTAGGTTTTTTTTTTTTTTTTAATCCAAAAACATTGAAAATTTTCAAAAAGACAAAAATATTTTATTTTGTGTCTTGTTTTATTTGTTTTGAGGATTACATGAGTTATAATATCTCTCTCTCATTTTAGGACATGCTTGACATTGTGGAGAAACTTGAATAGAATGTGTTAAATAAGTGCTAAACTATTTCTGATTTTGTGTATGTACTAGTTTGTACATGTACTCATGGATTAATTAAGAAAATGATATTTCTTGTTTGTGTACCCTCTATAGCTTACTTTAGCACTGTCATGCATTGTTTTTGCATTTTATTCATTAAGCATAATATGTGCTTTTAGTTTTGGTCATAAATTTTTTTTAAACCAAAAAGATTTTTTTGTGTTTTTTATTACACATCATGAATATGTAATTGAGGTTGGCCTATTATCTTTGCATAACATGTCTGTGTACCTTGTTTAGCTTGGATGAGCTTATTTTTTATGCACTTTGCTAGTTTTAGCTATGTAGTGCATGTTGTGTGGGAGTGTTTATAGTTTTTTATCACATGATCTTGATGTTGAAGTCACATGCTTTTGATTGTTAGAACTAAAAAATCCTAAGAGAAATGCATAAATAACCATCTCACCACTGTTTACTAGCCAATCATGAACACCTTAGTGCATATCATAAGATTTTGTGCTCGAGAAAGTGTATCACATGCACAAAAAGAACATAAGGTGTAGCCTTGGATTAATATTCAAATTGGTGTGTACATTATTGGGTTATAATAAATTCATAATGAAATAAAATTGGTGTGTACATTATCTGTCTAATCAAATACTTTCACCTTAAAATAAAATTGGTGTGTACATTATGAGGCAAAAAAAAAAAAAAAATTACATGATTGCAAGCTTGTTTTCTAGGAGATGTGGGAGTTATATAATGTAACTCTTTAGGTGATAGTCACTTTCAAATTTGTGTGATGAATAATGTAGAAATTGTGCTTGATTACTATCTACAAATCACCTCACATGTATCTCATACTTTTACTAGTTGCACACACTTCACAAGTTATTCTTTGCTAAGTTTTGTACATGGAATTGTGTGTGAATCTAGTTTGGCCATCCAAGATTATGTTTTCTATGGTGTTTGTTGCAAAATATGTTTAAGGGTTGGCAAAATTTGTGTTTTTGAAAATTAAAAACCTTGTTTTGAAGTCCTGGGTTGAAAACTCAAGTTTTTGAAAATTTTTGGAATCATTCTCATGCATTACATGTCATGAAAAATCTTTTGAAAATTGATTCTGCAGAAAAATTTCTGGTTTTTTCAAAAAATTCAGTTTTCTAGAATTTCAATCGATCGAATCTACTTTTCGATCAATCGAAAATTTCTAGATTTTTCAAGTCTAGCTTCTGCCTGACTCGATTGGTATTTAATCAATGATCGACCAATCGAAACTAAAAAATTTTCAATTTCTAAGTTTTTGACCAAATTTTTTTTATGCATCATTTATGTTTAGGATTCACATGCATAGCATTGTTTTTTGTATCCGTTTTGCAGTCATATCTCTCATTGTTTTCACACCTAACATGCATACACTGCTAAATTGGGTACTCAACTTGATTTAAAAATTGATTGATTAATTTTTGAGTTCTCTACATTTTAGTATATGCTATTTTTTGTATGAACTACAGAAAATATTTTTCTTAAGAGATATGATGGATAATCAATGTACAAATATTTTTTCTACTCATGCAACTGTTTATGGGTCACATAGTGTCAAGTTTGCATTTATTGAAAGAGAAAATATTTTTCTTCATGTGTATCCTCAACTTAGTTTTTAAGTTTGGTTTGTGTGTCTTTATTTTCCCCACCTCCTAAATTTTCCCAAAACTATTTTTCCTATTTTTATAGAGGAAGAAATTTGTTTTTAAAACCTATGTTGTTTATCGGAGGAATTGTTGCTCTTCATATGGGGAGTTGCCTCTATTCTCTATAGAACTGGATTCATTTGTTTCCTTGATTCTCTATTTTCTCTTGACTTTTGTTGCGTATGTTTTCTGTTTACCTTTGTTTGAGTTGTCTTTATCAATATGTGACAAAAAGGAGGAGATTTAGATGAAATGTAGGAATATGTGAGAATCCTGTTTGTTTTGTTTAGGGAGAGTTGAAATTGTTTTTGAAAGAGGGAGAAAATAAAAATTTTTGCTTTAGTTTGAATATTTATTATTTATATGTCTTTCTTTCCACACATTCGGTGATGTGTTTTTTTTTAGTGTTTCCAAGAAAGACAGGTACATTCTGATCATGACCTTCTACCTCTTCTTGCAACTTCTAGGTTAGGAGTCTTAGATTGGAATTTTTGTTGTATTTAGGCGTTTTATTGTATTGGGTTGTTCTTGTATTTGAGCATTTCATATTGTATGTAAGTTTTGGAATTACCAAAGGGGGAGATTGTTAGGTTCTAAAAGTTTAGAAAAATTGGCAATTCGTGAAGACAAACTTGTCTAGATATAGATCTTGGAGTCTATAGGTATTATTAGACAATGCTCAAGTTGATATAAGTCAAGATTCAAGAATATACAAGCTGTAGAAAGAAGAGTTCAGAAACTGCCTGGTTCAACCAATCGAGAAATAGGCTCAACCGATCGAAATACGGTTCTGCAGAATTCTATTTCGGCTCAAACTCTACTTATACGTATTGGGTTTCAAGTAAAACACTCCTAGTATATAAAGGAAACCCTAAGCACATTTTATAAGGCTTTTCAGAGAGAGGAAAGTGTGTCTTTTTTTGTATCTAGGGTTTTGTACCAAAAAAAGCTCTATCATGTATTCTACCGGTGTTATTCCTTGAAGAATCTTAAGATCCGGTGTTGTAGAAGTTGCTACCTTCTCTAGTCATCAAAGGTGCTGATGATCTAAACCTTCAAGGGTGGTTTTGGAGTCACAAACAGGAGAGTTTGTGTTTTTTATCACAAGTGTGGGTGCTTGTGTTGCAAAGGCCTAGGAAAGAAGTAGTTCGTGGACTCGGAGCTATCATGGGGTCGTGGTAGCAAGTTTTCTACTTGAGTTAGAAATAGGATATTAGTGGTCTAAGTCTTACTGTACAAACTTCAATTCTTTCATAGTGGATCTGTTTTACGTTAAGGATAGTTAGGTTAAATCCTCCCCAAGTTTTTTACCTGTTAGGTTTTTCTGGGTCATCATATCATTGTGTTCTTTATATTTCCACTGCTTTACTTGATATGATTATTTTGTTTTAACCTAAATATGAATAATAAACCTAAGTATTCACTTGGTTAATTAAGTAGGTTAAACAAACTAGTTTACAGGGATCTAAAAACGTACAAATAAGACCATTCATCATAAAAAGTAAATTGCATAAAGATTTATTGATATTATAGAGGACAAAAATGCCTTATGCCATTTTCGGGCAAATTATATAGCATTATGCCCTCCTTCCCAAACTAATTAGGGAAATGCCTCTCTTTTAAAACTCGATTTTTGATAAATCAAGTTAGGCCTTATAGTGGCGTTTTAAGGACCTATAGTAACGTTTTTTAACTCGACTTCAATGAAATCGACTTATAGTGTTTTTTTTTTTACCTATAACTCGATTTCATTGAAGTCGAGTTAAAAAACGTCACTATAGGTCCTTAAAACGTCACTATAGGCTCCTTAAAACATCACTATAGGGCCTAAGAAATTTTTTTTTTTTAACTCGATTTATCAAAAATCGAGTTTTAAAAGAGGGGTATTTCCCTATTTAGTTTGGGAAGGGGGGCATAATGCTATATAATTTGCCCGAAAAGGGCAAAAGCCCATTTTGTCCATATTATAGATAAATGAT
Source organism: Quercus aquifolioides (assembly GCA_019022515.1). Classification (NCBI taxonomy): domain Eukaryota; kingdom Viridiplantae; phylum Streptophyta; class Magnoliopsida; order Fagales; family Fagaceae; genus Quercus; species Quercus aquifolioides. The sequence continues at coordinate 33,910,677 of CM032336.1, forward strand.
AGTTATGGACTTGTAATCCTATTCCTATCAAATAATTGCATTTTAATAATCGATTAGTTTGGACAATCCCCATGCTATTTAAACTACACTTGCCATATATGATCAGATGGGTAATAGACTTCTCATCCTTGTATTTCTTTTTATAGTGGTATGGGTAATTCTAATTTTTTTATTTATTCTCAATGATTGAGATAAAAAATAAAGATAAAATCTAAGTATTACTAGCCTATTTGCATATGCCATCTTCTGTCCTAGTTGATTTTTTCCTCAGAATGGTTAATTGACCTTTTCCTTTTTTTGAAAAAATAAATAAATAAAATTGGATGGATAGAGGGACAAAATTGCTAAATGCCCTTTTCTCCCAAACTAAGCAGCATTTTGCCCCCTTTCTCAAACTAATTAGGAAAATGCCCCTATTTTGAAAATCGATTTTCTCAAAATCGAGTTAGGCCCTATAGCAGCGTTTTTAAGGAGCCTATAGTGACGTTTTCAGGACCTATAGTGACGTTTTGTAACTCGACTTCCATTAAATCGAGTTATAGGAAATTTTTTTAATTTTTTTTACCTATAACTCGATTTCATATAACTCGAGTTACAAAACGCCACTATAGGTCTTGAAAACGTTACTATAGGCTCCTTAAAAACGCCGCTATAGGGCCTAACTCGATTTTGAGAAATCGATTTTCAAAAGAGGGGCATTTTTCTAATTAGTTTAAAAAATATGACAAAACGCTGCTTAGTTTGACCAAAAAGGGTATTTAGTAATTTTGTCCATGGATAGAGTATTAAATTCTCAATAATTGAGATACATAAATTATACCGATCTTTTACTACCTTCTATTATACAAAATGCGGCCTTCTTGCACATGCTGGCATCTTTTGTCTTATTGGATTGCTTGCGCTTACTCGATGACAATGATTGTTAAATTCAATAATTGTTAAATTAATAATAATAATAATAATAATAAGTTTTTAAGATAACTCAATAATTGAGTTTATAAAAAATCTTAACAACTCATTGTTAAAGGAGAAATTTACATCATCAATAATTTAATAATGTATTAAATTGGTGTTATCAATTAGGGTTATTTAAATGAGGCAACAGGGCAAGGTGGGGCTGGATATTTTCCATGTCCTCTTTTCGGGATCGGAAAAAAATTGCATGAGATAAGAGCTGGCAGGTTGGAAGCATTTTTTCATCCCTACTGATGAGGTGGTTTTGACATTGATGAGAGAGAGAGAGAGAGAGAGAGAATATGTAAAAAAAATTATAAAAATATTTTACATAAAAAATATTAAAATTTAATTAAATAGTAAATATATATATATATATATATGCACATTCAGAGCAGAAACAATCAAAACCATCATTGTTCTGTCACCTCTCTAAGACGGAATATGTTTATGGAAAAAATAAAGATAAAAGTAAAGGTGGAATTAATATGAAATTTTAATAAGCTATATATCAAAAAATTAAAAACAAAAAAGTCTGACCAAACAATTACAAGCTGGATTGTCTATCTGGATGAACTCCTAACTCCTAAGAAGTAAGAAGTACCGTTTCTAATACTCCTTCATTTTGTGGGTCCTTCATTTCATTTGCTTATAAATATCCTCATCACATATTGTGAACCCACACATCCACATGCACCTCCCTTTCTCTCTTAGCTCGTACGTATACGTGATTTCTCGTGGATTATTGCAGAAATGTCTGATAATATAGTAGAAGACACTCAAGATAGTGAGAAATTATAAGATCCACATTGTGGATAAGTAATATGGTCTACCATTCCACTAAAAAACTTCCACCTGTTTAAAATTATTAATTAGAAAAAAATTTTAAACAGAAATTAATTACTGACTCCACAATTTTAAACAAGTGGAAGTTTTTTAGCGGAATAGTAGACCACATCACTTGTCCACTAGATGACTCTATAATTTCTCCAAGACAGCACTGAAGTAAAGAAGGAAGTATCTCAGAAGCTCAACAAGAAGAAACTGTCATTCCAAAAGTTGAGTATACACAGTGGCGGCTCCAGAAATTTTTCTCAGGGTGTTCCTGGGTGGGCTTGCTCTGTTAGAATTTTTTTTTCTTCAGATTCTCTATTACAATTTTTTCTTCTTTAGATTTTATTTCAAAAAAAAAATTTAGCTTTTTCTTTTTGCTTGAAAGCAATGTTATGAATACTGTTTTGGCCCTTGTTTCGGTTTGTTTAGTGGAACGAAATATTTTAGTACCGATCTATTTCAACGTACCGTTTCAAGGTGTTTCGAGATTTCTAAAAAAAAATTAAAAGTAATATATATTTATATTTTCTTATAAAACATAAAATTATTGATCCAAATAAGTAAACCTCAAATAAAACAAATCATTTAGTTTTTCTTTTTTGACACTCAAATCATTCAGTTATTACATAATAATTACTGTTTTAGAATATTAAAATATAAATATGTAATTAAATAATAAAAAACAACAACCAAAAATAGTACAATAAGGGTGTATATATGTATATCAATGAAGTCAATACTGTACCGGAAGCCGTTTCGGTTTAGTCAAAGAAGTGAAATATTTCGATATCGATTAATACCGGTGTACCGTTTCGGAATTACTGCTAATTATATATATATATATATATATAATTATTTAAAATGATAAATTTACATTTTATATATTTTTATTTTTATTTTTAGAATACATATGTAACCTATTCAATCAATCAATCAATCAATAATAATAATAATAATGATAATCTATGATTTCAAAACTTAAAAAACCAATAATATATATGTGTGTGTGTGTGTGTGTGAAAATATGGAACCTTTATTACAATAGGTGAATATAAGTACATTGATGTGAGAATGGAACAGACGGAACCATTTACGAGGACTTGAATCACCTGAGTGAAAGGTTGAAAGCTTGCCTCATGGCCATCTGTCCAAAGCTTTAACCCATGTGGGGGTAAAGAGAGAAGATAAAGACAAAGTCCTCTTACTTCCCATCTCAATTTAAATTTCCATCAGAAATTCACGTGGGGTGAAAACCAAAAGGTGAAATGGAAAAAAGAGAAGAGGCTTGACAGATGTGTTGGTGAGAGCGAGACCAAGAAGAAGAAGAAGCAAAAGTAGCAGCAATGGTGTTCTGCAGCAACAACGCCTGCTAAATCTGGTTTTACAAAACCCTCTTCTTCTTACTCTACTTCTTTTCAACCCTCTTGTTTCCCAAAAATTTGCAAAGAAATCAAAACTTTTGCTTCGCTCCGATATCCAGTTACCAACCGAAACCCTCTTCTTTTTTGTTTTTTCTTTTTCTTTTTTTATTTGAGAGTGTTCCTAATTTTGATTGAGGGTGTTCCTAATTTTTTTTAGAGGGTAAACAAATAAAAAAAATTTAATTATTATATATAAATTTTTTTTTTTTTCAGGTCAGGGTGTTCCTGGGAACACCCTGACATGAACGTGGTGCCGCCACTATACATGACTCCTTCGACATTGAATCCAGCAACTTTCCTAGTCGTCCTCACGGCCATGACTCTAGCTCTAAGGTCGGCCAGCAACTCAATCACATTTTTTATCCCACAAAGTTAATTGATCTTAAAAGTTTAACGTTCAAGTTAATATTGGCTTTTTGACTCTTTATTATCGTGTAATTAATTAATGCATAATTTTAAATTTTAAAAAATTTAAATTTAAATATGTTATAAATAAGGGGATAATTGATTTATCATCTTGATATTTTGTCAACAAAAATTAATTGATCTTGAAACCTCAAAATTTTAAAATACAACAATTTTATACTTTTTGTTCATTTATTGTATGCATTTATAAACCGAAAGTTGAAGCATCTCATAGTTTTTTTTTTTTTTTTTTTTAATATATACAAGATAGAAATTATAGTCTAACTTAATCTAAGTGTATATGTGTGTGAACCTCCCTCTTGAAAATTTGAATCCCAGCCATTGTCCCCACAACCCACAAGCACTTATACTTGTGAAGTGATTATTGCGCCAATGAGAAGCACCTCTTAGTTAAGTGACTAAGATTCATGATGAGGAATCAAAAATTCAAGCAAGAAATTAACGAAAATTAGGTGTATAGACAAAAATGTTCCCTTTTTTAAATTTAAATAATTGATTTCGAAGGGATTACAATAGAACAAACCCCATATTTGAGGGTGTAAGGTTGAATTTAATCAACCATCTTGTTGGCTTTATTCCGTGCCAAATTTGCTTGTAATTTAGCAATTAGTAACCCTGTATTTAGGTGGGAAACATGTAAGGGAAGTGTGTGAGAGAGTGTGAAGAAATGCTCAAAATTGTGCAAAGATGCAGAGACTCGCGGCTGGGACTCACGGGTGACTCGCGACTGGTAAGCCGCCAACTGCAGCACACGAGTAAAGCGTGCAGAGAAGATGAACAGTCACGCCAACTGGAGCACTACAGGACAAAAAGTCCAGCCTGGCCGTTCTGTTAGCTCGCGACTTGAACTCTTGACTCAGTCAAGTCGCGTGACCAAGCCACCAGCCAGCTCTGTTTTGAAAAACCTGACTCTTCACATTCCAATCTCACCCTAGTATAAATACCCCTTATACCCATGAAATGTAGAGAGCTTCTAGATAGAATTTTGAGAGAGAAACCCTAGAGAAAAACAAGATTGATTCATCCATAATCTTCACATAGAGACTCTTCAAATTACTCTACTCTCACCCTCTCCATTGTTACATCCTTGAGAGGTTCTTACCCAAATCCTTTTCTCACCATACCCATATCTGTGAGAAGGCTATTTGATGCTTTGGGAAGCAGTTAGGAAGGGACCAATGACTATTGGTTGATGCTATGGGCTATAGCGGAATCCAATAAGTTAAAGAAGAGAAAGGTTCAGCGCAACCTCGTTGGAGCAAGAAGCTTGGAGAGCTTAGGTACACTGGGTAGATTAGGCTTGGAGGGTCTTCTACTGTTCATGTATCCCAACTTCATTATTTAGTGGATTATTGACCGCTTGGAGGGCGGCGGAGAGGTTTTACGCCGAGGGCTTCGGTTTCCTCTTCGATAACACATCGTTGTGTTATCCTTGTGTTTGCATCTCTCTTCCTTTAATCTTTGCCATTTAATTTCTGCTGTGGATGTGATTTTATTTGGTTTAGATTGTTTATCAATTCTGTTATAAGCTTATGTTCATTTTCCGCACATACATTGTTTGATATGAAGCGTGAATTGGTAATTTGTAAATTGGGGGTCTAAACGTTCATAGTGTTTTACATGCTATTTGAACATTCAATTTGTTCAGAGCAGGTGCACTCTTTGTGGTTTAAACACCTTAGTGCGATTCTTAACCCCATATTGAGATGGACCGGTCTCAATCCTTAAATGTTCCACCATTTTTTTATGGTAACAATTATGCATTTTGGAAAGTCCGAATGAGGACATTCTTGTGTTCTATTGATGATACTGTTTGGGATGCTATAGAAGTAGGTTGGACTAGGCCGAAGGCTTCTAAATCCACTTAGGATAAGGCAACTCTTGCAACAGATAACGCTAACAGTAAAGCCTTGAATGCTATTTTTTGTGGTGTTTCTCCAGAAGAGTTTCACAGGATTTCACACATCACTGTTGCCAAGGAGGCATGGGAAATACTAGAGACCACTTATGAAGGAACAAAGAAAGTAAAGGACACCAAGCTATAGATGCTAACCACTCGGTTTGAGGAGCTCAAAATGAGTGAGGATGAGTCCTTTAACTCTTTCTATAGCAAGCCGAATGAAGTGGTTGTCGGCAAGTTCAATTTGAGGGAGAAAACGGAGGATTCTAAGATAGTGAGAAAGATCCTTCGGTCATTGCCGGAAAGCTTCCGTGCCAAGGTGACAGCGATTGAAGAGAGTAAGGACCTTGATGATATCAAAGTCCAAGAACTGATTGGCTCACTTCAGACGTATGAACTGTTGTTGCCCATACAAAGGAAGAGCAAATCTCTTGCTCTTAAGACAATTAATGAAAGGGTAGAAGTTCACGACTCATCGGACGAGGATGTTGTCAATAAAGATGTGGCATACCTTGTGAAAAATTTTCGAAAATTCTTGAAATTCAAGAACAATGGAAAATTTGGTGATAAAGGGAAATTCCAAAGTTCCGGGAAGGAGAGAAAGGAATTCAAGAAGAAAGATGGAAAGGAATCCCAATCTTCACAAGGAATTACTTGCTTCGAGTGCAACGGGCATGGACACTTCAAAAAGGTATGTCCCAACTATTTGAAATCAAAGGGCAAGGTGTATGCCACAACTCTTATTTGACCATTGCTCATGTTGAGTCTTTAGAGGACTTGAATTTGCTTGTATAAGAGCTTGGAAAGCATAGTGATGAGGAATCAATGGGAATTGTAGAAGAATCGGATGGTGAAAAGGATGAGAGTACAAGGGGTCTTCAAGAAAATTTCAATTCACTCCTTGAGAAATCAGGAGAATATGCACGTGTGGCCAAGGAAGTTGTGAGAAAGATGAAGAAGGTGAGGAGGACTATAAAAGTCTCCAAGTGCGACATAAGGAGGCCAAGTGTGAGATAGAGACGCTGAATGGAGAGCTGACTGAAGCCTATTCAAAGATAAAGTTTCTTGAGCTTGAGGTAGTTCAAGCAAATGCCAAGGTAGAGAGAGTCTCCACCAAGAAACTAGATGATGTCATTTCCTCTCAAAAACAATTCTCAGACAAATTCAGGTTGGGATATACCGGAGAAGGTAGTTCAGCTGTCAAAATCACCAAGGAAGTGAAATTTGTGCAAGCCAAGGAACCTGTAGTGGTTGACTCTATAACTAAGAAAGTAGAGGATGAAAAGAAGAAGAATGTGGTTGACCAAAGGGTGTTGAATAAGCCCCGTAACCAATCAGTGATCAAACCTAAAGCTAGAGGAAGATCTCTTCCAAGATCACAAAGAGGTCCAAGAACAAACCATTTTTGCCATCATTGTGGACTACAAGGACATACCAGACCAAATTGTCACAAGCTTAGAGCATTGAAGAATGCAACGGATCAAAGGTCAAGAGGACCAAGAAATGACAAGAGGACTTGGGCTGTTGAGTCATCAAGAGGACGAAATGGTTATTCCAGTGTGATGGATGTGATGAAAATGATCGGTGCATTCACCACTTGCTTGGAAAGCTTCACTAGAAGGTTTGAAAGTCCTAACACTTGTACCCAATCCTATAGGGATATCACCCCAAACGCACGTGATGTGTGGGTGAAGAAGGGTACTCATGCATAAGCATTACAGCATGTCCATGCATTAATTCTTCCTATGTTTTGTGAATATGCTTGGTGTATGCTTTTTGCTAGTTTGAGTTGAAAATTGTTTGTTTGTTTGTTTGTTTTTACTTAAAATGTTTTTACATTGTTGCTTTTGATCAATCTTTTCCTTCTTGTGTGTCAAAAATCCAAAAACCACATAAAAAGTAGAAAATCTAAAAAGTTTGATCGACTTTGATGAGTTTTTTGTCTCGAAACATGTTTTGCCTTGTACCTTTGTACTAATGGCTTTATGCATCTACGAGCATAGCTTGTTCCCTATGCACTCATATCAGTATGGGAGAAATTTTGAAAGCTATGTAACTATTGTAAATAGATCTTCAATCTTGTCATGAATGACTAGTGAATGATTTTGTTGATCTTGAGACATGCATAGACTTGTGCCTATATATCTTCCCACTCTTTTATTTATTTATTTTGTTGCTAAAAGAGCTCACCAAATGTAAATCTCCAAATGAAAAGAGATATTGAGTTGCAAAAGCCTATCGCACATACTAGTATTTGACTAGGAAAAAGGGAAAGCGACCAAAAATTAAATTGTATGATGCCCAAAAAGCCAAAGGCCAACTCATCAAAGTGAAATATCAAAAAATTTTGGCATCAATCTCACAATGAGATATGTTGATTCAAAAAGATCAAATGATATGTTGAACATGGAGCCAAATGAAAAGCTTCAAAGATATTGTACTCAAGTTTATGTGGGAGGTCATATATACATATTTCTATAATTGAGATGGGTCACATTATCTAATGCTAGTTGCATATGCCTTGATTGAATTGATTATTGAAGCTTCACATTAGACTAAGGACTATCTCATATTTTATAGTTACACACAACACACATGTCTATGTTCTATCAATGCTATATTCATTCATGTGATTGTACTTGATTAAAAGTGTTTTCACATGCTCAGTCTTTGTTGACCAAACATAAAAAGATTTTTGAAGTGTTTTAGTTATTTTTGGAAAGTACTTTGTTTTTACAAAAATTGTTAAAATTTTCAAATCTAGTGTTGCCCTGTTTTGGCGACTCAGTCGCGGATTGGTCCAGTCGCATGTCCCAGTCGTAAGCCCGCTCTGAGATTTTTCACGGCTCACTGGTAGGTCAATGTCCCTGTCACAAAAAATACTTAGAATATTTTTCAAATTTTGGGTTTTTATGTTTCTCGCGGCTCAGTGTGGCGACTTGTTCGCGAGTGGAAGGTCCAGTCGTGAGGGGTACACAAAGATTTTCACGGCTCACCTCGCGACTCTCTTGCGGGTAGACCTTCCAGTCACGAAAAACACTTAGAAAATTTTTCAACTTTTTGTGTTTAAGTGTTCTGGCGGCTGACCCTGGCGACTTGCACGCGACTTGATCCAATCGCGAAAAACGCGTGTTTTGCGCATATTGGGCAGTTTTTAAAACATTTCAGTTTTTCCCTCAAACTTTTGTGACTGTTCATTGTCTTCCCCATTTCATTTCTCTCAAACTCACCGTGTCACTCTCGAAAAACCTCCATTTTTGCATCTTTTCAACATCATTCTCAAAGAAAAAGGTATGGGTTTCTATTTTCTCACTCTATTTTACATGTTTATAAGTGTATTACTTCATTTTGTGAGATTTTGTTGAGTTTGTGTGCTTTGCAATGGTCGAACATGGGTTTGCTTAAAATGTTGGGTTTGGTTGTTTGTGGTTGGTTGTTTTTGTTGCTAGACTGCTGAATATGTTTGCTATCATGATTAAGTTTCATTGAGCTAGTCTGTAATCTAACCTTTGTTGTTTGAAATATTTCACACCCATAAGATATATGTGTTTGGGTTCTCTGTGATTTACTCTGAGTGTGAGTATGGTTGTTTCAGAATGACTAAGGTTTGTGATTGTTTGGCTAATAATGCTTTGATTTGGTGTTGCCATATTTGTATGTGCTTCTGTCTTAAGGGTATAACTTGAACATTTCATGTTTATTAAGATATGTCTCAGAGACATATGCTTACTTTTGACTGATAACTTGAACATTTCATGTTTATTAAGATATGTCTCATAGACATATGCTTACTTTTGACTGAGTGTGGTTTACGCTGTCCAACTATAGCTGATTAGTGCTTGTTGCAGTCTGCATCAGTATAGACTATACTTGATTGAGTTGTTGGGTTTTGATTTAAGCTATTTTTCTCTGGTTCTCAACTGTGCTTGGTCTATATGCTGTCTTGACACTCTATTACTCCCTATGTAACTAACTTGTTACTAATACGTGTGCATTTCCACCTATTATGCTCTGCTATTGTTATGGCCTCTTCTGCTTGTTTACAGATGGCTCCCACTCCTACAAAGAAGAAGACTCCTACTAAGAAGGCTGACAAAAGGCTGAAAATGGACCATAACCTATTTAGGTCTGTTCAACACTTTGAGAGATACAGAGATTCTTTCTTGAAAGGAACCATTATTCAGGAAAGGTTTGTAGACTTAGGGGACTTAAAGGAAACCTTCATTCCAGATGGGATAAGTTGCTGAGTGACCTACCTGCAGTTTGTGAGCCTTTAATAAGGGAATTATATGCAAATGCTGTTATAAGGGAGGATGAGCTAAATTGCTGGATCAAAGGACATAAGTTCACCCTAGATGCACATGATATTGATGAGGTACTAGGGCTTGAAGGTTTAGAAGATCATGATTTCACCAATTACAAGGACAGAATGCTATCTATAGAAACTGTCCAGAATCGGATTGGTGGTGTTAAAGGGGGGAGATGTCTCAACACTAATGTCTTCCCTGCTGACATAAGGTGCCTGACCACCATCATGATGTTCAACCTGTATCCAATAAGGAAGCTGACTACAATCAACAATGCTAGAGCTATCTTCCTCATAGAGCTCAAGGAGAAAACCTTCATTGACATCAGCTCACACATATTTGACACAATTGTGGATGAGACTAGAATCACCTCTAGGCCCAAGCTGACCTTTCCTAGCCTTCTCATGAGGCTTTTCAGAGCAAAAGGTGTTGCAATCCCTCAAGATATTAGTCCCATGACTCCACTCTCAGCCATTAACAAACAAACCATCACAAGGATACAAGTTCGTCTTCCAGGTGATGAAAAGGAGGGTGACCAAGGAGAAGGTGATCCAATGGAAACTGAAGCAGAGGCTGCAGGACAGACATCCACACCCAAAAGCAAAGGCAAGAGGAGCAGGGCTTCAACTTCATCAGCTATACCTCCAGATGCATTTCAGATCATCCTGGAGAGGATTGATGGACTCAGAGAGGTTTAGAATGAGCATACTGATAGGATGGCAGCAATTCAAGATTAGCTCAACATACTTTCAACCAAGTTTGACAGCATCAACACCCAGCGGTGACCCTTTGGCCATTCCAGTCAAAAAGGAGGAGAATTTTTTTTGAGAAGCAACTCTTGAGGGGGAGTGTCATTTTAAGGGGGAGCAGCCAAAAACAGTGTTTATCTAGTTTATTGTTCAGTCTTATTTTATGTTTATGATTATGGTGTTGGTTATGGTATTATGTTTTTGAATGCTGTTTTCATTATGAGTTTGATACAATGTGCTAAACGGTTTGGTTATTCGGCTGGTTTTTAAAACTCATGGATATGTTTGGGTGTGAAACTTTGGTTTATTAATACTTAAGATGTTTTTTAGTATGTGTTAAGGTGTTTGTACCTGTTGCTTTTGTAAGCTTTTAAGATTTTTGTACTCATGCTTTGTAGCTTTAGTACTTGTTGATAAATGTCATGCATTTTCTTTAAGTACATCACTCTTGTGCCCTTTGTTGGATTTTTATCCTTAATGCAATTACCTTGAGTTGTTGCATTGGTTAAGTGTTGGACATGCAAATGATACTTTGTAATTGAGCTTATTAGCTTGCATGTCCGAATGTTCATTCCATGTGTGAATGAGCATTGTGATCACTATTTACAATGATTGTTCGTTTTTGGTCAAGCCTTGGTTTATTACTTATTTCCATTTTGCTTGATCACATTGTGATTGCTTCATATGCATTACAAGTTTTCTACATACAATGATCAAATTATGTTGTTATGTTTCAGGAGATACTTGTTCTTATGATTCAAGAGCTTCTCAAATTTTAGAGTTAGGTGTGAGTGAGTTTTGTTCAACTGTTCTCAACTTACATGTTAAGTCTAGAGTCTGTTGTAGGGTTTTGTCACGGAATAGCTAAAGGGGGAGATTGTAAGGTTGAATTTAATCAACCATCTTGTTGGCTTTATTCCGTGCCAAATTTTCTTGTAATTTAGCAATTAGTAACCTTATATTTAGGTGTGAATCATTTAAGGGAAGTGTGTGAGAGAGTGTGAAGAAATGCTCAAGATTGTGCAAGGATGCAGAGCGGCTGGGACTCGCGGGTGACCCAACTGCAACACACAAGTGAAGCATGCAGAGAAGATGAACAGTCACGCCAGCTGGAGCACTACAGGACAAAAAGTACAGTCTGGCCGTTCTGTTAGCTCGCGACTTGAACTCGCGACTCAGTCAAGTCGCAAGGCCAAGCCACCAGCCAGCTCTGTTTTGAAAAACCTGACTCTTCGCATTCCAATCTCACCCTAGTATAAATACCTCTTATACTCACGAAATGTAGAGAGTTTCTAGAGAGAATTTTGAGAGAGGAACCCTAAAGAAAAACAAGATTGATTCATCGACAATCTTCACATAGAGACTCTTCAAATTCCTCTACTCTTACCCTCTCCATTGTTACATCCTTGAGAGGTTTTTACCCAAATCCTTTTCTCACCATACCCATATCTGTGAGAAGACTATTTGGTGCTTTGGAAAGCAGTTAGGAATGGACCAATGACTATTGGTTGATGCTATGGGCTATAGTGGAATCCGGTAAGCTAAAGAAGACAAAGGTTCGGCGCAACCTCGTTGGAGCAAGAAGCTTGGAGGGCTTAAGTACACTGGGTAGATTAGGTTTGGAGGGTCTTCTGCTGTTCATATATCCCAACTTCATTATTTAGAGGATTATTGACCACTTGGAGGACGGCGGAGAGGTTTTACGCCGAGGGCTTTGGTTTTCTGTTATAAGCTTATGTTCATTTTCCGCACATACATTGTTTGATATTAAGCGTGAATTGGTAATTTGTAAATTGGGGGTCTAAACGTTCATAGTGTTTTATACGCTATTTGAACATTTAGGGAACCAAAATGCAATTTACCCATTTCACTAGTATTTTTTCATAGTTAATTATCTTTTAATATTTATATATAAGACTATATATTTTTATTTTTCAATTGACCCAACTGGCCTTTTCTTTTTGCTGAATAATTGACCCTACAATTGACCAATGTTCGATCCAAGTTTAACACTCTATATATATATATATATATATATATATATATATATATATATATGGTTTTGCACTAGCAATATTTTTCTTGCATGGAAATTAACGAAGACAATATTATTCATGATATTTGACATGAAAATCTTCTTGTTAGGCCGTTGATTGGTCAATGATCTTGCATCTAGCATTCCAAAGTATTGGAATAGTGTATGGAGACATTGGCACATCCCCACTGTACGTGTATGCAGGCATCTTCCCCAATGGTATCCAGCACGAGGACGATAGTCTGGCTTCACTGTCTTTGATCTTTTACTCTATCACCTTAATCCCTATGATCAAGTACGTGTTCATTGTCTTAAGGGCCAACGATAATGGCGAAGGTAATTAATTAAGATTCTACCAATAGTAGAAATTCTATGTTCTTATTTCTTATGGTCGCAATAGGTTCAAATATACAAAATTTAACATATATTCATCAAAAATAATTGACTAACTCTGTTTTTCTGGTAAGATATATCTCTTTTTTTTTTTTTTTTCATCTCCTGAATTTGTTCGGCCCAATTGTTCAAAAAGTTTTAGTCATACCAAACTCTAAAGTCATTGAATTAATTGTTTATTCTTCCTTCTAGGATCACTTTTAATATACTTTTAGCATGTGATTTAAAGGGAGACTTATGGAGTAAAATTTCACAATTCATCCATTATTCTGACAAGAAGAGTACAATTTTCTCTCCTTTTTTTTTTTCTTTCTTCTCCTTGTGTTCTTGTAATCCTCAAAAGGTTTTTATTTTATATATTTTATCTAAAGAATTATGGAGTAAAATTTCACATGTGTGAATAAAGTCTCACATAAAAAGGGGAAATTTGAGGAATTAATATAATATATAATTAGAATCAAACCTATAAGCTTAAACTTTTGGATTAAGTAAAGTCTCAGCTCTCAATAGATTATATTAAGGCCTCTTGTGGAATCAACCCAATGTATTCTCTCCCCAAACAAAGGTTATATTGTCACACCCCAAACCCGATACCCGGATTTGTGACCATGACAGGCATGCTAATATCAAGTTTAAACCTGATATTAACAAAAACCAACTTAACCTTTTACAAAACTTTTACAAAAACTTCCCTCTTTCTTTTCATTCTTGATTCTTTACTTAAATGATATAACTTTTCACTTGACATTCAGAGCATCTACATTGTACTCAAAGAATAATATAATCCACCAGTTACTCGGGGGTGTTTGGTAGAAGAGTTTGAGTAATGTTGTTTGGGTGTTTTTGATATACGTGTGGGTGAAAAAATGTGTTGAAATGTGTGTTAGTGTGTTTAAAATGGTGATAAGGTTGCTTGAAATGGCCTACCAAACAAGCCTTAAATTCTGAATTTCACATAATACATCTCTTAATACTTTAAGGTACACAACTTTCTTTAGATCCTAAAATACACAATACTACAAAGCTAAACATCAAATTGCTAATCTGGGATCTATACTTTTAAAACTAAAATCACCTCCTTCCAAAACTCGACTAAGGCTGCTTCTGCTCCAAAATAAAATCTACTAACTGAAAGAGTGGAAGGGGTGAGCTACACAGCTCAGTAAGGGTAAGATACATAAGAATTTAATAAGAATGCATGTAAATCAAATCATTTCATTTTATAAATGTTCAGATAGGAGAACATCTTTTCATGCATAGTATTTTATACTATTCATAATAATAACTTATACGCTCTTCGTAGGAAAAATAATTGTTTTCCCTTTTCTTATCAGAATAATATTACCAAAATCTTTCGGATTGAATTTCTTTCATTTCTTACAAAGTCACCATATATATATTCTCATTACAAAATAATCATTTTAACTTAAATCGGATAATCGGTAACTTTGTGTTAAACTAGAAACATCTTAAAGAATAATAAAACTTTCTTTCATAAACTTCTTCTCGTAAAATATTATAACTTTTATAGTACTTAACGTTTCGTAAAGAACAGATATCTGATAACTTTTTAACATAAACTTGTACTTTCATTAAAAGCTTTATCTTTACAGAACACTAAAACTTTTTCATCAAATTATTTATCTTTAAAGCACAACAGAACTTTAGAAACTTTTATCTTTAAAGAACAGCTTTTCTTTTCATCAGAAACTTCTTTTCATGAGAGCTTTTAACTTTTCATAGTGCATTTAAACAAAATCATTCTCTCATGATCAATAACATAATATAGTTGTTCATAACATATTGGTTAGTCCATATCTGATAAGTCTATACTTATTTGAGAGGCTTCTAGCACCACTGTGCTAGGCATCCAGCATTCCCTACAATGTCAGGTATTCCCGAGATCACGTCATAATACATATCTTCAACCATGAGGTAGGTTGGCATCCTCTACAAGTTGGCCATAACCAACAAGAGCGGGTACATCAGAGCCAGTCCCACTTTTAATGGCCAATCAGATAACTTTTTCCATGAAAAGCCAGTAATTAACCCCTACTGGTAAAGTTCAGATCACCAGAGGACATAACCCGAAAACATTTCATACTTATACATCATACTGAAATTCATAGTTTGCATAACGTTTCATAATAAAAGCATTTTCATTGTTTTCTTTAAACATCATGTTTGTGAAATTAGTAATAGCATCAATATGCTTAAACCGTATACATAAGATTTTGAGAACTCACGAACATATCTTTGTCTAAAACATGATTACAAGTCATATCTCTAATCAAAAACCTTTTAATGCATAATATACTTTAAAATAATCTCATGACTTACCAAATGCTCATATAACTTATCCTTTTCCTGAAGGCAGAGGAACCAAAAGCCTACAGCCGAAGGAGTTTAGACTTGGGAACTAGTAACTCCTAAACCAAATATCAAAACTTATTACTATCAATTATTCCTTATCATAAACTTACACATTTATCCCAAAACCTATATCTTAGAATCAAGGAAATCCTAATCCCACCTCAACAAGGTTCCCACAAATACAAAATACATTCATCATACAACATGATGTACTAAATCATAGAAAAACCAACATTTTCACATTAATCTCATATCTCTATAAGAGCCAACTTCATTTCAAAATGTGCTTTGAGATTAGAGCAATAATGCATGCATAAACATAAAATCCTTTAAACATGGTCATATAACCATATACATTCATATGGCAACATAAAACACATTGAACAAGACAGCAACATGAAAAAACAGTAGAATAATTTAGAACCCCTCTTTTAGAGTACTAAACCTTGAACCAAGTTATACAAAATTTATCTATGATCTAGACCTACTAAATGATAAGCATATTAATTTATAGCTCAAAACATTCACCCTAACTTTAGAATTAAATCCTCAAAGTTAGAGTTGTCTTGAGAAAAGTCAAAGAAGAAACTAGGTGGAACTTGCTCATTGCATGACCGGCCAAGTCTTGGTCTTTGGGGTTTAAGGGAATAACATGTGTCAACATGCATGATGCTTTGGCATTATATGTGTTGAATTTCCATTGGTTGCATGTGTGGGTGAAATTTCTACTATACTATCTCATGCATCATGCTTAATTAAAACACCAACTATGTATCTAATAACTTAAACCACTTGATATAATTTTGTACGTACTTAGTATATATTTATAATACAAATAGTCATTCCATTATTTATAATCTTTACAATCCTTATTCAATGGCATTATAAAATAATATGCTTATTAAATACTCTTATATTAATTTTAGAAAGTAAGTGACTCAAAAATAATAATTAACCACTTGAACACAGGTTAACTATGAAATTGGGTCGGAGTGTTACATATATGGTTTCAATCACACATAACACAAGTTTTGAAGAGATTTCTAATTGAATTGCCTAAAGGTTCTTTTGAAAAATTAATAATATGCATGTTTTTATGCAATGAAGAATTAAGACATTTCATCTAAAGACGGAACAGATGGAAAATCTCATTATGAGACCCTCATAATGTTACCTCCTTTTTTTAAATAACAAAATTTAGCTACAAAATTGGTTAGTCTACAACGTTACTCAATATTTTTTTTATTTGAGGTAAATTTTAACAAATCCACAATTGGATTACATTTTTTTTTCTTATATCTTCCATGCTTGCAAAATTTCTAGAAAATTAAATATTTATAGCTATGTCATCAATAAATTGTTTAAATTGCAAGTTTTTATAATTTAAAATTATGCATAAAATATAATCTTATAAATTATTTAGTAAATAATTAATATCCAATTGACACAAAATTTGACATATGTATTAAAAGCATAAAGAACATACAATCTAACAATTAGATTTTTGAAATATGTAGTAATGTTAATGATATTGAGTAAGATTGTAACTTTAAGTTACAACCAATTTTGTAGCTAAACTTCATCCTTTTTTAAATGAAGATATAAATATAATAGATAGGTTATAGCTATTAAATGGAATAAAATTAATTAGGACGAATTATATTAAACTTAACATTACCTAAGAATTACACTATGTACATCAGTACATGTATATTGATCTTGATCATATGTATATTTATGCCTATAAGCTAGTATTATTTTTTTTAACTTTATATTTTCCATAGAGATAATAACTCTCTTTTTATTCCATATATAAAAAAATAATAATAACCCTCTTTTTTATACTTGTAAGATTTAAGTTGACAAAAAAGATTCTTCTTCTTCTTCTTAAAAAAGTTGACAAAAAGGATTATTGCATATGCAGAGCCCTTGATTACATAACGAAAATCAATTTCAGGAGGCACATTTGCCATATACTCTCTCTTGTGCCGGAATGTTAAGGTGAGTTTGATCCCGAATCAGCAGGCTGAGGGCTGTGACCTGCCAAATGAGAAGTCTGAGTTGCCAAACCGCCGAACACAGAGGGCATTGTGGCTCAAATCTAAGTTAGAAAACAGCAAGTTTGCCAAGCATCTACTATTATTGGCCACAATGCTTGGAACTTCCATGCTAATAGGGGACGGTGTTCTCACTCCTTCTATGTCAGGTTTTTACACATTCAGTTTCCATTTATTTATTTCTACATTAGTGTGTGTGATTGTCTGATTGAGCCATACATGTTGTGTTTCATAAATTTTCGTATGCAGCATCATTAATTTTCATATATATATATATAGGCAAATATATGAAACTACACATAAATTGTGTATGCAAAGCTTACATGTATATTATACCTAAGATCATCAATCCGGAAAATAAAATTCCACTAAAGTTTTTTTTTTTTTTATGTTAAATAACCCATAAAAAGTAAAAAAGATAGCATATCTAATATATTAGTTTGTTTGTTGGGAATTTTTTTATATATATAAATATGCCATGTTATATATATATATAATTTTCTCATAATCAAAATTTCATTAATTTAGAAATTTTATGTAACGATTTTTAGTAATTACAACTTATGTTAAATTCATAAAAGAATTAAATTATAACCATATATTAACCATTTGGGTAAACAATAATACTAAAGGAAGATGCTAAGGGTATTATAAGTTTTACTACATGAAACTTACAAACTGATATAGTAATAAATGTGATTTGTGAGTTTCAACCACCTCATAACTGAATTTTGAATTGCTTCTTTCTAATTGGTAACACATCAATTTGTAAGACCAATGTGGTAAAACTTATAGTACATATAACACTATTATTATACATACTATATTATTTCCAAATTTTATTACAGTATTGAATATACTCATTTTATGAAAAATAATAATAGATTATTACAAACAGAATTTGAGTGCTTTTATCACTTTTGGAATGTAATAAGTTAAAACATTTTCTCTTTATTTTCATCTTATTATCCTTTTCATAACTTTTGAACTTTAAGAAGCACTAATAAAATAGAATGCAACAAAAATATATATAATTTAATAGAAAAGTTCTTCTTTTGATATATACCGTATTTTTTTAATGAAACGGATGACAACTGAAAAGGAAAAATATAGGGTGACGGATCTTTGTGAAATGGGCTAGGTAATTCCTCATCCATGGGTCGATGAAGGACCGGCCCATTATGTGCAAGACCTGTTGAGGACGAATCCGTCATGAACGGACACAATCCAGACGGATCTATCTGCCACGAGTCAGACAGAATCCCTAGATGGGAACACATGCGGCGTACACCATAGAATCCTAAGATAAATAGAATCCTAGTGCAAATAGGATTCTAGAAGCTGTTCGCATTAATGAGGAGCTTCTCTGTAAGGAAAAGACTTGTCCATCACGTTTGGGACATCTCAAAAGGATTTCTACAAGGAAAGGACTTGGACTCCAAGTAAAAGAGGTTAAATCTTCGACTACTATAAAACCCCAATACCCTCACAAATCGAGGTACGCATAATTGACCCTCTCTAGCACTCTGGAGTTGTAAAGGATTATAACTTAACCTTCGAAGGGTATTTGGCCGGCACCACACCGGTGCTTTCTGGAGGTCTTCTCTTTTGGTTGTGCAGGTGACTTTTTGAACATGTGAGCAACATGTGACTCACTGGTGATTTTTTTGGCATCATCAGTTGGCGCCGTCTGTGGGAAAGCAAGCGCTTCTTTTGTGATTTGTAAGCCACATTATCGCTTCCCGAACAAAAGAGTTGCACGGTGCTAACTCGCTCAATGGCAACCACCAACAACATCCAAGAGGAGGAACCACCCATGACTCCCCTCAAGAGACAGGTACAAACTCTCGCCACAGCTGTGGAGCGTCTCATGAAGCAAAACCGCGACCTAGAAGAACAGCTGCGCCAGAAAAACGCAGCACCAAACAATCAAAGAAACCAAGAAGGTACCAGTGCCGTGCGAGGAGATTGAGAGGGGCCTGAAGGTAGCAATGCCCCAAGCAGGCCAAAACGGCAAAATATCAGCCTCCCATCCCTCATGGATGTGGCTCCACCTCCTATTATCATGGAGATGCAGGCGATGAAGGAACAAATGGAGGTCATGATGAACGCACTGAAGGGACTAGTATCCAGCGACCTTGACGATTTGGTCAATCAAACAGACTCACCGTTCACCGCGGCCGTCAACTCCTTCCCCCTACCACATAAGTTTCGAATGCCGCAGATCGACAGTTATGACAGAGTGAAGGACCCTCTGGACCACCTGAAGACATTCAAAACCTTGATGCACCTTCAAGGGGTCGCGGACGAGATAATGTGCAGGGCGTTCCCCACAACGCTGAAGGGAGCCGCGAGGATTTGGTTTAGCCGGCTGACGCTGAACTCCATCAGCACATTCAAGGAGCTAAGCGCCCAGTTCACTTCACATTTTATCGAGGGACATAAGTACAAGAAGTCCACGGTGTGCTTGATGAGCATCAGACAGCGAGAGGACGAGATACTGAGATCCTACATAACCCGCTTCAATAAGGAAGCACTTTCAATCGATGAAGCCGACGACAAGATATTGGTAGCAGCCTTCACGAATGAGTTGCGAAAGGGTAAATTTTTGTTCTCCCTATACAAAAACGACCCAAAGACTATGTCAGAAGTACTCTACAGGGCCACCAAGTACATGAATGCGGAAGACGCGCTGCTGGCCCGGGACGAAAAGCCCAGAAAGAGAGAGCGACAGGAAGACACGCGGTAGGACCAAGAACGGAAGAAGCCCAAAATAAGAGATAGAAGGGACGAAAGGTGCCCTAAGCCCCCAGGAAGAAGGTTTACAAACTTCACTTCGTTGAATGCCCTAATAGACCAAGTCCTGATGCAGATAAAGGACGAGGGGGCTCTAACATTTCCAGGAAAGCTGAAGAGTGATCCAAGTAAGCGATCTAGAGACAGGTACTGCCGTTTCCACCGTGACCACGGCCATGACACGGCTGATTGCTACGACTTAAAGCAATAGATTGATGCCCTTATCAAACAAGGAAAGTTGCAAAAGTTCGTCAGCAAGGAAAGAACGGATCCAAGTCCCCAAAAGCAGGCCCCCCTACGGGATAATGAGCGCCAAAGACCCCCCATTGGAGACATACGGATGATTGTAGGGGGAACCGTGACTGCCGGCTCATCCAAAAAGGCTCGAAAGACATACCTTAGGTTGGTCAATAACGTCCAGCTGACGGGTTCCATACCAAAGATAGCACAGAGGGAAAGCCCCACCATTGAGTTCTCAGAAGAAGATGCACGGCGCCTTCATTATCCACATGACGACGCGCTTGTTGTCAGCATACGTGTAGGGGACTACAATGTTCATCGAGTGTTGATTGACAATGGCAGCTCGGCAAACATCCTATACTACCCGGCGTTCCAGCAAATGGGAATCGACAAAAACAGATTGATACCGGCGAGCTCCCCGCTGGTAGGTTTTGGAGGAATAAGAGTATTCCCATTGGGCTCGGTCACGATCTCGGTGACAGTGGGCGACTATCCTCAGTAGATCACTAAAGACGTGACATTTCTCGTGGTCGACTGTTCGTCCGCTTACAATGCTATCATCGGACGACCCACCCTCAACTCGTGGAAGGCAGCAACATCGACATACCACCTAATGATCAAATTCCCTACGGATTATGGGGTCGGCGAGTTACAGGGAGATCAGGTGGCCGCACGCGAGTGCTACATTGCCATGTTGGAGATGGAGAATCACCAGCAGACCATGTGTATTGAAGAACAACGGACCGTAGTAGAGCCGGTTGAAGAATTGGAAGAGGTAACCCTAGATGAAGCGAGGCCTGAACGAACAACCAGGATAGGGACGTCGACCAGCCAGCCAATACGTCAAGCCCTCGCAGCATTTCTCAGGATAAATCGAGACGTGTTCGCATGGAGCCACGAGGACATGCCCGGGATTGATCCCTCAGTCATGGTTCACAGGCTGAACGTAAACCCCGCATCCCCACCTATCTGACAGAAAAAGAGAGTTTTCGCTCAGGAGCGAGATAAAGCGATAGCGGAAGAGGTCAGGAAGCTATTAGAAGCTAGTTTCATTCGAGAAGTATACTACCCCCATTGGCTAGCAAATGTAGTTATGGTTAAGAAAGCTAATGGGAAGTGGCGAATATGTGTCGATTTCACTGACCTCAACAGGGCGTGCCTGAAAGATAGCTACCCGCTCCCTCGAATTGACACCTTGGTAGATTCGACAGCGAGACACCAGCTCTTGAGCTTCATGGATGCCTTTTCAGGATACAACCAGATCAAGATGGAGGGGGCAGATCAAGAAAAAACTTCCTTTGTCACCAGCCAATGACTTTTTTGCTACAAAGTAATGTCGTTCGGACTCAAGAACGCGGGGGCGACATACCAGAGACTAATGAACAAAATGTTCACGCACCAAATTGGGAGGAACGTACAAGTTTACGTTGATGACATGTTGGTAAAGAGCCTACGCGAGAATGACCACCTGGACAACCTCAAAGAGACGTTCGACACCCTGTGATCGTATAACATGAAGCTGAATCCAAGCAAGTGCGTGTTCGGAGTAACGAGGGGGAAATTTTTGGGCTTCATGGCATCCCAAAGAGGCATAAAGGTCAACCCGGAGAAGATACGGGCCATAATGGAGTTAGAGCTACCGAAGACGGTGAAAGAGGTGCAAAGTTTGAATGGCAAAATTGCAGCCTTAAACAGGTTCGTCTCTAAGGCGACGGACAAATGTCTGCCATTCTTCCGCACTCTGAGAAAATCGTTCGAATGGACGGGCGAGTGCCAGAAGGCATTTGAAGACTTGAAGAATTATCTCTCGTCTCCACCATTGCTCAGCCCGTCCAAACCAGGAGAAGAACTCTACCTCTACTAAGCAGTTTCGCAAGCAGCAGTCAACGCAGCCTTAGTAAGACAGGAAGAAGGATCTCAACGACCCGTCTACTTTATAAGTAAGGCATTCCGAGGGGCAGAAAAGAGGTACCTCCAGATGGAAAAGTTAGCCTACGCGCTGGTAACTACAGCACGAAAGCTCAAGCCATACTTCCAAGCCCATACCATCGTAGTCTTGACAGATCAGCCACTGAAAAGAGCCATTAACAGCCCTGAAGATGTAGGACGAATGGCTCTATGGGCAATAGAGCTAAGCGAATTTGATATACAGTACCGCCCGCGAACCGCAGTAAAGGGGCAAGTTGTGGCAGACTTCATCGCTGAATATACTCAAACAGAAGGCAAAAGGGCACAAGCCCTCAGACAATGGAGCATCTACATAGACGGATCTTCAAACAGACAAGCCAGAGGTGCCGGTGTGGTAATCCGAACCCCGGAGGGATATAAAATCGAATGCATGATCCAACTAGATCTCCCCACGACCAACAACGAGGCCGAATATGAAGCCTTAGTGGCAGGGTTAGACCTCGCAAAAGCAGTAGGTGCTGAAAACATAGTCGTACACTGCAATTCCCAGGTGATAACAAACCAGATTAATGGCGTCTACGAATGCAAAAATGAAAGAATGAAGAA
Organism: Quercus aquifolioides; assembly: GCA_019022515.1. Lineage (NCBI taxonomy): Eukaryota > Viridiplantae > Streptophyta > Magnoliopsida > Fagales > Fagaceae > Quercus > Quercus aquifolioides. Next base: position 33,933,676 of record CM032336.1, read on the forward strand.
GTACCTAGAAGAAGTGAAGAATCGGATCGGCTGCCTTGAAGTCAGATTCGTTCAAATCCTAAGGGAGAAGAACGAATGTGCCGATCGTCTTGCAAAAGCAGCCTCTGCAGAATTTATGCTTGTCCCCGAACAGGTATTGTCGTTTGTCCAATTTTCCCCGCTTATTGATGACGAAACAAATGTGCAGGAAGTGAATTCTGAGAACAATTGGACTACGCCATTAACAGCATACCTGAGATCCGGCACTCTGCCAAACGACAAAGACGCTGCTAAGAAGTTGAAAATCCAAGCCTCACGATTTGTGCTGATCAAAGATGTCTTATACAAGAGAGGATTCTCTCGTCCGTACCTGAGGTGTTTGAGCCGCGATGAAGTAGACTACGTGATGAGAGAAGTCCACGAAGGTATCTATGGAAACCACTTAAGGGCACGGTCCTTGGCGCATAAGTTAGTCCGAGCAGGGTACTATTGGCCTACAATGTTGAAGGACGCACAGGCTTATGTCAAGACCTGTGACAAGTGCCAAAGGTTCAGTAATTTCATAATGCAACCGTCCGAGAAGCTGACCACCATGACGGCCCCTTGGCTATTCGCCCAATGGGGACTAGACATCATAGGCCCTTTCCCGACGGCGATAAGACAGTTAAAATTTCTAGTAGTTGGGATCGACTACTTCACTAAGTGGGTGGAAGCAGAAGCTTTAGCTACTATCACGAAGAAGAACGTCTAAAGTTTTGTATGGAGAAATATCATCTGCAGGTACGGGATACCCCGAGTTCTCGTCTCCGACAATGGAAAGCAATTTGACAATAACGCATTCAGGGACTTCTATTCGAAGCTAGGCATTAAGAATCACTACTCGCCGCCAGCACACCCACAAGCCAATGGGCAAGTCGAGGTCACGAATCGGTCCTTGATCAAGATTATCAAGACCCGGCTCGAGGGGGCAAAAAGCATTTGGCCTGACGAACTACCAAGCGTCCTATGGGCTTACCGTACCACAGCAAGAACACCCACTGGAGAAACGCCGTTTCGACTAGCTTACGGAAGTGATGCTGTCATCCCAGCAAAAATAGGGCTCACAAGCTACCGGGTGGGGAGCTACGACGAGAATAAGAACGAAGAAGCCCTACGCCTTCAGCTAGACTTAGTGGACGAGGTCCGGGCAATAGCAGAACAGAGGTTGGCGCAGTACCAGAATCTCATGGCAAAATACTACAACTCCAGTGTCAGGAATAGAGACTTTCAAGTTGGAGATCTTGTACTACGGAAGGTAATGGGCACTGCTAAAGATCCTTCGCAGGGAAAACTTGGCCCCAACTTGGAAGGACCCTACAGGATCGCATCATGGCGGAGGAAGGGGACTTACCACCTTGAAACTATGGACAGACGAAAGCTTCAGCACCCATGGAACACGGAGCATCTACGGAAATACTACCAGTAGAGACAATATGAAGAACATCAACGCAATTTCCCAGTTGGCGCTTTTTTCCCAATTGTTTAGTTTTTACTATTACTAGTTTTTTACTTCGAACAATTCTTTCTACAAGTGTCTTTTTAAGCCCAAGGGGGCAGGTATTTTCTACAAATACATGATTTTCTTTTTCCATTAATAAAAGGAACATTCAGAAAAAACTATGTTTTTTCTACTTAATCTCAAAGTCCAAAAGTGGACAGATTTATGTCCTCAAAATGGACGGATCATCCCAAAAGGATGAAAAATTCTAAGTCCAAAAGTGGACGATTATAATCTACGTCCACATAATGGATGGACCATCCCAATAGGATAAAAAATTCCAAGTCCAGAAGTGGACGGATATAACCAAAGCCCTCGAAATGGACGGATCATCCCAAAAGGATGAAAAATTCTAAGTCCAAAAGTGGACGGTTATAATCTACATCCACGTAATGGACGGACCATCCCAAGAGGATAAAAAATTCCAAGTCCAAAAAATGGACCGATATAATCTACGTCCAATAGACGGATCATCCGAAGACGATGAAAAACCTAAGTCCCAAAGTGGACGGGTACAACTTTGGCCCATTGACAGGACGGATTAACTAAATAAGTTACAGCATGGACGGGGTCTATCAAAGTATTGATAAAATCCAAAGTCCACGAAAAATAAAAACATGTTTAAATAAAGTTGACAGGTGCATTCCACAAACAAAATATTAAATCCGTCAACGGACCAAGCAAAGTTTAGCAAATAAATAAGAGCCCTCGAAGGGGAATGTCTACACAGCCCCTAAACATGACGGGGAGACCATAAATTGTTCTCCTAAAAAATTTACAAAACAATGATAAAAATAAAAATAAAAAAACTTCAGTTTGCAGCAGGGGCCACGATCTCCTCAACTTGACGGTCCTGACCACCCTTTTGTTCACTATCAACAACCGTCAGGTCCACAGGAATATTACTGACAGGGTCAACATCTCCAAAAAGCTGATTGGTATCCTCTGATTGGGCAGGTTGGACGAATGTTTGTTCTGGGATATTGATGGTGACGGTTGACAGGTCAAGCTCTGGGTATAAGCTCTTCACTTGACGGAGTGCGTCATCGAAACCGTCATTGTATGAAGTCCCCAGCTCTGACAGAAGGGCGTCGGAGTCACGGTACTTTTGGATTGCCATCTCCTTAGCTTGACGGAGTTCTTTTTCCTTGTCCTCTAGGACTTTCTTCAGACACTCCGTCATCTTGTAGTACTCATCCCGGGCCTCTTCTGCAATTTAAGTTTCCGCTCCATCGTCGCCTTCCAGTTCTTCAACTCAATAAGCTCGTCCTCCGTCAGCCTAGCTTTCTCACGAACATGGCCTAAGGTCACCTCATGGTTGAGACACCGTTCCATCATCCCCTTCATCATGATCATGGCCTGAAAAAGGATAGAAATTAATTCTAAGACCAAAAAAGGACGGACAAGAAGACGACAGATGAGTTACCTAAGTAATGCTAAAGAGGCCCGTCTCCCTCATTGCCTCCGTCGAGTGATTACCCAAGTCCTCATAATCCTCAGCAGTTATGATAAACGAGAGCCTCTCCAGGGCATACTTGGAATCCTCGCGGAGCAGGACGGGTGGCTTCTTCTAGCTGACCGACGGACCAGTCGTTAGGCCTTTACCAACCCCATGCTTCACTGGGGTCACCGTCTTAACATTCCCGGCCATTAACCCGAAGATGGGCTCTAGAGGAACCTTGCATTTCTTGGGTGCACAGTCTCCTTTGAACGGCTGCTTCCTTTTAGCTGACGGTTTGCTTGAGCCTGTCCCCATAGGATCCGCACCAGCTTCTTTATTTTTGGCCGCCTGTAATCTGATCGCTGCCTTTCTTTTAGCGTCATCCAACTCTAAATAAGTATACGGGTAAGGTGGAGAATGAAAACACAATCTATTTAAATAAAAGGGGAACGACGTACTTACGTTGACAAACTCGCTCTTCGTATTTAATTGCTGCCGGAGTTGGCTTGGGTCCGTCACAATACCAGTGGACGGTGTTAAGGCTGACGAGTTTTGCCCAAGTTCATTCCTCTGGCTTGGATTTTGCAAAAATTCTCTCAAGGAAGTTAAACTCCTCAAGATCAACCTGTTGGCGCCGTCAGACTGTAAAAAAGTAGACGGACGTCAAAAGTTCTGAGGAATTTCAAAAAAAGAAGCTAAAAAATCACTAAAGACCTTCATATGTTATATGATGGGTGTGTACCGGACTGGTCTATTATGCCCCAAGTCGTGTCGACGGGCATGTGCTCCATCTCCCCTGGATGACACATCCAACTGGCTCCCTCTAGAAAGAAGTAACGGCTCTTCCAGTCCCTATTTGAGTCTAGGGTTTCATAAATCACCTTCAAGACGGGGCTCCTAGGAACAAAACTATACATCCCCCTTGACTTGTCTATCTCATCTGGACAGTAACAATGGAGGAATTCCCGCATCGTCAACCTCCTTTTACCATTTGACATGGCTCCATATAGGACCTCCATTGCTATAAAAACCCTCCAGGCATTCAGAGATATTTGGCTGACGGACAAGCTCAGATACTTGAGGAGTTCACGGTGCAGGGAGCTCAGAGGAAACCTAAGGCCTGCCTTGAGCACCTGCTCGTACACTCCAACACCATCTACCCCTTCATAGTAACACTTTTCTGACTTATAGGGTAGACGGATGGGGATGTAGTCTAGGATTTGGTAGTGGGCCCTAAGAGTGTTGAAGTGTGGCTCCTTAATGGTGGACGTGAAAGCATTCACCGTCCACTCTGGTAGCATGATGAACTCCCTAAGTCCATCAGCACCCACGACGGACTTAACTCTTTGGTCTTCACCTTCATCAGAACCTTCCTCTGGCTCTATCATCTTCGTATCCTCATTTGTTAAGGACGGGGAAGATGCAGACGGACTCCTCTCCTCGCTCGGGTCATCTTGGTCTTTGTGACCTGACGGGTATACCTCTTCGTAGTCCGCCCCGTCACGGACGACTGATTGGTTACTCGACGCACTAGACATTGCCTACAGGTAACGACAAAATCTAAGACTCTGATGGGTTTTGGAATAGGTGACGGGGGCAAAAAGTCTAATGTAGAATAAAAAGTAACATAAGGTAAATGAGGAATGAAAGATAGATGGAGAGAAATTACTTACCAAGCTAAGGAGTGGACGGATGAAGGCGTGTACAACGGGAGCAGGAACCGGACGGACTAGTCTTTAACAAATATGACGGTCATGCTCTGACAATATGTTTCTTCGAAAAGTAGAGAAATGAGAGGAGAAGGGGGTGATATTTATAGAAGAAGTGCATGGAAGACGAAGCGATGTTTCGATCCGAGACAACAGCCAGTAGAAGAGTGACACGCGTCAATGAGTAATAAATGTGTTTCTAACAACCTGTCAAGGTGCAAGTACAACTCATGGATTTTTAACCGTCATCCCAATCTTGAACCGTCACCTTATGGGCCCTTGTGCTCAGAGATGACAAACCCATGGGGTGAGGGGGCAACTGAAGAGGAAAAATATAGGGTGACGGATCTTTGTGAAATGGGCTAGGTAATTCCTCATCCATGGGCCGATGAAGGACCGACCCATTATGTGCAAGACTTATTGAGGACGGATCTGTCATGAACAGACACAATCCAGATGGATCTATCTGCCACGAGTCAAACAGAATCCCCAGATGGGAACACGTGCAGCGTACACCATAGAATCCTAAGATAAATAGAATTCTAGTGCAAATAGGATTCTAGAAGCTATTCGCATTAATGAGGAGCTTCTCTGTAAGGAAAAGACTTGTCCATCACGTTTGGGACATCTCAAAAGGATTTCTACAAGGAAAGGACTTGGACTCCAAGTAAAAGAGGTTAAATCTTCGACTACTATAAAACCCCAATACCCTCACAAATCGAGGTACGCATAATTGACCCTCTCTAGCACTCTAGAGTTGTAAAGGATTCTAACTTAACCTTCGGAGGGTATTTGGCCGGCACCACACCGATGCTCTCTGGAGGTCTTCTCTTTTGGTTGTGCAGGTGACTTTTTGAACGTGTGAGCAACGTGTGACTCACTGGTGATTTTTTCGACATCATCAACAACATATCCCATGAATGTGGGAAGTTAAATTTGAAAACATGTTTCGTAGAATCTATTGTTCGCATGCGTTATATATACACTAGAATACAAATAAACCAGATAGCAACTGAGTTTATGAATGCATACATTCAATGGCCATTAACTAAACTTTATAAAATTACCTTCAACAAATTAAAATATTAATAGCTGGCACACACTCAGTGCGCGACACAAAATGACCTTTCTCCACTAATTAGTATTTGCAAAAAGTTATATACAGTACCTTATGTGTTGTTTCTTAGATTCTCCTCTTAAAATTTAGTCATATAACTACTTAACTAAAAAATACACTTTCATCTCATAAGAAAAAAGCCACATGGCATAATTTTAAGGAAAAAACCTAAGAAATAGCACCTAAGTTTTGCCCTTAATATTTACTCTACATTGCCTTCAAAATTAGAATAGGGAATTGTATGTGGCTTAACCTAGAAAAATAAGAACATTACAAAACCATTATTGAGAAAATTATCTGATCCCTTAGTAAATCAGCCACAATATCTTAGCTAACATAATTCTCAATTGGAAGACTCCATTATATAATTTATATTACTCATATATAGCATAATATGTATAAAAAAAAAGTCTTGTAATTCAATGGTATTACTTAGTCATCTTTATAAGGAAAATCATGGTTCAAATTCCCCTCTCCTATTTTTAACAATTATATATATATATATATATATATATATATATATATATATAGATAGATAGATATAAACACATATTCTACACATGCAATTGCAAGTGATTAAGCCAATATTAACCATTATGTACTCATGTATACCCCCTATTTGAATTTCACATACTTATAAATCTACCATATTGCTACCAAAAAAGGTTGTGATAAAAAACACTCAATTTTTCATGCTCTTGCTACGGTTAAGCGATCCTCTTTGGATAATTCATCTTTTCCTATTAACATATTCCATAATTTTCTCATAGTGCATTAACTAGACTTTAATCTAATTCATTTTCACAAACCAAATCTAAAGAACGAAATCTGAAAATTCCAACAAAAAAAGGAAAAAAAATCATAGACATATTCTGTACTATATAATTCAATTCTTGCAAGAATGACAAAGTTTAGCTTCAAAATTAGTTGTAACTTTAGGCTACAACCTTAATGTCTTTTTATTGAAAGTGAATTTTGACAAATCCACCACTAGATTACATCTTCTTCTTATGTCCTCTATGCTTACAATTCCATAAAATTAAAGATCAATAGCTATGGCATCAATAAATTATTTAAATTGCAAGTTTTTGTAATTTAAATTATGCATAAATAATAAGCTTATAGATCATATAGTAAATAATATCCGATTGACACAAAATTTGACATGTGTATTGTAGGGGGTGGATTCGAGCGCTCCCTAAGGATTGAGAGAGTGGACCCAAGCCCAGCTAACCCTCCAATAAATTTGTAGAGTATGGGCTCAAGAGCTAGGCCTTAGTAAAGAATGCAACGGTCATGCATGGTTGTACGTGATTGCTAATAACTAAAATGTGGGTTTGAACACACAATGAGGCTCCTCGGACGTGCCTTATGGAGCTGGAAATTCCTATTATCTCTTTTCAGAAAGGTTACAAGAGTTGAGAGAAAATACTTTGCTACAGTATTCCTTTTTCTCTGGTTTTTCGTCCGTCCCCTTCACAAGAGGGATTTTTACATTATATACTTCTCACTCAGTTGATCCTAGCCCTACATTTGTTGATCAATCCGGTTTCCACTTGAGTGCCTGTCCCATCAGCCGCATTCCCATACCTCCAGTGGGTTGCAGCGCCCAAGACGGCACTGTTCAGAGGTCCTATCCTCATTAATGCGGCCAGAGCATTAGTTGAGGGCATTTAATGTGGAGGTGACAGTTCACCTGGGACTTGCTCCTCCGCCATGCTTCAATGTCCGGTGATTGGTTCTTGCTATTTGCTCCTTGGATGCTTGGGGAGACTCCCCTTAAAGGTGTGCTGTATGCCCACTTTCTGGCCTCGGCCTACCGAGGATGTAACCATCCTCGGCAATGCTCCTTGAGTTCTGGGCTCTAAACTTTCGTCCTCGGGCCTCGGATCGTGGAGGCGTCCTCGGCGTGGGCCTCTGGGCTTGGTTTGGAGTGGGCCGGGGTTGCTGACTTATTCTGGCCCCACAATAGCCCCTCAAAATCATGCTGTCCGCATCCTCGGGCGGAAATGAGGATTTTGATATCCTCGGACCTGCTTCGCATCTAATCAAGTCTTATCCCTCGTCAGCGTTGGCGCCTTTTCAACTGCCCAAGGTGCGTTACTGGCGCTTCGATGTGCGTAACGTGTCTTGCATTAAATTCGGGCGGCTTTATGCTCCCCACGTTCAACGGGCAGATGACAATCTAACGGTGGAGATGCGTCTGGCACTTATGGGCGGGAAAACTTGCGCAGCTCTTCTTTCTAGGGTATAAGTACCCATTAGAGCCGTTTCCTCACTTTTCATTTGCAATCAAGAGCTCCTGCGCCTCTATTCTGAGTCCAGCCAAACTTCCACCTCCATCTCCAGCACAAAAAGCCAGTCCGAGGAGCTCCTCCTTATTTCTGTAAGTCTCTCTATCCCTTTCTGAGCTTCTTTTCCTCTCTACTCGTCCTTCTCTTTCATTCTTTCCTCCTTTAGTTCGCTTAAGCATCATTTGGGATGGGTAGACTTAAGAAGTATGTTGGCACTGAGGAGGTGATGGAGAAATTCATCACCGATTACTAGATACCGGCCAACGTGGGCTTAAGGTATTGTGAGGAGGGGGAGTGGTACCTCAAGAGGCGAGAGGGCGAAGTGGTGATTCCTGTCATCGCTTTCCTTGAAGGGGGGATGAGGATCCCCATGGGGCCAGTGATGAGGGGTTACCTTACCTACTTTCGGTTGACCTCCACCCAATGCGCCTCCAACATGTTCAGAATTTTGGGCAGTGTGGACGCCCTTAATGCAAAGATGGGTCTGAGGCTGACCCATCACGATGTCAACTACTGCTACAATCTTCAACATTTAAAGAACAAGTCCTATTACATGAGGACGAGGGACGACAGGGTCCGGCTTATCCAGTGCCTCCCCGAGTCCAACAAGGGGATGAATGAGGATTTCCTCATCGTGTCCGGGGCGTGGCACGATGGCCTTCATTGTCCGACGACGGAGGGAGCACCAGGTGGGACAGTGGGAATAAGAGGGGATTTTTAGATTCTAACTTCTTTCTCTGCGTTATTTCTTCTTGTATTGTTTGGTTTCTAACCACGGATGTGTACTCTCTTTGCAGATCCGCATTCCTATGCGCGTCATTTCAGCTTGATCAATAGGGAAGACTTGCAGAAGGTGCTCAGGTCGGCGGAATTTGAGAACGAAGCAGATCACCAAGTCAGAGCTGCGCACAAGATTTTGGGGTACAGTCCGCTCCAAAAGTCATTTGCGGCCCCAAAGTACGTGATCAGAGCTAAGGATCCTCGGCTGCAGAAAATAGCAGTGACCGAGGACGGGTTCGAGTTTCCCGAGGACACCTCTACTTCAGAAGGCGTCACAGTAGCAGTCCCCTCGTCTTCCCATACGTTCCCAGAGGCCGCGGAAGAGAACTTAGAGAGGGAAGGGGAACCTGTAGATTTTGGTCCTGCCGAGGAGGGTTTCGGCGTTTTTGAGCAACTCCATCAGTCCGAGGACCCCTCTGGAGACTTGGGTGATCCTCGTCTATCCGAGGCAGACCTCTTAGCGTCAGAGACATCTTCCCGGCGCGAGATGGGCTACAAGAAGAAGCACCAGCCAAGCCTGTCCGAACTACTAGAAGGGCAGCCGGGGAAGTCCAAGCCGAAGCTTCCTCCCCCATCTCCAAAGAATCGTCCTGCTCAGACCAGGTCGGCCTCAATACAATCCAAGCTTCCTCCTCCTCCGCCTCAGGCGAGCCCGTCGTCCAGGCATGAGCCTGCTGACCCTAAACAGAAGAAGGACAAGGGTAAGAGGACCCTTGAGGACAAGTCTGGGCCCACGCGGGAGGGCAATGGCAATCAGCGGCCATCGAAGCAATTGAGGATAGGCCCCTCAACGCAGGATAAACAGGTCGCTCCCCCGCCCGAGGTCTAGGCCTGGCTCCCCGCCCCAATGCTCCGCGGGGCTCCCTTGAGGGATGACTCCTCCCTCAGGGACTTTAAGGATGGCGAAGGCGCGTACGTGGCCGACGCTGTGGAGAGATGCCTGCTCCTGCCTGCGGACATGGCGGAGCTGGGAACCATGAGGAGTAGGGACGTCTTCCTCTGCCTCAAGCGGTATTTGGGGATGGTAAGACCTTAACACTTGTGCTTTTTTTTTGCTTTCATTTCTTTTTGAGCTCGGCTAATTGCAACTTGTCTGTTTCGTTTGGCAGGCTGTACAGGCCACCTTCAGGCTGGAAGAGGCGGCCAATGAACATGGGAAGGCCATGGATCTGGAGCGCGATAGGCGCTTGGTGGCTACCCGGACCCTCAAGACGTCAGAGGAGGACCTTGCCAAGGCCAGGGAGGAGCTGAAGGCAATGACCCAGGCTAGGGACAACGCAATGTCAGGCCTTGAGGGTGCCCAAAGGCAGGCCGAGACTCAGACAAAGCGTCTAGGTGAGGCAGAGAAGCTGTTGAAGCTCGCCGAGGATCAGATAGCTGGCCTGGCGAAGAAAGTGGCAGATGCCGAGGAGGCCAAGAGGGTGGCTGAATGGGCCAAAGGGGAGGCTGAGAGGGCCAAGCTTGAGGCAGAGCAGGGCAGGGAGGAAGCCTGGGCCACTAAGCAGGAAGCTGAGGAGGCAGCCTTTACTGCCGGGGCAACTGAGACAGCAGCTGCCTACAAATCCCAAGTCCCTGGGGTATGTAGGCGCTACTGCTCCGAAACTTGGAGCGAAGCCCTCAGACAGGCTGGAGTGGAGGCTTCTTCTAACTTGTGAAGGAGGAGAACGTGTACTACCCTCCTGTTATCCGCGAGACTGCCCCAGATGGCTCTGAAGCCGAGGAGGCTGCTGTGGAAACTGCTGCTACTCCGGGCGAAGAGGCCTCGGATACTGGGGTTACTGATGAGCCAATCCAAGGGACCCATCCTCCCGTGGTGGTTGTGTTGAGTGATGGCTCCAACGAGGACGCGCCTCAACAGGTTGTAGAGCCTTCCCCCGCTGCCCAGGTCTCTTCTGCCGAGGGGGCGGCCATTCCTGCTGTGCCTCTGCAGGCCATTCCCCTTGGTCAGGGTTCAGAGGACCCTGAGGCAGCTACGGGCCAGCCACCCACTGAAGCGGGCAACTAGGCCCCCTGGCCCTTCTGCCTGCTGCACTTCATTTCTGCATCTCTTTCCCTTTTTTTTTTTTTGCTTTATTTGTAATATGACTTCCTGGGTGCAATTCCCTTGTGTTTAATGAAATGAAAACTTTATTTCCTTTTCTGTTTGTTGTGGCTATTTCCTTACTTGCACGCTATTCGTTTTTTCGTATAACTTTGACTTCAATTGTACCTCGGCCAATCGCGGCATTTGATAATTATAACGTAAGGGCTTGTATGCTCGGGCGGACCTTTTATGTCCTAAGGAGCAGGTAGAATTTTGAAGTAGACACTTAGGATCTTTTAAAGTAGTTAGTTTCCCCTTAGGCATAGGTCCGAGGACCCAGCAGTTCTATGGTTCTGTCTAACACTTGGTTTTCTTAAAGTGGTTAGTTTCCCCATGGGACTGAGTCCGAGGACCATGCAGTTCCCTGGTTCTGTCTAACTCTTAAGCTTTCTGAAGCAGTTAGTTTTCCCATAGGACTGAGTCCGTGGACCATGCAGTTCCTTGGTTCTGTCTAACGCTTAGCATTCTTAAGTAGCTAGTTTCTCCATAGGACTGAGTCCGAGGACCATGTAGTTCCGTGGTTCTGTCTAACACTTGGGTTTCTTAAAGTGATTGGTTTCCCCATGGGACTGAGTCCGAGGACCATGCAGTTCCCCGGTTCTGTCTAACACTTAGTTTTCTTAAAATAGTTAGGACGTGAGGCACATAACTAAGATATGCTAACAATATGAATCAAAGTGGCTTCTTTATTAATAGTAGTACCTTTTCAGGTTGTTTACATTCCATGGACGAGGTACAGGTTTGTCGTCTAAATCTTCTAAATAGTACGCTCCTATCCCTGCCACCGAGGTGATTCGGTAGGGGCCCTCCCAGTTGGGTCCGAGCTTTCCCCAGGAAGGGTTCTTGGCAGTTCCTACAACTTTTCTCAGCACCAGGTCTCCCGGTGCTAGTGGTCTGAGCTTTACGTTGGTGTCATATCCCTGCTTGAGCTTTTGCTGGTAGTGGGCCAGCTGGATCATTGCTTGCTCTCTTCGTTCGTCTACCATGTCCAGGCTCCGCCCCAGCAGTTCATTATTGCTGCCTAGGGTGAAGGAGCTCGTCCTTAGTGTCGGGAAATTGGTTTCCAGGGGGATCACTGCCTCCGCACCATAGGTCATGGCAAAAGGTGTTTCCCCTGTTGAGCGTCGGGGCGTAGTCCGGTACGTCCAGAGGACATGGGGCAGCTCTTCTACCCATCTCCCTTTGGCGTCATCCAGTCTCTTCTTGAGCCCGTTGACAATGACCTTGTTGACCGCCTCGGCCTGTCCATTCCCCTGGGGGTAGGCTGGCGTTGAGTACCTGTTTGTGATCCCAAGTTCGCGACAGTACTCCCTGAAGGCCTTGCTATCGAACTGGAGTCTGTTATCCGAGATGAGGGTATGAGGGACCCCGAACCGCGTAATTATGTTCCTCCAAAGGAATTTCTTCACGTCTACATCTCTGATGTTGGCTAGTGGTTCGGCCTCGACCCACTTGGTGAAGTAGTCCGTGGCCACCAACAGATACCTCTTGTTCCCTGGTGCCTTGGGGAAGGGTCCCACGATGTCCAAGCCCCATTGGGCGAACGGCCATGGACTGGATAACGGATTGAGGACCCCTCCTGGCTGATGGATGTTTGGGGCGAACCTTTGGCATTGGTCGCACTTCTTGACATACTCCTGGGCCTCTTGCTGCATTCCCGGCCACCAATATCCTTGAGTGATGGCTCGGTGAGCCAGGGATCTCCCCCCTGTGTGGCTCCCACATATTCCCTCGTGCAGCTCTTCGAGTAGTAATTCCGCCGCTCCGGGGTGGACGCACAGTAGGTATGGTCCAGAGTAGGAGCGCTTATATAGCTTGTGATCCTCGGACAACCAGAACCGAGGGGCCTTCCTTCTAACCTTCTCGGCTTCTGACTTGTCCTCGGGCAGGATATCTTCTTTTAGGAATCTCACTATGGGGTCCATCCAGCTGGAACCCACCTCAATCTGGTGGACGGGGATCCCTTCTCTTGGCACTTCGCTTGCTCTCCCCAGATGTTCCACGAGTATTATCCGAGGCATATCCCCTGCCGAGGAGGTTGCGAGCGTGGCCAATGAGTCGGCATGGCTGTTCCCGCTCCTGGGGATATGAGACAGGCTGTAGAGGCTAAACCCCAATCGCAAGCGCCTGACTTGGTCCAGGTATTCTTGCATTCTTGAATCCCTGGCCTCCATCTCCCCATTTACCTGGCCCACCACCAACCTCGAGTCCGAGAACATCTCTATCGACTTTCCTCCCATCCTTTGCACCATGATCATCCCTTGTAGTAATGCCTCATACTCGGCCTCGTTGTTCGTGGCCGCGAATCCGAGCCTTAGGGATTTCTCAATGACATGATCTTCAGGGGATACTAGGACCAGCCCCACTCCGGACCCCCTTTGGTTTACCGCGCCATCCACATACACTTTTCAACATGATGCCTCTGGGATGGAGATTGCCCCAACTGATTTCTCATCACGGCTCTTATCCTCGGTCGTTACTTCTACGATTGGTTCGGCGAACTCGGCCATCAAATCTGCCAGAACCTGGCCTTTTATGGAAGTCCGGGGCATGTACTTGACGTCAGAAGCCCCCAGAATTGTGTTCCACTTCGCGATTCTGCCTGTGTAATCAGCGGTCCGGAGCACAGACTTCAAAGGCAATTGAGTTAGGACAACCACGGTGTGAGCTTGGAAGTAATGGGGGAGCTTTCTCGTGGCGTGGACTACAGCCAGGATGGCCTTCTCTAAGGGTAGGTATCTCACCTCCGCTTCGTGCAGCGACTTGCTGACGTAGTAAACTGGCTTTTGAACGCCATTATCTTCCCGTATCAGTACTAGGCTCATCGCATGGGGCGCCACAGCAAGGTACGCGTATAGGACCTCGTCGACCTCAGGATGGGACATGACAGGTGGTCGGGAGAGGTAATCCTTGAGTTGCCGGAAAGCTTCGACACAATCCTCAGACCACTCAAATCCTTTCCATTTATTGATCAGGAGATAAAAGGGTCTGCACCTGTCAGCCGACCTGGAAATGAACCGGTTCAGCGCCGCGATCATCCCAGTAAGCTTTTGGATCTCCTTGGGATTCTACGGAGGCTTCATATTGTGAATGGCCTTGATCTGGTCAGGGTTGACCTCGATCCCACGGTGGGTGATCATATACCCCAGAAACTTGCCAGAGCTTACGCCAAATGAGCATTTTGAGGCATTAAGGCGGAGCTTGTGCTCTCTCAGGACGCCAAATGTGCGGCCGAGGTCTTCCAAGTGCTCGGACACCAACTTGCTTTTCACCACCATATCGTCAACATAGACTTCGACGCTCTTGCCCAACATCGGCTCGAACATTCTCGTCATCATCCTTTGGTAGGTGGATCCGGCGTTTTTCAGGCCAAACGGCATGACCTTGTAGTGGTAGTTCCCAATGGGTGTCACAAATGCCGTCTTCTCTCGGTCCTCCAAGGCTAGGGGGATTTGATGATAACCTTGAAAAGCATCCAGGAAGCTCATCCGAGGATGGCCTGCGGTCGCGTCTACTAGCTGGTCTATTCGTGGCATTGGGAAGGGGTCTTTTGGGCATGCTTTGTTTAGGTCTGTGAAGTCTACACAAACCCTCCACTTCCCACTTTTCTTCTTGACCACCACAGTGTTGGCCAACCACGTTGGGTAAAAGATCTCCTTGATAGCCCCCGCGTGCTTAAGCTTATCGACCTCTTCCCTGATCGCATCAGCGTGCTCTTTCGACGGGCGCCGAGGTGGCTGCTGCTTGGGGATCGCAGATGGGTTGACGTTAAGGTGGTGACAGATGAAAGATGGATCAATCCCAGGGGCATTGCAGGGGTCCCATGCGAACACGTCAAGGTTTCTCTTGAGGAATTCAAGTAACTCCTCCTTCTCCCGTGGAGGCAGCTGGATTCCGACCTGGAAAAACTTCTCCGGATCATCGCCAATTATCACCTTCTCCAGGTTTTCGCACTTAGCATCCTCGGCAGGTGCATCTGGAGGCGCCACCTGGGTCTTTAATTGCTACGAATTTTCCTCGGCTGCTACCGAGGACTGTGCATCGATCCGATGGGATATGGCAGCCACTGTGCAATGCCTAGCCGTGGATTGGCAACCTCGGATCTCCAGAACCTGGTCCCCTGACAGGAATTTCACCTTCTGGTGCAAGGTGGAGGCTACGCCATCCAGGGCGTGTAGCCAGGGCCTCCCTACGATGGCTGTGTAGGGAGAGTATGTGTCCACCACTACGAAGTTCGCCTCCACCACCACTGGGCCTGTCTGTACGGGCAGTCTGATCATGCCCTTTGGGATGACGAGCTTCCCGTCGAAGCTCATTAGGGGGGAGCTATAAGGTGTGAGGTCTTCTTGTTTTAGCCCCAGCCCCTTGTAGAGGTCTGGACACATGACCTCGGCTGCGCTGCCACCGTCCACCATCACCCTTTTCACGTCGTAGCCCCCTATTCTGAGGGTGACGATTAGGGCGTCCTCATGTGGTTGGATGGTCCCAATCTTGTCCTCCTCCGAGAAACTCAGGGCTGGGGGAGGATTCCTCCTGGACCTCTTTGGCCCTGTCCGGGGGTCCTCGGCGGGCAGTTGGGCCACAGACAACACTCGCAAAGGGGGTGTGCCCGTCCTTCCTGGCGCGGCCAGGATTATATTGATCGTCCCGGTGGGTTGCCCCATGGCGGCGTCCCTCCGAGGCTCTTGGTAGGTCCGGCTTTGCTGGCCGCTGGAATGGTGGAGGAGGTGCTTCAGCCTCCCCTCCTGGACTAGCTGGTCCAGGTGGTTCCAAAGGTCCCTGCAGTCCTCCGTAGTATGTCCGTGATCCTGGTGGTACTGGCAGTAGCGACTCTGATTGCGCCTTCCAGGTTCCCCAGCCATCTTGTTCGGCCACCTGAAGTACGGTTCGTCCTTTATCTTCTCCAGCACCCTGTGCACGGGTTCTCGAAACACAGCGCCTACCGTCTGTGCGTTGGTCACTCCAGATTGCCCACCGAAATCCCTCCTCGGACGGGCATTGTCATAACGGTCCGACCTGAAATCCCTTCTCTTCTGAAGGATAGCCTTCTCTTTGCCTTTGCCTTGCAGCATATCTTCCTCCACCCGCTTGTACTTGTCGATCCGATCCATCAGCTGCCGCACGCTGGTGGCTGGCTTACCGGTTAGGGACTTCCTCAGGCCGTGCCCCATAGGTAATCCATTCTGGAACGTGTTGATGGCAACAGCATCGTACTTGCCGTCCAGCTCGTTGTAGATCTCCCAATACTTGTCCGAGTAAGCCTTGAGGGTCTCCCCGCCGCGCATGGACAGGGACAGCAACGCGCTCATGGGCCGAGGAGGCCTGCTATTTGTGACAAAGCGGGAGCCGAAAGCCTGGGTCAGCTGCCTATATGAGTCTATGGAATTCGTCCTTAGACCGTTGAACCACCTCATTGCCACAGGTCCCAAGCTGGATGGGAAGACTTTGCACATCAGCGCCTCATTCTTGGAGTGGACAGCCATCCTTTGGTTGAACTGGCTCACGTGCTCCACAGGGTCCGTTTTGCCGTTGTAAGCAATGAAAGTTGGCTGCTGGAACCGCCGAGGAAGCTCCGCGTCCTCTATACGACGCGTGAAGGGTGACTTGGAGAGCCGGTCCAGCGCCCTGCTCATGGCGTCGCCTCCTAAGTCCCTGGGGGTTGGGTTGGCACGCCTACGCCTCTGGTAGCGCTCCTCCTCGTGGGAGAAAGTCTCGTTGGGGGGCGTTCTTGACCTTTGCCTGTATTCATCATCGCTTTCGTCATCGGAGGGCAGGTCAGGGCTAGGTTCGGACCGTCTTCGTTGCGCACGGCGCAGCTTCCTCTTTAGATCATCTATCTCGCGTTGCATGGCCACCTCATCGTCCCTTCTCTGGGAAGCGTGGCTGTGGGCCTCTTGTGATCGCGTGGCCTGGCCATCGTCGCGCTTCTGGGGAATGTGCCCGTCCCCTCGGCTTTCGCTCGCCGTTGAAGTATGCACGCTTCCTTCTCGAAATCGCCTGTTGTCGTTCTGACCGCCCCCGGGGTCGCCATAGTTACCCTGATGCCGTGACTTCGCCGGTTCAGGTCGATTGGGAGTTCCTTGGTGAGGGCCTGATCCTACCATGTTCGACTGTTGTCCTTACCAACGCACAAGCTCTTCCCACAGACGGCGCCAATTGTAGGGGCTGGATTCGAGCGCTCCCTAAGGATTGAGAGAGTGGACCCAAGCCCAGCTATCCCTCCAATAAATTTGTAGAGTATGGGCTCAAGAGCTAGGCCTTAGTAAAGAATGCAACGGCCATGCATGGTTGTACGTGATTGCTAATAACTAAAATGTGGGTTTGAACACACAATGAGGCTCCTCGGACGTGCCTTATGGAGCTGGAAATTCCTATTATCTTTTTTCAGAAAGGTTACAAGAGTTGAGAGAAAATACTTTGCTACAGTATTCATTTTTCTTTGGTTTTTCGTCCGTCCCCTTCACAAGAGGGATTTTTACATTATATACTTCTCACTCAGTTGATCCTAGCCCTACATTTGTTGATCGATCCGGTTTCCACTTGAGTGCCTGTCCCATCAGCCGCATTCCCATACCTCCAGTGGGTTGCAGCGCTCAAGACGGCACTGTTCAGAGGTCCTATCCTCATTAATGCGACCAGAGCGTTAGTTGAGGGCATTTAATGTGGAGGTGACAGTTCACCTGGGACTTGCTCCTCCGCCATGCTTCAATGTCCGGTGATTGGTTCTTGCTATTTGCTCCTTGGATGCCTGGGGAAACTCCCCTTAAAGGTGTGCTGTATGCCCACTTTCTGTCCTCGGCCTACCGAGGATGTAACCATCCTCGGCAATGCTCCTTGAGTCCTGGGCTCTAAACTTTCGTCCTCGGGCCTCGGATTGTGGAGGCGTCCTCGGCGTGGGCCTCTGGGCTTGGTTTGGAGTGGGCCGGGGTTGCTGACTTATTCTGGCCCCACATGTATTAAACGCATAAAGAATATGCAATTCAACGGTTAGATTTTCAAAATATGTACTTATGTTTATTTTATTGAGTAAGGCTGTAGTCTTAGGCTACAATTAATTTTGTAACTAAACTTTGTCTAAGAATATATAAGTCTAGTCTTCATCCATCGATAAAAGGTTCACCCTTTTTTTCCAAGTTCATGGAAGTTCCACTAGCTGTGATCAAATAAAAAAATGTTTTACCATTTTCTCAATCTTTCATATTGATTTTTTCCCTTTAATTGTATGTATTGACCCCTCTGGTCCTTGGTGACTTAATTTATGTTGCAACTTGCATGGGACTATACTATAGGTTTTTTTCTTTTTACTCTCTTATTTATATGACTTGTTATGTAATTACAAAGTTTATTTCCTCCAACATATTTGTGGTGTCAGTTTTATCAGCTGTGGATGAACTCCAGCCTCAATTAAAGTAACACAAAGTACTCATTCCTTCTTGTAGCACATCGTATTTCTTTTATATTAGCAAAGAGAAGCAAATATGAAATATCAATCTAACATAGGATGCTTTATTATTAGGATACTATATTACAAAAATAAATATTAAAAAAAAAAAAACACACAAAAACAAAAGTTTGATTTAATTAATTGTATTTTGACTAATAGAAATTGGAAAATGCTAGAAATTTATATATTTTTACAAAATCTTTTACAAACTGCTAATGTGGTGAGTGATTATTAGTAAATAAAAAATTGATGTTATTAGTATGCCCAAATAATAACCGATAAGAAGTTAACCATAACAACAATTTATAAAAGTGTACTAAAATATTTTTTCAAAAAAAAAAAATGTTGTAAAATAGTTTGTGATTGTAACTCAATAATTGAGAATTCCTTATTCTATGGTAGTAATGGTACGGAGCGACTTCTATATAGTCTCTAAAACAAACAAAGGTTGTTCAATGTGCAAGCAATTAGTTTCGGCTTGAACCTAATACCGTTAACTCAGCAATAGAGTTGAAACTATAAATTATTTTAATTTGTCAATGTCAAACAATATACATATCGAGATTTGTTGAGAAATAACTACAAAAATAAGTTGTGAGAATCCAAGTGAATCACATGAAGTTTAATTAGAACAGTCTAAATCGATCTATGTCAGATGCTAGTAAGTGTTAAGGTTACTATTATTGTCCCACTCTGTCCTCATTTGCCAACCATATGTTGTACTTTGTTTTTTTTAAGAAAGTTTCAATCTATAGTGTCCACTCATGAAAATAGCTCTTTATCATCAGACCAAGACACCAATCGGTTTTTAAAAAATAATATGTTGTTGTTGTTGTACTTTGTTAATGAATAATTATTATATTGTTCCTTTAAAATAGAAATAATTTGCAAAATTGCATATTAAGAGGCACTAATAACTAATTCTTTTTGATGAATACAGACATGACTGTTTGGATATCAGTAGTTATCATGATCATATTGTTCATGGTTCAAAGATTTGGAACTGACAAAGTGGGTTATACTTTTGCTCCGATAATTTGCACTTGGTTTATATCCATTGCTGGCATTGGTATCTACAATTTTTTTCAAGTTTGATCCAACCGTTCTTAAAGCTTTTAATCCAAAGTACATCATAGAGTACTTTCAAATGAACAAAAAAGAAGCTTGGATTTCCCTTGGTGGCGTTGTCTTTGCCATAACAGGTAGGAATAAAATTTATTTATTGTGTATGCTATAGCATCTAGCTTTAAAATGTAAGCTATTATTGTAAGCTATTAAAATGTAAGCTATTAGGTGGAGAGGCCCAAATATGTACATAAATGGGCCGGAATTGACACCTTATACCGACCAACTCTACTAAGATTAATATCATCTAGATTGGCCAACCCTAGTTTTTTTCTTCTTCTTTTTTTATGAGAAATAATCCAACCCTAAATTTTAAATTAAACTACTAGGTAGATAGAGACAATGGTTCGGTAAATTACTCAATGTACAGGATGAATTATATGTTTTTTTCAAATAAAACTATAAAACTGAACTCTACATATAGATATAGGTACCATACACGAGGAATACAAATCTTCTTTACCACTTTTTGAGTTCCACTTTATGTTCCACCAATCACAACTTACCATGTATTTGTTTAACTTTTCTTAAAGAATAGCTAAAGTTTAAAATGGAAAAAAAATAAACACGTGCAAGTTGTGATTAGTAGAACATAAAGTGGAATTCAAAAAGTGGTACAGAGGAATTGTATTTTGTACACAAAACCCATATTTATGTAAGAAACAAGTCTAGTAAATTAAATGAATGGAATACAGACACTTTTAAAAAAAATTATATATAAATAAAATAGTGGAAGAGGGGGAAAACAGGATCCAAATCACATACATGAGTTATCACAAAAAAATGCCATTAGCACTAAGCTATCACTTTGAATCCCAATGATACATATATATCTTTGACAAGAAGGGAACTTTGTTAACATAATAGTTATGTGAAAAATATGCAGGAACTGAGGCTTTATTCGCTGATCTTGGTCACTTCACAATTCGATCCATTCAAATAAGCATGTGCAGTGTGACCTATCCGGCTGTCTTATTGGCATATATTGGACAAGCCTCCTTTCTTCGAAAGAACAGTGACCTTGTCGCTCTTACCTTTTTAAGTCTCTACCTAGTAAATGATACATATCCATTGCCATATTTTTTCTTCTGTGTGTGTGTGTTTCGGCCTTAGATATAGTTGATTTGTTAAGTGATACTTGTATATATGATGCAGAACCTTTATATTGGCCCATGTTTGTGGTGGCCATATCAGCAGCATTCATAGCTAGTCAAGCTATAATATCTGGGACTTTCTCTATAATCCAACAATCCCTCTCACTAGGGTGTTTTCCTCGAGTGAAGGTAATTCATACATCGACTAAGTATGAAGGACAAGTTTATGTACCTGAAGCCAATTACCTTCTAATGTTGGCTTGTGTAAGCCTCACCTTAGGTTTCAAGACCACAACTAATTAACATTGGCAATGCATATGATAATCCACAACTCCACATATTCTTTTAGCCTGTATTTAATCTAAGCTATACATTCTCAATATTGATTGTCACTAACCATTTAAATATGCTCAATATCGGAAATAAAATTTTAAAGTCAAATGTACTTTTTGTCTGTAAATTTTGATCTATGTTCAGTAATTTCATCCCTCAAATTTAAATGTTGAAATTTTTTCTCTAAAAACTTTTAAAGAGTCTATCTTGTGATCTTGTCATTCCTTCTATTTATTGTTAAATGTATTCCAAGCCATTCATTTTTTTAGGAATGAGAAACTTTAGGGATGAAATTGATACTTCTTTTAATTTGAGGGATTCAGTTGAACTTGAATCAAATTTCCAAGAACAAACAATATTTTTTGGCCAAGTTTAAGCATTACTAACTTTTCCTTTTCCTTGGTCTTATCTTTCCTGAGAATCAATTAGAGACTAAAACATATAAATTCCACCTAATGAATTGTTGTTCCTTTGCATGCAGGGCTAGCAGTGGTTTTTGTAATGACCCTCACATCGTGCTTCCTAGTTCTAGTCATGATCATGATATGGAAAACCCACATACTTCTCATAATTTCCTACATTCTTATCATTGGCACTGTTGAGCTTATATTTTTGAGTTCAGTCCTCTACAAATTTGTCCAAGGAGGATATTTTCCCCTAGCCTTTGCAGCGATACTAATGAGTGTAATGTATGTTTGGAACAATGTGTTCCGAAAAAAGTATTATTATGAGCTTGAGAACAAAATTTCTCCAGAGAAGTTAAAGGAAATTGTTGCAAACACAAGCTTTTATCGAATACCTGGGCTTGCCTTGCTCTACCCAGAGCTTGTTCAGGGCATCCCACCAATCTTCAAGCACTATATAGAAAATGTGCCCGCAATTCACTCAATCCTCATTTTTGTCTCCATCAAATCACTACCTATAAACAAGGTTCCGGTACAAGAGCGTTTTCTTTTTCGTCGAGTGGACCCTAGAGAGCTTAATGTGTTTCGTCGTGTTGTGAGATATGGATATATAGATGTGCAAAATGAGTGGGAGCCCTTTGAGAAGGTTTTGATAGAAAGATTGAAAGAGTTTATTAGTGATGACTTTAGGTTGTCCCAAAGAATGCTGAGTAATGCTGAAAAGGAAGGAGATGTACTGGATGGTTGGTTGGCAAAGGAAAAGAGTGGAAGTGGGGATGAGAGGGAATTTGAAGAAAATAAAGGACAAGAGGTTGTAGAGAAAGAGATTGAGGCTATAGACAAGGCATGGCATGCTGGTATTGTCCACTTCATGGGTGAGACTGAAGTGGTTGCTGGTGAAGGAGCCAGTATGGGAAAGAGCATTATGATAAATTATGCTTACAACTTCTTGAAGAGAAATTTAAAAGAAAGTAAGGAAGTGGTTGATATTCCTCACGAGCGTATGCTGAAAGTGGGTATGACTTATGAGCTTTAAAGAATAATTTGCAGGAAATATAGACAAATAAAAAAGTATTTCAATTTGTAGAAAAATGAAATAAGAGAAAGATCATGGTATGTGTGGAAAATGGAACATATGGCAGGGTTTGTTGCTAATACATGTAAAATCTTTCAACGTGTAAGTTTCATTGATCATGTTCTTGTGTGATAACTCTTTTTTTTTTTGGTATTTCAACTAGTAGACTTCCTTTGAGCTCTCTATGTTTTGTTGGCATTTCAACTAGATGTTCGATGTCCAAAATGAGTTTTAGCTCAAGTTAATTATAGTTGCTTCTGCTATGAGCCTTATAGCGCAGTGGCATTCATTAATCTTCTTTATAAGCAGAAATAGAATTCAAAATCCTTGATGTAAGAAGAAAAATAGAAAAGGTACACATTCTATCATAAAAATAGGAGAGATGTGGGGGGTATAAATTCAAAAGTCTAAACCCATTAATTGCGTATACAACTTACTCGTAAAAAATGACAATCATTTGCTCTTTTGGACGACCGTTTACTTTCGGCTCAAAACTTATAAAAGTGACAATCTTCCGTGGATTAGTGCTTATTTATATACTCTTCATTGAAATAAGACAGGAGCAACCCAGCAAGAGGAGTGCAATCATCAGAACACCAGGGATTTTCAAAATGTTGTGGATGTGTGACTCAGACATGGAAGAATCTAACAGCCTCCTGGTCGCCATCATGGTCGCAACGAGCAAATTGGTGTTTTATCTTAAATTAAAGGCTTTAGTAGTTGTAACTCCTGCTTATAATGGGAATCGACTTATCAACAAAAGATAAAGTGGTCAAATTTGGTAAAAAGAAATATAAATGAAAGTTTGATACAAAATATGAATGACATAGATGTATATATTTTGGCCTTAAAAGAAGGAAATTATCCTGGAAGAGCAAAGAATAAAACATAAATTAATGTCTAAGCCATTACAAAAAGCAGCCCTTTTCTCTGACATCATTTACCTGTAAATTCTTGTCGTGCAGGTTAACTTGGCACCATAATGAGCATGTCATCTATAGACTTATAGTCATACAGGTTAACTCAGCACCATTATAAACAATAAACAATAGAAAAACACTGACAAAAAGTCTGATCAATTCTCATTGACCAAATATAATTGAGGAGCTACAAAATTGGGATGATTGTTTCCTTTACTATCAGCAAAAACTCTCCAGTGCCCTTGTATATCTCTAGTGTGGTTTTGGTACATACCCATCAACTGCAAAGTTTCGGGTGGCGGCGGGAATAGCTAAGCGAATTCCATCAAGTTCAGGTTTTGCAATCACTTGACAACCCAAGCGAGATCTGCAAAATCCCAAACATGAAATTAGATCTAACTGCCCAAAAAGGGAAGAAGAAAAAAAAATCTAGATTGAAGGTAAAGAAAAATTCTCATAGCAAGTTCAAGCAAACGGAACCAACGTTTCTGTAAGCCCAAAGGCCAGATCCAACATATCATTTTCCTCATCAGCAGGGTCTTCTAACTTATTGTAATACTCCATGTCCTACCATAAAATTCATTAGTTAGCCCCTCAAATTTGAGCTTAATATAATGTTTGACCTAACACAGATTAAAGTCCAAAAGGATGAATGTTTAGAACATATAGCCAAAACATACCATCACAATCACATGACATGTTGAGCAGGCAAGTGAGCCTTCACATGCTCCTGAAATGACATTAAAAACAGAACATTAAATTTTGTAACAATGATCGAAGAAATACAAACTCATTGACATGGAAATTATTCATCCATCAATCTTGTACTATGGAAAGTAAAAACTTCAGCCCAGAAAGAAACACAAAGAGAAAGAGAGGTAGGGGTTGGAGGCAAGGGGGAAGTCCCATGTTATAGTTTAAACAAGGTACATCTGGTAAGTACTCAATAACTATTAACTGTCAGCATGTCCTTCAAAGTTCAGCAACTGTTCTGAAGATGCCCAAGTTATAAGAAATTACTTTCATTAAAACCTAGGAGAACAAAATTAGACAAATGTAATGATGCAAAACGCTGAACTAAATAAGTATCAGAATCCTTGCCTTCAAGCTCTATATCATTTTCATGAGCAGCTTCCAACATAGACATTCCAATCGGGACCTTAATGTGCTGCTCCTCTCCATCCTTGTCAACAAATGTGACGGATATCCTGCAAATTAAAGCATCCAGGTAAGAAATGTAAACCTGAAGTGGGGGAAAGGTTAAAGACACCCAACACAAGAACAGGGGACATCATATATGCTACTAGGACTGTTGCTTATCTAATTCCCTCCTCTCCCTGCATAAGTGGAGCTACCTTTACTCCTTTACTGGGTATTTTTCTATCCTATCATAATACCCTTTCCCTTAACAATGGTCAACCTGATAAGCTGAGTTGGAACGAGTCCATAAGTAGTAGGCCACAAGAATAATTCTAGAAACATCTGGAGCTATGCAAACAAGCCAAATCATGTGAGAAACTCCGGCACAGTACCCATGCTACAACTAGAATTACCTATGTTGGCTGCAAGCCAAAGTATTAATTTAATAATTCTTCACATATACAGATGCATCCAACACATGCCATAGCTTGCCCAGAGTAGTGCTACATGAAAAAAAAAAAAAGGGGTTTTCTTTGGAATAACTGATGCTGCTACTTTGCATAAGCTGTGTTTGTAGATCTATATCATCTTCACTCTTTCAGGGTCATATGGCGCTAAATTAATCAGCAGGGGTGTATAATACAAGTGACAATTATAAATTCCATGTTCTTACAATCCATATAAACAAAAAGAACTTACGTTTCTTCCTTTTCACTCCCTTCCTCTGATGCATTGGCAGTAGTAGTGGTAGAAAAATTACAATGCTTCAGAAATATGGAACCCTGGAACACCTTGGTTTCTTTCTGTCGTTCAAACTGTTTTGAAAAATAAGGAAATCATGAAAGTTTCAATAAGAATAACGACTAAAAAAAATCTCATCTATATTGTAAAGAACCTCATAAATTCACAATTTTTTCAACAACCATCTCAACCCATGTATAACATGCACAATTATAGATTTATGTATTATTCTCATATATTGCTTACAATTTCCAATTTATTCAGCACATTCTAACATTTCCATACAATTTTATTATGCTATTGTGTAATTTCAACCCTGAATCTTTACCAAAAATATACTGCAGAGGGTTACTAAATCTGGATTCATAGATTTGTCACTACTTTTCCAGAGTAATTCAGACACTAGATTATTCACTCAACCAAATCTTAAATTTGAAAATTTGATTCACAGACAAGACTTTCAATCCTTTACAAAGAAAACTCTAGGATTCATCTAGTTTCCTGGCAAAAAAAGGGAAAGAGACTATCTAGTTAAAAATGATATCTAAGGCTGCATTTGTTTCACCTAAAAATATTTTCTGGTAAATATTTTCCCCTAATTTCAGGTGTTTGGTGCAACTGAAAATTCTGGTCAACCGTCAACCTGAATAATTTGGGGCATTTTGGTGTGGAATGATTTAAGCCTCTATTTTCAGGCAAAACACTTTACACCTCACACAAATGACAAAACTCATCAGCCCCAACCTCCACCCCCCGCCCAAGCACCCTTTCTTGTTGCCACCGATCTCTCCCCAACCACTTTGTGGCCACTGATCCCACCCACCCACCTTGCTGCCGCCGATCTCATTCCAACTGGTTGTTCTTACCTATCTGTATGCAACAAAGCCTTCCCTTCCTACCAAGCCATTGGTGGCCACAAAGCCAGCCATCGTAAATCCTCCATCAAGCCCACCACCACCATCAATAAAACCAACCCATCAACTTCCTCAACCTCTAGTAGGACCCACGAGTGTTCCATCTGCCATAAGACCTTCCCAACTGGCCAAGCCTTAGGCGGCCACAAACGCTGCCACTATGAAGGCAGCACCGGCAATAGCAACAGTAACAACACCACCAACACCATCATCACCAGCAGAAATGTCACTTTCTCAGGAGGCAGTAGCTCCCACCAAAGCCACTGTGACTTTGACTTGAACCTGCCTGACTTCTGGATCAACAAGAAAAGCACTACTATTCAGCTTTAGGTGGAAAAAGAGTTTGAGTCTCCTTTACCAACAAAGAAGTCATGTTTGTTCTTGATGAGTCAGGAAGATAATGGTTCCTTAACAAGAATGATTTCTAGATGAAATCAACCACAATGCTTCATTGGATTATTTTTTTTAGGTTTTTGATTTTTTTAGGCTTTTTTTTTTTAAAATGAATTGTTTCTGTACAGTGAATTTTTTAATTGTTTGTGAAACATTTAATATCTCAGTTCTGTTCATCATTTATTATTTCATTATTAAGTAAAACTAGGTTCTCAACTAGCTGCCATGTATATCTCTTCCTTGTTAAACATCTACTTGGGGGGGAGAGGGAAGGCTTATTCAGGTGAGCCATCCTCCCTGGTATTCAATACAGGGCAAAGAAGAGGGGTTTAACTCTGCCAAGGAAAACTCTTTCCTTTTGTTTGATTTCTTGGAAGTCAACCTTCCCGTTCACTCCACCAAGAAAGGGCTAAGGCTCAGTGAAATCTGAAACGAATCCCGAAGACACTCTGCCCACTCTCCTTTATTGCATAAAAGGCATAATTTGCAGCCAAATTTCCTTAACGTTTGATCATTTTGATTGTTCCAGCTAGGATAAAAGTCCCAGTCAAGATCAAGCGACTAGCTCTTCCGACTCTTTCTCGCTTGCAGCTGTTAGTATTTTGGAATTTTTTTTTTTGTGTTGGAATTTGTTTATTATATTATATCTGTTTGGGATTAGAGAAAATGTGGGGAAGTAGTAGAAAATATGTTCCCTGAACATTTTCCAGAAAATATTTTACAGTTAGAAAATATTTTCGGGTGAAACAAATGGAGCCTAAACATAAAACCAGAGGAGAAAGATTTCTACAATCAAGGTGATCCAAACAAAAAGATAGAGACTTAAATCTTCCACAGGACAAAACCATGGCATTGTAACCTAGATATGCGAGCAGATCCAAGTCTTTATACATACAAGTACAACTACAGACCTCTAGGCCTAAGTTACAATTAGAAGAAAAGCAAAGGGCATGAAGAATAATAAGCTCATTAAAAAAAATCCTTAACAACCACCAGCCTTCCATATTGTATGAGAAAAAACAACAATATCTGATAAAGGTAGAAAAAGGAAAGAAGCAAATGATCAACTACACTCTTTCTTGCCCTTCTGACTTGACAGTTCAAAATCTAATGGGTATAAGAATCATTGATCACACCATTGTGTCCTCCAACTAAGTCATTATGTGGAGCCACAACTCGCTTCTGCTAATCAAGATAGATCCTAGAATATTCTATGACTAGCATTTGTTATGATGGCCTATCAAGGTATCGAGTACTTCAAGTACCTTTGTCTCAAACTCCATGGCCCATCATTTAGACTAAGCATCTAAGATTAATCAAAATGTGAACAATGAGAGCTTCGCTAATTACAAGAGAAGTGAATACCACTCACATCTACAAGCAAAGTCCTTGTTCAGTTAATATCCATTTAGACCAGTGAATTTATGTATTATCATTCTTCAAGCACTTTGGTGAATGATTCTACTCCCACTTTATGATCACTCAAGCAAATGGAAAGCATAAAAACAATATTACCTAAAAAGCAACAGATAATGCAAAAACTAAAAGTAGAAAACTCATCCTTTGCAACAAGAATGGTGATACATACCCACGGTTGCAAATATTGGCCATAAGGCCTTTGTATACATCCTGCTCTAGTTATGGGTGTCAATTTCCCTGAAAAAAGAAAACATTCAGAATTAATGATAGTACGCATCTATGTCATGCATCAAGTAAAAACCACTTATAAGTTATAATCTCAAGTTATTCATGGTATATTGAATTGTAACTTTTTTTTTTAATTGGTACATTATACACACCCCAAGCTATGGACAGTGCCCAGGGAGTAAGGCTACCTACCAATCACCTCTCCTAGACCCCACAAAAACAAAAGCTTTGTGCACTACCTATGACCTTTTTTAAGTTTCACACACCCAATGGGTCTTAAACCCATAACCTCACCTCCACCCAATGCTTATAAAGATATCATTTGAGTTAGAGCTCATCAAAAAGACGTTAGATTTGATTCTGAAACATATCGACTGTGTTTGCCAACAGCTTTTTCTTTAATATTTTAGCATCCTTCCTTCAGTACATTTTTTAAAACCTCACTTTTTTTTACATCCAACTATACATTTAACCAACTTTCGACAAATAAGCTTTCAGCAAAAAGCTGCATTGCATCCATACAGACACTTATTACAAGAAAGCAAAACAAACAAAATATTCAAAAAACATAAATACAAAATGGGTTTTTATGAAAAAGGAAGTGTCATTTGAAATTGAAACAAAGCTCATTGGTTTCGTATATATAGAGCTATACAGACAAAAGGTTTATTAATTATTATCCTAAAATGAAATTGGGCACACCAAAAGTAGTCATACCTCTTGAGAGTCCTCTGAGCATCAAAATTCCAGCTCTTGAAACTTTAGATACCAACATAATCACACTTCAAAAAAAAAAAACGCTGCCCCCAACTCTGAATAAGGAAATCAATGGAATAACAATGAAGATTCCAGTAATCATATAACATATCAAAGTAGTGACATAAATTTCAAATTTGGAAAAACAAAGCGCAATTAGAATTGTTATAGAACACAAAATTGAAGGGCAAGGATGTAATATTAAAAGGAACACGACCAAAGTGTTAAGGAACGAAACAGTACCTCTGAGGTTGTCTCTGGTAACAGAAACTGAGAGCGGAGGTGTTGAAATTTGGATCCGAGTCCGAGTCGATCTGGGTATTATAATTTAGACCTCAATTGGTTCGGCAGAGCTGAGAAAAAGAGGGCAGAAAGAATAGAAAATGGCTGGGTCGGATCGGGTCGGGTGAAAAGCCCTTGAATTTTATTATGATTTTTTTTTTTTTTTTTGAAATTATGGTTCAACCGGAAACCGGCACCAATCCGATTCGGTTATTCAATAAAACCGAAATTTAAGAAAAAAGCAGGTTTACCATCGATTCAACCGGAAAAACCAGGAACCGGAATAATTGAACCGATTTTGCTAAATCAGTGATATCTAGAATTGCAGAAAAGTCTAATTTTTGTTCGGATTTGAGAGACCACGAACACAATACACACGTCACACGGTATTGCTTGAGTTTCTTGAAACAAGCTTCTTCTTAAAAAAGCTATGTTTTTTACAAACCGTGAGAACCACATACACCTCCTCTTTTTTTTTTTTTCTTTTTTTTTTTTTTAAGAATCAATGAGAGCCACATACTTTTGATGTTCTTTTAACTCTTTACTCTTTTTTTTCTTTTTCTTTTTTCATTTTAGGAGGTTTACTTTTAGTTTTAGTTTTACTACGGTACAAGTAAAACTGTAAAACTCCTTGTCCTCAAAAACATAAATAAATAAAAAATTTAAGGTGCCATACAACTACTTGATAAAAGTCATTTGAATTTAGCTTCTTCTTTTTCCTTATGATAATTATGATTAGAAAGAAATAATAGTTTTAGTTAATTAAGTAAATTAATTAAAAGTCACTTAATTTTTCTTTAATATGAATTTATATTATATATATGTATAACTTTTTTTCTTTTTATGATTACAATTAAACATATGCGATGGTCGATTTTGAGAAAAGATCATTAAATTTAAATGAAAAGTGTCACTAAATGCTATGCTTTTAGGATGATTTTGTAATGTTAATATGTTTACATTTTGCTATTTTTATTTTTTAAATATAAGATGTGAAAACTCACATAAAATTTTTGTATATTTTTTACCTACATATTATTAGTGTAAGGTATAAGAACCCCATCTGATTGTATCCTTACCGCGGTGCCTGGCGCGGTGCGGTTTTGCCCCTCGTCCCCGAGTGCAAGACCAAGCAAGGGCTAGACCTTGGACTTGTAATCCCACATCGGTTAGAGAGAGCGCCCAACTACCCTTTATAATGCTTCAGGAGCTTGGGTAGTGGGGCGCTCTCTCTACAATTGAAGTCCAATTTTGCGTCATATGTTCTAAATTATTTATTTTTAGAGAAATTTTTATTTCTTAATTTTGGAGTCAAATGTGGGACCACACATCATAAATATCCATTCAAGTAAGTTATTGCATACAAAAACCAAAGAGTCTAGAATTAATGAACATAAAAAAAAATAAAAAAATAAAAAATTTAATTGACAATTTACATTTTCTAGCTAATAATATTCTTACAAGACTTTTTAGAGAGTTAAAAAAAATATAAGCATAACTATCAATAATATTTGAATTATATATGTAAGAATTATACTGTGCATTTTAATATATATCTTTTAAGTAACTTCATGCATATGCATAGGGTTACAAGTTAGTAAATAAATAATGTGTTCGCTTTACAATGTTTCCTCTTTACTAATTTAGTTAAGAGATGCGTTAATGATTTCTTTTATAGAATTGAGAAAAGATGACTATGTCTTATGTAATAGAGACATATCAATTAGTAAATTTAAATAAACTATGTTTGTTATTCTTCAATTTTCTTTTCAATTAAATAAATGAAATTTATATTCATTTTTTGTATTTTTATTTTTCTATCATTTCTACCAAATACATGCAAAATTAGTGCTCTACTCTTTGAGCTACATCCATATGTTGACAGGTTTACATCAATAAAATTAGTAAATGCTTATTAGTACCTAATAACACACTCTCTTGTGATTTATGAACATTTTTGTTGCTGCCTTGCTGGTAATAAAGGTACATTGGGAAGGTGTTTTTTTCTGTAAGTGTACATTATGAAGTATGATCTTACTCTTTAAATTGTATGCCTATGATCGATGGCATTTCTTGGAATATAACCCAATTTTACGAGAGAAATCATTTTTTTACAACCACAATCCACCTTGTCAGAAGAACTTTATAGAAGCTGCAGTAGTATTATAGAAACGTCTCTCTATTCCTCTTGGCACTCGAACACTATTAAGGAAATTAATGTATTCATAAACATATATACAGATATTATTAGGTAACCTAACTTTGTACTGCCTTTTTCTTTATTTTACTAGCTCGAAATGTAGGTTAATTGCCACAGTTTTTTCTTTATCTCTCTCCTTTTGTGTTGGTGTTCGGTATGATTAACACGTTCAAGTGGCTATCTATGATGCAGATTACAGAAGCTTTGTAATGGCCAATGCTTGGGTTGGCCTTTGGTCAACTAGGAATTATTATACGACTTCAAGCACTCAAAAGTTCATCACTGTCTGACCTTTTGTACTTGTTTACTCCACCCCAAAAATCCTTCTTTCTTTTTCGTAGCTGAGTGGTCCCCAAGTAGTCTGTGCTTGCCGATTAGTTGGGACCTAGGTTGCACGGACACGCTATTTTTGGCGTCGTGTTCGTGTCCAACGCGCGTACGACGCGCCAGATTCAAGTGTCCGGCGGTGTCCCTTTTTTTTTTTTTTTTTTCGATTCTCCGACACGGCGCCGACGCAGATCCGACGCGTCCGACACGCCAGCAATGAAAAAAAAAAAAAAAAAAAAAACACACAGATCTTGACAGGTGGACTTACCAATACGATTGATTTTGTGATAACCCTAAATCATTTAAGCAAGTTTAGAGTCTCTGAAAGTTGAAACCACATCTCTTCTCAACCCACCCTCCCTCTGTCGCTGCCGCTGCCATCTGTCCCTCGCCGAAGTTAGATCGGGCCGATCGGCGAGCTCTGACGTCGACACCATGCCCTCTGTCCTTTATCCCTTCCGATCTCTCTCTCTCTCGGCGTGGACAACAAGTCCGAATCACTTCTCTCTCTGTGTTTTTTTTTTTTTTTCTTTCTCTCTTTCAGATATTGAATTTGGTGAATGACTAAATGGGTGTACTGTTACTTATTTATATAAGTTATAACGCATTTTTTTTTTTTTTAAGTTATAACTTATAAGTTATAAATTTGTTTTTGTGTGTCTTGCTATAGTTTTATTCATTTATTAAAGTTAAATATTGTACTCTAAACATTTTATGTGTATTATTGTACTACTTTGGGTGTTAGTTTACTTATTTGTAGTTCTTACATAATTTAAATTTTAGACATAAACGTATTTTATGTCTAAAAATATGTCTAAATATAAAATTTAATTAATTATTTAACCACCGTGTCCCCGCCGTGTCGTGTCCTTATTTTTCAAAAATTGTCGTATCCTCGTGTCCGTGTCCCTCCGTGCAACTTAGGTTGGGACTACTTGTGAGCCACACTTATCTTTCCTTAGCTTCCATATTCCAAAAATCCTCTTTTTCTCTTACTGTTTCCTTTTGGGGTCCCAGGTTTTGTTCTGTGACCACCTACTGTCTTGTGACTGAGCATGTAACTTGTTCCCTGTTGTCTTGAGTCTGTGCATGTCACTTGGTTCCCCCTTGTTTCTTCCAGGGACTTTTATCCAATGGATAACAATATCAACGCCAGAGAGTATGGATGGACTGACAGTAGTGACTCCAATTACAGTACTGATCTGTCCGAAGAAGAACTGGAGTCTGATCTACTCTCAAGTGATGAAAATGAGGTGCCTTATGCAAGGCATGGTCCGCTGGTTATACCTGATGCAGAGGATGTGGCAAGTCAAAGAGAATTTTGGAACTTTTGTGCCATTGGGTTCATAATGGATTATAGGAAATTCTCTGTCCATAGATTACAACACCTTATCAACCATGCATGGCGGATCAGAGGGATGGTGACTGTTGTAGGTAGGGACTCTTACTTCTACATCTTGCATTTTGAGTTTCTGGAAGATCTTCACCACATCTGCCATGAAGGACCTTGGGCTGTAGATTGTGCTCTCTTGGTGGTAGAAAGATGGAGACCAAATCTAATTTTGGGAAATTTGCAAATTAATTTCATTTCCATGTGAGTACAGTTCCATGGATTGCCTTTAGAGTACTAGTACCCTGAATTAGTGGAGAGAATGGGGCAGATGATGGGCATAGTGGAGCATGTGGATTGGGAGGATACTCTTCCTAGGAATATTAGATTCATGAGAATCAAGGTCCGTATTGATCCGTGGCTACCATTGATTGTTGGGTTCATGCTCCGTTTGGACGATGGATTAAGGGCCTGGATACAGTGTCGTTATGAGCGCCTTCACAAGCTGTGTACGAGGTGTGGGCTAATCGGACATACAAGGGGACATTGCTCTCACAGTTTGGATGATGTGGAGGTCATGTTGTTTAGACAGAGGATTCGAATACAGGAACTTTATCAAGTCCAGTACAGGTTTGATGGGCTTCAACCTCAGTTCACTAATGAACTTCGTGCTTTTCATAACCATCGGAGAAGATGGACCACTCAAGTTTGTTTTGGACAGGTAACACAAAACCCTCATCAAACTTATAATCCTCATTTCTTTAATGCATACCCTGATCCTAGCACACCTAGTACATCCCATTTCCAACGCGCAACCAATTTACCATCTAATCCGACCCAAGCCAACCCCACTTCCATCATACAAATAGCTATTAACATTCTGAATCTTAACATCACAAATCAAAATAGCCAATTCTCTCTGAACATGCCTACTGAACCACCCACTATACCACAAACCCCTGTTAACTCCCCTGCCACGATGGAATCCAACCAAGAGCACTTAAATGATTTTCTGGGTAACCTTAACACCCCTGTTGAGACCAACACACCACCCATCTCAAACAAAACATCCTGGTAACCACCTCCAAATTCTAATTTAGAATGGACTTGGATAGAGGGCAGTGGTCCTTTCATCACTAATGGACAGAACTCTAACCCACAATTTATGGATTCAGAATCAGGTAGTGATACTACAGCAATCCTGTTCAACCTTGATAGTTTAAATGAGACACGTCCAGAGGTCATGCAGGGCCATGGTTGGGATAAAGGATGTATTCCTGAGTCCCCTGACTCATACATTGAAAACCTAGTGCAACGGGTTGATTGAGGGAGGTTTAGATTTGAATTGGAGGATTCAAGTACTAGGCCTAGGCTGAAGACAACACATATAAGAAATTCTGACCAAGGACAGACACAGGAAAGGCCCACTGATTTGGGCAGTGAAGTACCCACTGATTTAGGGCCCAATGTTAGAGATTTAGGCCCATTTGAGCAATTGACTCTGGGCCCAGGACCTCCCACTTCACACACAACACCCCAACCCAATGTCCAAACTCCTAACCTCTGGTGCAATGAGTCTGGACCTAGTTTGGACAAAATGGAGGCTTCAAAATCCTGTTCTAGGAAGAGGCTTAGAAAGGAAATTGGCAAATTTGGAAGGAATATCAAGCAAAGAATTCTCTGTGCTGTGTTTGACAAGGAGATGACACATAAGGAAGAAGACTCAGATCAGATGGTTTCTTTTGATGCAGAATCCAGTCCTAGTTCAAGGCTTCGGGAAGCTGGCCTTCAACAGTTTCCCCAGCAACCATGAAGATACTAAGCTGGAATTGTAGAGGGATGGGCAGCCCCTCTGCAATTCTACAATGCCAAAAAAAGGCCCAAGCAAGCAGACCAGATATCATGTTTTTTATGGAGACTCGGCTGAATAAGGACAAGGGCAGACTTCTTTTGGAGAAATGTGGCTTTATGGAGGGTTGGGAAGTTCCTAGAGAAAGCCTTAGTGGGGGACTTCTGCTGGGATGGTTGTCACCATACAAGCTAAGCATTCAATACAGCTCCAAACACTTGATCCATGCAAATCTCCTTGATAACAAAGGTAACCCACTATCTATTTCCTTTATTTATGGGCATCCAATTCAGTCTAAGAGAGATTTAGTTTGGGTAGATTTAAAATCTATCAGTAGAATTGCTCATAAGAACTGGCTGTGCATTGGGGATTTTAATCAAATCCTCTATCAAAATGATAAGTTTGGGTTTAAAAATAGTAAGATTGTGGGTGCTGATTTACTCCAACAAACCTTATTTGATTTGGAGTTTTGTGAATTAGAAGCTAAAGGCCAAGTACACTTGGATGAATAGGCATGAGGATGATACCTTTGTTATGGAAAGGTTGGACAGGGCTTGTGCTTCTGTTGACTGGATTAATAATTATCCTCATTATAACCTGCAAAACCAACCCATTATAAGATCTGATCATGGGGCCATTTTATTAGATTTTGATCTAAGACAACCTTTTAGGAAGAGACCTTTTAGGTTTGAGAAAATGTGGCTCACTCATGCTAATTGTAAAGCTATGGCACAACATGCATGGTCTACTCATATACAGGGGTCAAAGGCTTATGTTCTACAACAAAAACTTAAGAATGTTAGGAGGCAATTCCTTTATTGGAATAGGAATACCTTTGGAAGAGTGGATAAAGAATTAAAAGAAACACAAAAGCAGTTACAAGAAATCTAGAATGCAATCTCTTCTATTGAGGATATTAGGATTGAAAAAAAGTTAAGGGAAGAGATTGAAAGTCTCATGATTAAGGAAGAGCTTATGTGGTCACAAAAGGCTCGGAGTGATTGGATCATCCAAGGTGATAGGAACACCAAGTATTTTCAGACCTTAGTGAAACAGAGAAGAGCCAGAACTAGAATAACAATGTTAAAGAAATCTGATGGTCAACAAATAGAAGATTTGAATGAAATTGAGGCTCTCTTGGTTGATCACTTCAAATCCCAATTTTATGAATCTGATTCAAAGGATGTGCACAGTATTTCAAGGGAATTAGAAGCTCTCTCAATACCAAAACTTGACCAATTCCAAAAACAACACCTTGATAGGCAAGTGACTAATGTTGAGATTGAAGAAGCTATTTTTCAGTTAGGGTCACACAAGGCTCCTGGCCCTGATGGATTACCAGCTCTTTTCTATCAAGAATTTTGGAGTGTTGTTAAGCAGGACATCTTTAATTATGTGCATGCCTTTTTTCACTTGGGCACCTTACTTAAGTCCCTTAATCAAACCTTCATCACCCTTATCCCTAAGACCTTTCCTATTAAGGAGGCTTCTCAATTCAAGCCTATTAGCCTCTGCAATGTTACTTACAAGATCATATCCAAAATCCTAGTCTCTAGACTTAAACCTTTGATGGATCAGCTTATAACTCCATATCAGAATGCCTTTATAAAGGGTAGGATAATTACTAATAATATCTTGCTTACTCATAAGATCTGTGACATGCTGAAAAAGAAGAAAGGCAGGAGAAAAGGATATGGATCTTTGAAGATTGATATGTCCAAGGCTTATGATAGGGTCAATTGGAAATTTCTTGAGGCTATGCTTATCTCCATGAATTTTAGTGATTGTTGGATCAAGTGGATTAAGGAGTGTGTTACCACTGTACAATATGCTTTACTGATTAATGGAAGTCCCTCTCATTTCTTTAACCCTTCTAGAGGTCTTAGGCAAGGTGACCCCCTTTCACCTTATCTTTTCCTTTTTTGTGCAAATATTCTCTCTCTTGCTCTTTTAAGGGAGGAAAATATTGGGAACATTAAAGGAATCCGTGTGGGTAGGAATGGTCTGTCATTTACACACCTTTTATTTGCTGATGATTCCTTGTTCTTTTTCCAAATTGACAACAAATCTTTATCCAATCTTAGGAAGACGATTTTGTGGTATTGTTCCTTGTCTGGACAAGCAATAAACTTCAACAAATCTGACCTTTTTTGCTCTCCTAATACTCCTCAAGAGGTCCAGGAAGCTACTGCCTCCTCACTCCAAGTTAATCTTGTACAACATCCAACCAAATACCTAGGAATCAGTTTCAAGCTCAGGGGAAAAAGGGTAGAGGATTTTCAGGATATTATTGATAAAGTTCAAGGCAAACTTCAAGGTGGGAAAGCCAAACTCTTATCCCAAGCTTGTAGAGCTACCTTAATTGCTTCTGTTCTTCAAGCCATGCCTTTGTACTCTTTTTCTTGTCTTAAAATTCTTGAAACTACTTGTAACAAACTTGATGCTATTACTAAGGCTTTCTGGTGGGGTCATGATCTAGGTGATAGGAAGTTTCATCTCATTAACTGGGATAAAATCTGCCAACCTAAAAGCAAGGGAGGGCTTGGATTGAAAAAAATTAGTCTAGCCAACCAAGCTATGATTGCAAAACAATTCTAAAGAATCCAGCATAATCCCAACTCTCTTCTAGCCAGAACCTTTCAATCAAAATATTGTTCTTCCATTTCCTTAAGAGATTATAAACCTAAACCAAACCACTCTTGGATTTGGAAGAATATTGTGGTTTCTTAAAATCCTGCCTTACATCAAGGTAGATGGCTGATTGGTAGTGGGCACCAAATTCCACTAACTCATCCAGATTGGTACCATGTCCCAGATTTTATTCTAAGGGAAAACATTTTGTCCAATGGTTCAGTTGCTGACCTAATTGATCAAGAGAATAAGTCATGGAAGGTGGATTTAATTAGGAAGATATATCACCCACAGGTAGCTAAAGAGATGCTGCTTCTTCCTATATCTAGACTACCTAATATGGCTGACAAGCTCATTTGGAAACATTCAAATTCAAAGATTATAAGGTTAAGGATGCATATCAATTGCTTCTCAAAGATCAATACCCCAATTCCTCACAAAACCAAAGATACTTTGGTATTGGAAAGGGGGTCTGGGAAAGAATTTGGAAAGTTAAACTACCTCTCAAAATCCTCAGCTTCATTTAGAAATTACTTCATGGTAGTTTGCCAGTCTTTGAGGTCCTGGTCAATAGAGGCATCACTATGTCAAGCAAATGTCTCTTATGCAATGAGGAAGAGGAATCACTTAACCACCTTTTTCTGAAATGTCACTTTGCTCGGGCTGTGTGGCATGGTTCAAATTTGGAGATAAGAACTTCTGATTCCTTCAACCAGTCAATCAAACAATGGGTGGAGTTTTGTGTTAGACAGAATGATCCTAGTGATCCTTCTAGAATGGGAATATTGCAATCTTTGTTTACAACTCTTTGGTCTATTTGGAACCATAGAAATCTGGTTCTTCATCAAGGGAAGGATCCCAACCTAATGGAAGTTCTTCTAACCTCCCAATCTCTTTTATGCAAGTTTCAAGAAGCTTTTAACAACAATCAAAGTCAAAGGTCCAGGTGCAGACAACAAACTCAGCAGCAATCCACAAACCAAGATTGGCAGATTGTCATTAAGGTTGCAGCTTCTATCAATAGGAGAACCAAGAGGAATGGCTATGCGTTTGAGGCAACAACAGGGGATGGAAGAAGCTTGTTCAAAGGAGGGGCTAGTTGTGGCAGGAAGACCTATTGCCTTGCTCTTCAGGATGCTGTTGGAGAATCAATGCTAAAGGCTTTGGAGCTGGGTTACAACAGACTGCCTATTTTGAATTGTTGTAAGGATCTCACTCAAGTTTACAAAAAGTATAGACAACCAAGTTGGCAGCAAAAGACCTTGTTAGCAGATATAACCCATCTTCATAATCAAGGAATGCACATAGATTTCCTTTTTGTTCCTAGATATGTAGTTGGCCATGTATCTGATTTAGCCTATATCACCACTTGTTTCCCTATTCATAGGTGCAGGCTAAATCCAAACTATGTTATGGCCTGATGTCCTTTTGTGTACTTTGCCTATTGTCCTTTTGCGTATTGGTTCTATTTCTCTTAATGATATGTTTCCTTTGGTAAAAAAAAAAAACACTCAAAAGTTCCAAAACTTTTCTTCAGAAATCTCCAAAATTCAACAAAATTATGCAACATCAATTTCATCCCAAATTCACTGGGTGCTTGTGTGAATCCAAATTTGAACACTACCTTGTTATCTAACTAGAAACTAGAAAATGCTAAGCATCATTCAAAGGGTCTAAAATTATTTTCCCTGTCTGGCTAGTAGAAAAATGTTGTCCAACTAATGGATCATTTTGTGTGTAGGCAATGAATAAAGTAACCACCATGGAGGATCAGGAAATAACTAAAGAGAAACCTACTCTGCGAATTAACATGACCGAATAAATAAAGTGTATTGACTATTAACTTTTCTCTTGTTTCTTGGGGTCCCTGACTTGTAAAAAAAGTTTATTGACTTCTTTCAAGATATAACCTACGAATCGAAAAAAGCTATGTTATTCCTTTTTTATTTTTTTTAGGTAAATAGGGTGAATTGGGGGTTCAAACAGACACCAAACACTACATAAGGTGCTGATACCACTGAGCTAACCATTGGAACCCAAAAAATAAAATAAAAACCCTTTTAACAAGTGCTTCAAAGACTAAAGTTAATATAGATTTAATATCTCACTAAATTATATTTTTATATATTTTTAAAAAGGATCTTTTAGGCGAACTTCAATGCACTTGTCCAAGATATATTCATTAGTTTGCACGTACAAATTTATTGTGGTTGTATATATGTGATTTTTTTAATACTCATATATATTTTGACTTGAACATATGGTATTAAACATAATTTAGTAGAATATAAATGCACCTTCCTTAGAACATTCGTTCACAAGAGCCTTTTAAAAAAATTGTTAATTAATGTCGTAAGGGCATATGTTAAAGAATAAGAAATATCGAACTCTGAGTTGTAACTTGTAATGCACACCTTTTGAAAGAAAAATATGGCATATGTTAAAGAATAAGAAATATCGAACTCTAAGTTGTAACTTGTAATGCACACCTTTTGAAAGAAAAAAATACAGTTATCAATAAATCATTGTTTTACAAACACAAATTCAATTTAGTATAGTTTTAACTTATATGTGCTTTTCTTGATGTATTTAATTATGAATATTGTGTTAAGATTTAAGTTGGCGAATTTCCTGACTTTGTAATATCAAGGCCCAAGATGATGTACTTTTCCTGATAAGATATTTACAAGTACTTGAATTTTTGCAAAGGGATGTTTCATTGCATTGTCTCATAGACACCAAGTTGGATTTGATATCCAAAATCAAAAGATAAACTAACACTATGTGAAGTGTGATGTATAAACTATTAACTAATAAGACCACTACTTATGATATGCAGTGCCTATGTATTGGCCAACGTAGTGACCATATAGGCAGCAACTATAGCAAGGCAAGCCATATGAAAATTATGCATACCTAGCCAATTAAGCAACCTAGCCAATGACTTTCTTATAGATAAATAATAATCGTGATATGCAAATCTAAACTCTTATTGGCCTTGTGCAGCATATCCCACTCATTTTAAACCAGTATTTTGGAGATTACACTGCATAATTACCTGAATCCTTTAAGAGACAGGTATTACTGACCAATCTTCAATGCAACACACAAGCCACACAACTATAGGCATATGTTAAGGTTTTCTACAACAAGCATTGACTGAAACCATGCCATGTATGTCTAAATTATCCAAAAAACAACCAGCCATGTGTATGGCACACTTTCATATCATACATTAAAAATTAAAGTGCCAACAATAACGAAATTGTTTAGCTGAATTGTGAAATGCATCAACTCTAGATCCAGCACGTGTCCGATCAGGTGCATTGGAACATTTTCTAGTCACGCCTACCTGCTAGATGTCACATGGAGAACTCATCACTACCATGTGCTCTCTGTCACATTAAATGTTGTTTGGTTCAGTGGCATGAAGTGCGGTTAACTTGTTTATTATGTTTAATCATTCACCAATAGTAACATTCCTACCGTGGAATTCCAAGGCACTGGCCAATACAAAT
The DNA here is from genome assembly GCA_019022515.1 of Quercus aquifolioides. Classification (NCBI taxonomy): domain Eukaryota; kingdom Viridiplantae; phylum Streptophyta; class Magnoliopsida; order Fagales; family Fagaceae; genus Quercus; species Quercus aquifolioides. The sequence continues at coordinate 33,974,739 of CM032336.1, forward strand.
CTTAGATCCTTGCTATTATAAAAGATACAAGGAATTCTAACATTTTTATTACTACAAAGTACAGCATTAAAGTATAACTTGTTTAATGGCATCTATCTTTTTCGTTCATTGTTATTTTACTGTATAAAAATTGGTATCTTTCTCTCATCTTTTGTAGTTATGATGACAAAGATAAAGCAGTAGAATTTAATAGGAAAGAAACCCTAGCTAGAAAGCCTAAAATTAGTTTTACTCTTGCATTCTCTCTTCCTTTTCCTCTATATATATGACAAAAAACCCATGTATAAAACTTCCAAAAAAGCTTGACATTTAAGCCCTCCACACTTGTGGGAATATGTGGAAAATCTTCAATACGGCCTATCCATCATAGGGTTATTAACGACAAACTGACAGTGGTCCTTAGATTTGGGGTGTTCAAAATAAACCCTAGCTTTTGGTAAATACATCCTTTCGAGTAAACCTAGAATTAGCATTTCTTAACTGTAGGAGTATTGGATGTTGATTCACTTAATTAAGCTAGGATGATGACAAAACTTCTCTACATTAGTTAGCATCTTTGTTGTTGATTACTTGGTCTAGATGACAGAAGCTATAGGTTATGTCCTTAGTTCTACTTCTAGCCTAAAATTGAGTATAATTTCCAATTCATTCAATAAATAGTATAACTGTTTAAGACAAGTAAATCAAACTAAAATTGCAAAGATCAGAAATTGTATTCCATATTATTAAATATCATCAATTAGACTGCATGATCAACCAAAAGAAAAGAAGAAATAAAATGAATGAAATGAGAAAACAATAAAATACTAATTACTATTCTAAGATAAATATTGGTTAGTGGCACCCCAAACATTTAATCACTCATGGAATCATAACCAATCCTAACTAGTTTGTTGAAAATCTAACTAATCTGTTTAGAATCCAAAACCAATCCCAAAATTTTGACATTAAGGCTTTGGCTGTTAGAGCATCCGCATCCGGTTTCTATATCCTATCCTATTTTACCATCTCAAAAAGCAACTTTATCAATTATACAATACAATTTTCCAATTCTCCAACATCCCAAATTTTATTTCTCAATTCTACTCATTAAAATAATATTTCTACCACAATAAAATATTAATATCTCACAATTATCACTGTACAGTACAACACATTATTTATTTATTTTTATTCTTTTTCTCTTTCTTTCTGTTCAAGAACCACCATCATCGCCACCACCGCTGCACACCACCACCACCACCGGCAACCAATAATCCACCATCAACACTCAAAAAAAAAATCCAGAGAAAAGACCAGAACACTGCCCTCCGTCCATCAAAACCACCACCACCACCCTCTCCGCCCATCAACACCACACAAAAAAAAAAAAAAAAAAAAAAAAAATCAAGAGAAAAGACCAGAACACTGCCCTCCGTCCATCAAAACCACCACCACCACCCTCTCCGTCCATCAAAACCACCACCACCACCCTCTCCGCCCATCAACACCACACAAAAAAAAAAAAATCCAGAGAAAAGACCAGAACACTGCCCTCTGACCATCAACACCACCACCACCACCCTCCCTCTCCGCCCATCAACACCACACAAAAAAAAAAAAAACACAGCAACCCACGGTCAAAAACCAGACCCACCACCGCCGAAGCTCGAAGGAAGCGGATTCGCCGATCAACGCCGATCCTTGAAGGAAGCTCGAGACCCACCACTAGCTAGATTTGGTACAACGCCGATCAACGCCGATCCTCTCCGATCATGGTACAACGCCGATCCAACGCCGATCGTGGTAGACGATCCTCTCCGATCGTGGTAGACGATCCAGCGCCGATCCTCTCCGATCATGGTAGACGATCCAACGCCGATCTAGAGAGTTGCCGGAGAGTGAAGACGTTGAGAAGAATCATAGAGCAAGAAGAAGAGAGAGCAGAAATAAAGAGAGAAGGAAGAGAGAAATGAGAGAGGAGAGAGAATTTCACGGTTAAAATGAGAGAGGAGAGAGAAATGAGTGCATTAAAATATATTTTTTTTTTATAAGATTGAGCTACAGTACCATCTTACATTTGAGATGGTACTGTAGCAAAATCTCAAAAAAAAATTGGCATATGACATATGCCCTCCCAGTTGCTGAGCAGTTTTGGGGCTTAAATGCCAAATATTCTTAAGATTTGGCATTTAGAAGCCCCACTGCTGATGCTCTTACTATTGTGGAATCATATTATATCTAAAATATACCAGAAAGATGCAACTAGAGCATTTATAAACTTCAAAATCAAAAAGAGAATCATATCGATGATGATTTTACAACAAAAGTGCCAAAGACCTTAATAATCTACCTTGAATCAATCACAACTGAAATTTAATCTAATATGTCTTTCAATATTCCAATTGTTGTTATTTGGGGAAAAATGGCCCAACACTTCTCCATGCATTGATCATGAACAACACTCCTCTCAAATTGTCCCATTCATCATAAAGTTTCTTCTTAAGTTTTGTTTAAAAACAAAATCATATGAAACAAATCAACAATTTCGAGTAAGCAATCCAACAAACCCTAAATCCTACATATATTCCCAGATTACAAACCGATAAATATACTGTTAACATGTATATTTTCTTATAACATTTCCAACATCAAAACTCATTATTTTAGGGGGAGGGGGAAGATATGAGGATTAGCTTTATTCACATAATTCTTAAGTTAAAGTGGTGAATTAAAGACAACATCCAAGATTTAGTACGGCACACAAGTGGAAAAAAAAAATTAAAAACCTAAAACCAACCCTCTCAAACCCTCCCCTCCAACTATATGATCATGTACAACATCATCACCATCAAAATCTTAATTAATACAAGACTAGAAATTATTACCATGCTTCATATATTTCAAAATCACCTTGACAGAGTGCTATTACTCCTATCAATCACATTGAACTTCAAGGGAGTAGTTGGAAATGCAACTTTCCTTGGTGTTTCAACTCCATAGTCTGATGTTTCATTCTTTTCTTCATTGTTGCTTCCCTTACTTTGCTGAGCTCTCTCTCCTTCCAACTCTCTATACCTTTGCAAATACCTTCTCAAAGGCTCAGCATAGTCATCAAAACCTAGAGTTGCCAAAGCCCAACAAATATCATCCCCATTCACTGTGTTGCACTTCTCCTTATGGCACTTGTCTGAAGCTTCTCCAGTAACAAAGCGTATGAACTCAGACACACATTCCTGCATGGTTTCTTTGGCTTTTTTAGAGATTTTTGCATTAGGAGGCAGCATCTGCTTCATGATCCACCCCACATTAGCTATAGGTAGTAGCCGATCTTGCTCTTTAATGACACCATCTTCACCTGAGGAAGTACTAGCACCAGCAAAATGGTACTTAAACCCTTCCCTCTCTGAATTATTGCCCATGTTATCAACCATCTCTATAAAGAAGGGATTTTGATCCTGTCAAACACAAACACGTAATTCCCTCACTCTGCTTGCTATATAGAGGCATATGTGAATGTCTATGTGTATGTGCACCATATATGTAGATGGTAAAGGTTCCACCTCACGAGAAAGGCACTTTCCAAGTGTATAAGTTTAATTATTTGGTTCTCTAAACTAAATAAAATATTTTACAACTTATTATGAAGTGAGATTACTCTAAGGGCATCTCAAAAATTTGAGCTTAAACCAAATATTTACAAGGTTATTTGGTACTCTAAACTAAATCTTACCACCCCTTTAATTAGAAATTTATTTATGATGGATTAATTTGAGGGCTACAACTTTTTAATATATATGAAGTGTTTTGAGATGTAACTTTTAGAGCTTGTTTGATTACTATTCTATTCAATTTATTTGAATTATTGTTAATTTTTTTAAGGGAAAAAAAACCTAGTACAATTGTACTTTTTGCCAGCTTTTTCTATTTTTTTTTTTTTTAAGTCAAATAAACTAATGAAAATAAGTTTTCTGAACCAACTCTTAGATCGTTTCTCGAAGAGTGTTCTGAAAATACTGAAATTCTCAAAGATGCAAATCACATTTAATTGGACACTTCACTAGCTTATTTCTTTTTTATCGGAGTCAAATAAACATTATAAACTAATGAAAATAAGTTTTCTTAATCAATTCTTAGATCGTTTCTCGAAGACTGTTCAAAAAATACTAAAATTCTCAAAGATGCAAATCACATTTGATTGGACACATTCATAATCATCAAAGTAAAGAGAAATATACATTTTGATCAAACGTGAGATTAACCTATGTGTGTATCTATCTCATGTCATTGATAGATTAGAAATTTTGGGTCATGGGAATTCACATTGTTTAATGCCATGGAGCATAGGTGCACACAGGGGCGGAGCCACGTAGTGGCTTGAGGGGGCCCTGGCCCCTGCAAAAAAAAAATAATAAAAAAAAAAAATTAGAGAATGTAGAAAAAATAATTGGGCCCCCCCCCCAATATTGGACATCCGACCCCCCATAGCCCATATCTCCACTATTCTCCCAGGCCCCAGCTTTAGTTTTAGGCAACCTTCTTCAGTAAAAATAAAAAATAAAAAATAAAAATAAATAAATAAATAAAAAGCTTTAGTTTTAGGCCTTATGTACTCCAAATAAAACAAAAAGTTGGCCCACTTACATTTAAATACTCAAATCCAAACACTAACAACAAAATTTCACTTTTTCTCAATCTCAAAAAACCCACTCCAAACCCCACGGAATCCCTTCACTTCTTATTCTTTTCTTTTTTTTTTTGTCTTCTTTGATACACTTTCACTTTCCACAGTCCCACTGGTACCACTGCCTACCAGCCCCCAAAACTCAGCATCAATCCTCTGTTCTCACAATCCGAAGAAATATATATATATAAAAAAATAAATAAAAAAATCCTGACCAATTTTTTCTTTCTTCTTGCTTTCTAAAACAAATCACCCAGCATATTTCATTGTCAAATTTCAGGATTTGGAACTTGGTGACTGCCTAGTGAGTTTTCTTCTCTTTCTTAAGCAGTAGACATTCATCTTTTTTTAGTGTCTTTTTTTTATTTTCTCAACTATCTACACCTAAATATTCACATGCTCTTTATATTTTCATAGATTTTTAGAGAAATACATGATTGAAGGCATGGGGAGATTGTTTGTGATGAGTCTTGAAGGGAAGATCTAAAGTTGTAGGCAGAGTTTGTGATGAGTCCAGCCCACCATCTTTGCACTTTGTGAAGACAAAGTTCTAAGGTAAAATTGTTTTGATTTATTACGTATTTTTGATTAGTTGGATATCATGTGGCTATGGGTGTTGTTAAATTGTTTGGTTTATGTTGTGTACCAATACTTGTGTGTTTAATTTTTTTTTTTTTTTGTTTGAGGGGTTATTATTAATTAAAATCATATTAAAAATGGGTTGACTGTTTAAATTATAGTGGAAATTCTGTTTTTTCTTAAGTATGAATAACATCCATATAACTAAGTAAAAATTTCTAATTAAAATTTTATTTTTTAAAGTTCTTTTCAGGTTAATTTTTGAGTCATATTCTTAAAGCTAAAAGAATTATGAGCAAACGAAAAACAATTGATGCATTCTTTAAGAAAAAAGATGTTAGCAATTCAGAAATTAGGACACCTGTAGCTGTAGAAACAAATGTTGATACTTCAATGCCTGATGAACACCCCTCCAAATGTTCAAGAATTCAATCTGAAGAGATAGATCGTGATTCAGGATCACGTAAACAAATATGTGAATTCCCTATCAACAAATAAGATGAAATCCAACGAGTTTATCTCAAAAAATGTCCATATCAACCTAAAAATATAGACTATCCATACAACGATGATACTCATCGTCGTCGATTTCAACCTTCATGGTTTGAATCACATAGGGATTGGTTGGAATACTCACCTTCAATGGAAGCGATATATTGTCTACCTTGCTACCTTTTTGGTAAGAAACCAACAGGTCGTCCTGGATCAGATGCATTCATTTCAACAGATTTTAATAATTGGAAAAAGGTGAATGATGGAATGTGTTAGGTTCTAAAGATTAAGGATTTTATGTATTTAGAACTCTAATGTGTAATGTTGGCAAACCATTATCAAAACAATATGTTTAGTCTTGTTTAGGCTTGCTCAAAGTATGTTTATTTGTAAAACTGGAATCGAGTGATTGCAGATTTATTGGACTAAATCTGTAAGGCTCGATCGATCAAAAATTAGACTCGATCGATTGAACCATGTATAGATTTATTTTTCTGCAGAGTTCCAGTTCAGCCCAAACTCTATTTAAACGTCTTGGGGATCAAGTAAAACACTCCTATATATAACGAAAACCCTAGAACATTTTTGAGACTCTGAAGAGAGAGATTAGAGTGCCTCTTGTGCCTTATTTTATTTTTAGGGTTTTGTACCCAAACCTCTCTAAGTCTTTGTTGCTCATATTGCGGTTTGTGTGAATCTATTGTGAGATCTTAGAGGAGCTTTCCTTCACATAAACTTAGGGTTTTCAAGGTAGATATTATCTACATCTTGATGATCAACAAGGTTGCTGCCATTGAAGCTTAAAGAAAAACAAGCGTGGGTGCTTGTACTTGATTGAAGAATCCAAGAAAGAAGGAGTCTGTGGATTCGGAGCTTGCACGTGGTCGTGTCAGTAAGTTCTACTGGTGGGTAGCATTAGGAAGTCAAGCGAGGAGCTTGTAGTCCTTTTGTATGAACTTCGATTCTTTCATAGTGGATTCAGGTTTGCCTTGAGGATCGGTAGGTCAAATCCTCCCCAGGTTTTTACCGTGTGGTTTCCTGGGTGATCATATCATTGTGTCTTTTATATTTCCGCTGCTTTATACTTTTGATATGATTATTTGATTGCTTTAACCTAGAATTGCATAATTTGACTAAGTAACAACTTGGCTAATTAACTAGGCTAACCAATCTGGTTGTTTTAAGAGGTCTAAATTTCCAACAAAATGAATTGTCCTTTAATTCGTCATGTAAGGAAAGATCCAAACTCCCCACATAAAATTGTTGTGAAATGTTGCAAGGATTTAAAGAATTATTCACGACATATTGACAAGCTAATTGAGAAACAAACATCAAAAGAATTAGAGAATAATCGGTTGCGGCTCAAAACCTCAATAGAGTATGCTTGGTGGCTAGCATTCCAAGCTTGTGCTTTTAGAGGTTGTGAGAGTGCCCTTTTTTTCTTCAGCACTATGGCCCAAGGATCCTGAGCCGAATAAAATGTTCTTGGTGGACTGGGCTCGATTCACCGCAGCTAAAAGGGCTGTTTAAGAACCGAGTGGTGTGCAAAACAATCTTCCTACAATGCAAATAACTAACAAGCAAGAATATCTGTATTGAATGACATTTTAACAGCAAAGGAATGCACAATAAGTAAAATACAATGTAAGAAAAGGTTAGGGATCCTCAAATTAGTGAGGTGCATTTTATTAATTTCCCTTAGTTGTGATTACAATGCTCACTAAGACGTGGTGCAAGGTTCAACTAGGCTCAAAAGTTACAGACTTTGATAGCTATTCAAGCTTCAAACACTTGCAAAGTTTGAATTTGTTGAATCCGAGCATGTACTATAGTGGCTGTCTCTGGGATACCGGGAACGTTTCCCCTGTTTTCTCTTAAGTTTACAGAGTCTTTTCTTATAATTTCATGAGACTTCAGAAAAAGAAAAAACAACTGAACGGTTTTAGACCCCTTAAAACACAACCAGATTGAGTAGCCTAGTTAATTAGCCAAGTTGTTACTTAGTCAAATTAAGCAATTCTAGGTTAAAACAATCAAACAATCATATCAAGAATATAAAGCAGCGGAATAATAAAAAACACAAGATATGATCACCTAGGAAACCACACCGGTAAAAACCTGGGGAGGATTTGACCCACCGATCCTCAAGGCAAAACAGAATTCACTATGAAAGAATCAAAGTTCATACAAAATGACTTACAAGCTCCCCGCTCGACTTCCTAATGCTACCTACCAGTAGAACTTACTGACACGACCCCGTGCAAGCTCCGAATCCACGGACTCCTTCTTTCTTGAATTCTTCAATCAGCTACAAGCATCCACGCTTGTTATTCGTTAAGCTTCAATGGTAGCAACCGAGTTGATCATCAAGATATTGAAGTAATCTCTACCTTGAAAACCCTAAGCTTTGTGTAAAGGAAAGCCCCTCTAGATCTCACAAGAGATTTACACAAAACCGCAATGTATGAGCAACAATACAACTGGAGCAACTCCAAAAACGTGGCTAGGGTTTTTCTTTATATACCTAGGGTAAAAACAGAAAACCCAAAACGTTTAATGAGTTAGGGCTGAGTTGGAAATTCTGCAGAAAACGCATCTGGTCTGTGATTCGATCGATCGAGCCTTTCCTTCGATCGATCGAGCCAGACCGAAATGCCCCAATGCATCTGCAGTCACTCGATTCCAACTTTACAATATTTTATCAACTTTGAGCAAGCCTAAACAAGACTAAACAATTGTTTTGATCATGGTTTGCCAACAATACACATTAGAGTTCTAAATACATAAAATCCTAAATCTTTAGAACCTAACAAACTCCCCATTTGGCAATCCGTGACAAAACACAAACTAAAAGCTCAAAGTTTACAATTAAAAAGCCCTTTACAAAAATAATGCTCATAAAGACTAAATTCAATCATAACTACTATCTATCAGTTGCAAGTGTAGACAGCAGCTCAATTGAATCAACCTGTATATTCCTGAAACACTCAACAAACGCATAAACGCATGTGTGACAGAAAAGAGTAAAACAACAGGTATAACGTTCTTGTAAGATTCACACAACACGCAATAAAGACATATACCAATGAAGAACTCATAAATATAAATCAATAAGCAGTGAATCATGAAACAACAAGAATCAAGTAAAAGATCATGTATATCAATCAATGTTACTCCCCCTAACATGAATATCCCAAAAAAAAGTGATATACAAAGTGAAGCACCTAGATACAATCTATAAAACTCCACAAGCTCCTCAAAACAAAAAAAAAATCTCCCCCTAACTACAAAAACCCCTCTACAAGTCAAAACTCTACTCCCCCTTTTTGTGACGGAATGCCAAAGGACAATCACAATCCATCATCAAAAGGAGGTGGTGAGGGCGAACGCAGATGCGCCAGATCAGCACGCAAAGCACGGATCTCGTCAAATAAGTCCATCAAAAGCTGACCATGAGCCGCCTGAACGGTCATGACAGTCTCCAAAGTACGACGGATATCAAAGTCATCCGATGGAGGTGGAGGAACAGCAGCAGCAGCAGCAGCATCAGGATCAGGAACAGCCTCACCAGCAGGACCTGTAGAAGAAGAGGGAGGAGGTGCGGACCCAGAAGGCTCAGACCTAGGGTGTTTAGAGCCAGCTCGAAGGTGAGCAGCCCTTTGTCTAAGAAAAGACGCACCAATAGGAGCAATCACATGAACAGGCTCAGAGGAAGGGAAGCCACCAAGATCAAGATAAAGTAAAATCCTATGAATGAAAATAGGATGAACAAGAGCATGAGCAGAAGATGAACTCCTATAAACATCGTTCAAAGAACGAAGAAATAGATGAGGAAAACTGATAGAAGCATCAGTAACCAGAGCGTACAAAAATACACACCTCTCTAGAGGAATGGTGTGAACATGAGATATGGGCCAGATAGAATGACAAGCTATCCTAAAGAAAAGATAGTGCAACCCAGAAAGCTCAGCAGAGGTGATCCTAGGATCAGAACCCCACTGGATAGAAGTCCCAGTGATGTAAGACAAGACACCACTCAACTCAGGAGACACATCATAAGGAAAGACAGGATTCTGGACCAAAGGTACCCCTAGAGCATCAGCCACTACCTTGGGAGTAATGGTGTACTCTACGCCTCGTATCCAACTCTTTACCAAAGTGTTGGAATCATAGATGCGATAGAGATGTTCGAAAAGAACTCTCTAATCAAGGCAGAAGGTGGAGGAGGATCAGAAATATCCACCAAGGGTAACCAGCCCCGACGCTCAAGGTTTGCCCTAATGGCAGGATCAAGTTCATCTAAGAGAACATAACGCTCAGCCCAAATCTTTCTCCTAATGTTTAGCTTCTCATAAATCTCTTGGTTTTTCTCACTCAGAAACTTCTCACGGTCAAAGGTAGGAGGGGGTGGAGAAGGTGAGGAAACATTCCTACGGGCTCTAGTCTTCCTAGGCATAGTGCTAAGGAAAGGACAGAGACACAAAGTGAAAACCAAAAGAACATAAGAAAACAAAACCAAGGGCAGATTGCAAGTTAGCACAATAAAAAATATAGAACAAAAATCTATATGATGCATGAACAATAACAATGTTGTGATGCATGAACTAATGCAGTAAACACAGTTCAAATTAAGTTCAATTCCACAAAATTGGCTCGAACATAGAGTTTCTAACAAAAACCCTAAAAAATTTGAAAAACCACTTGAAAATTTTGAAACAAATTGATGAATTGATCATTACACAAGGTTGAAAACAGATTAGAATAACCAATTTCATCAATACAACAAGCCAATTTCATCAATTAAACCTTAATTGAACAAAATCCCCAATTCGGATCAATTAGAAACCCTAGAATTTGAAATTTTTCACAAAACCCAAAATTGATCAAATTAAACTATCAAGATCATGTTTATAGCATGTCCCCACAAAAACCCATTGATCAATTTCACAAAATTTGGTTTGAATAAACACAAATCCCAAAAAGAAAAAGGTCCAAAATTTTGAGCAAAAATGCATGAAATATGTAAATAAACTAAAAAAGGAAGGACAAAACAGACTTACCGGCTTGAGGAAAGAGAAATTTTGCAAAAATTTCAGAGGAAAACGACAAAAATTTGACTATGGAGCCTTGCCTCGTCGGAGAGAGAAAGAAAGTTTAAAAAAACTTTTGAAAAAGGTGATTGGAATCAGTCAAAGAACAGTGTTTTAACACCTGATTCGCGACATTCGATTGATCGAAAAACACATTCGATCGATCGAATCAATCAGTCATTTTGAAACAAATTAAATCACTTTTTCGATCGATCGAAAATCAGAATGGATCGATCGAACTGGGCAAAGGCTCACAAAATTTTTGAGAAAAATCACAGTTTTGAAAAACACAAACCATATTTTGAAAACAACTCCTCAAAGCATTAAACTTATTGAAACAAAATGCATGAGTATGAGATGGAATGCTTTTTCAAAAACCCAAGTTTTAATCCCAGTTTCTCCAAAGAAAATTTCAGCCATTCTTCCTTTAAATTTTCAAGCAAAAAAAATGTTTTGCATAATTCTCAAACTATTTTCAAACTTGGTTGGTCAGACCAAAAACACACACAATAACATGTACAAAGTTTAGCAAAGAGTAACTTGTGTAGTGTGTGCAACTAGCAAAACTTGAGATACATGTGAGGTGATATGTGAATAGCAATCAATCACAAAGTCTACAAAATTCATCACATAGAATTTAAAAGAGACTATCACCTAAAGAGTTACATCCTATAACTCCCACATCTCCTAGAACATAAGCTTGCAATCATGTAAGTTTCTTGAATTTTGCCCCATTATTAGGTGAAATTTGGCATCAAGCCTAATGGTACACACCAGTTTAAATTATGTGAATTGGCATCAAGCCTAATAGTACACACCAGTTTTAAGCATTCAGCATTTAACAGAGGCTACACCTTATGTTCTTTTTGTGCATGTGCTACACTTTCTCGAGCACAAAATCTTATGATATGCACTAAGGTGTTCATGATTGGCTAGTGAACAGTGGTGAGATGGTTATTTATGCCTTTCTCAAAAGGATCAAGTCCGACAGTCAAATAACATATGACTTCAAGATTAAGACAAAGTGATAAACACCATAAACATCTTTCCCACACAACATGCACTACAAAGTTTCAACTAGTCAAGTGCAATAAATAAGCTCATCAAAGCTAAAAAAGGCACATAAGACATGTTATGTGTAAATAAATTGACCAACCTTGTTTTCAAAAACCAAGAAACATAATGTCAAACATATTTTTGCTTTCTCCTTTCATCCTTTTTTTTTTTTTTTTTTTATTAAAAGAGAAAACAAATAAATCCTAGAATGAAATGCATGAATGTTATGCAATGCAAATCCTAGAAACAAAAACTAAAGAAACACAAAAACCAAAGAACAATGGTCACAAGGGAATGAACAGTGAAGCACAAGGACCATGTCAGAAAGACTCAATTAGGTCGAGTCTTTTGCATCCAAAACCTTTTAGATGCACCACGAGCATTGGAGTTCCTATTCACATTCGAGTGATTTCCAACTCCAGGTTTGGAATAAAGGTTCAACACCTTTACCAATTCACCAATAAGTTCCATAGGATCTTGTACTTGAGGCACAGACACTTTTGGTTTATTTGCTCTCTTAGCAGCTTGAAGCTTGTAACAGTTAGGACGAATGTGTCCAGACTTACCGCAACAATGACAAACCCAAGCAGGTTTACCATGCATCTTGTCCTTGGGTAGGGTAGTCTCCTTAGGTTTAGACTCTCCCAGATCAACCCTAATCTTCCTAAGGGGTGAAACTTCTACAGGATTGACTACCTCACTCACAGGAGGTTTGACAATTTCACTCACAACCTCACTCACAGAAGGTTCAGAAGAAGATGAAGGAACAAAGTTCGTGGAATGAGGAGTAGACACAAAGATGCTTTCAACATATCCTAACCCAGATTTATCAAAAGGATACTTTTGAACATTCAACATGTGATCAAGTTTAGAACTAGCAGATCTAGCAATAGATAAATCATATTCCAAAGTTTTAACTTTATCAAGTAAAAGCATGTTCTCAGATTTCACATGGTTCAAAAGATCATTAGCATCAAATAATTTAACAAGCAAATTTTTCTTTTCAAGCTCAAGAGAATCAATTTTCTTCAGGCCAAGTTCAACATTCATAGCATCCTTTGCAGCAACTTTGCAAAGTTTAATATAGGCCTCTTGAAGATCTGCACCCTCAAAGAGTTCCCCATCAGAAGGGTTCTCCTCAACAGATATGCTTTCATTGACTACAGCAGTAGTAGTGAAAGCAATGAAGTTTCCATCCTCGTCACATTCAGACTCATCATCAGAAACCTCATTATCACTCAGGGTTACAGCCATAGCTTTACCCTTAGACTTCAAAAATGTAGGACATTCAGATTTAACATGACCATACCCTTGACAACCAAAACACTGATCCCACTAAGGTGAATAACTTTGAAAAACCTAGAGAAAGAGTTGGTCAATCTTTGAACAATTCATACCACTTGAACGGTTTTAGACCCCTTAAAACACAACCAGATTCAGTAGCCTAGTTAATTAGCCAAGTTGTTACTTAGTCAAATTAAGCAATTCTAGGTTAAAACAATCAAACAATCATATCAAGAATATAAAGCAGCGGAATAATAAAAAACACAAGATATGATCACCCAGGAAACCACACCGGTAAAAACCTGGGGAGGATTTGACCCACCGATCCTCAAGGCAAAACAGAATTCACTATGAAAGAATCGAAGTTCATACAAAAGGACTTACAAGCTCCCCGCTCGACTTCCTAATACTACCTACCAATAGAACTTACTGACACGACCCCGTGCAAGCTCCGAATCCACGGACTCCATCTTTCTTGAATTCTTCAATCAGCTACAAGCACCCACGCTTGTTATTCTTTAAGCTTCAATGGTAGCAACCGAGTTGATCATCAAGATGTTGAAGTAATCTCTACCTTGAAAACCCTAAGCTTTGTGTAAAGGAAAGCCCCTCTAGATCTCACAAGAGATTTACACAAAACCACAATGTCTAAGCAACAATACAACTGGAGCAACTCCAAAAACATGGCTAGGGTTTTTCTTTATATACCTAGGGTAAAAACAGAAAACCCAAAACGTTTAATGAGTTAGGGCTGAGTTGGAAATTCTGCAGAAAACGCATCTAGTCCGTGATTCGATCGATCGAGCCTTTCCTTCGATCGATCGAGCCAGACCGAAATGCCCTAATGCATCTGCAGTCACTCGATTTCAACTTTACAATATTTTATCAACTTTGAGCAAGCCTAAACAAGACTAAACAATTGTTTTGATCATGGTTTGCCAACAATACACATTAGAGTTCTAAATACATAAAATCCTAAATCTTTAGAACCTAACAACAACTATGAATCCCGAAAATGAATCTCTATCTATTGGTCAGAATCCGAATGCCCCTGTAGCATGGACCCCTTCCTCCTTATATAGCACAGCTTCAGACTCCGGGGTACTAACGATTTCTCCCTTTTGCCCCTGTGAGTTCGTGCCGTGCCAGGTTGCTCAGGGTCATGTCGTTTCCCTTTTCTTTCATAGTTTCTTGCTTTTGGTCCGACCAAATGAAAGTCCCTTAACTAGTTTTCTATTTCCAGACTTCTCTGTTGGCGGGTCTGAAGCTTATTTGGCTTTTTCTTCTCAGTGCTCCAGCCTTTTCAGTGTACTCTTCCTTGTCACTTTCTCCAAATGGTCGGAACCAGGCCCTTGCATTTTGCTTCGTACCTCCTGGCTCCACTGCATGTCTGGATCATGAGATACGCATGCCCTTTGTTTTTTTATCTCTCTTTTGAATTTGCTTCAATCTTACTTCGCATGTCCAGGGATCTCCTAACTCTGGTGGCTTCCGGGATCCCGACCCAGTTCTTCTTTCTAGGCTTTCTTTGGCTTGCTGGTTCTGCCTGGTTTGGGCCCCTTTTTGTTCTTTTCGTGGGTCTCTAGATTCCAATCTTCTGGGCCTCTTGCCCTTTTCTTTTTTTTCTTTTCCTTTTCTTTTTTGTGTGAGCCCAGCTTTCTCTTTTCTTTCTTAGTTTTATTATCTATTTATTTTTGAGCTCAACGTTTTTCCTTCTTTGGGCCTTAGTTTGTGACCAATTAATTTTGGACCTCAACATTTAGCCCCCCGAGCTCATGGGTTGCCTGCAGCCCATGCGTGAGTTTCTTGTAGGATTTTCTACCGTTTTGATCTTCCTACGGGATCCTAGTCTTCAACTTCTTTGGTATCCTAGCTCCTTCACTTCCCCCCCCCCTTTTTTTATATATATAACTCCTCCTTTTTTCGTGGGACGTAGCAGTTGAGTTGAAATAAAACTCCCACCACCTACTTTTACGTTTCCCATAACACCCATTAATAACTGCTGATAACTTCTCCCCCTTAAATTTAATTCCTGGCAACTGGCGCGTCTTTCCACATATTGTCTCCTCTATCTACTCTTATTTCTTCGTTCTGCCTTTTTCACATTATCTTTTTTCCTTGTCTGCCTGAATCTTCTGTTCTTAGCCTCTTTTTCTTTTCTTTTGATTAATCTCGCTGCTACCTGCTTTCTTCTTTGAAAATACCCATTGCTTCAATGGCTTCTTCCTCTTCTCGAAAAAGAAAAGAGCGTACCCCTAGTCCCTTTGAAGGTGGGGGTTCCTCTAGTTCTGCGCAAGATGAGTCTGTCGTTGGGCGCCCTGCTTTTCCTTTGCGAGACCCCTGGTATACTCCCAGCTTATTCTTCCCTCGGGTGTCCCATGGCGAGACCCCTCCATCCCCTCATACCTGGGTATTTTCTGGCCAAGCGGGTTTTGTTGGTTCTGCACAAGTTCCAGACCCTAGGAAGATTTTTGATCTCCAAATCAGGCAAGGACTTCGAGAGTCGGTCCCTATCTTTTTCAATTTTGTTGCTGGAAAGATCCAAGGCTGGCCCATTTGGGTGGATAAAGAACTTTCTGACGAGGAGTTTGTGGGCCGCTTGGAGCGTGCCGGTATCCTAAAGGTAGTGGCTATTTCCAGGAATCTTGAGGGTTTCAGAGATGCCAAAGGCCTTAGGCACTTGGTGCGCCGTTGGTGTCCTGCTCTGCACACTTTCTCTTTTTCTGTTGGTGAATTGACTGTTACCTTGGAGGACGTGGTCAACAATTTTCTTCTTCCGATGCTTGGGGATGAAAACCCCTTTGATATTAAACTTTCTGATAAGGATCTCGAGGTGGAAGAAAAATTATTTGCTCACTTCGGTGGACGTACTGCTTCTTTTGGTGGGAAATCGGCCAGGATGGGTAGGTGGGTTATGAATCTTTCACGCGAGAAGGATAAGGAAGTCAGGCGTGCCGGGTTCCTCGCATTCTAGCTTAGCAAGTTTCTGTTCAGCGAGTTCCCCGGGTATGGAATCAAATCCACTCTTTTTTCTTTGGCGGTTAGGTTGGCTCAGGGTGCTCAATATCCCCTAGCCCCCATGTTTTTGGGTCATGTCTACTCTCAGTTGGATCAGCTTCATGGAGATGAAGCCGAAGGTGATTCTTATTATGTTATTACTTCCTCTCTTCATTGCGCCATTCTCCAGGTATTTATGTGGGATCGTTCATTAGTTACTTTAGCAAGATGTAGGAATTTAAAGTTTGTAAAAGATAAGTTCCAGGGATCCCCTGATGTGGTTAAAGGGCTTTGTGGCAGCTCGACTGACAGCCACCCTATTATTTTCCATTGGTTGAATCTGAAAGGTGGCAGCCTTAACTTAGTTGAATTATTTGACCAAGTAGGCCATTTGCATTGGCGGTCTCCCCGGGAGTTTGGCCCCGGTTTTGTTTGTGATTCCGTGTTATCTCCATTTCTGACTTCTACAGGGAATACCTTTGATTTATGTCGCGGTGATGAAGGTAGCTTAGCCTACTTGGCTTGTATTAGTCCTTCTTGGCTTCCTGTGCTTTCCTCGAGTGGCCCACGGTACACCCATTACTCGGCGCATCGAGTACTTCGGCAATTTGGATTTGATCAGGATATTCCCCCAGTGTTTAATGACATAGTTCCCTCTCTTCCCTCTTTGGATCCCTTCATGAGACTTCAGGCCTTCTCTTATTGGTCACGAAGGAGTCCTCAGTTTGTGGTGCCCAACTTCCAGAGAGGAGTTTTTGCCTCCAGTGGTTATGCTGGCTATTGGAGGAGGGTTCAAAAGTCCTTTGTTGATTATGCTGGTTCTGACACGATTGGGAAAGTCCCCAACTCTGGCATTTCTTCTACTCCAACACCCAACAAGCGTCTGTCTCTGCCTACTGCTGGTGTTGCTTCTACTGCTGTAAGTAGCAAAACTGGTTTCGCAAAATGGCATGCTTCCAGGGGAGGTTGGGTGACTTATGTGCAGGATTTCCCAGAGACTTGGTTGGGGTGTGACCTTATTGTTGGCACTTCTGCTGGGGTACCAATTAAGAAGGGGGCAATAAAGGCCATAAGTGCTAGTACTCCCATTGGCATGAGTAAAAGGAAAACAATTAAGCAGGAAAAATTGAAGGAGGCTGCGGCTGAAGAGAGTGTAGAGGATGTTGGCCTAAGACAAAGAAGAAGAAGACTGAAAAAACCCAGAAACAGTTGATACTTGCTGAGGAGAAAGAAGTTGAGCAACCCTTGGCCATAAGGGGCCGGGTGAAGACTAAGGTAGAGTCTTCTTTTCCCCAGGCTCCTGTGAGTCCTTCAGTTCATGGTTCCTTGGGACCCTCTGGACGCACCCGTAGTAAACAACAGAGACCTGGAGACCCTGTTGAGAGAGAGAGAAGGGCAAGGCCTCTTTCCTTCTTTTCTCTTTTAGGTTGCAGTTTGTTGTTTCCTTCCCTTTTCTTTTTTTTAAACTAATGAGTGATTGTCTTTCTTGCAGTCCAAGCGTAAGTTAGATCCCAGGAAGGGTAGAAGCCAATCCTCTGGTGAAGATGTGGTACGTTTTTTCCTTTATCTGTGTCTTCTGCTGCTTGCCCTTATTTATTTCACAAGTGTTGTGTATCCGTGCTGCCCTGTTGTTCATGCCTTCCTTCTTTTTGTTCCTCCTTCTTTTCCTTCTTTAGGTAGAGGTTTCTCCCCCCGTGGTTGGCGAGACTTTGGAGGAGGAGGTGGCTGCAGCTGCAGCTCAGAGTATGGAAGGGAAGGCTCCCAGTGGTGGCATAGATGGGGAGACTAGGCAACCAATGCAGGATGTCCAGGCTGCCCAGGATCCTGAGGCTCCCAAGCTTCCCGCGTCCCCAGGTCCTCAATTTGAACAGATTCCTAGTCCTGTCAAGACTGTGTTACCTCAAACTGGGTTAAGTACAAGGACTTTGGGAGGCGCATCATCATCCGGGCAAACAGGTGAGTCTTTCTCTTTTTTTTTTTTTTATAATAGCGTTTTAATTTTATTTCTTTTGCACCCCTTTTTTTTTTCTTTCTTCCTTTCCTCTGAGTTCTTTCTTTCTCCCTTTTTTTTTTTCCTTTCCAAGCCAAGCCACTGTGAGATCTGTCTCTGGTGCTGCTTCTTCTTTAGAATCGGAGGATTCTGAAGGTGGGTGTTAATTGTCCTTACTTCATTCCCTCTCTCTTTCTTCCCTTCTCTTGTATTTTTCGTTATGGTGAAGCCCCCTGTATCCCTGCCTTCTTTTAGCCATTTTGTTGAGGCTTCCTCACCTTTTCTTCAACTTGCCATGTGTTCTTTCTCAGAGTCCTCCAAGAAGTCAGAGGAGCAAGAGGAGGAAACTCCGCCCCAAGAAGCCGATACTGGTTTCTTCTCTACCTTCTTTTGCTCTTTTTTTTTTTTTTTAAGAAAAGAAGCTAAGTCTGCCCCCCCCCCCCCCCTTTTTCTTGCAGGAGTTGATACTGGTGTTAAGAATCCTGAACTTGTGATTCCTGAGGGGGGTGTAGGATCTGCTCAGGTTGCTGGCCCTCATTCTGTTCAAAGGGTTGAAGGTTCCTCTGGGACTTCAGGTGGTAACGCAACAATGGGGGAGGCTCTAGGGATGGTTGCTTTAGATCCTGCTTCAAGGCTCTCTACCTTTCTGGCTCGCTTTGATCTTCTGGAGTTCAACAGCCTCCCTGCCAGTAACTTCTGCCACTTCGGGCCTTCCTATAGCAGCTTCTTGCGGTTCTCTGTGCCTGTGGAAGGTCTGCCTCTGCTAGAAGGGCTGTTTAAAAGTCACGGGGATTTCACCATTGGTTTCAGAGGAGGAGTATTCTTGGGTAATATTTTGATGGAATTGTTGTGTGTCGTGTTGATCTCTTTGAGGGATTCTTCGCTGGACTCTTTATCTGAGGAAAAACTCTTGGAATGGAGGGGAGTGGTTCAGGATCTCCTGGAAGCCAAATTCAACCTGTCATTTTTGCTGGAGTATCTGCGATCATTGGCCCAAGTGCTATTCCAGAAGCAAGCTTCTAAGAGCATTGATGCTGAGATTGCTGCTGCTGAGGAAGCTTTAGCCCATGCTCACAAGACCTTACAAGACTTGAAGATTAAAAGGCAGAGGGTTTTATCTTCTTCGGTTGTCCTTGCTTTCTCCTCGGACAGCTCTTTGTTGGCTAGCCTCATGTCTTAGATTCCCTTTTTTTTTTTTTAAGCTGGTTTGGATGTGTATGAACAATTTGGGGTTGTATAATTTTTCTATTTCTTTGTTTGGACATTGCTTCTAGCCCTTTTTTTTTTAGATCTGCACTTGTGCTTTGAGACTGCTTCCATGTATTTGTGCTTTAGGATGGCTCTTAAGTATTTATGTTTCAAGATTGCTTCTAATCTCTTTTAATAGCATGTGGATCCTTTTTTTCCTTTTGTCTTTTTTTTTTTTTTTTTTGTACTGAATCCTGGTCCATGATCCCCTCAAGTTTTGCTGCAGGTCCCAGCCAGGTATCTACCCCTTTTCTTCTTGATTACGCAAGTACTGAACTGGGTACAATAGGCGGTATATATTTTTGTCCCAGCTCATGAACTTGGCAGGTTTTTTTTTTTATCAAGTACTGGGCTAGGTATCCTCAGTACATGCCTGAGATCCTAGACCATGTATTTGAAACTTAACTGTTTTGGAGTTATCTGTGGGGTGATCCTGGGTCATGTATCAAAAAGATTTCCCCAGGTATCCTCTCTTTTCTTCTTGGTTGCGCAATTACTGAATTGGGTACATTGGGTGATATTTTATTTGTCCCAGTTCATGAACTTGGCAGATTTTATTATTATTATTAAGTACTGGGCTAGGTATCCTCAGTATATACCTAAGATCTTAGACCATGTATTCAAAACTTAACTGTTTGTAGTTATCTGTGGGGTGATCCTGGGTCATGCGTCAAAAAAGATTTCCCCAAGTATCCTCCCCTGATTCCGTCTGTGTTAGGATTTTGTAATACTTAGGATTTAATAGCTGAGAAATAAGAAGAAATTTCATTGAATTTAAAACATAAATGTCATTCAAGGAACATAGCAAATCTAACAAAGATAGTAAGGATCATAGAGTGTCCTTCTACCACGAGTTCCTGAGCAAAATTACTTAAACGATAATATATAAAAAGAAAGAAACACTTAGCAAGTTGGAGAGTTTGCAAAAAGGATTCCAGTGTACTGAGATCTCTCCCTTTTCATGTGTAGTATTGTTTTAGCCACTTCCCATTTATGGGCTCTGTCAGGATTGTCCCATCTTCCTTTGTAAGGTAGTAATACCCACTATCATGGGCCTCCCCGATAATGTAGGGTCCTTCCCACTTTGGGGCAAATTTGGAGGGTCCCGGTAGGTTTCTTCTCACATGCTCTGCTGTCCTTAGTACCAGCTGCCCTTTAGTGAAGGTCCTCGGGCGTACTGCTTGTGCATATGCTCTAGTCATTCTTTGCTGGTACCTCTGGCTTCTTCTCTTGGCTAGCTCTCTTTCTTCCTCTACCCCTTCAAGGTCTGCTAATCTCCTTTCGTTGTTTGTGTCTTCGGTGTCCTCCTGACTTTCTTCACATACTACTCTTGGTGTGGGAACAATTAATTCTACTGGGCTGATGGCTTCTGTCCCATAAACTAGGGAGAATGGTGAGAATCCCGTGGCTGTTTTCACAGAGCTCCTGCATGCCCAAAGTACATCTACCAAGTGGTCACTCCATTTTTCTCCATATTCTTGCTTCATTTTTTTAAGGATCTTCAATATCACCCTATTAGTGGCCTCTGCCTGGCCATTTCCTTGTGGGTAGTACGGTGTAGACCTTCCATGCTTGATGTAGTAAGCCTCAGTTAACCCCTTCATGTCTTTATTTATGAATGGGGTTCCATTGTCACTGATCAACCTCCTGGGGATCCCAAACCTTGTAATGATATGGCCTCGAATGAAGTTTGCTACAGCTGCTCCAGTGGCTTTTTTTAAGGGGATGGCCTCTACCCATTTTGTAAAGTACTCAGTAGCTGCCAAGATCCATATGTAACCACTGGATGGGGATTTATAGGCCCTATGAGATCAAGCCCCCAAGTGTGGAAAGGCCATGGGGTTGTCATATCCTGTAACATATTTGGGTGAGTATGGATTGCATCTCCGAGGACTTGACATGCGTGGTAGGTTTTGACTAACTCCTCGGAGTCCTTTTTCATTGTTGGCCAGTAGTACCCCAACAGTAGTAACTGTTTATAGAGCCTCCTTTTTCCTGGGTGACTTCCCTGACTACTTCCCTGGCTTCCCTTGGCCCCAAGCATCTTAGGGGATCCTTGTTGTATCCCTTTTTGAATAGGACCCCGTTTTGCAAGAAGTATCTGACTGCGAGTTTCTTGAGCTGGTGGGCCAGTGCCCTGTCAGCCGGTAGGATCCTTTGAGCCAGGTATTCCATGAAGGGAGTCCTCCAATCTTCTGTAACAAATACAGCATAGCTTTCTTCCTTGTCCACCGAGGATTGGCATTCTTGACATTTTTCCTGTATATTTGCTGCCTCTTTGTTCATATTTGGCCAGTAGTATCCCATGCGCTGCATCCTTCTATATAGACTGATCTTTTCTGAGGTCCCGCAGACTTGGGTATGTAGTTCTTCCAACCTTAGCTTTCCCTCCTTTTCATTGATACATCTGGATAGGATCCCTCCGGGCAATCTCCTGTATAGTTCTCCTTCTATTAGAGCATAGTCCATCAGCTCCTTGACACTCCCTCCGGATCCTGTTTCTTTCATTTTTTCTTTCACTTCGCTCCTCCAATCCCATTGCTTGGACTCTCCGGGGGATATCTTTTGGAGGATTTTTAAGATGGAATGCTCCTGCCTTCCTATTCTGACCAGAGTGTCTTTTCCCTTGAATGGTACTTGGGATCCCAGGGTGGTAAGCGCATCTGCAAACCTGTTTTCACTTCTCTGCGTGTACTCTATGCTAAAGGTCAGGAATTCCTGCTCCAGCCTCTGCGCCCACGTCCTGTAGGCTGCCAAACTTCGTTCCCTTAGTGCAAAGTCACCTTTCACCTGAGAGACTACAAGATTGGAATCTCCCAGTACTCTCATGTGTTTCACCCCAATATTGAGTGCTACAGTCAACCCGGTCAAGTACGCCTCATACTCAGCTGCATTATTGGAGCAGGGGAAACCAAGCTTGAAAGATAGAGGTATGGTGTCCCCATTCTCACAGCTCAGTACAACTCCCACCCCATTTGAGGTTGCTGTAGCTGACCCATCGAATCTCATTGTCCATTTCTTTCCTGGGATTTCTGCTACTGCTACCTCGCCTAAGATCTCTTCACTTAGTGAGCTTTCCTCCTTCCCTGGGAACTGTGCCAAGAGGTCAGCTATGGCTTGACTTTTGACAGCCTTGGGGGTCCTGAGGCCTATGTCATATTGAGAAAGCAGGACCAGCCACTGTGCTATTCTTCCTGTTAGGAGGGGCTGATGCATGAGTGCTTTTATAGGGTGTGACTTAGTCACTAAAAGGATTTGGTGAGCTGAGCAATACCTCTTCAGTCTCTGGGATGCGTAAATGACTACTAGGCAAGCCTTTTCTATCCTGGGATACCTGGTCTCGGCATCCTTGAGTGTCCTGCTTACATAGTAAACAGGTTGTTCATTCCCTTCATCATCTTCTTGTGTCAGCAGGGCTCCTATTGCTTGGGCATTTGATGCTAAGTACAATAACAGGGGTCGCCCACGTACTGGTGCCTAGAGAGTGGGCAGATGATTCATAATCTGTTGGACCCTTTGAAAGGCTTCCTATTGTTCTACTCCCCAGGTGAACTCGATTCCTTTCTTTAATAGCTTGGATAAGCCTCCTGTGGCCGAAGCCAGTCCTGGCACAAATCTCCTGATGTAGGAGACCCTTCCTAGGAAGCTTTTGAGCTCCCTCACTGTTGTTGGTCTTTTCATAGTGGCAATGGCTGCAGCTTTGGCTGGATCCACACTTATGCCTCTGTGATGTACCAGGAACCCGAGGAACTTTCCTGCAGACACTCCAAAGGCACATTTCATGGGGTTCATGCATAGCTTGTATTCTCTGCATCTTTTGAAAACTTGTTCAAGTACCTGAAGGTGTCCTGTCCTAGTTTTTGACTTGACCACAATATCATCCACATAGTCTTCCATTTCCTTATGCATCATGTCATGGAAGATGGTTGTCATGGTTCGCTGGTATGTGACTCCTGCATTCTTGAGGCCAAAAGGCATCACGGTGTAATAAAAATTTCTGATTGGTGTCCTGAATGTTGTCTTCTCAGCGTCCTTGGCAGCCATACGAATCTGGTTGTACCCACTATACCCATCCATGAATGAGAACATAGAACTTCCCGCAGCTGAATCCACAAGGAGGTCAATATTAGGCAGAGGGAACTCATCTTTTGGACATGCCTTATTCATGTTGCAGAAGTCTACACAGCAACGGATCTGGCCGTTCTTTTTCTTCACAGGTACTATGTTAGAAAGCCATCTGGGGTGCTGAATAGGCTTAATAAAACCAACTGCTAGCAGCTTCTTGACCTCTTGAGTTATCTGGGCTTCTACATCAGTGTGAAAGACCCTGACTGGTTAGATTACTGGTTTAACTCCTAGGTCCACATTGAGGGCATGGACCACTAATCCGGGATCCAGACCAGGCATTTCGTCATAGGTCCATACAAACACATCCGTGTATTCCTTGAGCAAAGCCACCAGTGGTTCCCTTTCTTGTGCTGTCAACTGACTACTGATGAAAACAGGCTTCTGGGATCCTAGCTCAGCCCCCAAGTTTACTTCCTGCAATTCTTCCTCAGGCTGGATTTGTGTCTCTTTGACTGGTTCCTCTGGAACTTCCTCCTGAGCTATCACGCATTCTGGTGGTCCGGGACCTTCCTGAACGATGCACTCAGGTCCCGCGCACCTTCACAAGCGATAAATTAATCTTCCCCCTGGGTTCTCGTACTACTACACACTCCCGGGGTCCTGAGGTACTGGGCTCCTTCTTTTGCCTTTTCCTCCTCAGGAGGTCTCTTAAGTCATGGGTACCTCCTCCTTCTTCTTTCTCCAGGATAGGTGTTCTTGGGGTCCCTGGCATGGGACTCTCATCGTCAGGTTCTAACTCATCATAGAACATTGTTTCTACAAAGTTTACTGATGTGCATGAAATATATATAATAAAATACTCTCATATTTGCATTTTTTACCATACTTTTATGTTATCTTGTGATTGATTATATATTATCTTTGTTTAATAGGTAACAAGGGTTTTACATGCAAAGTGGGGCTAGGCCAATTGAATCAAGCCAACTTACATCCAGCCAGGCATGAATTCAAGAGAAGATCAACCCAATTAAATTTAAGTCCAATTGGAGTAAGGAATCAAAGGAAATTTGCACCAAATTCAAGTCCAATTCGGATTAGGATTCCAGCCTGCACATCAGTTAGTATTTTTGGCATAACTTTCGGTTCAGATGTTCAATCGAGATGATTCAAGTTGGGCTGGAAATTTAACTTAAAGGACTACAACTTTGTAGTTTACCAGGAGCCCGAATTCTGAAGTTAAATGGGCCAAAATAGTCGGTTAAGTGAAGCCTAAAAATCTGGGATTTTCTCCAAACGGAAATTCAACTTGTAATAGGATTCCTTGACCTATTTAAAGGTTTTTTAGGGCAAAATTCGGGGAGGCTAATGCTAGGGCTGAGATGCAAAACAGAAAATTAGAGCAAGAGGCAATGTCGCATGTGGCTTCTCTGTATCTTTTCTCCATGATAGCATTGTGACTATTTCTTTCTCTATTTTATTTGTCTAGTTTAATGTTTAGTATTTTATTCTTTTGTTTTATTTCAATTACCATGAGTAGCTAAATTTATAATTAGGGTTGAGGATGAAACCTTGTTAAGGATTATCAATAATATTTATGTGATTTAATTTTTCCCACAATAGTTGTTCTTTAATGATTTAAATTGTTCTTGCTTCATATCAATTGACTAAGATGGGATTCTAGATATGAGTTCAATCATGTTTTTTTCATGATTTAGGATTTGTCTTAATTAATTGAATGCTTGGTTTATTAATTCTTGATTATAAAATTGGATATCGTTTGTGATTTGTCTGTCAATGGATACAAGTTATGATTTGATTTTTAGAATTGGATATATCTTGTGATTTGTTTGGCTACGGATACAATTGATGATTTGGTTTTATACTTAAGAAGTGAAGAAGAACATGCTTTTGATTTTTAAAATAAGGATTTTAATGAGGGTATTTTTCATGATAGCAAGATTGATTTCTAGATTATCATGTAGTGAGTTGGGAAAAATTAATGATCATAAATATATGCTGATATGACTTGCAATGCGGATTCCAAAACCTTAATTCTTTTCCCTTGATTGTTTACATATTTTTATTGCTTTATATCTTTTGCTTAGTTTAACTATTTGCTTAATTTTATTATTTGTTTAGTTTATTTAATTTCAAAACAACCAATTTTTATTAAACTAGATTAGAATTAATTTGGTTAAGATTTGATTTAATTTTCCTACGTTCATTCAAGTCCCTGTGGGTTCGGCCTCGTTCTTGTCAAACTATACTTCGGTACGGTTCGTACACTTGCGAGTACTTTAAAATTTCACAACATTTACTTCTCCCTGGCTAAAAGGGTTATGATTGGTAGGAATCCTTACAGGCCTCCCATTCAATCTCCCCTTAACACATTAATGGTACGTGGATGGTATGAGGTGGTGTTTATGGAGCCATGGCTGTCCCAGCAATACATGGTAGGACACTTCTGAGTTGATTACATGAAATCTGGTCAAGGCTACTATTGGCCCCACTCTTAGGGCCAGCTGTATATATCCTTCGGTTGATTCTGCTGATCCTCTAAACCCGGTTATCTCCATGGGAGCCCCCAGGATCCTCCTCCCAGCTAGGCCCACGGCTTCCAAGGTACTCAGGGCTATGAGGTTGAGTGACGCCCCTGTGTCCACCAGTGCTCTTTTGATTTGGACACCGTTTATGATGGCCATTAGATAAAGAGGTCTACGGTGGTCTGGATGCTCAACCTCCATGTCTTCATCAGTGAAGGTTATGGCATTGATTGTCTCCAAGAAAGCTCGACTGGTATGTGATTCTGCTGTGAAACATTCCATTCCTGAATCTGCTGCTATAGTCATGAGAGATTCCGTGGCCACCCTTCTTGCTTCTGGTCCAAATCCCAACTGATTGAATAGTGACCTAAACTTGGGATTCTTCTGGAGGGTTCTGACTGTGTTTGGGTGGAAGGATCCTTCTGGCTCTTCTGCTTCTGTCGAGTTCCCGTGGATTACTACAGCCACCACCCCCTTTCCTTTGTGGTTGGGTAGGGGGTTCCTTTGTACTTTTGGCTCCTTTTGGGTGAGCTCCAGGGTTCCTTCTCTTAGCTTCCTGTGAAAGAGCCTACGGAGGGTCCAACAATCCTTGATGGAATGCTTAACATAATTATGAATCCTGCAAAACAAAGGATTTTTCCTTTCTTCCTCAGTTGGTGGCCTGGATACAGTGAATGGCCTAACCACTCCATCCCCAATCCATTTGTCCAGGACATGGTTTAACTCTTCTACAATACACGGGATCACCGGTGGTTCCTCGAACATTTTTCCATCAGGCCCCTTCCTTTTTTCTCCCACCGATGCCGTCATGGCTTGGGACGCTGGCATCCTCTTCGCTCTCATAGTTTGTGCTATTCTTCTAGTCCTCTGTAACAGGTCAGCGAACTGTGTGATACATAAATTTTCGAGGTTGAGTCTGTAATCGAAAAGCATGTTAGAGATGCAAGTCTCTACGAGTTCTTTTTCTTCATGGTCCCTATAACAGTCTAGGGACACATCTTCAAATCTTTTGATGAACTGGACGAGATCCTCTCCAGGCCTTTGCCTTGCCATTTGAAGGCTTTGGAAAGTGACCTTGTCCTCACCAGGGTAATATTTTGCACAAAATCTCTCCATCATTTCGTCCCAGGTCTTAATGGACCCAGGTCTCAGCGTGGTGTACCAAGTGTATGCCCTGTCCACTAAGGACTTAGCAAACTCTCTTAGGCACAGCTCTCGATTTCCTGCGTAGAGGCCCATAGTGTGGACAAACCTACTCACGTGTTCTACTGCACTTCCATTCCTTCCATCAAAAGGATGGAACTTTGGTGGCTCATATCCCTTGGGGTATGGCTTGCCAAGGAGTTCTGGTGGGAATGGGGGATCCTGAGAAAATTGCTTGGGGATCCCGAAAGTTTTTCCCTTTCTTGGTCCAGGAGGGCGCTGACATCTGCCAGCGTCAGGTATTGGGGGTTAGTTCCTCCTCCCACTGCTGACCCTCCCTCTGGCTGGGTTCTATCTTGGTTGCCCACATGGGGGGCATTGTCCCTGACTTCCTGTGTCTTGCCTTCTTTGAGAAGGCGAACTTCTTGTTGCAAGTCTTTCAACATCGCAGTCATTTGAGCCATAGGGTCTAGCTCCTGCCTTGCGTTTCTTTGTTCTGACACGGCCTGTTCTGTTAGGGGCACCTCGCCTCTTTGTCTGGAGGCCACTTCATTTTCTCCCACAGGCTCAGAGGCCGTGGTTGGCACATTAGCACCTTACTGTTCCTTTGTCTTGGAGGCATGCTTTGCGAAGGGATTGCTTCTTCCCTTTTCTTTACCCAGTCCCCAGCGGAGTCGCCAAAATGTGAGAGTGCCCTTTTTTTCTTCAGCACTATGGCCCAAGGATCCTGGGCCGAATAAAATGTTCTTGGTGGACTGGGCTCGATTCACCGCAGCTAAAAGGGCTGTTTAAGAACCGAGTGGTGCGCAAAACAGTCTTCCTACAATGCAAATAACTAACAAGTAAGAATATATGTATTGAATGACATTTTAACAGCAAAGGAATGCACAATAAGTAAAATACAATGTAAGAAAAGGTTAGGGATCCTCAAATTAGTGAGGTGCATTTTATTAATTTCCCTTAGTTGTGATTACAATGCTCACTAAGACGTGGTGCAAGGTTCAACTAAGCTCAAAAGTTATAGACTTTGATAGCTATTTAAGCTTCAAAGACTTGCAAAGTTTGAATTTGTTGAATCCGAGCATGTACTACAGTGGCTGTCTCTGGGATACCGGGAACGTTTCCCCTATTTTCTCTTAAGTTTACAAAGTCTTTTCTTATAATTTCATGAGACTTCAGAAAAAGAAAAAACAACTATGAATCCCAAAAATGAATCTCTATCTATTGGTCTGAATCCGAATGCCCCTGTAGTATGGACCCCTTCCTCCTTTTATAGCACAGCTTCGGACTCCGGGGTACTAACGATTTCTCCCTTTTGCCCCTGTGAGTTCGTGACGTGCCAGGTTACTCAGGGTCATGTCGTTTCCCTTTTCTTTCATAGTTTCTTGCTTTTGGTCCGACCAAATGAAAGTCCCTTAACTAGTTTTCTATTTCCAGACTTCTCTGTTGGCGGGTCTGAAGCTTATTTGGCTTTTTCTTCTCAGTGCTCCAGCCTTTTCAGTGTACTCTTCCTTGTCACTTTCTCCAAATGGTCAAAACCAGGCTACTACGTTTTGCTTTGTACCTCCTGGATCCACTACATGTCTGGATCATGAGATCCGCATGCCCTTTGTTTTTTTATCTCTCTTTTGAATTTGCTTCAATCTTACTTCGCGTGTCCAGGGATCCCCTGACTCTGGTGGCTTCCGGGATCCCGACCCAGTTCTTCTTTCTAGGCTTTCTTTGGCTTGCTGCTTCTGCCTGGTTTGGGCCCCTTTTTGTTCTTTTCGTGGGTCTCTGGATTCCAATCTTCTGGGCCTCTTGCCCTTTTCTTTTTTTTCTTTTCCTTTTCTTTATTGTGTGAGCCCAGCTTTCTCTTTTCTTTCTTAGTTTTATTATCTATTTATTTTTGAGCTCAACGTTTTTCCTTCTTTGGGCCTTAGTTTGTGACCAATTAATTTTGGACCTCAACAGAGGTCATGATGAAAGCCTTGATTCAAAAAATAGAGGTAATTTTATTGAATTGATAAAATTCACATCAACTTTCAATGACAAAGTAGCTAGTGTTGTCTTGGAAAATGCTCCATGAAATGCCAAATATACATCACCCACAATTCAAAATGAGATTTTGCATATTCTTGCTAGTAATGTGCAAAATGCTATTTGTGAAGAAATTGGGGATGCAAAATTTTGCATTCTCGTTGATAAAGCCCGGAATGAGTCGAAGAGAGAGCAAATGGTCATTATTTTGAGGTTTGTTCATAAAAATGGTTTAATTAAAGAGCGTTTCTTTCATGTTGTGCATGTTAGAGATACTACTGCGTTGACCCTAAAGAAGGAGATATGTGCTGTCCTTTCTCGTTACAACCTTCACATTGAGAATATTCGAGGTCGAGGGTATGATGGAGCTAGTAATATGCGTGGTGAATGGAATGGATTACAAGCTCTATTTCTTAAAGAATGTTCATATGCTTATTATGTACATTGCATGGCTCATAGGTTGCAATTGGCTTTAGTTACAGCATCTAGAGAAGTAAAAGTTGTTCATCAATTCTTTGATCATTTGACTAATATTATCAATATTGTTGTTGGTTCTAGTAAGCGTAATGATGAATTGCAATATGCTCAAGGGAAACAAATTGAGAATATGATTGCTTCTAATGAAATTGAGACTGGAAGAGGAGCAAACCAAATTGGTACTTTGCAACGGGCTGGAGATACACGTTGGGGATCTCATTTTCAATTTATTTGTAGTTTGATAAAAAAATTTGATGCAACTTGCAAAGTTATCAATACTATCTCTGAGGAAGGGGCTAATTATAAACAACGTGGTGATGCCAAAGGAGCTTATCAGGTATTAACATCGTTTGAATTTGTTTTAATTTTGAATATGATGAAAGAGATTATAGAAATTACTAATATTCTTTGCCAAGCTTTGCAACAACATTCTCAGGATCTTTTAAATGCCATGCATTTAGTTTCAACTACAAAATCACTTATTCAAAAGTTGAGAGATGATGAATGGGAGCCTTTACTTGCTAGTGTTACATCATTTTGTGGACAACATGAAATTGATATTCCTAATTTAAATGCTCATTACACTAAAGCTCGAGGTAGATACCGTCATCAAGATGAAGCTTTGACAACAATAGAATATCATTTAAGAATTGACATATTTACAATTGCAATAGATTTTTAATTGCAAGAATTGAATAGTAGATTTTGTGAGCTAACAGCAGTTCTTCTCACTCTTAGTTCAGCATTAAATCCTAAGGATGCTTTTAGATCATTCAAAATTGGTGATATTTGCAATTTGGCTGAAAATTATTATCCTCAAGATTTCACTGAGCAAGAAATTTGTCTTTTGAAGCATCAATTGCAACATTATGAGCTTGATGTAACAAAGCATCCAGATTTTCAGAATATAGGTACAATATCTGAGCTATGTAGGGATTAGAAATTTCAGGGAAGTCTAAATTCTATCATTTAATTGATTGACCGATTCGTCTTGTGTTGACTCTTCCAATTTCTACAGCAGCTACAGAACGAGTTTTTTCAGCTATGAAACTATTAAAAACAAGACTTCGCAATAGAATGGAGGGTGAACTTTTGACTGATAATATGATAGTTTATATAGAAAAGGAAATTGCTGGGAATTTGACCGTGGAAATGATTATGGATGAATTCTATTCCATGAAAAATCGTCATCAGACATAATTTTGATGTGAAATGTTTTTTTTTGTGTGGATATTTTTGTATATGTCTATAGTGAACTAGACAGTTTTTGTACATTCATTAATGTTTAAGATATATCAAAATTGAAATTTCATATTCAATAGACTTATGATTTATGTTTTTTATATCAATACTTCGAATCGGCCCCCCCAAGTAAAAGTTCTTGGCTACGCCCCTAGGTGCACATGTGTTATACTTAGATTGTGGACAATGGTTGCAATAAGAAGTAAAATCCCACTTACCACAAGCAACCCTATGAAATAATACCAACCCAAATTCTTTGAAGTAACTAGTAAGATAGTTCTAAGTAAAAATTTAAAAAAATTAATGAAGGTATTGTTCATAAATAACTAAACAGAAAGCATCTAATTGCAAATCTCCACACCTATATTTGATGTATGTGTATACGTATGGGTCTTGGGAGCAATCTACGTCATAAGGTCATTAAGAAAAGAGACTCAAACTCATCAATTATAGATTAACTGGTCCCCTACCCCCTTTCCCCGCCCAAATTTTGGTCCTAAATCTCTTCAATGTTCCCAATAAGTTTCAAATAAGTATGTTTAAAATAATGGTGATCAATATGAATTTGTGGATGATATATATGCACGTGTTGTGGTTACAGTCCAGATGCAACCAAACTAGGACCTAAAAAGAGGTGATTAACTATAATTTAAAGACCCGTGTTGGATTACCTACTACTTAGAGTTTAACATGAGATTAAATGTCACTCTATACAACAACAAATCATTTTAACTTCTTGTCAATATTTGTAATTGTCTTGGTCGGGTCCTTGAACTGCGGACTTTGTTTTATATAATGCCCATTAAGAACTAATTGCGTGAGTTCCAATTAGCTCAACTGATAATTATTAGATTTATCTATTGAAATTGTTGTTTTGTTTATGTACACCAACTGTAATTATTAGATGCTCATAAGTTTAAGACAAATTATCATAATCTCGTAAAAGGAAGATTTGTGGAAGGAACTATGATAGAAATAAAAAGAAATAGGTGAATTATTTGTTACCATTCTAATAAAGAAGTTTGATTGGTCGCTTAAAAAATTATCAAGGGTTTAAAAGGAGATTGACAACGTTAATTTTATTTTTATTTTATGAATTTATTTAATTACTCTAGACAAATCCAAAGCAAGAATCATGAAATACAATAGTGTAATTTAGTACTTATATATATGTTGATGGACGTCACCCAGGCTAAGATTTGATTGCGACATGGCCTTTGAACGGCAAAGAATGTGCAGTAAACGACAACACTTGTTTAGAACGGCAATTCATATTATTATTTATGCAGAGAAGGGAAAGTGAATTTAAAAACCAATAAACAGAAATGAAATAAGAGGCCGTCTTTCCTCCTCACAATATAGACAAAACTTGCATATACTTGCACAGTTGCGCAAATGAAAACTGAACTTTTGATGCACTTTTTTTTTTGGTTACCTAACTTTGTTGATATATCAAACTATCAAACAAATTCCTAGGCAAATAATCTATAATAAAAAATGATGAATAGTAAGAAAATCAGAAAAGATAGTGAACTAATATTCCTGAAATTTCATATAGACACCTTTACATATTCCCAACTTCACCCCCAAAAAATGGAATATATCCCATCTCCAATTTTATATTAAACCACATCTTGATATATGTTCCAAGATTATTGCTAGTCACCAAAAGTTGCATTAGCCAATCTTCTACATTTTACCATACTTCTTAGCATGAAACCACTATTTAGAGAACATGATATTTGTGGTCCAATGTTCAGTAAATAAATGGAAAGTTTGTTCATCAGGCAGATGATGAACAAAAGTAGAGAAAAAACAATTAAAAAGACATAAGTATGGATCTCATAACCTCCCTTTTAATGCTTTTGTCTACTTAAAGCAGGTCTATAGAGAACTTTGTTGATTTAAAAATATAATTTGAGATGCTTTAAGCTCATATTTCTTGTTTCAGCCTTTAGAGTTATTATATATATATATAGGGTGGGGTTCAAGTTACATCTGGTGTAACTTTAAGCAATGTTACACCATCCAATAACTTGTTATTGAATTAATATTTTGAAAATCCAACCGTTGAATTACATGTTCTATATGTTCTTAACATGCATGCCAATTTTCATATCAATCAGATGTTATTTATTATTTAATCTATAAACTCATCTTTTATGCATTATTTTAAACTCCAAAAATTTGAATTTTAACAATTGATTGATGACATGACTATTAATCTTTGATCACCTCGAAATTTGGCAAGCATGAAAAATATACGAAGATAATGTAATTTAATGGTGGATTTTTCAATATTCGCATCCAATTAAAAAATATTAAATAGTGTAATATTGCTTAGAGTTATACCAGGTGTAATTTGAACCCAACCCATATATATATATATATATATATATGTGTGTGTGTATAAAAGCTGAAAATGGTTTTTATTTTTTCCTTTTTCTTAGTCACAATCTTAATAATGATGCATTAACCAGCAAAGTCTACCTGTGGTATCAATCATATAGGGCTGTTTAGCCCTTTCAAAAGAAAGATTGGCCACTATTATAAATGGTGACTAATAATGTTCTGTGCCTTTGTGACTGGAACAATTAGAGATAATGTGATTCTGCCAAAGCTACCATCTGGGGTTGACTTAATTTACGGATTCTCTCCAACACAACTATGGTAATAAAAAAAATTGTCAATTACCAAGTGGATGTGGTCACTGAAAGAAACTTGAAAAAAACTCCTTAAGAACATTTTACATTCTGTTTCTTTTCTCTTTTGGAGCTCACCTTCCTACTTTTGTCAAGATTCCGTCTCCATCCCACTATTTCTTGCTCTAGTGGGCATCTCAGCTGGTCTATTCTAATCTTATGATCTAGGACTTTCGTAAAGTGGTTTATTTTTTACTAATCCATAAAAGCTAAGAAGTAAATAATTAAAGTCAACCTATACTATCTCATGTTTCACTTTTTTCAGTGTTTTTTAACCCCTATTTAGCATAACAAAAGTAAATTTGCTTACTTTTATATTTCTATAGCAATTTGCCTACTTTTTGAGTACATCCTTTTTGTTATTTGTTATGCCACATTTCCATCTGAACAAATATAACCGAATGATGCATATTTTAGGGAGATAATGTATATATATATATGGGAGTCTCCAAGTGAGGATTTAATATAAAAAAGTGTTTGATGCGTTTCATTTATCGTATAGACCTTTCAAGTATTGATTTCTTAATAAGTAGGTATATATCACTATGGTCAGATCATGTAGGGTCTATAATATTATTTATATCTCCTTAATTTACATTGTCATTTTTTTCTACAAATAATAAACTTGTCACTTGTCAGAATTCATCAAAAGATACAAGAGATGATACAAGAGTTAAACAATAATAAATCTTGCTTCCCAATAAGCCAAAGGTAGATTCTCATTCAAAATATCACTCTTCTCCAAATCCATACATGACCTAACTCTTTTTTCTTTTTTCTTTTTCTTTTTTTGAGAAACATCCACACATGACCTAGCTAGAACTTAAAATATAACCAATTCAAAAAAAAAACAAAAACAAAAACAAAACAATCAAACATTGGTACCAACAACTTTCATTTTCAAAACAAATTATTAATAAAACCAAAGATTTGGTCAAATATTTAAACATAGCTAACAAGACCCATTACTAGCTTTATAAATTAGAAAATACATTTTTAAAAATAAATTAGCAAAACTAGAAGTAAGAGAATTCAAAATTAATCATTTTAGGAGTGCTTTCGACCAACATAAACACTTTATAGTTAAATGACCTTAACCTCCACTATAAAACTCCAAAATACACGAGGAATATAGTTTGCATGCTAATCCCTATAGAATTAATTATTATGAACTTGATTTTTAATATACCCCAAAAAATATATTCTACAACTCATTTGATGGCCAATGTGATTATTGAGGACCAATGGTATTTCAATGGTACGATATACATGATTGAATTATTAATGTGATTTAATACGGATAACATTTCCAAAGAGTGGCCATTCTTCTAATATATTTTCAGTTTCTTCCAAATATTTTGATATTTTGAAAAATTATTCAATTCTTTTGGAGTAAAGCGATATGAGACCCCCTCCTCTTACATATGAATGTTGGTGGACTTATAATGAGACTCATCATTCATGTGAGGAGAGAAAATACCGCGTCATTATACTATGAAAGTATTAATAATTACTCTTGATATAACACCTCCTCCCTCAAAGCCCTTGTTTTGTTGCTTGGCCAGAAACCATCCAACTCAACAATGAACTTTCTGTCAATTCAAACAATGAGCCCCATAACATTCCGTTTCTGGATGAAGGCAGCATATATGTTATGCAGTGGACACTAAACCATATCCTCAGCAGCCAGGAGCTTGACTTGGAAACTACAAGCAACAAAGCTAAACTGCAATTTCTGTCATATTAGCTAGGCTAGAAGAACTCGTAAAAACGTGAAAGGTTATGGAGTCCAAACCTTCTGTCCCACTTTTCTTACTCCACCAATAAATATTTGCCACGTGTTGACCTAATTAATTAAATACTACTATTAATTAATAACTGTAGTATTAATAAGTCAATAATGATAGTATTTAATTAATTTGGTAAACACGTAGAAAGTATTTATTAGTAGAGTATAAAGTGGAACAGGAAAAGTGGGACAGAAAATTTGGACTCAAGATTATGACGTTATAAATGAGTCCAAATCTTCTGTCTCATTTTTCTGCACCACTTTATACTCCACCAATAAAATCTTGACATGTGTACACCCATTTAATTCAAATCTAATTTTCAGCATTTTCTTATTTATAGTTTCATAAAATGAATAAAAATCTAAACCACCCTATCAGCCACCAGCCACCACCACTGCCGCCACCAACCTTCACTGACGTCATCAACGGTCAGCCACCATGTCACCAGTCACGACCACCACTTTCGCCTGATTTACACACCGCCGGAAACCCAAGCCAATCCCACTGCCCCTCTCAATCCCATTAACCACCATCACTCCACCATAAATTAAAAAATAAAAAACCCATCAAGGTCAGTCACGATGCTGTTCTCTCTGGATCTGAAGCAACACCACCAAGGTCAGTCACGCTAGATCTAAAGCACCACCACCACAACCACAAGACATTACTATCGTTCTCTCTCTTTAAGCTCAACCACCAAGCAAAACAGTAACAACTATAGCCAGCAAAAATCCAACCAAAATAAATCTAAGAGGAGTGAATGAGAGAAACAGAGGGTGAGAGCAAATCTGCCGCATGTTGTTTGGTTAGAGCTCAGGAATATATATACACACATAAGCGTTTTTAAAATTTCCAATTTCTTTAATAGCCATGAATTACCGGTGGTTGAGGGTGGTGATGATGTTTGTGCTGGTAGCGGAATGGCCATGTTGGTGGCAGCAGAGTTCGGTGGTGGTGCTAAGATGTGTGAGGATTTTTATTTTTATTATTTAAGGTAAGTGAAATAAGAAAAAGCAAAAAATAGGGAGTTAATTAAATTGGTGAACATGGCAGATTTTTATTCGTGGTATATAAAGTTATATAAAAAAGTGGTACAAAGATTGACTCGTTATGAATATATCACAATATCATGGACTCGCGTAAGATAAGCCTTTTTAATCTCTTGCCAGTCATGAAAAAGAGATTCTTTGTGCCTTTCGGACCATTATTATGCAACTGAACTGAGAGAAAACTTATATGGAGGCCCTTGGATATGTTGGGCTAAGTCCTATCTTAAGTGTCCAATACTTTCCCTGGGCCTTATTTACTGCCCTCCTCAAATGGATTGGGATGGGGGCCTCTTATATTCTCCATTGGTTCATGAAAGTAAGGCTGGATTATTTTAAGTAATTTTATAAAATTTCCCCTTTTTTTTCCATGAATTTATGAATACTATTTAGTATTTACCCATAATTTTTTTATCAGAATTTACCCATAAATTTTATATAGAAACAAAAATCATTATTAGCATGTGTTAATTAATTGCATTGAAAAAACATATTTCTATCTAATATGTTTTCTAATGCGATATGGTAATTATCACCCATTAAGGATTCTGTTTACAGTGTACCTGGGCTTAAGAAGAGTCCTCCAATAGAAACCTCAACAGGTATATGTGCCACTAAATATCCCCCTCAATCAACATCCTATTAAAATAAATAAAAAACTACTAGGTTTTTTATTTTTATTTTCTTTCTTTTTCTTAAAGCTTAAAAGGTGAATGTATGTATGTGCCAAAATTGTAAATTGATACACTTCTAGGCTTCTTTTGGTATACCAAGTAGAACAACTTCTCTGTTTTATTTTCTACTAATGAAAAAACATGATGCATTTGTTGGCGACTCATGATTAATCATTTTTTCCAAGTATATGTGATATAATTTCTCAACGAATGTAAAAATATTGTCACCAAAAAAATTGCATGTAATTAGGTTAGGTTTTTGTAATTTATATTTTTTTAAAGTAATTTAAGGGAATTTCCTCCAAATTACTCTATAAAAGTCTTATATAGTAATTCTTTTTCTTTTTCTTTTTTTAAAAAAATTTATGTTGTAATTCATATATACAAGTGTACTTTTTAATAGCGTCACCAATTAAAAAATTAGCTGACCTAGTCTATGTAATCATTAACAAAAAAAAATCACATAAATTAATAGATCATATAATAGAAAGCATATACTAATGGTTTTTTTTTTTAAGATCCTGAATATCCATCTAAGGATTCGGGAGAAAACATAAAATAATATCCTTAATTTGTTCTTCTTCTGCATTAAAATTTGGAAGATGTGAAAATAAATGGTACGTGGCATTCAGCTAATCATAAATACAGATCTCTTCCTCTCTCTCTCTCTCTCTCTCTCTCTCTATATATATATATATATATAGACACATTTAAGAATATACAGTTACTGTAGATATTTAGATATGGAGGATGTAAGGATCATCCAGGGTCTGCTAGCAACCAAATTGGGATGGCTAAAAAACAGTGGCTTTGGAAAACTCACGCTAGACAGGGGACCCCATGATCCAGATTCCAGATAGATCAATGACCAAAGTGGATATTATAGGTATTGCGCTGCTCCAATCCAGTTAAACCATTGTTTACCATTTTCACTGTATATTAGTCTTAAATCTTAAGAAAGTATGTAACTGGAAGAAGAAGAAAAATGAAAAAGAAAGGTGTAGTCAATAAAGGACTAGGTTCCATCTTTTGCTTTTTAAGGTTCTAATTATTTTGGTATAAAATATTTTTCTCATTTTTGGGTATTTGGATTAGTCAAACCAAAATCATTTGTTGCGGCTGATAAGTAAAAATAGTATTTGGGGGTTGAAAATGTTTTACACCTTTAAAGAGCATAAAACGTTTTTAGCCTCAATAGTATATAAGAGCATTTTCATCAAAGAATGCAAATATTTTAGCATTTAATATCTCAAAACCTTACTTTATCTATTTTAACATACCACTTTACAATCACCCAACATCAAAAGTTTTATATTTTTTACCACTTCATTAAAATATTATTTCTTTATTATTTTTTAATTCTTTTTTATTCTCAATCTATATTTTCCTCTCTCTTTCTTTGTGTATCTGGCTTCTCTCAAACCCACTACAAAACCCACCCCCCTGTTACTACCCACACTTACTGCTACTAGCCACCACCGCCCGGTGCCCACACCCACTGCCACAGCCACCACCGCCCACAACATCAACCCCCAACCACCAAAATCACAAACAAAAACAAACCCAAAATCAAACCACAAACCCAAAACCAAACCATAAAACTCATACCCACTCACCATCAACCATCACCGGTCCACTGCAAAAACCCATCAAACAAATACCCATCACCACCGGCCCACCACAAACCATACCCATCCAAAACCAAATCACAAACCCACCACCCAAAACCAAATCCCAAACCCACCAAAATATGCCCAAATCAGAACCCCTGTACAAACCCACAACTAGGGATGGCAATTTTTGCCAGACCCGCGGGTACCCGACCCGGCCCAACCCTAATGGGCCAGGTTTTACCCGGTCCGATTAGAAATAGGGGCGGATATGGGTTTAAAAAAAAAAACCCGAAGCAGGTCCAAGTCGGGTCCAGGTTTTATCAAAAAAATCCGAGACCTGGCCCGGTTAAAAACCCGGTATCCAAAATTACAAAAATACCCTCTGTCTCTATATATATATTCCTATGTTCTTAACCCTAATCCTCATTTCTTCACTCTTCAGCTGCTCTCACATCACTCTCCTGAGTCTCCTCTCCCACTCGGCTGCTCTCACTCCCTCTCACTCTCCTCACATCACTCTGCTCTCCCCAACCTCTGATCTCTGTCACCACTGGCCATCACGTGCACCTCCGGTCCAGCTTCTGGTGAATCTTGGCTCTGCACAGGTTCGCCTTGAACACACCGAACTTGTAATCTTGCTCCCCTGCGCTCCCGTAGCTTTTCCCAAACCTCGCCTTGAAGCTCGAGAAGTGGTGCTCAGCATGGAGGAGAAGATCGCCATCACCGTCCGATGACACCACTTGCTTGATCAAAAGATCATCATCACCGCCACCGTTGATTTCATCGGCGGATATGGTGGACGCGACAACAGAGAATAAGAGGAAGAGGTTGAAGAGAAAAGAGCGGTCCATTGTTGTTATAAGATCTCAGCCTCTCACCGCCGTTCCAAGCATTCACCACCATCGGTCCAAGCTCTCACCCACTCTCAATCTCATCGCCGGCCCAAGTTCTCAACACCGATCTGTTCTCTACTTCTCTTAATTTTCTTTTTTTCTTTTTTTTTTTTTTTAATATGAGTCTCTGAGAATATGAGATGTTTGTTTCAATTTTTTTGTTTGGTGTTTTCTACTTAAACTATGGACTTCAACAGATGGGTTGTGCTACTTCTAATTATTGTAGTTTAAAGACTTGAAATTTTGAGACTTTGTGTTTAACTGTAATATATTGTTGAAGAAATTGTGTATTTTGTGTTTGTTGTAAATGTTGTGCCTAAACAGAGATGGGAGACAAAAATGAATTTGAGCTTCATTCAAATTTTTTTTTTTGGTTGGGCCACAATTTGGGCTGCGGGCTAAACGGGGCTCGTGGGGCCCGCCGAGCCCGGTAGGGCGGGTATGGGCCCCGGGAAAAAAACCCGATTAATAATCAGGCCGGGTCTGGGTTGCAAGTCTGGTCCGGGTATGTAAAAACCCGGCCCAAACCCGACCCGTTGCCATTCCTACCCACAACCTGCAAATCGGAACCCAAGGCGTGAGAGAGAGATAATCATAGATTTGAACTAGTGAGGGTGAGTGGGCGATGTTAGTTATGGAGGCGAATCGGAGACAAAGACAACCTAGCGACGTTGTGGCCAGAGAGTAGAGAGATCGAACCTGAGAGATGGAGGCGATGGAGGCGAAGATGAGCTAGCGATGTTGCAAACGAAGAGCAAAGATCGACGAGCAGAGATCAGAAGTTCCTGACCTGTTATTGATAACAACTCACTGTAGCTGTGTGTCAAAATTTTTGGCATTTGAAATCTTTGATGCAGTGGCTCTTTTTGTGTGTTGGTGGTAAAATTTAGCTTATACCATTTTTAGCATCCTTAATGGGAATGCTCTAACCCTCTTATCTTACTTTAAAATAATAAAAATATTTTTAAAATTTCTAAAATTTACTAAAATACTATTATAACCTCCAAAATGACCAAATGCTCCTAAAAAATTTATTTACAATGGAAGTTAGTCTTAAACACACAATTAGTGTCCGTTTGGAAATTGATTATTTTTAGTAACTTATTTACATAATGTGAAACAAAAAGTTAAAAGCTAGCTCATTTCTTAAAAAAAAAACTAAAAGTTAGATTATTTAAAACAAAGTTGAGACAAAAAGTAATATGAGACCTACAAATAGTATATAAAATAATAATAAATACAAAGTCAACTTATATAATCCAAAGTCACACTTAATATCCCCAAAATCATCAAAACACCCTCAAAAACCTCCAAAATGTCTTATAAAACCTTCAACACAATCTAAATACCTTTGAAACCTATAAAAAAAACAAAAATATTTCCAAAAATTTTAAAATAACTAAAATACTCTTAAAACCTCTAAGGTGATAAAATATCCCTAAAATTTTAAAAATGACCGAAATGCTCACCAACACTTTTAAAATGCAAAAATACATTCAAAACCTCTAATATAACTAAATAACAATAAAACCACCAAAATGACAAATCACCCCTTCCACCAATCATTGAAATGACGAAATTAGCTCATGAAACCTCCAAAATGACCATGATATAAGTCTTGACTTTGTTGGATCAAATGTTAAAAACCTTATTTGTAATTTTTTTTTTTAATTGCTCTTTTTTTGTCCCAGGGCTAACAATTGTTTAACCCATAATTTGGCTTGTTGGATTTCTTTTTGTTAGATTTTGGAGATCCTAATCCATCAACTCTATCT
Source organism: Quercus aquifolioides (assembly GCA_019022515.1). NCBI lineage: Eukaryota > Viridiplantae > Streptophyta > Magnoliopsida > Fagales > Fagaceae > Quercus > Quercus aquifolioides. The sequence continues at coordinate 34,016,123 of CM032336.1, forward strand.
CTTTTTGGACTCTTTGATGTTGATCTCTTTGATACAAATGGGTTTATCCTCAATAAAATTATTACTACCTAAAAGAGAAAAATCTTTAACTATTATTATTGGATCATGAGAATAAATTTTTTTTTTTTAAATGTCAAGTAACATGCCAATATGAGTACAAAAGGACATGTTGGATGAGAATTTCAGTCCATTTTCCCAAAAGAATGACTTAAAACGAAACAAAATGATCCTTTAAATACGTAACAAGAAAGTCACTCCTCGGTTTCTACTTTTAACCCAACAAAATTCAACATTATTGCTACAGTTATGTGTTGCAATTTCATTGTACAACTTATTATTGCATCCCCCCTCAAAACAAAAAAGCACTTCTCATTGCATCATTTTCTCATCAAATAAAATAAAATTACTATTTCATCAAAAAAATATATATATATATATATATTATTGTTACATGTTATAATTTGATTGTACAACTTATATTATATATACGTTAGCAGTTCACACTAAAAATTCTACACTTCCATATTCTTTTGTTAAAATCAGAATAAGATATGTGATCAAATGTCTGCCAAAATAATTAATTGTACGAATTTGGCTATTTCGAGGGTTATAAAAAAAATTATATTTGGCTTCCAAAATAAGAATTTGACTCAACACTATTTGTGACTAGAGCATGTAGTTATGACTTATGAGATATCAACAATTGTGTGTTTTCCTATTCAAATGATTGTGTTTATGTCACATTGTGTTTAGATTTTTTTTTTCCCCAATATACTTCTGTGTTTGCCTGTTTGGCATGACACTTTGGCTATTTACTGTTTCGGAATTTTTTTTTTTTTTTTTTTTTTAATTTTAGTAACTACCTTTTCGGAACTGAAGTTAAAAAAAGTTGACTTTAGAATATGGGTGTTGTCCATTACTTGTTTCATTTTAAAAGAGAATTAATGTTCAAATCTTTTGCCTCCATCATTGTAACTATTATTGAAGGAAAAAAAAAAAAAACAACAACAACAAGTGTTATGGTGTTGTCGAGCTCCAATAAAAAGATTTTTTTTTTTTGGAGAAGGAGCTCCAATAAAAAGATTGTTTAAAGGTTTTGGGATGCAAAACTAAAGTATATTTTTTGTACTTAAAGTTTAGGATTTTTTTTTATTTTTTACTCTAGTAAAAAAATTTTGTAAAAAAAAATTGTATTTAGAATTGCTCATAATATATAATTCTTAACTCCATTATTTTTATTGATAAATTTGAATCTAACATCTGTTCTATAATAATAATTATTTATTATCACCGTACCAAAACATTTCATTAATTTTTTTGGTGCCCAATTTTTTTTAGGCAAAAATATCATTTTGGTCCCTACATTTTGGGGTTACAATTAATTTGATTCCTATATTTTAATAGCAGTCAATTTGACCCTTATTATTTTCAATTTACAATCAATTTGATATTTACTATTAACTCATTAACAGAAAATGCTTATGTAACTAACAGTGTGCAATGTTGGCATGTCTAATGCTGATGTTTCAAAATTTTAATGCCACGTCAGCACTTACATAGCAAAAAACAGCCGCATCAATTTCAAAAATAGTTTTTTTTTTTTAATATATATATACCAATTTTATCATTTTCTTTTAATTTTCTTAACATTTCTTGGTAACCAAACATATTTTCACATCTTTTTTCAATTTTTTTTTTTTTTTTTACTTTCTTGCAAAATTTTTTGGTTGCCAAATATTTTCACCCCTTAACCCAGATCCACCAAGCCACCACATCCCAAATCACCACCACCACCACCTCAATAGTTTAGCACCACCACTAATCCAGATCCACCGTCACCAAACCCAAATTACCACCACCCCAACAGTCCATCCCCACCACCAGGCCCTAAAATCAAATTTCAACCACCGCAACTAATACATATTTTGAACCATCAAACAACCCAAACCCTCACACCATCACAAATCAAAGGAGAGACCGAGTCGGTAGTCCAAGAAAAGTAGAGAGAGGGAGAGAGCAAGGAGACCACCTCGATGGTGGCTTGTGGTGGTGAACGGCAAGGGAGAACTGCGACTGGCCATGGTGGACCGATTTGGACCTTCTTTGCTTGGGCTTCATTGACGACGATGGTGTGAGCATGTAGTATTGTGATGGAAGACAAACGAAAATGCATTGATTTGAATCTGTGGTGTGAGAGTTTGAATGTGTGTTGATACTTTATATATTTTTTATGCTTGAATATGAATGTCTGATGATATTCCTTTAGTGGCTACGGTTTTAGCAATTCCATACAAGGATTTTTTTTGTATTTTGCTTACATTTTTATTTTGTTTATTTATTTTTTTAATTAAAATATTGACATGATATGATTTAATGTTAATTAACATTTTTTTATTGCTATTTAAGTAGCCACATTAGCAGTAAGTATGCTAACAATGCACACCATTAGCCATGTAGGCATTTTTCGTTAACGGTAAGGGCCAAATTGATTGTAAGCTAAAAATAACATAGACCAAATTAACTGCTACCAAAATGTAGAGATCAAATTGATTATAACTTCAAAATGTAATAACAAAAATAGTATTTTCACCTTTTTATTTATTTATTAATATATACATCAAAACTAAGCTAACTTATTTGATCACAATGATCTTTATTAATTAATTAACTGAAACCCAGATCAACTCCAAGTTTTGCAACCAACAGCTTATTGATATTATAAAAAAAAATAAAAAAAATAAAACCAAAATTCCAAAAAAGTCGTACAACAGAGAAAGAAAACATATACAGAACGTGAGAGCAACATGGGCATTTTGGTAAAATTAAGAACCCATGAACACCACCTACGAACGCGTGTGGTCTCACTCTCATGGTCATTAATCAAACCGAATAAGAAAGAAGCGTAGTTAATCTCTTTTCCTTTCTCTCTTTCTGTCTCTCTGCTTATTTTTTTTTTCTTTTTTTTTCTTTCTTTCTTATTTAAACTCATTTTTCCTTTTATTTTTATTCCTCTCTGTCTTTCTTCTTGGCAAGTCATTCACAATTCAACTTCTCGTACCGATGAAAGCTCTCTCTACTCTCTGACACTAGGTAAAAAATCTTTAAAATACTCTCTTTCTCTTTCTCTCTCTATATCTATATTTTTCTTATAACATTTCCAACATCAGAACTCATTATTTCAGGAAAAAAAAGATATGAGGATTAGCTTTGTTCACATAATTTTTAAGCTAAAGTAGTGAATTAAAGACAACATCCAAGATTTAGTACCGCACACAAGTGGAAAAAAAGAAATTAAAAACCTAAAACCAACCCTCTCAAACCCTCCCCTCCAACTATATGATCATGTATACAACATCATCACCATCAAAATCTTAATTAATACGAGACTAGAAATTATTACCATGCTTCATATATTTCAAAATCGCCTTGACAGAGAGCTATTACTCCTATCAATCACATTGAACTTCAAGGGAGTAGTTGGAACTGCAGCTTTCCTTGGTGTTTCAACTCCATAGTCTGATGTTTCATTCTTTTCTTCATTGTTGCTTCCCTTATTTTGCTGAGCTCTCTCTCCTTCCAACTCTCTATACCTTTGCAAATACCTTCTCAAAGGCTCAGCATAGTCATCAAAACCTAGAGTTGCCAAAGCCCAACAAATATCATCCCCATTCACTGTCTTGCGCTTCTCCTTATGACACTTGTCTGAAGCTTCTCCAGTAACAAAACTTATGAACTCAGACACACATTCCTGCATGGTTTCTTTGGCTTCTTTGGAGATTTTTGCATTAGAAGGCAGGATCTGCTTCATGATCCGCCCCACATTAGCTATAGGTAGCAGCCGATCTTGCTCTTTAATGACACCATCTTCACCTGAGGAAGTACTAGCACCAGCAAAATGGTACTTAAACCCTTCCCTCTCTGAATTATTGCCCATGTTATCAACCATCTCTATAAAGAAGGGACTTTGATCCTGTCAAACACAGACACGTAATTCCCTCACTCTGCTTGCTATATAGAGGCATATGTGAATGTGTATGTGTATGTGCACCATATATGTAGATGGTAAAGGTTCCACCTCATGAGAAAGGTACTTTCCAAGTGTTTAAGTTTAATTATTTGGTTCTCTAAACTAAATAAAATATTTTACAACTTATTAGGAAGTGAGATTACTCTAAGGGCATCTCAATAATTTGAGCTTAAACCAAATATTTACAAGGTTATTTGGTACTCTAAACTAAATCCTACCACCCTTTTAATTAGAAATTTATTTATGATGGATTAATTTGAGGGCTACAACTTTTTAATATATATGAAGTGTTTTGAGATGTAACTTTTAGAGCTTGTTTGATTACTATTCTATTCAATTTATTTGATTTATGGTTAATTTTTTAAGAGAAAAAAAAAACGCTTAACACAGTTGTACTTTTTGCCAATTTTTTTTTTTTAAGTCAAATAAACTAATTAAAATAAGTTTTCTGAACCAATTCTTAAATCGTTTCTCGAAGAGTGTTCCGAAAATACTGAAATTCTCAAAGATGAAAATCACATTTGATTGGACACTTTGCTAGCTTATTTCTTTTTGAAGTCAAATAAACTAATGAAAATAAGTTTTCTTAACCAATTCTTAGATCGTTTCATAAAGACGGTTCAAAAAATACTAAAAGTCTAAAATTTTCAAAGATGCAAATCACATTTGATTGGACACATTCATCAAAGTAAAGAGCAATATACATTTTGATCAAATGTGACATTAACCTATGTGTGTATCTATCACATGCCATTGATAGATTAGACATTTTGGTTCATGGGAATTCACGTTGTTTAATGGAATGGAGCATAGGTGCACATGCATTATACTTAGATTGTGGACAAGCAACCCTATGAAATAATACCAACCCAAATTCTTTGAAGTAACTAGTAAGATAGTTCTATGTAAAAATATAAAAAAATTAATGAAGGTATTGTTCATAAATAACTAAAAAGAAAGCATCTAATTTCTCCACACCTCTATTTAATGTATGTGCATGCGTATGGGGTCTTGGGAGCAATCTACGTCATTGGGCCATTAAGAAAAGAGACCCAAACTTATCAATTATAGATGAACTGGTCCCCTACCCCCTTTCCCCGCCCAAATTTTGGTCCTAAATCTCTTCAATGTTCCCAATAAGTTTCAAATAAGTAATAGTATGTTTAAAATAATGGTGATCAATTTGAATTTGTGGATGATATATATGCACGTGTTGTGGTTACAGTCCAGATGCAACCAAACTAGGACCTAAAAAGAGGTGCTTAAATATAATTTAAAGACCGTGTTGGATTACCTACTACTTAGAGTTTAACATGAGATTATAGGGTCTGTTTGGATATTGCTTATTGCTGAAAACTAAAAACTAAAAACTAAAAAAACTGTAACAAAAATAATTTTTAAATATGTGAATAGTATCGTGAGACCTAGTTTTAAAGTTTTTTTTGTTGAATAAAGTATTTGTGGGTCATGTGAACAATGCACAGACACACTAGAAACGCAAAACGCAACTAAAAATTCAGTTTCAGCTCTATCCAAACGTATGCTATATGTCACTCTATACAACAGCAAATCATTTTAACTTCTTGTCAATATTTGTAATTGTCTTGGTCGGGTCCTTGAACTATGGACTTTGTTTTATATAATGCCCATTAAGAACCAATTGCGATTTACATGTTACGCAGTGCTGACATGTGGCTATTTGAATAGGGGCAAACTTTCTTATCTGGTTCAAATTTGTTTAGGGGTCATAATCTTGATCATTATGCTTGTTAAATCATCCCCCACACTCTATACTATGAATGTGACTTTGTTATTTGTTTTAAGGTAGGGTACTAAAGCGTCTATCGGAAGGTTTAATACTTTAATTTATCTATTGAAATTGTTGTTTTGTTTATGTACACCAACTGTGATTATTAGATGCTCATATGTTTAAAACAAATTATCATGATTTCGTAGAAGAAAGATTCGTGAAAGGAATGATAGTAAAAAATAAAAAGAGATAGGTGAATTATTCGTTACCATTTTAATAAAAAAGTTTGATTGGTCACTTAAAAAATTTATTAAGGGCTTAAAAGGAGATCAACAACGTTTAATTTTATTTTTATTTTATGAATTTATTTAATTACACTAGACAAATCCAAAGCAAGAAACATGAAATACATTAGTGTTATTTAGTACTTATATATGTTGATGGACATCACCTAAGCTATGATTTGATTGTGACATGGCCTTTGAACGGCAAAGCATGTGCAGTAAACGACAAGAACTACACTTGTTAAAAGGAAAAGTCATCTGTGATGGTTTAAATTAGGCTAATTAGCTAACCTAGTATATCTTTCCTTTTTTTTTAATAATCGCTAACCTAGTTTATCTTAACCTATGCACTTGATTTCATTTATATCAATTGCCCTAAGGATAGGAGCATAGCTTAATTATTAGCCAAAGACAGATGTAAAGTTGCCAAAATTAGTATCAAAGGCATGAGAAAACTCAATAATTTGATGAAGTGAAGATCAAAAGTGACAATTAAAATGCTAAATTAGGCAATTCATATTATTATTTATGCAGAGAAGGGAAAGTGAATTTAAAAACCAATAAATAAACAAAAATGAAATAAGAGGCTGTCTTTCCTCCTCACAATATAGACAAAACTTGCATATACTTGCACAGTTGCACAAATGAAAACTGAACTTTTGATGCACTTTTTTTTTGGTTACCAAACTTTGTTGATATATCAAACTATCAAACAAATTCCTACGCAAATAATCTATAATAATAAATGATGAATAGTAAGAAAATCAGAAAAGATAGTGAACTAATATTCCTGAAATTTCATATAGACACCTTTACATATTCCCAACTTCACCCCCAAAAAATGGAATATATCCGGCCCATCTCCAGTTTTATATTAAACCACATCTTGATATATGTTACAAGATTATTGCTAGTCACCAAAAGTTGCATTAGCCAATCTTCTACATCTTACCGTACTTCTTAGCATGAAACTACTGTTTAGAGAACATGATATATGTGGTCCAATGTTCAGTAAATAAATAGAAAGTTTGTTCAACAGGCAGATGGAACAAAAGTAGAGGAAAAACAATTAAAAAGACATAAGTATGGATCTCATAACCTCCCTTTTAATGCTTTTGTCTACTTAAAGCAGGTTTATAGAGAACTTTGTTGATTTAAAAATCTAATTTGAGATGCTTTAACCTCATATATCCTATTTCAGCCTTTAGAGTTATGCTATATATATATAAATATATTTATATAAATAAGCTGAAAATGGTTTTATTTTTTCCTTTTTCTTAGTCACAATCCTAATAATGATGCATTAACCAGCAAAGTCTACCTGTGGTATCAATCATATAGGGCTGTTTAGCCCTTTCAAAAGAAATATAGGTCACTCTTATAAATGGTGACGAATAATGTGCTGTGCCTTTGTGACTGGAACAATTAGAGATAATGTGATTCTGCTAAAGTTACCATATGGGGTTGACTTAATTTACGGATTCTCTCCAACACAACTATGGTAATAAAAAAAATTGTCAATTACCAAGTGGATGTGGGCACTTAGTCACTGAAAGAAACTTGAAAAAAAATCCTTAAGAACATTTTACATTCTGTTTCTTTTCTCTTTTGGAGCTCACCTTCCTACTTTTGTCAAGATTCCCTCTCCATCCCACTATTTCTTGCTCTAGTGGGCATCTCAGCTGGTCTATTCTAATCTTATGATCTAGGACTTTGGTAAAGTGGTTTATTTTTTACTAATCCATAAAAGCTAAGAAGTAAATAATTGAAATCAACCTATACTATCTCATGCATGTTTCACTTTTTTTCAGTGTCTTTTAACCCCTATTTAGCATAACAAAAGTAAATTTGCTTACTTTTATATTTCTATAGCAATTTACCTACTTTTTGAGTACATCCTTTTTGTTATTTGTTATGCCACATTTCCATCTGAACAAATATTACTGGATGATGCATATTTTAGGGAGATAATGTATATATATGGGAGTCTCCAAGTGATGATTTAATATAAGAAAGTGTTTGATGCGTTTCATTCATCATATAGACCTTTCAAATATTGATTTCTTAATGAGTAGGTATATATCACTATGGTCAGATCATGTGGGGTCTATAACATTATTTATATCTCTTTAATTTACATTGTCATTTAATTTTTTTCTACGATTAATAAACTTGTCACTTGTCAGAATTCATCGAAAGATACAAGAGATGATACAAGAGTTAAACAATAATAAATCTTTCTTCCCAATAAGCCAAAGGTAGATTCTCATTCAAAATATCACTCTTCTCTAAATCTATACATGACCTAACTCTTTTTTTCTTTTTTCGTTTTCTTGAAACATCCATACATGACCTAGCTAGAACTTAAAATATAACCAATTCAAAAAAAAAAAAAAAAAAAATCAAACATTGGTACTAACAACTTTCATTTTGAAGACAAATTATTAGTAAAACCAAAGATTTGGTCAAATGTTTAAACATAGCTAACAAGACCCATTACTAGCTTTATAAATTAGAATAAAAAATAAATTAACAAAACTAGAAGTAAGAGAATTCAAAATTCGTCATTTTAGGAGTGCTTTCGACCAACATAAACACTTTATAGTTAAATGACCTTAACCTCCACTAGAAAACTCCAAATTACACGAGGAATATGGTTTGCATGCTAATCCCTGTAGAATTAATTATTATGAACTTAATTTTTAATATACCCCAAAAAATATATTCTACAACTCATTTGATGACCAATGTGATTATTGAGGACCAATGGTATTTCAATGGTACGATATACGTGATTGAATTATTAATGTGATTTAATACGGATAACATTTTCAAAGAGTGGCCACTCTTCTAATATATTTTCAATTTCTTTCAAATATTTTGATATTATGAAAAATTATTCAATTCTTTCAAAGTATTAATAATTACTCTTGATATAACACCTCCTCCCTCAAAGCCCTTGTTTTGTTGCTTGGCCAGAAACCATCCAGCTCAACAATGAACTTTCTGTCAGTTCAAACAATGAGCCCTACCCCCATAACATTCGGTTTCTGGATGAAGGCAGCATATATGTTATGCAGTGGACAGTGGACACTAAACCATATCCTCAGCAGCCAGGAGCTTGACTTGGAAACTACTAGCAACAAAGCTAACCTGCAATTTCTGTCATATTAGCCAGGCCTAGAAGAACTCGTAAAAACGTGAAGGATTATGACGTTGTAAATATATCACAATATCATGTACTTGCGTAAGATAAGCCTTTTTGATCTCTTGCCAGTCATGAAAAAGAGATGCTTTGTGCAACTGAACTGAGAGAAAACTTGTATGGAGGCCCTTGGCTATGTTGGGCTAAGTCCTTTCTAAAGTGTCCAATACTTTCCCTGGGCCTCATTTATAGCCCTCCTCAAATGGATTGGGATGGGGGCCTTATATTCTCCATTGGTTCATGAAAGTAAGGCTGGATGTCACTTTAAAGATTTTACTTATTTTTTATTTTAAGTAATTTTATAAAATTTCCCCTTTTTTTCCATGAATTTATGAATACTATTTAGTATTTACCCATGATTTTTTTTAACGGAATTTACCCATAAATTTTATATAGAAACAAAAATCATTATTCTCATGTGTTAATTAATTGCATTGAAAAAACATATTTAAAGCAATATCTAATGTGTTTTACCACTGTGATATGGTAATTATCACCGTTAAGGATTTTGCCTACGGCGTACCTTGCGCTTAAGAAGAGTCCTCTAATAAACCTTAACAGGTGTATGTGCCACTAAATATCCCCCTCAACATCCTATAAAAATATAAAAAAGCTACTAGGTATTTTTTTCTTGAAGCTTAAAAGGTGTATGTATTTGCCAAAATTGTAAATTGATACACTTCTAGGCTTCTTTTGGTATACAAAGAAGGACAACTTCTCTGTTTTATTTTCTACTAATGAAAAAGCATGATGCATTTGTTGGCGACTCATGACTAATCATTTTTTCCAAGTATATGTGATATAATTTCTCAACTAATGTAAAAATATTGTCACCAAATAAAAGGCACGTAATTAGGTTAGGTTTACGTAATTTTTATATTTTTAACTAATTTAAGGGAATTTCCTCCAAATTACTCTATAAAAGTCTTATATAGTAATTCTTTTTCTTTCTTTAAAAAAAAAAATATATATATATATATATATATATGTGTTGTAATTCCAAGTGTACTTTTTAATAGCATCACCAATTAAAAAATTACCTGACCTAGTCTATGTAATCATTAACAAAAAAAAATCACATAAATTAATAGATCATATAATAGAAAGCATATCCTAATGGGTTTTTTTTTTTTTTTTTAAGGATCCTGAATATTCATCTAAGGATTCGGGAGAAAACAGAAAATAATATCCTTTGTTCTTCTTCTGCATTAAATTTTGGAAGATGTGAAAATAAATGGTACGTAGCATTCAGCTACTCATAAATACAGATCTCTCTCTCTCTCTCTCTCTATATATATATATATATAGACACATTTAAGAATATACAGTTACTGTAGATATTTAGATACGGAGGATGTAAGGATCATCCAGGGTCTGCAAGCAACCACATTGGGATGGCTAAAAAACAGTGGCTTTAGAAAACTCACGCTAGACAGGGGACCCCATGATCCAGATTCCAGATAGATCAACGACCAAAGTGGATATTAGGTATTGCACTGCTCCAATCCAGTTAAACCATTGTTTACCATTTTCACTGTATAATATTAGTCTTAAATCTTAAGAAAGGATGTAACTGGAAGAAGAAAAAAAAATGAAAAAGAAAGGTGTAGTCAATAAAGGACCAGGTTCCATCTTTTGCTTTTTAAGGTTCTATTTATTTTGGTGTAAAATATTTTTCTCATTTTTGGGTATTTGGATTAGTCAAACCAAAATCATTTGTTGCAGCTGATAAGTAAAAATAGTGTTTGGGGCTGAAAATGTACCAAAATACCATTAAAATCTCCAAAATTACCAAATTCTCCTAAAACATTTATTTACAATGGAAGTTAGTCTCAAACACATAGTTAGTGTCCGTTTAGAAATTGCTTATTTCTAATAACTTATTTGCATAATATCAAACAAAAAGTTAAAAGTTAGCTCACAATTTTTTTTAAAAAAAACTAAAAGTTAGATTATTTAAAACAAAGTTGAGACAAAAAGTATCGTGAGGCTTACAAACACTATACAAAAGAAGAATAAATAAAAAATCAACTTATAATCTAAAGTCACGCTTTCCCAAAATCATCAAAACACCCTCAAAAACCTCCAAAATGCCTTATAAAACCTTCAAAACAATCTAAATACCTTTGAAACCTATCAAATAACAAAAATATTTCGAAAAACTTTTAAAATGACTAAAATACTATTCAAACCTCTAAAGTGATAAAATACCCCTAAAATTTAAAAAATTATCGAAATGTTCACGAAACTACAAAATAACCAAAATACTGCCTACTACCAACACTTTCAAAATGAGAAAATACATTCAAAACCTCCAATATAACTTAATAACTATAAAACCACCAAAATGACAAATCACCCCTTCCACCAAACATTGAAATGACAAAAGTAGCTCATGAAACCTCCAAAATGACCATGATATAAGTCTTGACTTTGTTGGATCAAATATTAAAAACCTTATTTGTAATTTTTTTTATATTTACTCCTTTTTTTTTTGTCCCAGGGCTAACAATTGTTTAAGAGCATCTCCAAGAGCATCGGTATCCGGCTTTTATTAGCTAAAATTTGAAGATTTTGAGTACTGTATATGCTCCAACAGCTTCGGTATAGCTGGATTTTTTTTGGCTAATGAACAGTAGCCCATCAAGTCTGATGGGCTACTGTTCATTCTTCAAATACATTTTTTCTATTATAATAATTATGTGTTGAATAAAAAAATGTTGGAAGATGTGTAGTTGTTAAAAAAAGAATAAATAATGAATGAAAAAAATAATATTTAAATGAAATAGAGAATCTGTTGGAATGTGTATTTGAAAAAGTTTGTAGATAAAGATAATTAAAAGTTACTGTTCATTCTCCAAATAGTACAAAAATTTGATGAATCTGCTGGAGATGCTCTAACCCATAATCTGGCTCAATTGATTTCTTTTTGTTAGACTTTGGATATCCCAATCCATTAACTCTATCTCTTTTTGGACTCTTCGATGTTGATCTCTTTGATACAAATGGATAGGTTCCTCCTTGTCCGATGTTTATCCTCAATAAAATTATTATTACCTAAAAGAAAAAAAAAATCTTTAACTATTATTATTGGATCATGAGAATAAATATTAAAAAAAATGTCAATTAACATGCCGATATGAGTACAAAAGGACATGTTGGATGAGAACTTCAGTCCATTTTCCCAAAAGAATGACTTAAAAGGAAACAAAATGATCCTTTACGTAACAAGAAAGTCACTCCTCGGTTTCTACTTTTAACCAAACAAAATTCAACATTATTGCTACAGGTATGTGTTGCAATTTCATTGTACAACTTATTATTGCATCATTTTCTCAACAATAAAATAAAATTACTATTTCATCAAAAAAATTATTATTGTTACATGTTATAATTTGATTGTACAACTTATATTATATATACGTTAGCAGTACACACTAAAAATTCTACACTTCCATATTCTTTTGTTAAAATCAGAATAAGATATGTGATGAAATGGCCGCCAAAATAATTAATTGTACGAATTTGGCTATTTTGAGGGTTTATAAAAATTATATTTGGCTTCCAAAATGAAAAATTTACTCAACACTATTTGTGACTGTGAGCATGTAGCTATGACTTATGAGTTATGAGATATCAACAATTGTGTGTTTTATTATTTAGCATTTTCCTATTCAAATGATTGTGTTTAGATTTTTTTTCTCCCGGATATTCAAAAACTCTATGTTTGCCTGTTTGGCATGATACTTTGACTATTTACTGTTTCGGATTTTTTTTTTTTTAAAAAAACTACTGTTTCGGAACTAAAATTAAAAATAGTTGACTTTAGAATATGGGTGTTATCCATTACTTGTTTCATTTTAAAAGAGAACTAATGTTCAAATCTTCTCTCTCCATCATTGTAACTACTATTGAAAAAGAAAAAAAAACAACATTTGGGTGTTATGGTGTTGTCAAGCTCCAATAAAAAGACTGTTTAGTGGTTTTGGGATGCAAAACTAAAGTACATTTTTTGTACTTAAAGTTTAGGATTATTTTCATTTTTTACTCTAATGAAAATTTATTGTAAAAAAAAATTGTATTTAGAATTGCTCATAATATATAATTATTCTTTATTATCACCGTACCAAAACATTTCATTAATTTTTTTTGTTCCCAAATTCTTTTTTTTATTAATATACACATTAAAATTAAGATCACTTATTTGATCACAATGATCTTTATTAATTAATTTTTTAATAATTGAAACCCACATCAACTCCCAAGTTTTGCAACCAACAGCTTATTGATATTATAAAAAAAATAAAACCAAAATTCCAAAAAAGTCGCACAACAGAGAAAGAAAACACGTACAGAACGTGAGAGCAACATGGGCATTTTGGTAAAATTAAGAATCCATGAACACCCACCTACGAACGCGTGTGGTCTCACTCTCATGGTCATTTAATCGAACCGAATAAGAAAGAAGCGTAGTTAATCTCTTTTCCTTTCTCTCTTTTTGTCTCTCTGCTTTTTTTTTCTTTTTTTTTTTTCTTTCTTTCTTATTTAAACTATTTTTTCCTTTTATTTTTATTCCACTCTGTCTTTCTTCTTGGCAAGTCATTCACAATTCAACTTCTCGTACCCATGAAAGCTCTCTCTACTCTGTGAAACCAGGTAAAAAAAAATCTTAAAAATACTCTCTTTCTCTTTCTCTCTCTATATCTATATTTTTCTTTGTTTTCTTTGTTTTTAATGTTTTCATTACTTTTTTTTTTGTTTTTGTTTTTTTATTTTTACAAAGTAGAAGTTGACAATCGAGGTCAATAAGAAAGACCCATTTACCCAAGTTCCATTTTTGCACGTGGGTTTCAACGTTCAAGTTCTTCCATGGAGGTTATCACTACTGTCACACATGTTTTCTTTCTTTCCCAATCATTTCTTGCATGCTTTTGCTTATGCTTTTATCCAATGTATTTCATGTATTTATCTTAGTACTTGGACACTTGGGCAGTGTTTATTATGTTGATTTTGATGGGATTATTTGAGAATTATTACTAAACAATGAGAACTCGATGTTTGGTTGGTTTTATTTTTACTTCAATACTGTCAGTTAATTTGGTTGATATATAATGTGATGGTCGTATAGATATTATATTATATATAGGAGTATAGTTAGGTTTCTTTAATCTTGTATTCTTGTATTATTAATAGTGTTATTTTGATTATTGAATATGGGTGAAGTGTTGATGCTGGGTTTCGAAATGGATATGGATATGGTTATTTCTGTTGATAATTTAATTGCAATTTTTTTTTTAATAAAGAATATGTAATCGTTATTTCTGTATTGGTGTTATGTAAAAATATCTACATTACATATGAGATTTAGCTGGGGTATTCCATCTGTTATAGATTAAGAATTATACTGGAATTTTTCTTATTGATATTGTGTTCTATTATACCGTGATTTCTTGTAGATGTTGGGAATCGATTATTTTTTATCTGGAGAAGCTATTGTTGGACAAATGGCGTTAAATTAATCTTGTTCAATTATTTTGAAGTTTGAATTAGTACATATTTTGTTTGATGAGTATATAACTTGGTTTATAGCATTTCAAGAGTTTGCTGACACTAGTTAGAGGGATTGGTCCTGTCCTCATAGATTCATGAGGAGCAAATGCAATGTATAGCAACCAAATTGTTGGGCCAAACCCCACAGTATCAATTTTATTGTACCAGAGCAGCAATTCATCATGTATCATTTTTGAATATGTAGTTACTTTCTGGATAGATAAACTAGCTCTTCTTTTTCAGTAATAGACTTTTAAAGCAGACGAGGTTAGAAAGTGCTTTTGTGTGTTCTACCTTAACAGGGTATCATATATAAGTTTTAATAAATAAATAGGCATATGGTGGACATTATATATATATATATATATATGGTTTTGAGAAATGGAATTTATCTTTACATGGTTGGCATTTGAGTAATTTATTGTTCTGACTAAGGTATCTGTAACCGCCCAGTGCTAAAGGTTAGAACACAAAACATACTTGGAATAAAATTAGTGTATTTCCATCTTAATTAATTTGAAGTTATCATTTTCAAAGTGTTCAAACATGGTTTCTTACATTTCAATCGAATAATGAAATATTAGGATCTAAGATATTGGCTTTTTATTTTTTCCAAATTAAAATTTCGTCTGACACAGAACTATACTTAATAGTATGTGATTCATGTACATTGTGATTTTCTCAATTCAATTTGTCCTGCATTTCTTGCAGATGCTATGTATTCAGAAGGACACTAGTTTGGAAGGCATTGAAGACAAATCTGCTACGACAGAGTTATCACCTGTAGGTGATATTTTTGGAGAGCCACTTGAGCCTCCTCGCATTGGAGACCAGTATCAGGCAGAGATTCCCTCACTTATTGCAGAGTGTGATCGGTTGCAACTTATAAATGAACTGGCTGATTCAGAAGTTGTGGCGAGTCTGCAAAAGTCTTTTCCATTAGGACTACCCATTCCACTTATGTGGGAAAATTGTCAATTTGAAAACTTCAATAGAACTGCAGAATGTGAAAACAGAAAAAATATCCAGATTACTTCAAACAATGAAGATTCAAAACTGGACATGGAATCTCTGGCTACAGTTTTGGGCAACGGTAAATTTGTGGAAAATTTTTCAGTTCTTCAAACAAAAGTTAACAGTGATTGCATGGATCAGGAAGAGAGAGGTTTGTGTCCTCTTCCTGGCTCTCTTGGTGAATCTTGGAGGGATATTGAATGTGACAGTTTTCTCCTCGGTCTATATATCTTTGGGAAGAATCTTGTCCTTGTAAAGAGATTTGTTGAGAGTAAAAAGATGGAAGATATATTGTCTTTCTATTATGGAAAGTTTTATAGGTCTGATAGATATCACAGGTGGTCCGAATGCCAAAAGTTAAGAAGTAAACGATATATATGCGGGCAAAAGATATTTACAGGTTGGAGGCAACAGGAACTATTATCACGAACGTTCACCCATGTGTCAGAGGAATGTCAAAATAAATTGCTGGAGGTATCTTTCTAACATTATTGTACACAACTTATCATATGTTCATTTGCTGGTTCACAATGTTCTTATAGAAATTAGTGTTTGTATCGATGATCTAAGATTGATCTTATAAAAGGGTTGCATATATTAATTTTGTTGACCAACCCGTGTCATATAGTTTTATGGACATACCCACTGTTCTTAAGATATATGGTTTTGGGATTCTGTTTATGCTCCTGGCATCGACCCCATTTTAAGTTTCCTGAGTGACTTATATTTCTTATTTATTCTTTAGTTTAAATAATTCTTTGAATGTGAGTGGTATAACTTTCTAATTGCTAGAGGTCAGATGGTACTTGTCACAAGCTTGAAATTCTTTATGGTTGTTACTTGGACTAGCAAGATACTTGGGAGGACTTAATTCAATTTCAAATGCTTTTCCAATTATTTTATTCGTTATGTAACAAAAGAAACAGGTCCACACTAAACTTTTTTTCTTTATTTCTTTCTTTTAAAAATAATAATAAAAAAATCCTTGATTCTGTTGCTCCTCATCTGCCTGAGTTGCCTTCCTGTTTCTATCTAAAATAGTATTGGCCAAAATTAAAGTGTTTTCCCCCCTTAAAGAATCTATTGTTAGTTTCTGGACAATGTAAAGACATTTTGTAAGTATCTCTTGTAGGTGATTTATTTGTGTTTAGGAGGTGTTTAGGAGGTAGTGTTGACAGTCTAGTAATATTCAGAAACCTATAATGAACCAGTTAGAGCATTGGTGTAACTCTTTACTAGGGCGATAGGAAGGCAAATGATGTCCTTGTAGACTAGACTTAGGTGAAGATATGCCTGCAAAGGAGACAATCGTGAACCGGGATTTCAATTTCTGAATCCAAATAGTTGGCACTGTCAACGTGGAAACAGAAATGGCACAAGGAAGAGAGTTACATAAAGATTGCTTAGGTTTTGGAGAATGCATGCCCTTGGTTCAACTGGGGATAGGATTCATTAGCTCCTACAAATTTGCCTCAATAGGAGGGTGTGATTTTATTGGAGCTCCTTATCTTTGTCATCTGATTTATAGGCCCCTTCATCCTTTGGGTGCACTTTAAGTCTACACGATGGTCTTTCTTATTACTTCTTGAAGAATTTTTATATTTTAGTGATATGGTTTGGCTCCTAATATTTCAAGCCAATTATTAACCAATTTTCAAGATGAAAGAATCTTAGGTTCACATTCATTAGTTTATCTTGCTTGGATGACTGTCCAGTGGTCACCTATTGGGCTGCTTTTAATGTTTTAACTAAAAATAGTTGCTGAAATTGCACTGGGTTACCTCACTGTAGTAGCTACTGTGACTGAACTTCTGCAGCTAAATTTACTACATATTTGCTAACAAATATGTTATGTCCTGATTTCACACAAATTGTACTGCATTGTAGGTTTCTAGGACCTTTGAAGAGGAAAAAATTTCATTTGAAGAATATATATTCACTTTAAAGAATACTGTTGGTATCAAGATTTTTATAGAAGCAGTGGGTATTGGCAAAGGGAAGCAAGACCTCACTGGCAAAGCCATGGAGCCAATAAAGACCAATCGTGTTTTCTCTTCACGTCCTGAGATACCGATTGGCAAAGCTTGCTCCTCTCTTTCAACTTCAGACATAATCAAGTTTCTGAAAGGAGATTTCAGGTTGAGTAAAGCCAGATCCAGTGATCTCTTTTGGGAAGCTGTTTGGCCCCGTCTTTTAGCAAAAGGATGGCACTCTGAGCAGCCTGATGATCTTGGTGTTTGTGGTTTGAAGCCTTCTTTGGTGTTTCTTATTCCCGGTGTTAAGAAGTTTTCCAGAAGAAGACTTGTGAGAGGTAATCACTACTTTGATTCTGTTAGTGATGTATTGTACAAAGTGGCATCAGACCCTGGGCTTCTTGAGGTTGAAATTGAAGCAGCTGAAAGCAGTGGGCACAAGGAAGACAAATGCAAAGCAACTGGAAAACAGGATTTTGATGGTTTGTCAAATAAACAGCGCCATTGTTACCTCCAGCCGCGAAATTCAAACTGCAATCGAGATCTCTTGAAGTTTACAATTGTGGATACCAGTATGATTCATGGAATAGAACAGCCTAACGTTAGAGAGCTGAGAAGTTTACCTGTTCAAACTAATAGTTTATCTTCCGCCTCGAGTGAAACTGAACAAGATACATCAGAAGAGTCAGAGGATGAAGCAGAAGAAATTAATACCTCAAACCCGGCAGCAGATATGATTGAGAGGGAAGCATCTGTTGACTCATCAGATCGTGCTAGCGTGCTTGATGCCCGTGATCCGACC
Source organism: Quercus aquifolioides (assembly GCA_019022515.1). Lineage (NCBI taxonomy): Eukaryota > Viridiplantae > Streptophyta > Magnoliopsida > Fagales > Fagaceae > Quercus > Quercus aquifolioides. The sequence goes on from CM032336.1 coordinate 34,034,728, forward strand.
ATTGCAGTAATGCAAAATCATGAAAGTTCAAACACAACTCTGTTTAATGACAATCACCAGGGGAAGTCTATGAATTATCACTTCAGCCAGAAGATTAATTCTAGCTGTTCAGAATATCTAGCTCCCGGCCAGAAACAGCAGGACTTAAATGTTTATAACTATGGAGAATCAAACCATAGCCTTGAAAATATCTCCGCAGAAAGGATGCAAAATGAAGATCAGTCCCATTGCCAGTCAACTTTGCCTTGTGCATTTCCTGAGATGGCTTTTCTAATGTGTCAACAAAATTTATCAGCCGACAGTTCTCTGGCCAAAAGCAGCCCAGAAGGGAGCAATGCAGTGAGCGTCACTGAGAATTTCTTAGGTAGAGAAGAATCTCCAGGAAATCCTCAACCTCGGACATTAATTGACTTGAACCTTCCTCATGTTTCACCAGATATAGGAACTCAGGAACCCTTCACCATGGACATGGTGCAATATAATGACAACTCATGTGCAAATAAGTCAGCGTCTCTATTGAAAACAAGTCAGCAGCCTGAGCCATCAAACATATCTGATGATGGGACTAGTACGGAACAACAGCCTACCATGAACAGCCAGAGGCAGAGTATGTCTCTATCGAAAACAGGTCAGCAGCCTGAGCCATCAAACATATCTGATGATGGGACTAGTACAGAACAACAGCCTTCCATGAACAGCCAGAGGCAGAGTATGAGGAGCCGAGCATTGACCACAAAAGCATGGGAAGCTCTTGAATATGGTTTCTTCGATACAAAGAAGAAGAGAAAGCGTGGGGAAGCTTCACAAAATAACTCAATGTCAAGGTCTTCCCGACAAGTCCGTGGCAGGACTGCTCTTAGTTCAACTTTGGATGATAGTGCTGGTAATGGCATTCTAGAAACCAGGATAGAGGAGAATATGGTTGAGGTGTGCAGTAGTAAAGTCAATGTGATTGATGATTCTCAGGTTTAACACACAAAGAAAGGGGCTGGCTTGTTTCTAAGAGGTTACAGAACCCCACTCAGCATTAAAATGTTGGTCTCTTCTAATGTTTGTGTCTCTAGCAGTGACCTCAGGAGAGCATTATGGTTGAGGTGTGCAGTAGTAAAGTCAATGTGATTGATGATTCTCAGGTTTAACACACAAAGAAAGGGGCTGGCTTGTTTCTAAGAGGTTACAGAACCCCACACAGCATTAAAATGTTGGTCTCTTCTAATGTTTGTGTCACTAGCAGTGACCTCATGTAGGAGAGCATGAGATTCTGTCATGCGAAGCATGCCTTAAAATTCTCTTTATTTCGGCTTCCACCTCAACAAAGTTTGCATTTATATCAAAGTAATAGTTCATTAAATTAGCCAATAGAGTAAATGTGTTGTAAAATAAACGAAATAAAAGGACAAGAGAAAGAAATATTAAAGTCAAATTATATCTGAATTACCTATTCTCTCTGGTGGTCATCCACCGCATCATATTATTTCTAACACTAAATGCATATCTCTTTTTACTTTCTTTCTCTCAATGTTTCTCTGTTGAGCTGAAGCACATATTTATAGGAGGGAAAGTAAAGGATGGAATTCCTTCTCATTAAGAGCAAGAGATATTGTCTCCACTAGGGAACTAGGGTGGCTGGCTAGCAAGTCACCCACGTCGAAAACAAGCAATGGAGAGGGAGAGAGATATTTTAACAAAATCCATATATTAATTATCTATAATTCCTCTCTCTCTCTCTCTCTCTCTCTCTCTCTCTCTCTCTCTCCACATTTCACGTCAAAGAAAAGAAGTTTTTTTTTTTTTAGAATTGTTAAGATTAATTTTAGTGAATTAAAAAAATTCAATTTTAGATGGCTTGAAACTTACTAGCCGCACTAATGAATAAATTTACATGCCACTGAAATAATGAACAAATTTATATGTTGGATTTTCTAAATCCCTAATTCAGGCCAAAATGGCAAAATACCAATTTCTCACAAACTTTCCAGCAAAATGCCCCATGACTGAAACTATTTAGAGATATGCCCCTGTTTTGAAACTCTATTTTTAGAAAATCGAGTTTCAAATGTAAAACTCAATTTTTGGACAATCGAGTTATTGTGAAATGAAACTTAAAAATAAAAAAAATAAAAAAAAAATTGTGGAACTCGAGTTCCAAAAAAAAAAAATTTAAGTTTCATTTTGCTATAACTCGATTATACAAAAATTGAGTTTTGCATTGAAACTCGATTATCCAAAAATCGAGTTTTGCATTGAAACTCGATTTTCTAAAAATCGAGTTTCAAAACAGGAGCATATTCCTAAATAGTTTCAGACAGAGGGCATTTTGCTGGAAAGTTGGTGAGAAAGGGATAAAACCCCATTTTGGCCCACTAATACAAGCATTCAAATTTTTTTTTTTTTCTTTCAAAGAAGCTTAAAAATGGAGGTACCAATTGTGACCGAAGTTGTCTCAATTGATGGAAGAAATGATTTTGTGAGTCGTTCAAAAAATTCAAAATAGAGTGCATAAAGGAATCATTAAAGAATGGAAAAGATGCAACGCAATTGCTCACTGAATTGGTTATGAAGGATTTAATTTTATTCAGCATTACCAGTGGCAGCTCTATGATTTATCCTGGGGGCAAGTAAAAAATAAAATGATTATATACAATAATATAAAATAGTATTCTAAATACAATTTAGTATGCAATACAATTATATTGCACAATAGTTTTAAAAAGTTATTAATAGTTTAAATATCGATAAAACAATAACCATTGAATGCATAAACAAATATAATTAAATAACTACTCATACTTTTTTTTTGTTAAATTAATAATAACTTATTATATTTATATGTAATATCAATTAAATAAAAATATATGTGGTAAAGAAGAATAGTATCAGTAACACACCTAGGATTGGGATGAGAGTAAATGTGAAATTAAGAAAAAAAAATAGTGACTTATACAAGTTTTTGCATTTGAAGTGTATGTGGTCACTCTCTTGGAATTAGAGTAAGTACTAAAATACTTCTTGGACTTGGAAATCTATAAAGTATTTTTTAAACTACTTGATCAAACATAGAGAAAAGCTAAGAAAACATAAAGGGAGAAAGAGAGATAGAGAGAATGAGAAAAGAATCACAAATATAGATGCAGATATGTTGGTTGTAACAGTGATTTTTTTTTTTTTTTTTTTATGAAGAATAAGAGTGTAGGGTAAAATAGCTTCATTCAGCTGTCAATGACAAAGTAAGTCAGAGTCCTGAAAAGAAGATTTTTTTTTTTTTTAACGAATAAAAAAAATTTGAAACATTTTTTTCTTTCCTATAAAAGTAAATATTTTAAGAGTAGTGCTACTGACACAACAGTTTCACAAAATTTTCACAACAAAAACTAAGTTGCAAGTTATTAAAGGTAAATAAAAAAGTAACGTATTAGCAACTTTAAAAAAAAAAAAAAATTGTAAAAAAGTTATGTCAGTTGTGAGTGCAAATAAAATTAGTTACAACTTGCCCCTGACCTTTATTATAAAATTTTGTGAAAGTAACATTAATATAATCATATTCAAACTAAAATTTATTTTAATTGGATTTAAACAAAATTGGTGATAGACTCATAGCATGAAACATCAATCTACCAGTCTCTTTCGCTCGGGCCCATTTGGTCTGGTTTTGGCCTCCCTCTCTATTCCGCACAGATACCATCAATGAGGGGATATTAATGCTGATGTTAATGAAAAATATTTTAACGCCAAACGGTTTATACTGGCGGAATAAAGGCTAAACATTTCCTTTTTTAATTTTTGGGTGGTGCATTCAGTGATTTATTTAATGGACTTGGTGTACTACACCCTATTCTCACATAAGGGTGAGTCTATTTTGAGTCAAAAGCATGGTGGATTCTAAAAGATTTGTTCTATGGGACTAGGGTAACACAGCAAAAGCATTATGGAAACATCTTAGACAAAACTAAAGGGCTAACTGGAAAAATAAAAATATTGCTCCCACCTCTCTTCTCTTTAGCTCCAGTACTACTGTGAAATCCAATTACCATCTTGCTTAATTCTCTCTTTTTTTTTTTCTCTTTTTTTTCTGTTTTTTTACTCCAAACTGGATTTTACAAGGTTTCCATTTTAGCCAATCACTAGGAAATTTGCTTGACTTTAAGGTCTTTTAGTCGGTGCCCTTGAAAGTTCCCTTTTTTGCTTAAAAAAGAAGAAAACAATGGAAAAGTCAAGAGCTACTTTTTAGTCATGTACTACATGGTTCTTTTCTATAAAGGGTCGTTTGGTTTAGGGAAATAGATTTCATGAAAACTATTGTATTTTCGGACGTAGATTTTCGTCGCAGTTCTTTTTTTAATTGCCATGTAATAGTCCTTTTGGATTTTTTAGAATATTGCATTGCGGCATTTAATGAAATTAAATCATTATCAAGAATGATATCAATTTCTTCTTCTTCCTTTTTTTGGAATAAGTTTTCAAGAATGATAACAAGTTTTATCCAAGTTTCCAAAAAGGCTTAGAGCATCCACAGCAGATGTTGCAAAAAAAAATGTCATTTTGCCACACCAAAGACCTACTTTATTATTTTACCACATCATTTTACAACATCTCATTTATCAGATGTTTTATCATTCAATTCTATACATTAAAATAATATTTACTACACATTAAAATAATATAAACAACACAATAAAATAATATATCTAACACAATAAATAACAACCACAACACTGCTGCTGCCGCCACCACCACTACCACCGTGGCAGCCACAATTCATTGCAAAACAAAAAACTGAAAACAAAACCACCACCACAACCACCGTCATCAACAACCCACCACAAAATCCATTAAAAACAGAGCAACACCCACTAGCACAGTAACTCAAACCCAGAAAACAACCAAAACCCACTAGCATCGGCAACCCACGATCAAGATCTCACCTCACCTCAACATCGATGCCCACGATCAAGATCTCAACGTCGATGCCCACGATCGTGACGAACACTCCGATCTCACCTCAACGTCGATTCCGATCTCACCTCAACATCGATGCCCATGTCGATTCCGATCGGCGATGACGATGACGATGCCCAGAGAGATCGGCGATGACAATGCAAAATGCAACCGGTGAGAGATCGGCGATGACGGATCAAGATCAACAATTTATAAGAGAGAGGGAATCGGTGAGAGGGAACCGGTGATGAGAGAGAACAGAGGTGAGAGAGAAGAGAAATGAATAAACTGAAGAGAGAGGAAAGAGAAAAGAGAATAAAAAAACAATAAAAATTATACCATTCTTCGTCCGTACCGTTGCAAATTTGCAACGGTACTGTTCACATGTGGCAAATTTTTTGAGATATGGCACATCTGATAAAAGGAGTTTTTGGTGTTTGGTGTGGGATATGTGCCAAATATTTAGCATTTGGCACATATCCCACATCTGCTGTGGGTGCTCTTATACGCTGAAGATAGTGGTAAGATATATGGTGGCCAGCAGGTGCTGAATGGAGGAGGGTAGCCCATTTGTCGTAATTGACAGGTGGTGGTGATGGGCGTCGATGGCCCACCTGAGATGGCTGGTGGGTGTGGGTGGTAGTTGGGGAATGTTATTTTGAATTATAGAAAATGGATAAAGATATACTAGCCATCTTGACCAAGTTCCATTAAAATTTCTAAAGTGTTTATTTATCTATTTTGAAATGAGTAGATTGAATTATATCACATTGTCGTTAACTTAAATTGATATTAAAACTATGATAGTCAATTTTGCTTTAATCTAAAGTATACAAATCATGCTCCATATCCATCATTCAACAAGAGGGATTGATACAGTCTTTCATAATTTTGTTCACAAACTCTCTTATGTGGGTGATGGGCAATAAGTTTTCTATTAGTAACAGCCCACCAATCACAACTTTGCCAAGTTAGAGAGTTGGGAACAAAAAATTGAAAAAAATGTGTATGTATAAGTTAATGGTATTTTTTAGTGTCTTTCATGCTTGCGATTCAAATTCTATCTCTCACCTTCCTACTATCTATTTATTAAGTTTAAGCTAAAATGTTACTACCAAATCTCAAATAGAAACAAATTACAATTTTTTTTTTTTTTTTATAATTCGATAGCTACAATGGAGAGGGAAAATTTGAACCATAGATGTCATGAAAACACCAAAAATATCAATCAATTAAACTACAAGGCTTTTAGCTAGATTTCAGTTTTAATACTACTCTCTTTTTCTTTTTCTTTTTTTAGAAGATTTTAATACTACTATCTTAGGAGTATTGTATTTGCCTATTTTGATCAATTTAGCTACAGTCTAGCCAGGTTTATATTAGATCAGGGACGGAGTTAAGCTTGGACTTGGGAGGGCAATGCCCCCCTATTTTTATTTTTATTTTTAAATATTAGTATTGTGGGGGGTGAAAGCCCGACCTAATGTAATGGGCCTGGGCCCCTATTTGAGGACTACTGTTTGTCCGAAGAGATGAAAGTACTTGAGAATAAGTCCATGTAAAAGAAACATACCTGGAGATGAGCATGGGGCATAGTCCGAGGAGATATTCAATTGTCCGAAGAGGCCATTATCCTCGGATTCGAAGAAGCTTGGTCAAACAGACGTCTGGGAAGTTCAAGTGATCCTCCTGACAAGTCTAGTGATAAAGATGAATCTCAGGCACGCATGGAGATGACAGGAACAGAGAAATATCTAGAAGACAGACTTCAACCACCACATTAAATGCACTGCATCTACTTTTCTGGCCGCATTAATGTGGAGAAGACCCCTGAACAGTACAAACTCAGCTACCGCCACTCACACAAGGCTAAAGAAGATATATGATGGGACATGCACTCAAGTGGAGGTTTAGATGATGAACAAGTGGACGATGAAGATGAAGGGAGAGGGTGCTATATAAGGGGAAGAGGCCTCTGATAAAGTGGGGACGGAAGAAAAAAGAGAGAAAAGTAGAAAAGAACTTTACTGTAGTTCTATGAACTGTAATCAATTTTCATCCAATATATCTCCTCTTCGAACGTTCATGTTTGTACTTGTTCAAGTTTGATTGCACGTTAATTCATCCGTAAATATCATAATTCATCACTGTTTCATTCATAACCAACCCAGTTTTTTCACCCACGCTCTACAAATTCATTGTCTTGGGTTCATTGGGCTCATAACTCATACATTTTGTGCTTGGGCTACAAAAATTGACCCTACAATTAGCGCCGTCTGTGGGGAGAACTTGTGCAAGGGTGAAAACAACAGTTGGTGATGGCAGGACGAGGTCAACAACAAGCAGAATCTAGGGCATCCCAACACGTGGACCCTTTTCTTAACTTAGAAAGGAGACAAGATCGTGAGGGCAGTGCACACTGTGCATGTTGGCCAAAGCCAGTCACATGGCGGAAGTCACATGTCCCATGCAGAGAAGAACCGGGATTTGCAACTAGAGGTAGAAAAACTAAAAAGGGAGTTGCGCCATGCAAAGAGGAAATAGATTTCCTCGTATTCTGATGAGGATCTTGATGACGAGCAGGATGTCACTTATCAACAGAAATCTAGGACACCAGCCAGTGAATCCTATACCTATGAAGAAGAGTCTCATTGCAAGAGGCAACACAGAAGCCCATCACGTGGAGACGTAGGGAACGATGCCATGAGGAGGGCTCTGAATCAGATTTCTAGGTCACCTTTTACGCGCAGGATTGAGGAAGCGAGACTTCCTCGGCGCTTTAACCAACCAACGTTCACCATCTACAATTGTAAAACAGACCCCGTGGAGCACGTGAGTCATTTTAACCAAATGATGGCTGTCTACTCCAGAGATGAAGCTCTGATGTGTAAGGTTTTCCCTTCTAGTCTTGGGCCAGTTGCAATGAGGTGGTTTAACAGTCTGAAGGCAGACTTCATCAACTCCTTCAAAGAGCTCACTCAAGCATTCGGCTCCCGTTTTGTCACATGCCGAAGAGTAGCCAGACCCTTATCTTCACTGCTATCCTTGAACATGCAGGAGGGTGAGACTTTGAAGGCATATTCGGATAGATACTGGGAGATGTTCAATGATATGGAGGGCAACTCTGATGCAATGGCCCTCAGCACATTCAAGCTCGGCCTCCCTACTGACCATGGTTTGAGGACGTCCTTATTTGGTAAACCGATTACTAACATGCGTCAACTCATGGACCGCATAGAAAAGTACGAAAGAGTTGAAGAAGACCAGCAGCAGGGGAAGGGAAAAGACAAGGTTATCCCCCAAGAGAGGAGGGATTTCAGGTCGGACCGCTACAATAGCAATAAACCGAGGAGAGATTTCGCAGGGCAATCGGGATCAATAAATCCCCAAGCGGTCAACACTGTATTTAAAGAGCCAGTACACCAAGTCTTGGAAAAGATCAAGAATGAACCATTCTTCAGGTGGCCGAACAAGATGGTAGGAAACCCTGAGAGGCGCAATCATAATCTCTACTGCCAGTACCATCAAGATCATGGGCATACCACGGAGGATTGCAGGAGCCTGTGGGATCACTTGGACCAATTGGTTCGTGATGGTAAATTAAGACACCTCTTACACCCCTCCAGCGGCCGAGGAGGGCAGATGAGCTCAGGACCACGAAGAGATGACCCTTCAAAGCCACCATTAGGAACTATTAACGTCGTCTTTGCCGCACCTGGAAGAACAGGATATTGGCCATTGAAAGTTATGTCGGTAGCCCGATCACCAGCAGGGGATTTAGGCCGAGGTCCGAAGAGAGTTAAGTCTGGTGCTCCACTGGTTATAGGGTTCTCGGACGAAGACATGATTGGCACCATCCAACCTCATGATGATGCGTTAGTCATCACCCTCAGAATTGGAGGGTACGATGTGAAGAGGGTGATGGTGGAACAGGGTAGTGCTGTGGAGATAATGTACCCAGATTTCTACAAGAGGCTAGGCCTAAAATCCCAAGACCTAACACCATACAATTCCCCCCTCGTAAGCTTTGAAGGAAGGGCTGTCACCCCGAAAGGTCAGATACGCCTACCTGTGCAGGCCGGCTCCGAAGTGGTAGAGGTGGATTTTATAGTTGTGGACGTGTATTCACCCTATACGGCAATCGTAGCCAGACCTTGGCTTCATGCACTAGGGGCTGTTTCCTCTACTCTGCATCAGAAAGTCAAGTACCCGTCCGAAGGGCAGGTTCATGAGATCCGAGGAGATCAGTCCGCAGCCCGACAGTGCTTAGTGGCTGCCATCCAGCATCAGCTCGAAGCTGAGTCCTCGTCCAGGGCTGAACGGGGTTTATAGCAGTTAAAGTTTTGGGAATTGCCCGTCGAAGGTCCAGACGAAGGCGCTAGATGCGAAGATTTAGTAAAAGTTGTCATTGGGGATGATCCCGAAAAGTTCTTCCAAGTTGGATCTCAGCTAACTCTTCAAGAGAGGGAAGAGCTAATAGAGTTCCTCAAGCAAAATCTTGATGTATTTGTCTGGAGTGCTTACGAAGCCCCAGGGGTAGACCCAGAATTCATATGTCACCACCTGAAGGTGAATCCACTGATCATCCCTAAGAAGCAGCCTCCTCGGCGCCCATCCAAGGAGCATGCTAATGCAGTAAGAGAAGAGGTAGCAAAACTCAAACAAGCTGGAGCTATTAAGGAAGTTTTTTATCCTGAGTGGCTAGCAAACACTGTGGTGGTGAAGAAGAAGAGTGGGAAATGGCGAGTGTGCGTGGACTTCACCGATTTGAATAAGGCTTGCCCCAAAGATCCCTTCCCTATGCCGAAAATTGATCAATTAGTGGACGCCACTGTCGGCCATCCTTGGATGAGCTTCCTGGATGCTTTCCAAGGCTACCACCGGATACCACTAGCCCTGGATGATCAGGAGAATACCGCTTTTGTCACCCCTATTGGTAACTACCACTATAAAGTGATGCCATTTGGCTTGAAGAACGCGGGGTCTACCTACTAGAGGATGATGACGAGGATGTTCGAGCCACAGCTGGGCAAAAATATCGAGGTCTACATAGATGACATGGTGGTAAAAAGCAAGGTTGTTATTGAGCACGTGAAGGACCTTGAAAGTACCTTTGAAGTTCTAAGAAAATACAAGCTGCGCCTAAATGCTTCCAAGTGCTCATTTGGGGTGGGGTTCGACAAGTTTCTAGGGTACATGGTGACCCACAGGGGAATTGAGGTCAATCCCGATCAGATAAAGGCCATCAACAATTTGCAAGCTCCTCGAAATCCCAAGGAAGTTCAGAAACCGACTGGAATGACTGCTGCCCTGAATCGATTTATCTCTCGATCTGCGGACAGATGTCGGCCTTTCTACTCTTTGATCAACAAGTGGAAAGGATTCGAGTGGATTGAAGAATGTGCCGTGGCTTTTCAATAGCTTAAAGATTATCTAGCTCGGCCCCCAATCATGTCCAGTCCAGAGCTGGATGAAGTTCTGTTTGCTTACATTGCTGTAGCCCCCTATGCTGTGAGCTTAGTGTTAATACGAACAGACCATGGTGTGTAAAGACCAGTTTATTACGTAAGTAAGTCGCTGCAAGAGGCCGAAATCCGTTATTTGCCCCTGGAAAAAGCTATCCTAGCAGTGGTGCTCGGTATGCGAAAGCTGCCTCACTATTTCCAGGCCCACACAGTCATCGTTCTCACTCAGCTCCCACTCAAGGCTATACTCCGAAGCGCTGACTACACTGGGAGGATTGCTAAATGGGGTACTATCTTAGGAGCTTTCGATATCAAATATATGCCACGCACATCGGTCAAGGGCCAGGTCCTTGCGGATTTGGTGGCTGAGTTCACGGAGCCCCGATTAGAAGAAGTAACGCCAACATCCGACATGGATGAAAAATCAGTTGGCATGATTTCTCAACAAAGTCCCTCCCATTGGGAAGTGTACGTGGATGGCGCAGCAAACCAAAAAGGTTCTAGAGTGGGGCTAGTGTTGATATCCCCTGAATGAATCATCATTGAAAAGTCGTTAAGGCTGGACTTCTCGGCAACAAATAATGAGGCGGAGTATGAAGCCCTACTGATGGGAATGGCTATGGTCCGGAGAATGGGAGGAAAGTCCGTGGAGTTATTCTCGGACTCAAGGCTAGTTGTGGGTCAAGTACAATGAGAGTTTGAGGCGAAGGATGAAAGAATGCAGGGATACTTCAGTCGAGTCAAACGTCTCCAATCGGAGTTCGACTCTTTCAGTTTGCTGCACATCCCCAGAAGTGGTAACGCACATGCTGACTCTTTAGCCACTATTGCTACCTCCTCGGCGCAAAATTTGCCGAGAGTCATACTTGTCGAGGACTTGCATGGGCATACAGAGGCAAAAAGGGAAGTAGTTCAGGTTCACCAAGTCAGAACCGGACTCTGCTGGATGAACCTTATAATTAAGTTCTTGAAAGAAGACATCTTGCCTAAAGAAAGGGGGGAAGCTGACAAATTTCGGAGGAAGGCGACCAGATTCTGGCTATCTGAGGACCAGAAGTTATATAAACACTCCTATTCGGGACCGTACTTATTGTGCATGCATCCTGAAGCGACCGAGTTACTACTAGAAGAATTACATGAAGGAATATGTGGAAGCCATACTGGAGGGAGGTCCTTGGCTCACCGGGCTATTACTCAAGGTTATTGGTGGCCGAAGATACAAAAAGATGCCCAGGATTACGTCAAGAAGTGCGATCAATGTCAGCGATTTGCCCCAAACATTCATCAACCAGGGGGAACCTTTAATCCACTATCCAGCCCGTGGCCTTTCGCCCAATGGGGCTTAGATACCGTGGGGCCATTCCCTAAAGCTGCAGGAAACAAGAAGTACCTTCTGGTCGGCACAGACTATTTCACCAAATGGGTCGAAGCTGAACCACTGGCCAACATCAGAGATGTGGACATACAGAAATTTGTGTGGAAAAGTATTGTCACTCGATTTGGGGTTCCTCATACTCTCATCTCGGACAACGGCCTACAGTTTGATAGCAAGGCATTCAGGAATTATTGCAGTGAGCTGGGAATTATAAATAGATACTCCACTCCTGCCTATCCCCAGGGTAATGGGCAAGCAGAAGCTGTCAACAAGGTCATAGTAAATGGCTTAAAGAAGAGGCTAGATGATGCGAAGGGCAAATGGGTAGAAGAATTGCCACATGTACTTTGGGCTTACAGAACTACGCCCCACAGATCTACTGGAGAGACCCCCTTCTCAATGACCTATGGGGCTGAAGCTGTCATACCTTTGGAAACTGGGTTCCCAACATTGAGAACTAGCTCGTTCAGTCCGACCGGCAACAATGAGCAGCTAGAGAAGAGTTTGGATCTGATTGAGGAAAGGAGGGAAAGTGCAATGGTTCGGCTGGCACATTACCAACAAAAGCTCAGGCAGGGCTACAATGCTAACGTAAAGCTAAGGCCTCTAGAACCTGGTGATTTGGTGCTGAGGAAAGTTGTGGGCATTGCAAAGAACCCAGCTTGGGGAAAGTTAGGACCTAATTGGGAAGGGTCATATCGTGTTACTTCAGAAGCTGGCATTGGGGCGTATTTCCTAGAAGACCTAGATGGTCATGTAATACCACGTCCTTGGAATGTAAATAACCTCAAAAGGTACTTTTATTAATCGAATCTCTTCTTCAGCCAGTATGCCAATTCGTTATATGAAGCATTCTCTCAAGTGTTTAAACTTAAATCCAATCATGCCTGTAGTCCTCGGACCAGATGATTTGGGTTAGTTAACACTCGTTCACCGGTCTCTAAGTGTTTAAACTTAAATCCAATCATGCCTGTAGTCCTCGGACCAGATGATTTGGGTTAGTTAACACTCTGTTGCAGTTCTCTTAAGTGTTTAAACTTAAATCCAATCATGCATGTAATCCTCGGACCAGATGATTTGGGTTAGTTAACACTCGTTCACGAGTCTCTAAGTGTTTAAACTTAAATCCAATCATGCCTGTAGTCCTCAGACCAGATGATTTTGGTTAGTTAACACTCCGTTGCAGTTCTCTTAAGTGTTTAAACTTAAATCCAATCATGCCTGTAGTCCTTGGACCAGATGATTTGGGTTAGTTAACACTCCGTTACAGTTCTCTAAGTGTTTAAACTTAAATCCAATCATGCCTGTAGTCCTCGGACCAGATGATTTGGGTTAGTTAACACTCCGTTCGTAGTTCTCTTAAGTGTTTAAACTTAAATCCAATCATGCCTGTAGTCCTCGGACCAGATGATTTGGGTTAGTTAACACTCCGCTACAGTTCTCTAAGTGTTTAAACTTAAATCCAATCATGCCTGTAGTCCTCGGACCAGATGATTTGGGTTAGTTAACACTCCGCTACAGTTCTCTAAGTGTTTAAACTTAAATCCAATCATGCCTGTAGTCCTCGGACCAGATGATTTGGGTTAGTTAACACTCCGCTACAGTTCTCTAAGTGTTTAAACTTAAATCCAATCATGCATGTAGTCCTCGGACCAGATGACTTGGGTTAGTTAACACCGTTGCAGTTCTCTTAAGTGTTTAAACTTAAATCCAATCATGTCTGTAGTCCTCGAACCAGATGATTTGGGTTAGTTAACACTCCGCTACAGTTCTCTAAGTGTTTAAACTTAAATCCAATCATGCCTGTAGTCCTCGGACCAGATGATTTGGGTTAGTTAACACTCCGCTACAGTTCTCTAAGTGTTTAAACTTAAATCCAATCATGCCTGTAGTCTTCGGACCAGATGATTTGGGTTGGTTAACACTCCGCGCCAGTTAAGTGTTTAAACTTAAATCCAATCATGCCTGTAGTCCTCGGACCAGATGATTTGGGTTAGTTAACACTCATTCACCGTTCTTTAAGTGTTTAAACTTAAATCCAATCATGCCTGTAGTCCTCGGACCAGATGATTTGGGTTAGTTAACACTCCGGTGCAATTTCTCTAAGTGTTTAAACTTAAATCCAATCATGCCTGTAGTCCTCGGACCAGATGATTTGGGTTAGTTAACACTCGTTCACAATTTCTCTAAGTGTTCAAACCTAAATCCATTCGTGCCTGTAATCCTCGGACCAGATGATTTGGGTTCATTAACATCCCCCATACAGTTATTATTGAAATGTGACTTTGTAATGAGCCACGCTTGAGATTCTCGAATGTATTTAAACTAATTCTAGCTTATGTTGGCCCCTTTTTGTGCATGTTTGAAAAGACCTTTGAGGCTTTCATACACTCGTTGCATTTATTATTTAGTAGTAGTTCTTATACAAACTGCTCTCTTCAGTGCCATTGTTAGTTATGTGCATTATTAGTATGATATGGTGATCGCGTTTACCTACATTCCCATAATTACAAAGTACAGTTCTTGGTAGCAAAAGCAAGTCATATGATATGCAACAAGGATACCAAAAGTAAAAGAGAAACTGTTTCATTGATAAAAAGATGGTAGTTTACAAAACCTTACATAAAAAAAAAAGGAGCCTAAGTATCTATGCTTTTGCTTGAGGGACCACAGGGTCGGCAGCCTGGTCTGTTCGAGTAGCAGCAGCTTCTGGGGCCTGGTCCTTGGGCTCAGAAGAAGTCTTCCCCTTTTCCAACCCCTTGCCCTTGTCCTTGAGTGGCTCAGCTGGTTTGCCCTTATCACCTAGCTGATCAGACTCCTTGGAGGCCTCAAGAGTGGTTGGGGGAACTTGGCTGACCAAGGATTGCTCTAAAGCCTCTGGGCGCTGTGTTGGAGGAAGGGGGTCAGCCTCTGGGAGCTCTCGGATATCTGGGTCATAATATATGCTCCCAGGCAACCTCAGCTCTGAGTCAGCAGGGACTCCAGCAGCGTCCAATGCCTTTTTCCAGGTTATGTCGCAATAGTCTCGACTAACCGAGGCAAATTGCTCCGTAAGCTGGGCCCTGGTCTCATCCACCCCCAGCTGGTATGCTGCCTTTCTCTCAGCCTCGATTGCCTCATTGGCCAGTTGGGCGTTCTGCTTGGCTAATCGGGCATTCTCCTTGGCTTTTTTAAGTTCAGCTCTAAGCCCTTTTACCAACTCCCTCTCGGTCGCCAGGTTGATCTCTGCCATGTTCAACAGTTTACGCTGCTCTTCGGCCTGAGTCTCGGCGTTTTTGAGGCCAGCATTGAGGCTATTCCTCTGATTGGTCATCTCTTTCAATTGCTCGGAGAGTAGAGAATAGTCCTCTTTTAGGCTGCCCAGAGATTTTTCTACCTCTGATTGAGATTGGGCTGCTGCTTAGGCTTCAAGGTAGGACTTTTTATTCCACTCCTCGGCCACAAAGATTTGCTGGGTAACCTACATAATGGAAATTTCGAATGTAAAGCACAGAAAAAGGGGAAAAAGTAAAAAGGCTCAGCGATTTAACTAAGCAGACTAAGTTCACTTACCATGGCTATATCCCTCTTAAGGGATAGGAAGAGCTCTTGTTGGTTGAAACGCCTGTAGGACTCCATGTCATGTGGGAGGAGGAGTGGCTGCTCCAAGGCCTCAGCAACATAACCTGCCCTTCCCCCATCGTAATTCCTAAGGGAGGTGTCCCAAGGGATTGAAGTGCCATCCAACTCCAACCTTGGAGACCAGATGCGAGGTCCTCCTCGGCGGACATCCGCCACGATGACCTCATCTCGGCTCTCAGTAGACGAGGCCCTCTTGTTCCGGTGGTCTTTCACCACTTTCTGTTGCTTGGTCCCCCTCGGGGGCGCTACCTCTTTCTCTTCGTCCGTAGAGACGTGGGGTCTTTTCTTTTTTAGATCCGGCAAAGGCTTCAAGCCGAGATCAGGAGCCTGAGGAGGTGCTGGAGGAAGGCTCACAGGCGGTTGGGACGTACTGGTCCCTTTGGGCTCAGCTTTTTTGCCCCTATTCCTCATCAAACTCCTTAAATCAGCCATGTCTTCTTCTTCCAAAGAGTCTTCTAGTAGAGCAGTTATTAAAACAGGACGGGCACTAGACTGCCTGTCAATTTCCTCTTCGGTGTCAGAAACTTGTATCACTTGAACCCCTCCTGAAGCTTCTCCTTCAAACTTGAACTCGTCAATCTACTCGTCAAGTGAGGGGGTTGAAGAAGCGACTCTTTCCTCGGCCGCAGCGGGTTCAAGAGGAACCTGTTGAATTGGCTGAAGGAGCAATGGCACACCCTGAGGATTTGGATGTGGCACGGGCGCAAGCTCGTACGGTGCTAAAAAATTATGCCGACCGACGTCTATCCGTTTGAGACGGTAGTCCCCTTGAGTAATGGCGTTGCCGACCGGCTGGAAATCTTTTCGCTTTGACGTATAACCAAGAATGAGGGGAACAGATCGGAGCTGCCCGTCTTCACTCACGAAAATTTTCGACTGGAGTAAGTAATTTAGCGTGGGAACGTTTGAGAGGCTGAGCCGAGGAGCAACGTGCCTTTTATCTGTAAACATCACAAAAACTTAATCAGAAACTTGAAGACAATGATACACGCAAAAGAGAAAACAGATTGTTAAAAAGTGAAGATTCTAAATCTATTGTCAGGAAACCTAGGCCTAAAGGGTCCCACCTGGCTCTCCTGGTTGGGTCGGGCAATGAAGACCGTCATGCCACGCACTCGAGACGATCAGATAGTCGTCTTTCATCCCCTTATTGGACTTGGGAAGGCAAGAAACGAGCCTAACGACATCGGACCGGGATTTAAGATAGTATCCCGCCCCCTTCTGACTATGACACTCGTACATATGCACCACGTCATGCCAGGTAAGTCCTAATCCTAGTTGACAGTTCAGGGTCAATTGCTCCTAGGATCCTAAAGAGGTTGGGTGCGCACTGCTCAGGGGAAAGCCTGTGATTACGAAGATAACCTCCGGTGATAGAACCCATAGGAAGAGTCATTCCCCCTTCTATGAATGCTATCATGGGGATTATGACTTCCCCCTCTCTTCGGTCGGTTAACATCCGCTCCGGAGGACAATACCTCAGATTTACCCCCCGTGGAATGCCGTAGGTCTCCTTAAATTCCTCTATTAGGGCGGGACTATCAACAAGTTCCTCGAATCTACCCATTTTTGGCTAACTAGAAAGGAGCGCAAGGCAGTATCTGGCAAATAAGGGTTTGAAAGCCGAAAGCACTGGCCGAGAAGAAGATGGAGGATTAGAAACGTCGAAACTTACGCAAACTGAATCGAAAAGTGATCTTCGAACTCATGGAAGGATTCTTACGGACTCTGGGATGAACTAGGATTGATGATTGAATGTACTCAGTGGGTTCGAGTGCTTGAGTTCGCTGGATGGTCTGAGGATTTGCAAAGTAAAGAAAAAATAACCTCCTTTGAGGCTTTATATGGGAACAAGCGAAGGGTCAGGGGTCATCCCGCCCAAATTCTGAGGAAAAAATCACGTCCGTTGGATCAGTAGCCCACCGTTGGATGCCAAAGACAAAACGCCGCCTAGAGTAATTGATAGTGCCTTGGGGAGACTAAAACGACAGCGGCATTAATGAAGCGCCTGCATCTATGCCCATACGCGTATAAGTTCAGATATTTTTGTTGTTTCAAACTTCCATTTCGTGACAAGTCAAAATCCTATTTTTTCTCCTCGGATGCGAGGGAAAAACTAATATTTTGAGGGGCTATTATGGGGGGTGAAAGCCCAACCTAATGTAATGGGCCTGGGCCCTTACTTGAAGACTACTGTATGTCCGAAGAGAGGAAAGTACTTGAGAAGAAGCACATGTAAAAAAAACATACCTGAAGATGAGCATGGGGCATGGTCCGAGGAGATATTCAATTGTCCGAAGAGGCCATTATCCTCGGATTTGAAGAAGCTTGGTCAAACAGACGTCTGGGAAGTTCAAATGATCCTCCTGACAAGTCTAATGATAAAGATGAATCTCAGGCACGCATGGAGATGACAGGAACAGAGAAATATCTAGAAGACAGACTTCAACCACCACATTAAATGCACTGCATCTACTTTTCTGGCCGCATTAATGTGGAGAAGACCCCTGAACAGTACAAACTCAGCTACCGCCACTCACACAGGGCTAAAGAAGATACATGATGGGACATGCACTCAAGTGGATGTTTAGATGATGAACAAGTGGACAATAAAGATGAAGAGAGAGTGTGCTATATAAGGGGGAGAGACCTCTGATAAAAAGGGACGACGGAAGAAAAAAGAGAGAAAAGTAGAAAAGAACTTTACTGTAGTTCTATGAACTGTAATCAATTTTCATCCAATATATCTCCTCTTCGGACGTTCATGTTTGTACTTGTTCAAGTTTAATTGCACGTTAATTCATCCATAAATATCACAATTCATCACTATTTCATTCACAACCAGCCCAGTTCTTTCACCCACTCTCTACAAATTCATTGTTCAGGGTTCATTGGGCTCATAATCCAAACTTATTGGGCTTGAGCTACAAAAATTGACCCTACAAGTATATATATGAGTATTAATTTTAGCAATTTTGTTTTATAAAATTACACTTTGCTCCCCTAATAATATCATTAATTCTTTTAAGAGTAATATTATAGTCACAAATTTTTCTACAATATTTTTACAAAGTGTTGAGATAGCAAATTCTTATTGGTTCTTATCTGGGCCCACCACTTATATAATTTTTTTTACTTACCAATACCACTCACTACATCATTAATTTATAATAATAAAAAAGTTTGCATCTTTAACATTTTTTCTCCTTTTAAAGGCCATAAAAAAATTTATAGATCTAAAATCTAAAACAAAATGTACAAGCCCAAAAAAAATTAGTGCAACAACAAAAAATACCAATAGCAAAACTAAAAAAAATTAAGTCCAACCAACAAATTAATTTACCTAAAACAAACAACGCGGTCCTTTAAAAAAAATTATTAAAATAATTTTGTCCTTATCTAGCGGCAAACACACACATCAAAGACCAAAAATAAATAAATAACCCTCAGCGTCTAAACAGTAAAGTTAGAGGCTGGAGTTACCGCACATAGCCAACAGCAGAGCTGCCCCCCTAACTCCAAGTCCTAGCTCCGTCCCTGTATTAGATCGAGTTACATTACTTCTATACTATTATTTAAAGGGCTTCTCATGTTTGGGATCCTTATTTTTTTGGTTCAAAAAAGCCCTACACCCCTATATTTAAGTAGAGACAAGCTAAAAAAAATTCGGTAAAAATACAACTCTAACTCCTACTAAAACATTGCCTAAAATATAGGGTAACTCTCTTGTTGATTTCCAAATTGTTTTATCCACTTATAAATTAAATTCTCAAAATAAAAATTATATATATAAAATAAAAACACAATTTTTTTTTTTTTTACTACAAAAAAGACTCATCGTACGCACGTGTGTGATGAGGCTAGTCTAATTTTATTCCTTTATCATTATAGCAAACGTGGAGCTAAAGAAGAGTAGGCTTCCATTGTCGACGGGCCATTCCCGACCGTCCTTGTTATCACAATAAAACTACGTAAATAAGTATTATAAACCACTAATCTTTTTTATCAATAAATTATTTTTTTTTAGATGGGATTAACAATAATAAATTGATTATATATAATATGGGGATTGTGGACCATATTGAAATGCACTGGCCCATTAATTATTATTATAATTACTCAAATACAATAATTTACAAAAACGATGTGCATAAAATCAATATTAATAAATCAATCATTTGACACCAACAAATCGACCAATAACACAATTGATGGATAACTATACAATGCTAAAATTATCTTATCCTCAATTTCTCTTTTCATTATCAAAACATGTCTTTATCAAAGACAATAGACTATCCGTTTCTATTTTTCTTCCATTCACATATCTTTTTCATGAGACGAACTTATAAAAAAGAGTATAAGCCATGGCTGTCTTGTATGTTGGTTTTATCCATGGGGTTACTTTGCTTATGTCAATTAGCAACTTGATCAGTCTAAACTATGAATTAATTAGTACGCAGCATATTCCTATCCAAAAAAAAAATTAGCACACAGCATACAAATGCTACCAATTAAGGACGTCTTCTATTTGGTTTTATCATAAATATATACAAAAGAAATTCGGACAAACACCAACGATGTTGGAATTTTTTGTCTTTAAATTGTTGTGTTAATGTAAGCTTCATCAAATATATCGATCTTCATCGGTGATTACTAAGCAATTTTTGTCGTCATTAGTATTTTGTGATTGAAAAAAAGGAGAATTTGAATGCAAATTAAATGGTTTAAGAATTATTTTTGACTGCAAAAATTTGAATTTATCACATGTATGATATTCTAACTTTTGTCACCTTGTTTCCCATTTTATGACCGGGCTCCAACATAAAATATATATTTCTTTAGGACAAAGGAAAAATAAAAAGCTAAAATATATAATATATCAGCATGACCATTTTCTTATGTGTGTCCAAGACTTCAGAAATACTGAAAATTTCTTTAAGACAAGGTGTGCAACATAAAAAAAAAAAAAAAATCAAAATAATGTTTAAGTTGTTTTGCATTATATTTTAGAGTCACATAGCATGGTAAGCTAAACTTTTCATAAATATCGCACTCCCCACTCTAGTTTATTAAAATAATATCATTTATGAAGCAAGAACCATGCATATATAATACAACAACAAATTCTTGATTTTAAAATTTTGCAACCATACACGATGTTGCATGATAGTGTTACCTTGAGAAATGTTTTTACACACACCATATACACGTCACGATTTTTGTGCAAAAGTAGCATGCAGTGTAATAGACGTGCGTGTAACAGGCATTGTTGTGTTATTATTGTCTTAAAATTGATGTTGAAATTGAGCAATAGGTTGTGACGGATGTGAGGGGTATCAGTTTATAAACTAATTTTCTTCTTTCTTTTTTTATAGAAATTCTTTAGAATTTAAAACGAAGTCGCAAATAATTGCTCAATCCTAAGTTGCCATGATATAGATTACAGTTCCTCAGTTGTTGGTCACTTGGTTGTCTTTTAGCTAACAACTCCGCTATAAATGTTAACTTTACCAAGTCATAATTCTCCACAGTAAGAATTCTTAGATAATTATAATTAAGGTGATCATTGACAAATCACATGCCATATATATGAAACGTACTAGATTGTGGCATAATTTTGCTGGACACAGTTGAATAAATAAATGCTTAAGAGTATACTTAGCTAATGTCTTTATTCATTAATATGGATTTGAGCCTAGAAAACAAAGCAGCAACATCTTTTACGTCATTAATTTATTAGTTTGTAAACATTTAAATAACGACATCGACTTGTTTGGTTCCCTTGGATCGTTTGTGACAAATAAGACAATAAGATTCGGCTCCATTGAACAGATAAATGCCACGTCTAGTGTCACGATAAGATTTTTCTTTTTCTTTTTTGAACCCAAGATTTTTCTGATTTTTGTAAATATGATGAATTTTCTTGCTGTAGTGTGCATGATGATAAATAATGGTATCCAGGTAATGGCTAGTTTCAGTTTCTTTTTCTTTTTCTTAATTAAAAAAGAATGAAAATTGAAGAAATAAAAATTGAGATAATTTGAAAACTGACCCTTTATTTAGCAGTATATAGAAGATAAGACTAAAGACTCTTCTACTGGCCCAAAGTCAACATGAATAGATACATATTAAAATTTGAAGCAGACAATACAAAATGAATTTTAATAGTATGAGAAAAGAAATTACCTCTTTTTTTATGTTATTTGGGATTAATGGAAGCGCATGCACATGAAGAATAAAATAAATCAATTATACACAAGACAACAGTTGTGATTTGGGATTAACAAATGCGCATGCACATGAACGATAAAATAAACTAATTATACAAGATAAGTCAACAATATTTGACATGCATGGTTCAGTCAATTCCATGCCTATGTCCATACACTACACTAATCAAAATTCACCATCACCGTCACGCACCATTGGCATGATGGTCACTATACAAATACAAGTTCTTGTGAGGTAAGAGACAATAACTAGAATTCAAGTCTCCATAACGACATTTCATACCCATATACTTAGATTATAAAAAATATGATTTCTACACCCAATAGCTCTCTCATACTCACACAATAACGAACTCATTGGCTCACACACACGGAAATCCTTTAACTCGAAAAATACTACCACACCAGTCCTCATACAAGAGGATTGCTTTGGGCAGAGCCCTCACATGGGACTAAAGCAACTAAACCCTTTAACAATATATATTTATAAGGCTCTAGTTCTCTTCCTTAATGACAAGAAATACATAATTACTTATTTAAAGAGGGAAACTATTTCCTTCCATATTAAGGAAAATCATTTTCTTCTATATGAGTGAAAAGTGAAAACCATTTCCTTCCGCTAAGGAATTAAATCAAATCCAAATAGGAATTTCTATACCATTTCCAAGAAATTTTCAGCACTCAAATTTCATCTCCGCTAAGGAATTAAATCAAATCCAAATAGGAATTTCTATACCATTTCCAAGAAATTTCAGCACTCAAATTTCATCAAACAATTTTCCTTCTATTTCGTGATTACCCACACCCCCCACCCCCCCGTTTAATCCAAGCAATCTTTTTTAAGACAACTATCATTTCCATGACAAAGGTCAAATCTATGCGTGCATCTTGAACAAAAATTTCTTACATACTTCATACATCACCTTCTCACCAAGATCAACCTTAAGTTCTAATACCAGTTTGTTGTAATTTGGAACTAGCAAAGTGCATGCTCACAAATAATAAAATAAAACGATTATACAAGATAATAATATTAATGTGATTTGACCAACTCCACTATCAACGATATGGATTACAATAACTCTAAATCAAATCTCACTAAGCAAACTCATAGACTCTCACAAACAATACTAACAAATGTCAAACCCAAAATTCCAATAAATGATATCAAAGCTGATAATTTGACAGAGAAAGTATTCATTAGCGACTCCCACTAAAGTAGAATGAGGAATACTCTCATGTTAGGTCAACCTATGGTTAAGTAAAGGATCTACAAATGGTGAGTCAAGGTGATTTTGCAGGTTAGTGGCTTCCATAGTTATAAAAGTAAGACTCCACATGTTCACTCTACCCATGGTTGAGTAAAAGCAGTTTATTGGTGAGCATTAGACTTATTACTAATGTGTAGCGCTTTGATTAATTGTTAATAAATAAATAAATAAACAAGGCTCCCATGGTTGAGTAAAGGTACTATATTGGTGAGCATTAGACTTAATAGTAATGAGTGGCACCTAGATTTTTAAGAACAGGTCTTTCATTTGAGGGGGAAAGTACTTAAAAGCATGGTTGTCAAAATCTTGATCTGGATCCTACGATCCTACGATTTTATGATCTCACCTGCCCAAAACGATCTAAATTTTTCGAGGATCTTAGCGATCGTTCAGGATCGTACGATTCTAACGATTCCAAACGATTTTGGTTTCTTGTAATCTTCTTTAACTTAACAAAAGGTTCAGTTTGACCCAAACGAAAAATAATATTCTAATAGATCAAGTTTTGCTATTTTAATGTAGCAAGATAGAGTGTTAGTTGAAAACAAACAAAAAATAACATCCCATAATAGAGTGTTACGTTTTGAGATTTTTGACATCTTAAATAATGCTTACAAATGGATGTAATGATGCATGGTAATTACATCAAATGAATGCAAATTTTTTATTTTTTATGAATATATAATTTATGTGATTATTTAACATACCAATTTGTTTTTTTTTTTGTTTTTTTTCAAATAATGTAGAATCTTACGATTCACGATCTAATCCTACGATCCACGATTCCACCTACCTCCCACGATCTTACGTAAGATCCCGATTTTGACAAACATGATTAAAAGTATAATCACAAGTGGCTAGGTAGAAAGCTTACAAATAAAATGGAGCTTTTTTTTTTTTTGGAAAATTCACATGTGAATAGTGTAGTTAGTTAAACATAGTAAAGCCTCACATTTGATAAGAATGAATGGTTAATATAACATAATTAGGCTTAAATCCTTATCCTTATGATTATTATTATTATTATTATTATTTTGGTCTAGTGGTGTCACAAAATGTTATATGAATTCCTCACAAAGTTTTCAAGGTGTTAATTTTTAACTCTTGCAAACTCAAAATCTCAATAATTTTGAATAATTATAATAATAAAGGTGAAGCACTTTTTTATCAAACTCCTAATCCCACAGTTAATTATCCTGCAATGGGTTGATTCTATACCTTCACCTTGGAAAGGAAAAGTAATATTGTTCTACTAGAAAGGCCGGAGACAGTTAATGAATTTTTTTTTTTTTTTGACATAGTTATAATATGTTGCTATCTCTGCAGCTCAAACTCCTCCCCCCTAGACTCCAAACACTTTGTGCATGACAAGATGTCAATTAAGAGATTAATTAATTTAGTTCTACTATTCTAGGTTTATTGCATTTTTAAAAAACCAACATTTTATGACTTTTTTTTTTTTTTTTCATTTTTCTGGTTAGGTAAACAAAGTAATTTTAGTAAAGTTAGAAGTCCACTTTGTTGGGGCCATGTATTGGACAAAGCAACACAAGACTGCAAATAATATTCAACATACTGTAGAAATTGATTTAGTTTTCCTTAAAAAATATTTCCTTCATTAATTGCAAATGCAGCTCTTTGACTTCATATTTGCTTTTTTCCTCTTCAATCCCATATCATGGAGTAGTGACACAACACAAGGTTCGAGACTCTTAAGGGCCGTTTGATAACGTTGTTTTAGTAACGTTGTTTGTATTTTTTAAAATATGTATGAGTGAAAAAGCATGTAAAAATACGTATAATGTTGTTTAAAAACTGAAAACATGTATTTAAATACATGTACCAAACAGGCCCTTATTTTTTCTTTTTTTCTTTTTTGAACTTCACTAGGTTTAAGACTTTAAGTAATAAAGAAGAAGAAAGAAGAAGTATAATTATTAAAATATATATATATATATATATATATATAAATATACTTCTCTTTGGCTCTCCAACAGATTTATAACCAAACCCTTATTGTATAACAGATGCTAATTAAGAAATAATTTACAAGACAAGACCAAAAAAAAAAAAAAGGTGAAATGGAGTGGCTATTATAATAATAACCAAAAATTTAGGGGCAATTGCGAAGCCATTGTCTCTTATGCGTACTATATATATTTATATAAGGCCAAAGAAGACCAGGTTCCAATGTCAGTGTTATGGCAGCAATTAGCTCCCTTCTTCACCTGAAATGAAGGAGAATTCCCTGGTTTTTGTCTTCCTCTCATGAAAGCCAATTCCCTTTTTTGTGTTCATCAAAAAATTAAACAAGCCCTTCCTTTTCTTTTAGTGAGAGCACCAACAACAAGAAATGAAGAAAGAAACAATAGCAGCTTAGAAAGGAACAAAAAACAAAAGGAACAGAAAGACAAATTAATATCTATAACTATATCAATCTTTTTCTCTCTTTCAAATGTCAAATGCTACAGGTGATGAACGGAGCTTCTCTTCAGGAAATACCGGGGAAGAAGTTGTTCAAGAAAAGCAGCAACAACAGCTACAAAATCATCTCCATGGCTCAAGCTCAGGACCTTCTGGTGCCAACAGTAATAGCTCTACCTCCCAACAGCAACCACCAGTCAAGAAGAAAAGGAATCTTCCAGGAACTCCAGGCAAATTCTATCACCCCCACAAACCTCAGTCATGTTTTTAAAGCTAATATCTAGTTCCTTAGTTTGAATTAAGTTAGTTCTGAAATTGAAACATGCATTTACAAGTGCTTTTAGTAGTTAGGTAAGTGCTTACAAAATAGGTAGGTGCTTAAACATAAGGTGCAGATTTGTTACTTAATTATGCATGTTTCAGTATACTTAAGCATTCATGTTAGGTGTGTTTGATTCAGCTCAAGAGAATAAAAGAAAAGGGTTTGTTCTTTATGAGGTTACCTTTCAAAAATATTAAAGCTGATTTTTTATTCATGAAAAGAATAAAATAAAAGTTCAATTATTGCCTTGAGATTACAATAATTGCTGACAACTGTTTGCTTGATTGCGCTTTTTATTTCTCTCTTTTTGTTTCCAACTGTGATGGGCTGTTATGGGTTCAAGAAATTAAACTGTACATGGAATAAAATTGAAATTCCCAACTTTTACTAATATGGATCACTCTTATACTTCTTTAAGTGAGTATTTCTAACAACATTCTGCTTTGGATGAATTCGAAAAGGCTATGCTAATTATTTAATTTTGATGGTTTAATTTAGATCCAAATGCTGAAGTTATTGCTCTATCACCAACGACACTAATGGCAAAAAACAGGTTTGTGTGTGAGATATGCAACAAAGGGTTCCAAAGGGACCAAAACCTTCAATTGCACAGGAGAGGTCACAATCTTCCATGGAAGCTCAGGCAGAGGACAAGCACCGAGGTCAAGAAAAGGGTCTACATGTGCCCTGAGCCATCATGTGTCCACCACAACCCGGCTCGAGCATTAGGAGACCTTACTGGCATTAAAAAGCACTTTAGCCGTAAACATGGAGAAAAGAAATGGAAATGTGACAAATGCTCAAAGAAATATGCTGTGCAATCGGATTGGAAGGCTCATCAAAAGACCTGTGGTACTAGAGAATACAAATGTGATTGTGGAACCATCTTTTCCAGGTTCACATTCAATATTTTCATGAAGTACACACATTAAACGTATACTGCATGTGCATGAAATGTTAGGATGTCAAATAAGTACAACACTTAGTATATATGGTATAGGAAATCAAGTGAATTTCTTATGTAGTTTTTGCATGTTAATTTCTTAGCTTGTTGAGAAAACTGCCACAAGATTAATTTTTCTGGTACATGTATATGTGGCTATGTTCACTAATTAGGTTAAATTATCATAGTTTCATTTAGCTTCCCATATAAAGGAGATTTAGAAATGGCCGACAATTTGATTGACTTTTTTACGTACCCTTTTTTGTGCTTCTTTTTATGAGCTTTTTCCCCCCTTGCTTTTTGGTTTTTTAACTTCAAAGCTGTTTTTATCTTTCTTCTCATACAAATATAATTGTCTATTACACTTTAGTAGTTCAAATTATGATATTTAAATAAACAACAAAAACCTAATGCAAACCCACTTCTTAATTCATGTGTGTGCAGGAGAGATAGCTTTATCACCCACAGAGCTTTCTGTGATGCATTAGCAGAAGAAAACAACAAAGTAAACCAGGGACTAATGAACAACAATATTGGGTCAAACTTAGACACCCAAATGCCTGAGCTGATGTCATCTATGCCTATCAACACCACAACAAACACATCCATTAGAACATCTGAATTCAACAACTTTGACCCCAAGAACCCACTCAAATCCCTCCCCCAAGAACTAGTCCCAATTCCATTTAAGTCCATGAACATGGGAGGTTTGTTATCAACAAGCTCAGGTACTCTCTTTGTTGGTCCAAAGACTTCCTCTTCATCAAGCCTACATCTCAGTTCCAACAGCTCCTCTGGCTTAAATTATCTCCAAGACAATAAAAATGGGTGCCAAATCTCTGGGTCAGCTCACATGTCAGCAACAGCTTTGTTACAGAAAGCAGCACAAATGGGTGCCACTGCAAGCAATAATACTATAAACTTACCCATGATGCAAAACAGCCTTGTTAGTGCCAGCAGGGCTGTTAATCATGTCCAAATTTCTTCTATTAGACCACCATTCTCATCAAGTGCCATTCAACAGCATAATATTAATGCCTCATATGATAACTTCCAACCACAGCCTGGTCAATCAAACATGGTTGGGATCAATGGTGGAGCATTCATCAACCAGGAGCCATTGCAGAAAGTCCCACAAGAAATCTCACAACTCTTTGATAGTACTACTACTAGTACTGGTGGTGGCTCTACAATTAATGATATGGCTATGTTTAGCCAAATGATAATGAACCAAGGATTCATGATGAAGAACATAGAACAAGCGAACAGTACTAGTTCTAGTTTGATACATGGAAAAGCCACTGTTGAACTGAGCCAGACAGAGCCATCAAGTTTTAGAGGAACTGATAGGACTACAGTTGATTTCATGGGGATTGGCGGGCCAAGGCCTGTGAATATGCAGGAACAACAGCAGCAACGACAACAAAGGTTGGAATTGGAGGCAATAAGGCAGCAAAGGTTTCCAATTATGAATCCTTTCCAGCAACAATTCACACATGGGGATTCAGGAATTGAAAAGCCTTTTTGGGATGTTTGAACAATATATATAGGTTTTTATGGTTTTGGATCTGCATGTCGATGGAAAAAACATGTTCTTACACATATCAAAGATGGCCATGATGGAATAAAATTCCGTCAATTTTATTGTTCCACTTTATACTTTACTAATTACTGTAAATCGTGTGTTTTATTTTTTAGAATATAAAGTGGAATACTAAGAATAGGACAAAAGATTTTAATTTGGCCATAATGTTGCATGAAGTGGTTTCTATACCTAATTTAGCAATTGTGAAACACGAGCTTGGTTTTGGAATTCAAGTGGTTCTCATGCAAGATCCATTTGGACAACTCCTCTTTAATCTTGAATTATGCCTGTTTGGAAGACTTTAAAAAAAAAAAAAATCATTAGTAAGAATTTGGATGTTCCTTGAGAGTGTGTATGGGAGCAACTATGCGAAAAATAGTGAGCTTTAGTGGGCATCTAGAATGATCTTCACAAGAATGTATTGTTTAAAATATGAAAATTTAGGAGGATTGAAGCACAGCCAAACTTCATTGTGTGACATGCTCATTTGAACCTTTTATTTGAATCTTTTTTGTAAGTACATGGGCCTGTTCTTTTTTAACAAAAATCTTTTGTTTATCCTTTCTTCGCTTAACCTTAGCCAACATAATTAAGCTAGGCATATGCTTCCAAACAACCTCTAAGAAAAATCAAGTATTTACGTGTCAATTAAGTTTGAAACCTAAAACAACAATTTTAACTAAAATATTTTCTTATATTTATATATCAATTAAATAATTCTTATTTTACATTTCAATATTATAAATTTTTTTTTTTACTTAAAATCCACTTGTGGGGCCAGAAAGAGTCAGGCAACCCCGGCCCACTTCGAGCCAGGCCCAAAGGCCCACGCCGAGGACGCGTCCAAGGTCCGAGAACTAAAGTGTAAAGCCCAGTTGCCCAGGAAATAGTGCCGAGGATGATAACGTCCTCGGACCTCCAAGATCTGAAAGTGGACAAGCAGCACACCATTAAGGGGAGTCTCCCCGAGCATCCAAGGAGCAAAAAGCAAATACCAAGTACCAGCGAAGGAAGCATGGTGGAGGAGCAAGTCCTAGATGAACTGTCACCTCCACATTTAATGCCCTCAACTAACGCCCTGGCCGCATTAATGAGGATAGGACCCCTGAACAGTGCCGTCTTGGGCGCTGCAACCCACAAGAGGGAGGGGAATGCGGCTGATGAGACAGGCTCTCAAGTGGTGGCCTGGCTGATCAACAAATGTAGGGCTAGGATCAACTGAGAGAGATGTATATAATGTAAGAAGCTCCTCTTGAAGGGGGGACGAACGGAAAAACCAGAAGTAGGAAGTACTATAGCGACCTGCATTCTCTCAAACCTTGTAACCATTCTTCAAAGAAATAATAAGAGCTCCAAGCCCTGAAGGGCCAATCCGAGGAGCGTTATTGTGCATCCCAGTTAACGTTTAAGTTATTAAGCACTCACGTATAACCATGCATGGCCGCTGCATTCCTCACTAGGGCCTAGTTCTTGAACTCATTCTCTATAAATTCATTGCAGGGTTAGCTGGGCTTGGGTCCACTCTCTCAACCCGTAGAAGTGCCCAAAACCGGTCCCTACAATTGGCGCCGTCTGTGGGAAGAACTTGTACGTTAGTAAGGACAACAGCTAAGCATGGTAGGATCAGGCCCTCACCAAGGAAATCCCCATCGACTTGAACCGGCTAAATCCCGGCACCAGGGTAACTATGGCGACCCCGGGGGCGATCAGAACGAGAACGGACGATTTCGAGAAGGAAGCGTGCATACCTCAACAGCGAGCAGAAGCCAAACCCGCTAGGACAGGCACGTTCCCCAGAAGCGCGACAATGGTCACGCCACGCGATCGGAAGAGGGCCATAGCCACGCTTCCTAGAGAAAGGATGATAAGGTGGCCATGCAGCGCGAGATAGATGATCTGAAGAGGAAGCTGCGCCGTGCGCAGCGAAGACGGTCCGAACCCAGCCCTGACCTGCCCTCTGACGACGAAAGTGATGACGAATACAGGCAAAGGTCAAGAACACCCCCCAGCGAGACTTTCTCCCATGTGGAGGAGCGCTACCAGAGGCGTAGGTGTGCCAGCCCAACCCCCAGGGGCTTAGGGGGTGACGCCATGAGCAAGGCGATGGATCAGCTCTCCAAGTCGCCTTTCACGCGTCGTATAGAGGAGGCAGTCCTTCCTCGGCGGTTCCAGCAGCCAACCTTCACTGCTTACAACGGCAAAACGGATCCCGTGGAGCATGTGAGCCAGTTCAACCAAAGGATGGCTGTCCACTCTAAGAACGAGGGGCTGATGTGCAAAGTCTTCCCATCCAGCTTGGGACCTGTGGCAATGAGGTGGTTCAACGGTCTAAGGACGAATTCCATAGACTCGTACAGGCAGCTGACCCAGGCTTTTGGTTCCCGCTTTGTCACGAACAGCAGGCCTCCTCGGCCCATGAGCGCGTTACTGTCCCTATCCATGCATGACGGGGAGACCCTCAAGGCTTACTCGGACAAGTACTGGGAGATTTACAACGAGCTGGACGGCAAGTACGACGTTGTCGCCATCAATACATTCCAGAATGGACTACCAATGGGGCACGGCCTGAGGAAGTCCTTAACCGGTAAGCCCGCCACCAGCGTGCGGCAATTGATGGATCGGATCGATAAATACAAGCGGGTAGAGGAAGACATGCTACAGGGCAAGGGGAAGGAGAAGGTTATCCCTCAGGAGAGGAGGGATTTCAGGTCGGACCGGTATAGCAACGCCCGCCCGAGGAGGGATTTCGGTGGGCAATCCGGGGCGACCAATGCCCAGACTGTCGGCGCCGTATTCCGAGAACCCGTACACAGGGTGCTGGAAAAGATAAAAAATGAACCATACTTCAGGTGGCCGAATAAGATGTCTGGGGAACCTGATAAGCGCAACCAGAACCGTTACTGCCAATACCACCAGGACCACGGACATGCCACGGAGGACTGCAGGAACCTCTAGAACCACCTGGACCAGCTAGTCCGGGAGGGAAAGCTGAAGCACCTTCTGCACCATTCCAGCGGCCAGCAAGGCCAGACCTACCAAGAGCCTCGGAGGGACACCGCCATGGGGCAGCCCGCTGGGACGATTAACATAATCTTTGTGGCACTAGGGAGAACAGGCACATGCCCTTCGCGAGTGTTGTCTGTAGCCCAACTGCCTGCCGAGGACTCCCGGACAAGGCCGAAGAGGGCCAGGAGGAGTTTTCCCCCAGCCTTGAGTTTCTCGGAGGAGGACAAGATTGGAACCACCCAACCCCACGATGACGCTTTAATCGTCACCCTCAGAATCGGGGGCTACGACGTGAAAAGGGTGATGGTAGATGGTGGCAGCGCAGCCGAGGTCATGTATCCAGACCTCTACAAGGGGCTGGGACTAAAACCGGAGGACCTCACACCTTATAGCTCCCCCCTAATGAGCTTCGACGGAAAGCTCGTCATCCCAAAGGGCATGATCAGGCTGCCCATACAAACAGGCCCAGAGGTGGTGGAGGTGAACTTTGTAGTGGTGGACACGTACTCCCCCTACACGGCCATCGTAGGAAGACCCTAGCTACACACCTTGGGGGGCGTTGCCTCCTCCTTGCACCAGAAGGTGAAATTCCCATCAGGGGATCAGGTTCTAAAGATCCGAGGTTGCCAGCCCACAGCGAGGCAATGCAAGGTGGCTGCCATATCCTATCGGCTTGATGCACAGCCCTCGGCCCCCGTCGAGGAAGGTTTATAGCAATCAAAGACCCTGGTGGCGCCTCCTGATACAGCTGCCGAGGATGCTAAATGTGAGGACCTAGAGAAGGTGGTAATTGACGATGACCCGGAGAAGTTCTTCCAGGTTGGAGCCCAGCTGCCTCCCCGGGAGAAGGAGGAGTTACTTGAGTTCCTCAAAAGGAACCTTGACGTGTTCGCATAGGACCCCTGCGATGCCCCTGGGATTGATCCATCATTCATCTGTCACCACCTTAACGTCAACCCATCCGCGATCCCCAAGAAGCAGCCACCCTGGCGCCCGTCAAAGGAGCATACTGATGCAATCAGGGAAAAGGTCAATAAACTTAAGCGCGCGGGGGCTATCAAAGAAGTCTTTTACCCCGAATGGTTAGCCAACACCGTGGTGGTCAAAAAGAAAAGTGGGAAGTAGAGGGTTTGTGTAGACTTCACAGACCTGAACAAAGCATGCCCAAAGGCCCCTTCCTAATGCCACGAATAGACCAGCTGGTAGATGCGACGGCAGGCCATCCTCGGATGAGCTTCCTAGATGCCTTTCAGGACTATCATCAGATCCCACTAGCTTTGGAGGACCAAGAGAAGACAGCCTTTGTGACGCCCATTGGGAACTACCACTACAAGGTTATGCCATTTGGCCTGAAAAACGCCGGATCCACCTACCAGAGGATGATGACGAGAATGTTTGAGCCGATGTTGGGCAAGAGCATCGAGGTCTATGTTGACGATATGGTGGTGAAGAGCAAACTGGTGTCCGAGCACTTGGAGGACCTCGGCCGCACATTTGACGTCCTGAGAAAGCACAAGCTCCGCCTTAATGCCTCAAAATGCTCGTTTGGCGTAGGCTCTGGCAAGTTTTTGGGATACATGATCACCCACCGCGGGATCAAAGTCGACCTTGACCAAATCAAGGTCATTCATAATTTGAAGCCTCCGCAGACTTATGGCGCCGAGGCGGTGATCCCCCTGGAAACAAACTTCCCGACACTAAGGACGAGCTCCTTCACTCCAGGCAGCAATGATGAACTGCTAGGGCGGAGCCTGGACCTGGTAGACGAACGAAGAGAGCGAGCAACGATCCAGCTGGCCTATTACCAGCAGAAGCTCAAACAAGGATATGACGCCAATGTAAAGCTCAGACCACTAGCACCGGGGGACCTGGTGCTGAGAAAAGTCGTAGGGGCTGCCAAGAACCCTTCTTGGGGAAAGCTGGGACCCAACTGGGAGGGGCCCTACCGAATTACCTCAGTAGCAGGGATAGAAGCATACTATTTAGAAGATTTAGATGACAAACCTGTACCTCGTCCATGGAATGTAAATAACCTGAAAAGGTATTACTATTAATGAAGAAGTCTCTTTTGATTCAGATGTTCTGCCTATCATGATTATGTGTCTCGTGTCCTAACGGCCAATATCCCTAGGTACTAGACAGAACCAAGGTCTTGCATGGTCCTCGAACTCAAACCTATGGGGAAACTAGCTACTTACAGAAGAACAGAAGCGTTAGACAGAACCAAGGTCTTGCATGGTCCACGGACTCAAACCTATGGGGAAACTAGTTACTTACAGAAGAACAGAAGCGTTAGACAAAACCAAGGTCTTGCATGATCCACGGACTCAAACCTATTGGGAAACTAACCACTCAAATATACCCGGGTACTAAACAGAACCAAGGTCTTGCATGGTCCTCGGACTCAAACCTATGGGGAAACTAGTTACTTACGGAAGACTAAGTGTTAGACAGAACCAAGGCACTGCATGGTCCTCGGACTCAGGCCTATGGGAAAACTAACTACTTCAAAAGACCAAGTGTTAGACAGAACCAAGGCACTGCATGGTCCTCGGACTCAGGCCTATGGGAAAACTAACTACTTCAGAAGACCAAGTGTTAGGCAGAACCAAGGCACTGCATGGTCCTCAGACTCAGGCCTATGGGAAAACTAACTACTTCAGAAGACCAAGTGTTAGACAGAACCAAGGCACTGCATGGTCCTCGGACTCAGGCCTATGGGAAAACTAACTACTTCAAAAGACCAAGTGTTAGACAGAACCAAGGCACTGCATGGTCCTCGGACTCAGGCCTATGGGAAAACTAACTACTTCAAGACTAAGTGTTAGACAGAACCAACGCACTGCATGGTCCTCGGACTCAGGCCTATGGGGAAACTAACTACTTCAAGACTAAGTATTAGACCGAACCAAGGCACTGCATGGTCCTCGGACTCAGGCCTATGGGGAAACTAACTACTTCAAAGGGATCCTAAGTGTCTACTCGAAGAAATTCTACCTGGTCCTTATGACACGAAAGGTCCGCCCGAGCATACATGCCCTCTCGTTATAATAACTGATGCCGCGATTGGCCGAGATACGATTGAAGTTAAAATTATACAAGTATAAAAATAAATAAATAAATAAATAAATAAAAGTGGATAACTCGCAAATGAACAAACAGCCAGCATAGGTCAGAAAAGAAAGTAAGGCTCGCATTGCATTAAGTTCAACAAATTACACGATAGGAGTCACATTACAAATAAAAGAAAAGGGAAGAAAAAAGATGCAAAAAATAAAGTGAAGCAGGCAGAGGCACCAAGGAGCCTACTCCTTCTATTTAATTGCCCACCCCAGTGGGTGGCTGGACCATGGCAGCCTCAGGACCCTCTGAGCTCTGGCTAAGTGGGATGGCTTGCAGAGGCACGGCAGGAATGGCAGCTTCCCCGGAGGAAGAAACCTGGGCATTAGAGGAGGGCTTTGCAACCTGCTGGAGCGCTTCCTCATTAGGGCCTTCACTCAGTTCAACCACCCTGGGAGGATCACTCCCTTGAACTGGCCTATCAGTAGGTCCAGCGACCGAGGCTCCCTCACCTGGAGCAGCAGCAATTTCCTCAACAGCCTCCTCGGCCTCAGAGCCATCTTGGGCAGCCTCGCGGATGGCAGGGGGGTAGTACACACTCTGCTCCTTCCACAGGTCAGACGAGGCCTCCACCCCAGCTTGTTTGAGGGCTTCACGCCAAGTCTGGGAGCAGTAGCGCTTGCATACCTCAGGGACTTGGGATTTGTAGGCAGCTGCTGTCTCAGTTGCCCCGGCAGCATAAGCTGCCTCCTCAGCTTCCTCCTTAATGGCCCAGGCCTCCTCCCTACCTTGGTCTGCCTTAAACTTGGCCCTCACAGCTTCCTCTTTGGCCCACATAGCCACCTTCTTGGCCTCCTCAGCATCAGCAATCTTCTTCGTCAGGCCAGCTATTAGCTCTTCGGCGATCTTCAGCTGCTCCTCTACCTCACCCAGACGCTTCATCTGAGTTTCAGCCTGCTTCTGGGCATCCTCAAAGCCTGACATTGCGCTGTCCCGAGCCCTGGTCATTGCCTTCAGCTCCTCCCTGGCCTTGGCAAGGTCGTCCTCGGAGGTCTTGAGGGTCCGAGTGGCCTCCAAGCACTTCTCACGCTCTGCATCCATGGCCTTTCCATGGTCATAGGCCGCCTCTTCCAGCCTATAGGTGGCCTGGACAACCTGCCAAATAAAACGGATACATAATAAGCCGAGCTCAAAAAAGAAAGGAAGGCAAAAAAAACTGAAGCCAGAAAAATCACAAGTGATGAGGGTCTTACCATTCCCAGGTATCGCTTGAGGCTGAGGAAGACCTCCCTACTCCTCATGGTCCCCAGCTGCGCCATGTCCGCAGGAAGTAACAGGCATCTTTCCACCACGTCGGCCACGTATGCACCTTCGCCCTCCCTAAAATCCCTGAGGGAGGAGTCATCCCTCAAGGGACCCCCATGGAGCATTGGGGCGGGGAGCCAGGCCTGAACCTCGGGCTGGGCATCGACCTGTTTGTCCTGGGCTTTGGAGCCTATCTTCAGCTGCTTTGAGAGCTGCCGAGTGTCATCCCCCTCCCGCGTGGGCCCAGATTTGTCCTCAATAGGCCTCTTGCCCTTATCCTTTTTCTGCTTAGGATCAACAGGCTCGTGCCTGGACAGTGGGTTCGTCTGAGGCAGAGGAGGAGGAGGCCTAGATTGAGTAGAGGCCGACCTAGTCTGGGCAGGACGAGTCTTTGGAGAAGGAGGAGGAAGTTTTGGCTTGAACTTCCCCGGTTGTCCTTCTATTAGGTCGAGCAGACTGGCTTGGGGCTTCTTCTTGTAACCCATCTCAAGCCGAGAAGATGTCTCTGACGCTAGGAGGTCTGCTTCGGTCAGACGAGGATCACCCAAGTCTCCAGAAGGGTCCTTGGACTGGTGGACTTGTTCAAACACGTCAAAATCGTCCTCGGCAGGACCAAAATCTGTAACTTCCTCTTCCCTCTCTAAGTTCTCTTCTGAGGGCTCTGCGAATCTAGGGGAGGAAGAG
Source organism: Quercus aquifolioides (assembly GCA_019022515.1). Lineage (NCBI taxonomy): Eukaryota > Viridiplantae > Streptophyta > Magnoliopsida > Fagales > Fagaceae > Quercus > Quercus aquifolioides. The sequence continues at coordinate 34,070,957 of CM032336.1, forward strand.
GGGCCTGCTAATGTGACGCCTTCTGAAGTGGAGGGATCCTCGGGAAACTCAAACCCGTCATCGGTCACAGTTATTTTCTGCAGCCGAGGATCCTTTGCTCTGATCACGTGCTTTGGGGCCGCAAACGATTTTTGGAGCGGGGTGTACCCCAAGATTTTGTGAGCGGCTCTAACTTGATGGTCAGCTTCGTTCTCGAAAACCGCCGCCCTGAGCACTTTCTGCAAATCCTCCCTGTTGATCAGGCTGAAGTGGCGCGTGAAGGCGTGTGGATCTGCAGAAAAAAGACACATTCACGTTAGTAACCAAACAGTGCAAAAAAGAAATGACGCGTGAAACAAATTAAAATCTTTGAACCCCCTCCTACTCCCACTGCCCCACCTGGTGTCCCCTCTGTCGTCGGGCAGTGAAGGTCATCGTGCCACCCTCCGGACACGATGAGAAAATCCTCGTTCAGCCCCTTGCTGGACTCAGGGAGGCACTGGATAAGCCGGACCCTATCGTCCCTCGTCCTCATGTAGTACGACTTGTTCTTCAGGTGTTGAAGGTTGTAGCAGTAGTTCACGTCGTGATGGGTCAACCTTAGCCCCATCTTCTCGTTCAGAGCGTCCACACAACCCAGAATTATGAAGATGTTGGAGACGCATTGGGTGGGGGTTAACCGGAAGTATGTAAGGTAGCCCCTCATCACCGGCCCCATGGGGATTCTCATGCCACCCTCGAGGAAGGCGATGATGGGTATCACCACCTCGCCCTCCTGCCTCTGGAGGAGCCACTCCCCTTCCTCACAATACCTCAAGCCCACGTTGGCCGGTATCTTATAATCGGCGATGAATTTCTCCATCGCCTCCTCAGTGTAGACGTACTTCTTAAGCCTACCCATCCCAAATGACGCCTAAGAAAGCTAAAGAAAGAGCAAATAAAAGAGAAGGAGGAGTAGAGAGGAAGAAAGCTCAGAGAGGGATAGAGCGACTTACAGAAATGAGGAGGAGCTCCTCGGACAGGCTTTTTATGCTGGGGATGTAGGTGGAAACTTTGCTGGACTCAAGATGTGTATGCGCAAGAGCTCTGGATTGCGAGTAAAGAAGGGGAAAAGCAATTCGAGAGGGTATTTATACCCCAAATCGAGGAACCATGCGGGTTTTCCCGCCCATAAATGCTAGGCGAATCCCCACCGTTAGATTGTCATCTGCCCGTTGAACGTGGGGAGCATAGAGCCGCCTGAATTTAATGAAGGACACGTTACGCGCACCGAAGCGTCAATAACGCACCTTGGGCAAATGAAAAGGCTCCGACACTGACGAGGGACAAGACTCGATTGGACACGAAGTAGGTCCGAGGATGTCAAAATCCTCCTTTCCGCCCGAGGATGCGGACAGCAAGATTTTGAGGGACTATTGTAGGGCCAGAAAGAGTCAGGCAACCCCAGCCCACTTCGAGCCAGGCCCAAATGCCCACGCCGAGGACGCGTCCAAGGTCCGAGGACTAAAGTGTAAAGTCCAGTTGCCCAGGAAACAGTGCCGAGGATGATAACGTCCTCGGACCTCCAAGATCTGAAAGTGGACAAGCAGCACACCATCAAGGGGAGTCTCCCCGAGCATCCAAGGAGCAAAAAGCAAGTACCAAGCACCAGCGAAGGAAGCATGGTGGAGGAGCAAGTCCCAGATGAACTGTCACCTCCACATTTAATGCCCTCAACTAACGCCCTGGCCGCATTAATAAGGATAGGACCCCTGAACAGTGCCGTCTTGGACGCTGCAACCCACAAGAGGGAGGGGAATGCGGCTGATGGGACAGGCTCTCAAGTGGTGGCCTGGCTGATCAACAAATGTAGGGCTAGGATCAACTGAGAGAGATGTATATAATGTAAGAAGCCCCTCTTGAAGGGGGGACGGACGGAAAAACCAGAAGTAGGAAGTATTGTAGCGACCTGCATTCTCTCAAACCTTGTAACCATTCTTCAAAGAAATAATAAAAGCTCCAAGCCCTGAAGGGCCAGTCCGAGGAGCGTTATTGTGCATCCCAGTTAACGTTTAAGTTATTAAGCACTCACGTATAACCATGCATGGCCGCTGTATTCCTCACTAGGGCCTAGTTCTTGAACTCATTCTCTATAAATTCATTACAGGGTTAGTTGGGCTTGGGTCCACTCTCTCAACCCGTAGAAGTGCCCAAAACTGGTCCCTACACCACTCTTCCCAATTTTTTTTATTTAAAAATCGCCAATTAAATTTTTGTTATATTTTATTCATTACTGGTAACAAATTTATCTATAAATCCTTTTTCAGATTCAATTGATTTTTTTATTCTCATTTTGTTAAGTTTTTCATATCTAAATTCATATTTTCTAGTTGACATTTATAATTAAAAATATTTACAAGAAACATTATCTAAAATAGAAAGTTTTAATATGAATATAATAAAATAAATGTAATAACACAGAACAATAAAATCTAATTTATCAAAAGTACTATTACTGTTTCACTTAATAATAGAATTACCTAATAATCTCAAACTTCATAAGACAAGGTAGATTCACATCAAATCAAATTGATAATAGAATTTTTAATATCAATTTTACATAAAAAAATATTATATAAAAAGTAAAATAAAATTATTTACCTTAAATGTGAACGTGAAAATAAATTTAGAAATAGTAGTGAAAAAGTGACGGATTGTCAATATATATATATATATATATATATATAGAGAGAGAGAGAGAGAGAGAGAGAGAGAGAGAGAGATAATCATGAAAAATGTATTTCGCTTTAGGTCGCTAAATAAATATAATAATGGACTATAGGACCAAGATGATGAGCTTTCTTTCATTTGGTAACCTTAGACCATTACTTAAAAATGATCTAATAGAAGAGTCAATATGGTGCCAATAGCCTTTAAATCAACTAACATTTCCCTTCTTGGTAAGAGAGCATGTCTAAAGACTAGAGTTAAGCCCTCTCAACAACCTTACCTAATAACCCAAAAAAAAAAAAAAAGAGAGGTATTTCAGGTGCAATTTAGACCATATGCTATATCGTGACACACTAATACGCTAGAGACAAAAATAGCAAAGGAAATCACATAAGTCCATCCTTATTAATTTAAAATAAAAGAAGATATTTTAGTACTTAAGTTTTTTTTTTTTTTTTTTTAAGGTACAATTTGAAGTATGTTTTGTGCTCTAGAGGTGTAGAACTAGATTAAAAAGGAATCAAGATACTACCAAGTACTAACAAGTGGGCATTCTCAACCCAAAAAAAAAAAAAAAAAAGTACTAACAAGTGGGACGACAAGACCTTTATAGCTCAACTCAGAGCCGGCTCAACAATTTTGGAGGCCTTAAGCGAAAATTTTAAGTAGATTTTTTTTTTTAACTTTAAAGTCTAAATTTGTACAAATAAAAATTAATTTATTACATGGTTCAATAAATTAGTATCACTGTAATACAAATGAGTTGATATAATATACATCAAATAATTAATTGGTGTGATAATTTATAATAATTGATAAAGTAAGAGTTTGCATTAAAAAAAATGTGATAACTTATTAATTAGTGTGGAGTCGTGTGGGGGCCAGCTTAGCTTAGAACTTGTGATGTGTTGAGGCTTGTGGACAAGATTGCACAGTGCTATGTGCACTGTGCAATCTTATCCTATCAAGTTGTGTGCATAGTTATTGTGTAGTATTCTGCATTTTAAAATACAATGTGGCTTTTTTAATGCATTTTATTGACAAATAAAAGTACTTAAAATAATTTTTTTTGTAATTAAAATATATGGATATATACATATATATAATTTTTTTTTTTTTTACAAGTGGGGGCCTTTTTTTATTTGAAGGTTTTAGGCGATTGCATCAATTACTTATATGGTTCAGCCAGCCCTGGCTCAATTGACACTTTTTAATGTTTTCAATTGAGATATTCAAGGTTTTAAATCTCCTTCTCCTATTACTATTGAATTTTTTTTTTTTAAGTGACACGTGTGCTTGAAGCTAAAATGCAAACACCACTGTAAAAGTGGGATATACATATATATATATATATATATATATATAAAATAGTAGGTCTTGCAATCGGAGGCCTTGAGTGGGTTAGGAGTGAGGCCCAAAATTCTATAAGTTCGTTAAGGCCTTCTGAGTAGAGTGGCCACCCTACAAAAGAATTTAAAAAGCCCAGGGGTAGTTTTGTAATTCAACATAGAAAGTTGGCCGCTTTGCGCCACCAAACCCATCGCAAAACTTAAAACCCTAACCCTAATTCAGAAAATCAGCTCCTATATATACTCACCTCAAAACCCCAATTACAATCAGCCTACCAAAACTCTCTCTCTCTCTCTCTCTCTCTCTCTCTCTGTTCTATATTTTTTTGATTCACAATTTCATGTTTTTATATTTATTTTTGGTTAGGGAATTATCACTGTTTGTATTAGGAAAATGTGGTAAAAGGGGGGCAGTGATGTTGAAAAAACTACCTATTTTCTGAGGGGAAATATCCCTTTGATTATAAAATTTTACCAATGGATCCTTCTGAGCCCCCCTCACTCTTTCCTATTTTTGTTTTCAATCTTAAAAGCAAGTTTTTTTATATTTTGGTTTTTGGTATTTTGTTAAAATATGATTCGGAGCTACTGACGTGATGAGATTGTTTTCGGAAGATATTGATGTCGACTAAATACAATTCAGACTACAATTATCTGATCAATGGCTCTCTCTCTCTCTCTCTCTCTCTCCTGCTTTTCTTTTTTTCGCTTATTTGTTATGAATTTTTTTTTTTTGGTATTTTTATAATATCTTCTTTATGATGATGATGTACACAATTGTACACCTCAATCGTTTGAAAGGGCAATAAATTTTTTTTTTTATGTTAATGGAAAATTACGAGGAAATTTTGATATTGTTTAGAAAGGGCTTGATAATTTTTTTTTATCGAGTTATATAGCAAATGCTTTTAATCGTGTTCAAGGTTTATTCTTTTTCAAAAATTTGCAATGTAATTATGTAACTTCTATCATTATGCTAAAAAGGTATGCTATGCCCTTTTGATTTGGGGAATGAGAGGATAAAACTTGTTTTCTCTATTATTAATAAGGTAATAACTAGTAGTTAATAATAAATCTATCTAGAACAGGCAGAGTAGAAGACAAAGGTTGTCTGCGAGTGAAATCTATGGGCTGCTAATGCAAATAGTTAAACAGATCGAAAGCCAGGAATTTTATATTGTGTTTGAACTATATATTAAAGATTAAAGGTGGAAGATTAATTGTAAATTATATATTGTCGGGAAACCCATTGAAAAACATGATTACTGAATATTTTAGGCGTTATGCTACAGAAAAACCAGTAATCTATGACTTCGTAGCGGTCGAGGTTTCTCTTTGAATCAAAATTAGTGGATTGGAGGATGAAAACTGATAATTGCTAAAGTAGTAAAAAGTAGAACAAACAAAAGTGTAGAAGGTTAAAGAGAGACAAGTAATAAAAATTTAGTGGATTGGAGAATGTAAGATGATAATTGCTAAAGTGGTAAAAGGTAAAACAAAAGAACGTAGAAGATTAAAAAGAGAGAAGATCAATAACAAGTTACTGTCATACCTCAAATTAGATTTCAAAGCCTGGCTTTATACATCTTTAATTTCTAGAAAGAAAAGAATGCATAGAAAAATGGTGAATTGCACCACACTCATAAGTTAAAACTAGACGGATATAAGCTTTTCCTTATGATTTTTTTTTTTTTTTTTTGGTATTTTTATGAGTAAGTAATTTTATTTATTAAATGTAAAAAATGACCCAGTTAAAAACTTTTATGTACAACTTTTTAAAGCATACTTTTAACAAAAAGTTAGATAAACTATTCTAAGCTTATTTAATTGTCACTGCAGCCAAAAGTTTAATTAATTGGCACAGCAACCAAACTAATTGGGTACACAGTTCAAGTTAATCCAATGAGTGAATTGTGTGTCTATGAAATTTATGAATGAAAAACACGAACCCATCAAGCTGAAAATGCACAATTTGAACAAAACTCATCATTACATGACCAAAAACTTGAAATTTCATTTTAACCTGTTAAAAATGGACTCTTAACAAGCTCGGAGGTGAACAAATCTCACAACGTCCCCTCAGTACAGGAATTGGATCTCTACAGTATGTGAAAGAAATGAACAGATTACATGTAAAATTGCCTCAGCAGGGTAAAATATTTATCAGAATAAACAATTCCAAATAAACTAAATCTCTCTGGATTGTCACACCTCATTTTGGCATAATTTTCTTCCCCACTCCCCTTTTGTCCTGAGGAATAGATGTCTATAACAGTATGTTAGTGCTTCAGCATTCTTATTTATTACTTGTCCCTAACTAATTTAGGTTAGATATTGTGTCTTTTTTCCACTTTGTGACACTCTTGCTATTCAAAGGTTCAACTGTGGAATTGGATGCCCCAAACGTAGCTGAATGCTTACATGAATGATATTTGAGGCTGCCTTCAAAATTTCATTCTCTGCTTCTTCTGCCATCTCCTTTGCATCCCTGGGATTAAGAAAAAGAAATGATCAAATATTTTGGAGTGCGACTATAACATCATTCTGAAGGAAATAGCTAAGGCTGGATTACTACAAGCTTTACCGTATCAACATTTCTGGGGGCATAGAGACCTCAATTTGCAGTAAAAGCTTGCCTTGCAACAAGTGGTGAGTTATGCGCTCAACAACCATTTTCTGAAACCCAGTCACAATTGTCATTTTCATGTAACATATTTGGTGTAACTGCAAGTGCAGCTGTCTTTTACTAGTACTTTTCCCCACTAAAGCACATTTGATATGGGGCAACAAATAGAACCCAAATATCATTTAATGCTCATAAGTCATAACATAACCCTGATTTACTCTACGATCTCAACAACTATGTAACCATGGGTTTTGGAAACACCCTGCACCAAAGCCTCTAGCTCAGACATGGGTTGAAGCAGCATCAGTGCATCACTATATGTTGCACCTATAATTGGGCATGAGACTCGAAAACCATTCAAAGAAAGTTCAAATTGTACTATTCATGTTCAATATGACTCAAACTATATAAAAATGTTGTCAGCTCTTTTTGAAAGGAAACAATGGAGCTAAACAAAAGTAAAGGGCCACCTGATAGTTTTTAGCTTAATTTACTAACTTCATAGACGAAGAACATGCTAGTATGAAATGCTCAAAAACCACAGAGAGTGGAGCCCATAGGTCTCCAATGAATTCATCTATCATCACATCATTACAAAGTAAAGCATAGTTGACAAGAAACTTATAAAATGACTCCAATAAGAAATGTACCTCAGGAAACCTTGACAGGATGACATTGGAAACAACTGCTTCAATGTCTTTATCCTCTGCAGGAATATTTATATTTTGCACGGTTCCCTTAGAACTTTCTTGCTGGTCAGCTATACTCGCAGAGATTTGTGAAATTGCAGGATCTACAAGGAATTAGAACAAGTAATGAGGACATAACATGACAGTAAAAAGATATATGAGAATTATAAAAAAAATGATAAAATGACAAATTTTTATTAGCCAGATATGCAAGCATAACTTCTTCAATGTAGTTGTCTACCTTGATTGGTTGTGGCATATGGCGGATCAAACATTAGACGTTGCTCTTAATTAGTTGTGAATTTGCATCTTTTCTCTATTGTTTCTGATTGTTATATGATATTTACAGTATGGCCAACATAAAAATGAGAAGAGGAACTAGAGTACTAATTCTATTTTCTATACAATAAAAATAAAAATTTTGACCATGATGCAATCACCACCAATGACCTCTATAATCATTTGGCATATAAAGAGAGGGGGAAAAAACACTTGGGTGACCACCAAGCTAGAATACATCTCCGAATAAGAAGGATCAGTTGGGTGACATTAACATCCATCTATTCTTCATTCCAAAATCTCTTTGCTACTGCAGAACTTACAGACCACTGACACCAGCCTCTATAGTTTGTCTGGAAGAATTTAGGAAAAAGAAAAAACCAATCAGTATACCTATGTGTATGAAAACTTCAGCTACTTCAGGGTGGGATTTGTGAATGTGATGACGAACATTTTCACCAATGTAATGTCCAGCACTAACACTACAAAGAGGGTCAACCTGCAAGCAAAAGTAGCACTTAATATGATTGCCAATATCATACATGTAGTTTTGTGTTCAAACTTCCAGCTTTATAAACTATAAAGCATGAAAGATTGTAATAATTAGGAGAACCAACCTCAATATGTACATCAAGATACAGATATGAACCAGCCCTCCTTCCCCTCATCCGATGGCATCCCTATAAACAATGTCAGCACATATTCAGAAAAGCATGATCCTAACTGAAAATATCAACAGAAATGGGCAAACTGATGGCAAAGTAAGTTCAATAAGTAAAAGAAATTAATCCTCAATAGGTATGGTAGGAGTTCTAGAGGCCATTCCAATTCAAACTGTGATCAATATTAATAGTATTATGTTGGAAAAAAATAATCTGCAGTACCATTCTTTGGAACTTGTAGTCAGCTTGTAAGAGTTCGATTACTCCTCAGAACTTCATACAATTTTTTATACATACAACTTCAAACAAAGAGTTAAGCAATTATTTCACATGTGTGTTCAAAGAGTTCTGAATTGACATCTAAACAACAAGGCTTTTATTTGCTCTAAAATATCATAGATTTCCATATGTTTCGTTATATTTTGAACAAACTATTACAGAGAATCCTCTACAAGAGAGAGAGAGAGAGAGCAGACAGATCCATTCAAACATTATTATCCCATCCGGCCACCATTACATTGCACCAACCAGTTCATTGAACCAAGCTAGGGACAAAGCTGACATACTAAGGGTGCCTAGTGACAATTCAAATTGTTTTATCATCCAATTAGGCTCAATCTAAATTCAGATAGATTTGAAAGTTTCATAAACAAATAGAGGAAGCTAATCCAATATGATGTGAACACTTACTAAAGAATCAATCATATTTCTAACCTCAAACATATGTAGTAATACACAATGCCCACCAGTAAAAGTGTAACCACAAATCAGGTAACAAAAAACTAATTTGGCAAGTAGTGGTGCTCTATAATAAAAATAATAATAATAATAATAATAAAACCCACGAATATATAATTATAGCCCATACAAAACAAATAACCAAATTAAGGTCAAAGATCAAGGAATACCAACAACTTTTCCAGCAACTGTATAAATCATATTTGAAACTTACCTTGACACCCTCAGTTTGAAGTATTGTTTGTTTAATAGAATCCAAATGTTCCCCTGGGATTGCAGCATCCACCAGCTCCAAAACACTAAAAGTTGGACCAAAAGAACTCATCACATTCATGCTGAACTTATCAAGCACAGTATATACCTTCTTTCAACATTTAAAGACAATTGGGCATTTGATAAAACAGCATACTAAAGTGGGATTATAAGTTACAAATCTTAACAGTGAGTGAAATGGTTTGCCTGCCATTTACACATCTCAAATGATTTTCATAAATTGCAAGAAAACTGAAGAGAGGAGATTGTATGGCCACCTACAATTATCTGAATACTTTCAAGAGATACAGCCAAAATTTGTCCAATTAAAAAGGCTACACATAAGCATGATGAATCTAACCCTATGGGAAACAATGCAACCATTCAAAAGTTTTGACAAAAAGATACAGATGCAGAGATTCGAGGTTTTAAACATATTTTGGCTGCTAAATAATTTTTCCTAATAATTAACAAGTATGACCTCTGCAAACTAAAGTTTGACAGTCCAAATAGCACACTGAAAGTCCATAGCAAGAAACAATGTGAAAAGCGCAGATATTGCCATAGTAAAATTAAAAACATACCTCTGATACCCAGCTTCAAGCCCAGCTTTTAGGATCATGCCTGAAACAATAACTCCAGCTAGGGGATCTAGAAATTTAACTCCAAGAATAGAACCTCCTAAGGTTGAGATAAATGGTACCAGGTTAGTGAATTTCACAAGATTGAACAGCACCAGGTTTCCAAGAAAATTTTGTAAAGACCACAACAATTTTTGGAGACAGAAGGAAGGCAAAATAGTGCGATGTACTGTATTGCTTGTCATTTCTCCGAATTCCAATCTACCACAGATGGATTTTGATAAGCATGTTAGAAGATCCATTTTGAACAATATATATTTAAACAAAAGAAAAAATATAATAAACAAGTAACTCTCCCTGGATATTGAACCCAAAAGAGAGCAGGATTGGCACAAAACATCACAGGATAGCATCAGCAAACACGCCATATTGAAACAGAGGAAGTGAAATGAAAAGGTTAACTTCATTAACTTTTTTTTATTAGTGGGTCAACTTCATTAGCTGCCTAAGCAATACAGAGATTAATTACATTTATAATCTCTCTGAATTTTCCTTTCAAAATAATCCGCTCATGCTTTCTTTGAAGACATATAACCTACATCTGTGACAGTTTCTATCAGAAATACCAATATCTATCATGAGTTATGGTATTACTTGCCTCGACAAATTGCAGCCCCTTCCAAGTTTCAATCACTGAAACAGATTTTCTCCATATTACAAAAATTAGATTCTGATATTGTGCAGTACTGATCAAATTTTTTTTTGTGCACTTATGACGGATGGAATATAGAAATATCAAGCAGCACCAGTGACCTTTAATCAAGTCCCCTTTAGTTGTAGTATTGTTACCATCAACTATTAAAGGCTTTTCACTCATGTATTAAGGGACCAATATGATACACTTAAGGCAAAACATTAAGCCACTTATACAAACCAGCAGTGTCTCCTATTGTACAACACACACAATAAACACATTTTGCAACAACTATTGACCTCAATTGAACTCAATTATGTGTTGCCCAAACTACTGCTGTAGGTATTGAAGAGTTGTAAAGATATTAAACTAATCAGCTACAGAACAATTAGCAAAATATCAGATTTATACTTTACTAATACCAACGGAATATTCATTAGAAGAGGCAGTGCTCCTTACCGACGCCAATGAGAGCAACTACTGATGAAACAGCGTCTGCACGATGATGCCAGGCATTTGCTTTCATCAGCCCACTGCCTTGTCTTTCTCCAGCCCGTTTTGTTATCCAATAAAGCCTATGGGAATAACATTGACAAAAATATAAAACAAAGTCAATGAATAGTTTTGAAACACACAAACAGAGAGATTTATCAACAACAAAAAACACACACACACACACACACACACACATACAAACACAGAGAAATTTCATAAAGTTAGAAATGAACAGTCAACACATAGATGTGACGTTAACACCTAGAAAGACAAAGAACCAGTTGATATAATTCACAAGAGGGATCACTAATTGCAACTACGTTAAGTGATACATTTCAACTTGAAGCTCAACAAGGGCGATGACAAGGCAAACAAGGTGTCAAAGATGCAAATTGATTAAGAAATTAACAGCTTTTAATTTAAAAGAAAATGTGGTCATGAAAAGTGACAAATAGAAAAACAAAGTTCATCTAAACAGCCTAAATGGTTTTGTTAAGGCTTTCATTAATAGAGGAACCCATCCAAATAATTATAACATTAAGAAAATGCCCAATGGAACTAAATATATTTTATTAAAATAAAGAAAATGAGCAAGAAATTGTTCAAAAATTAATAGATATCAACAACTTTGGTACCCTTCTTTTACACAAATGGATACAATAGTCATATTCAAAGCCAGGATGGGATGATCCATTTCAACTCCATGGTGGTGTCCACTATGAAGATGGCTATGCACATGCTCATGTGAAAATGACTGATCAACTATTTCAGGATGTGATGACAGCATTCCCTGCATAATTGAATCAAGATTTCATTTCAAACTCTAAAATTTTCCACAATTAAAATTATTTAAAGTCCTTTAACTCCTATAGAGATTTATGTTTAAGTTGCAGAGGACCTAAATTTGAATCAAAGTGAGAAGAGAGAGGAAAAGCAGTCATACTAGCAAAATCTCTAAAGCATGCCATGCAATGCCACCAGCAGTTAACAAAAGCATACAAGAGATTCCAAGGCTTCCTAGAGTCTCAAATTTACCATGTCCTGAAAGAAAAGCAAGGAAGAAAAACTATTGTATAATTGCGGAAGCATTGCCAAGAGCAAAGGTCTCTATCATATTTTACTACACGCATAACTACCAATAGCAAATGGCAATAAAACATTTTGCTATATATACATAAATTGAGATTAATGGAGTAGCGTGTAGGTACAAATCAAGAGTGACCATATGGGTGTTCTTTGTCTTTTGGAGCCTTTGCAACTTTATATGACCATAGAGCAACGCCACTAAGAACCTGCAACATAAAAAGATATGATGATGGTTACGAAAAAGTAAATGAAGTAAATGTCATTATCTTGAAATAGACATTAAGATACAAAGAGACATTCATGCATAAATTTTCTTCGAAACAACTAACAACTAATTGAGGAAATAAAAATTGCACATCAGTTATGCAAAATCGAGCTGCTCATTAACATGATGCAATGATACAAAATACAATGATGACAATATAAGAACATCATAATGGATATACACAAAGAAAGAAGCAAACAATCAAGAAATTACATTTTCATGAAATTTACAATCTTTCAAGATCCTAGCATACTCTAATTTTAATGTAAAATAAACATTAGCAATTACCATGTCCATGCTTACTACTCATCTCTAATACATTGAAACATTGATCATCAATTTATGGTGAGGGGCCTAGATAGAAAAAAGCACATAGGAAATTAAATGCGATTCTCCATTGCCTCAAAGAATTGTAAACCTATTCACAATGCCTTTTAACTCCAATGAATATGATCTAACACCTAATAATATAGGCAATAAACTTAAGCTCGGCTAAACAATGTTAAGGCCACACTTAAGCCACATGGTTTTGCAAGATCAACACCTACTTTGGCAACAATCTCAAAATAACAGTGGACATGCGCCCGAGTGTTAGTACAGTTGTCTATATGAATAGTTAAACCTTACCATTAAATGGTCCCTTTGTTAATGTGTAAAACTATTTGAGATAAGTGATATCTACCATTACTTATTTAGGTTTTCTGTCAATTTGATCCCTGCCCTGGAGCTTGAACTTGGGTAATTTGGTCTCCAAAGTTTGTATTTATTATCAATGCAACTTTTCCTTCCAAATTCATTAACCTTGAACCATTAAATGTAAAGTCACATGCACATGGGTTGAAAATTTTAGTGAAACTTCTCATTAAAAATAATATAATAAAAACTTTGGAGAAAATGGCAAACTTCGCCATTTTCTCAACACACACACATATATATATATATATCATGGAATTTCACTAAGACAATGTCATTTTCAATTTCAACTCAAATGCATATCACTTCCTTTTTTTTTTTCTTTTTCCTTTTGAAATGGTTAGAAATACTTACACAATATATGTGCTGCGAACCCAGCAGCTCAAACCCACACCCCCCCCCCCCCCCCCCTTTCCCCAAGCATTACTTGGCGAGGTACCAACTCACCCAACTGGGGGTTCGAACTTTTTTTTTTAATAAGACATGTCACTTCATGTTTAACAAAAGCAAGGTTAATATCTTTTAGAAGGAAAAGCTCCATTGATAATAGTAAATACGAACTTCAGGAACCAAATTGACAACAAACCCACACTTGAAGGTGGTAGCAATGGTGGTGTGGTAGAGGTCGTGGTGGCACTGACAGCACAAATGAATGAAGGGAGTGGTGAAACTTGTTTTCCACTTCTTAAAAGCCCAAAAAAAAAATAGCCCTTTATATGTTATTTTATTTTAAGGATCCATTATGGCTCGTTACTGTTGCTGTTGTTACACCTAACGTTTTAACATTTTCTGAAAAATGATATCCATCAAAACAAACACAATGTTAAAGATAATTGAAAACTAGCAATGCTATTAACATTTGCCTCCTTTTTTTTCTTGGTCAGATTATTTGTTTCTAAAGTGGAAACTACGAAAACTACAAAACAAAAAAAGATCTTCTGTATTTACCGGCTCATACAAACATTTCATTATGCAATAATATAAATCACATACTTTTTTATTTTATTTTAATATTAAGTTGCACAACATACACAATTCCATAGCTCCAGCAATTCACCACAACAAACAACATGAGAAAGCAACAAGATATAATAACAATATCAACCATTCAACACAAAAACAAAACATGGGCAAGCTTTAAACTTTGAAGTTTACCACATCGGAAACAGAATGTGCAGCATCAGCAATAATGGCAGTGCTACCAGAAAGATAGCCAGTGAAGGCTTTTCCAGTAGCCAAACCAATGTCAGCAGCTAGACCCAACCGGAATATATTCTCACCCTCCTTCCCATATTGTTGGTTTTGCTCCTCCCGATCATGGCCATGGTGAGAATGGCCCAGATGCCACCTTTTGGGGATTTTGTAAACTGGGTGATTGTATTTGTGGTTTTCAGAGTCAGAGTCGGAGAGAGTATGGAGATGGGAATTCAGAGTTTGGAAAATTATGGGGTTTGGGTGGAATTTCTTGTTCTTGTGAGTATTGGTGTGTGACAGTTTTGAGATTGAAGTTCTGTATAGGGATTTGAGATTGTGGAATCTAAAACCCATATTTTGGGTTTTTGTGTCTGAATATTGGGTGAAGTAATTTAAATCTTCAAAGGATTGTAGAAATGATGAAGAAGAAGAAGGCGGGTATCTGACTGACACCGTCTGAGATTCTTGAGGAAGTAAAATAATTTAATTGTGCAGTGTTTAGGGTAAAGTGTTCTAAGTCTTTTTAGATTGAAATAAAAAATTAAAATTATTTTATTATTTAGTTTTTTTTTTGTTACTGTAAATACCAGATTTAAATTCCTAACTTAAAAGATAGATAAATTTAGGTCTAAAAAACCTAAAACAATGAATTTGTAAATAGTGGGTTGAAATATTAGGCTTTAGTGAATCAGACAACAAAAAATATAAATCTTGATGATAAGAAAATAAAGATAGACAAGTTTAAACTAAAGAAAATTATCTTCGACAAAATTCGAGGAGATCGGTTCTTATATATTTATTTCAAGTTTGATTAAAAAGTCAGTTCTTGATGCTACCGTGTTTTTCTCTTTGTTTTCCCCTCTTTTCTCCATGGAAAGTCTCTTCCATTATATAGTTCTCTTGACGATCTTGGCTCTCTATTTGTTGACCATCCAAGCCACTACTTGAGTGTTCGTCATATCAAACACCCTCTCAGGCCCTCTGTGCGTTGGGATAATAATGCAGCTTTGTTCAAGTGTCCTCTCTACATTAATGCAGCCAGAAAATTAGCTGCAAAGCATTCAATGCAGTGGTAGCAGCTTTCTCCTTAAATATTTTAGGACTCTCCCTTGTCCTATGTTTCTGTAATGCTTATCCGTATCAATAGAATTTCTTGAAACGTTCCCCTAGACGGCAGCCACCCCTTCAGACCTCAGCTTTGGTTAGCCGAGGAGACATTCATCCTCGGATCACCCTCATGGGCTCTTATGACCAAAACTAACTTCTTCATTTACTAGCACGGACTCTTAGGAAGGTGTTTACCCATCCTCAGACTATTCCTGTCCACGAATTGGGCCCCCGGCCCAATATGTGTGCATCCCTGGGCCTATCACCCCTACAATAGCCCTTCGAAATTCTTCTTTCTGGCTCCTTAGGGAGAAAGGAGGATTTTGATGTCACTATAGTTGCTCTATGCTCATCACATCCCACCTCTGACTGTGAAAACGCATTTTTAACTGCCCAAGGTACGCTCCTGGTGTTTCGGCATTTGAGACGCATCTTCATTAAATTTTTACGGCTCCCTGTCCCCCATGTTCTACGGCGTGATGCGAATCCAACGGCTGAGGATTTTGCTGGGAACTGAGCGGGAATTTTCCCGCTTCTAACTCCCTCCTTGATATAAATACTACTCAAATCAATCACTCATCTCACTTTAGCATTCATTTCGTTTTAGCGCACATACTCTGAACCTGCAAACTTTCCCAACTCACTCGTGCCTTTACAAATACCAAAAGCTTGTCCGAGGACATTTCTATTCTTTCTATAAGTCTTCCTAAACCTTTACTCTTTATTTTTCGATACACTCTTCTTTTTTTGTGTCTTTTCCTCCTCAGCTTTTTTTCCTTCTTTTTATCTTCTTAATTCCTCCAAACTTTCCTTAGGAATGGGCAGATTCGCTTCTTTAGTAGATTTTGAGGAGGGTTTAGAGAACTTTAGGGCTCAATATAGGATCCCTCCAGGAGTAGCCATTAGGTACTATAAAGAGGGGCAATGGCACAAAGATATGCAAGAGGGAGAAGTAGTAATCCCAATGATTGTCTTTATAGAAGGAGGGATGAGAATCCCCATGTATACAGTTACTAGGAACTACCTTAGAGCCCATAGGTTAGCTCCCACCGAGTGCACACCCAACATGTTCAGAATCTTAGGTAGTGTAGATGCCCTTAACGAGAGAATGGGCTTAAACCTCACACACCACAACGTCAATTGGGTTTACAACCTTCATGACTTAAAGAGGCAGGGGTATTACCTAAAATCTAGGTACCCCGAGGTCAGGCTTATCCAATGCCTCCCCAATTCCAATAAAGGTCTAAACAATGATTTCTTGATCGTATCAGTGGAGTGGCACGATGGCCTCCCCTATCCAACAAGATAGGGGAAAGCAGGTGGGGCTCTAGGTCTAGGTTTACAATTTCTAAGTTGTTCCCTTTTCATTTTCCTTTGTTTGTGTTTGTACCTGATAATTCCTTTGACTTGAGTTTTCCTTTTGCTAATGACGTTTTTTGTTTCTCTTGATGGTTTTGCAGATAAGAAAGCTGTTATTCCCAACTTCAGTCTGGTGCACCAACAAAGCTTGGACAAAATCTTGAAGACCGAGGTGTTTGTCCACGCAAACGGACAACTAAGGGCTACCCACTTGATCTTGGATTACGTTCCGATTTCCAAGACCTTCCAAACGCCGAAGTGCATGATCAAGGCAAAGGACCCGCTGCCCCAAGGTTTTTTATCACTAGTCTAATCCCAAAGGGCACACTTACCACCGGTCTGATACCATAAGGCATCCCAAATGTCGTCCTGCCACCACAACCTACAGCCGAGGAGGGAACTTCTTCTCATCCTTCCATCATAAAGGAAGAAGAAGAAAAAGAAAAAGTAGTAGTAAAAGTGTCCGATTCCGAGGACGAGTTCGACATCTTCAACCAAATTTTATCCCCAGAAGCTTCACCTGATGACCTCGGCTTTCCTTCCTCAGCCTAATCCAGCCCTCACCAAGAAGCTGCTAACACCTTAGACGAAATGGGGATACAACGCAAGCAAATGTCTACCCTTCAAGAATTGTTGGAACTTGGAATCCCAGCCTGGGGGACACACACCTGGGAAGGCATCCCAAACTATGCTTCCCACTCCTCTACCCACCCAACCCCTTAGAGCTGATCTTGTTGATCATAAAAGGAAGAAGGAGGACAAAGGCAAGGAAGTGGTAGAAACTGGGAAGACCCAGCCTCCTCAAGAGATTGAGTCTCAAAGGGGGGCCAAACAGCCCAGGGTGATGCAAACAAGGTCAGCCAATAAGGGAGAAAAAAGGGGTGACCTCCGAGCTGCAGCCCCAGCCTAGGCCCCACGAATGGAGCTGGATGGAGCTCCCCTTCTTAGCGATGTCTCCATCCGAGACTTCCAGCAGGGTACATTGCTGATGCGATGGAGCAGTCCTTGTTGCTTCCCAAGGACATGACTGACCTTAAATCCATAAGGCAGCATGAGGTCTTCCTCGACTTGAAGAAGAACCTAGCTATGGTAAGTCTTCTTTCTTTCTTCTTTCTTTTACTTTTTTTTTTTTTTAATTGTACTTTTCTTCTCTTCCAGGCCATCCAAGCCACATTTAGGGCCGAGAAGATGGTGAATTATTCCCATCGAAAGATGAAGGAAGAAGAGGGGAGAAGGATAACGGCCGTGGATGCCTTCCACATGGCCGAAAAAAGTGTCCAAGAGCTTAAAAGCAAGCCAACTAAGGAGGAGAGGGAAAGAAAAAGTGTTGCAGCTGCTCTGGACAGTGTTGAAAGGCAAACAAAGGGCCAACGGTTGCTTCTTCACAATGCCGAGGACCAACTAGCTGCCTCCAAAAGGTAGATCACCACCCTAAAGAAAAAATTTGAGGAGGTCCAAAAGGCCAAGGATCAGGCAGAGAAAGCCAAGGAGGAGGCAGAAAAAGCTAGGGAGGAGGCAGAGTAGCAAAGGTATGACATTGGAGTGGCTAAGACCGAGGAAGCCCTTAGGGCTGAGGTCTCTGGGGTATGTAGGACTTACTGCTTCTAGGTATGGAATAAAGCTCCCAACCAAGCTGGGTTGAGGCTTCTTCTGTACATAGGAAGGCAGAGAATGTCTACTACCCCCAAGCCATTTGTGCCTCCTCCTCTAGCAGCTCCAAGGCAAACATCCCTCCCGAGGTGGCCGATCCAGAGAAGAGCAACCCCAACGAGGTCCCTCCCTCTTTTGGCAGCCCTCCAAAAGCGGCCGAGCAGCCTAGGGTGAAAGGAAAGGATGCTAAGGTGACTAAAGAAGCGGCCCCTAATGCCACCAAGCCCCCTCGGCTGCTCCCCAGGATCCTACCAAAGACAAGGAGGCGCCCAGGATGGTGACCCCAAAGGCACAGACCAAGGATCCTTGGAGGCTACAGTTTCCTAGTCCAAGGCCCCTCCCCAAGGAAAAATTGTAATAAAAAAGAAGTAGACTTTAGTATAGTTCTTTCTTCTTGTTTTTCTTTTCTTTTGTTTAATCTGCAACTTCTGCTTTGGTTTTCAAAGTTTGTAACCAAGCTGCCCCCTTTTGTACTTAATCTGCCTTACTTTAAGGCTTTAATTAATGAAAGTTATGCATATTTTCTTTCTTCCTATGATTCTCATACTGGTGTTGATATAATTTCTATCTTATCTAACATTTAGTAAACTTACTAATGAGGTAAAACTCTTCTTATTAATCTACATAAGTAACAGAAAAGCTATCCCATCTCATATGGTTAGCAGCAAAATAAATTAAATCCACGAAGTCCATCACCTCGGCAAAGCATAATTTTAACTTTAAGGACATACACAATAATGTAGCATATATACAGGCTTAAACTTACTTTGTTCCCTACTCATTAGCAAGTTTAAAAGACCAGAGGGATAACCAATTCTCAAATAGATACAGGTATGCCTCTAAATGCTTTAAGTGATGCTTATGAGCATCCATTTAAGCCTGCTATCACAGTGAAAATCGTTGTTGTCTAGAGTGGCTGATCGTTTTTGACATTCAAGTAATCAATAAGAAGCACTAATTTACCTTAAGTATGTAGTCCGAAGAGTCTAAAATAACTAAGGCTTTGCCCTGACACTTGGTAAAAATGATAGGAAGTATTAATTTACCCAAAGTATGTGGTCTGAGGAGCCAGGCATAGCTGAGATTCTGTTTAATACTTAGATGGATGTCAGGGAGTATTAATTTATCCAAAGCATATGGTCCAAGGAACCAGACATAGCTAAGGTTTTGTTTAATACTCAAAAAAGTAACCTAGCGTATCAATTTACCCAAGGTATGTGGTCCGAAGAGTCAAGCATAACCAAGGTTCTATTTGATACTTAGAAAGATACTATTAAGTATTAATTTACCCAAAGTATGTGATCCGAGGAACCAAGCACAGCTAAGATTCTGTTTAATACTTAAAAAAGTAACTTAACATATCAATTTACCCAAGATATGTGGTCCGAAGAGCCAGGCATGACTAATGTTCTGTTTGATACTTAGAAAGATACCATTAAGTATTAATTTACCCAAAGTATGTGGTCGGAGGAACCAGTCACAGTTAAGGTTTTGTTTAATACTTAGAAAAGTAACTTAACATATCAATTTACCCAAGGTATGTGGTCCAAAGAGCCAAGCATGACCAAGATTCTGTTTGATACATAGAAAAATGTCATTAAGTATTAATTTACCTAAAGTATGTGATCGGAGGAACCAGGCACAGCTAAGATTCTGTTTAATACTTAGAAAAGTAACTTAACATATCAATTTACCCAAGGTATGTGGTCCGAAAAGCCAGGCATGACCAATGTTTTGTTTGATACTTAGAATAACAACAACATGAATCTCAACAGATAATGAAATGAACGAGAATGTGACAAGGAAGACTTTCATTAATAATAATACATTTTCAGGTTATTTACATTCCAGGGGCGTAGTACAACGTTCTCATCTAGGTCTTCAAGATGATACGCACCTATTTCAACCACCGAGGTGATGCGATATGGCCCTTCTTAGTTGAGCCCTAACCTTCCCCACGCTGGGTTCTTTGCAATACCCAAAACCTTTCTTAACACCAAGTCTTCAAGTGCTAGTGGCCTTAGCTTCACGTTGGCATCATATCCTTGATTGAGCTTGTGTTGGTAATAGGCCAATTGGACCATGGCATTTTCTCTTCATTCTTCAATTAAGTCTAAGCTCTTCTCCAATAGCCCATCATTGTTGCTCAGAGTGAAAAAATTCGTTCTCAGTGTTGGGAATCTAGTCTCTAGAGGAATAACAGCCTCAGCTTCATAAGTCATTGAAAAGGGGGTCTCCCCAGTGGACCTACGAGGTGTAGTCCGATATGTCCAAAAGACGTGTGGCAACTCTTCTACCCATTTTTCCTTTGCGTCGTTCAACCTCTTTTTAAGCCCACTCACTATGACCTTATTGACAGTTTTGGCTTGTCCATTCTCCCTTGAATATGCTAGGGTGGAGTATCTATTTATTATGTCCAGGTCACAGCAATATCTTCTAAAGGTCTTGCTATCAAACTGAAGACCGTTGTCCGAGATGAGAGTACGAGGGATTCCAAATCGAGTGATAATATTTTTCCAAAAAAATCTCTTGGCATCCATATCCCAGATATTTTTGTCAATGGTTCAACTTCAACCCACTTGGTGAAGTAATCCGTGCCGACTAACAAATACCTCTTATTCCCTACTGCCTTAGGGAAAGGACCTACAATGTCCAAGCCCCATTGAGCAAAAGGTCAAGGGCTGGACAGAGGATTAAGGACTCCTCCAGGTTGATGAATGTTTGATGCAAATCTTTGGCATTGGACACACTTCTTCACATACTCTTGTGCTTCTCTCTGCATATTTAGCCACCAATAGTCTTGAGTGAGGGCCCTGTGAGACAAAGATCTGCCTCCTATGTGACTTCCACAAATTCCTTCATGTAATTCTTCTAAGAGTAGCTCAACTGCTTCAGGGTGTATGCATAGCAGATATGGGCCAAAAAAAGATCTCTTGTACAACTTTTGGTCTTCAGACAGCCAAAACCAAGGAACCTTCCTTCGTATCTTGTCGGCTTCAGACTTACTCCCGGGTAAGAGATCTTCCTTAAGGAATAGTATAATAGAATTCATCCAACTAGGACTCACCCTTATTTGATGAACATAAATCACATTTTTCCCCACCTCAGTGGGTTTACACAAGTCTTCCACGAGAATCACCCGAGGTAAACTTTGTGCTGAGGAGGTTGCCAGCATGGCAAGAGAGTCAGCATGTGTATTTCTACTTCTAGGGATTTGTCACAAATTAAAAGACTCAAATCCAAACTGTAAGTGTCTAACCTGATTCAAATATTCCTGCATTCTGAGATCTCTGGCTTCTAATTCTCCTTGAACTTGGCCCATAACCAGCCTTGAATCAGAAAATATTTCCACTGCTTTTTCACCCATTTTCTGAACCATGATCATCCCTACCAGTAGAGTTTCATACTCAGTTTCATTATTTGTGGCCGAGAAGTCTAATCTCAAGGATTTCTCAATTGTAATCTTCTTGGGAGATATCAGAACTAGCCTCATTCCAAATCCTCTATGGTTCGCCGCATCATCAACGTATACCTTCTAAAACAAAGGTTCTTGTAAGGAGATTGCACTAACCGATTTTTCATCCATGTTCTACTTCTCTACTCTCTCTTCTAATGGGGTTTCAGCAAACTCAGCCACCAGATCGACAAGGACCTGACCCTTGACAGAGGTGTGAGGCATGTACTTAATATCAAAAACCCCTAGGATCGTACCCCATTTTGCAATCCTCCATGTGTAATCAGCGCTCCAAAGTAGCGATCTAAGCGGGAGCTGGGTTAAGACAACAATTGTGTGTGATTGGAAATAGTGGGGGAGCTTACATGTAGCATGCACCACTGCCAGAATGGCCTTCTCCAGTGGTAGGTAACGGACCTCAGCCTCATGTAATGACTTGCTCACATAATAAACTAGTCTTTGTACACCACTATCAACCCGTATCAGCACCAAGCTCACCGCGTGGGAAGCCATTACAATGTAGGCAAACAACACCTCATCCACCTCGGGTCTGGACATAATGGGTGGCCGAAAAAGATACTCTTTCAACTACTGGAAAGCCAAGACACACTCCTCAATTCATTCAAATCCCTTCCACCTATTCAACAACTGAAAGAAGAGCCTACACCTGTTTGCTGACCGAGAGATGAATCGGTTTAGAGCAGCAGTCATCCCTGTTAGCTTCTGAACCTCTTTGGGATTTCAAGGTAGCTGTAGATTTTTAATTGCCTTAATTTGGTTAGGGTTGACTTCAATTCCGTGATGTGTAACCATGTACCCCAAGAATTTCCTTGATCCGACGCCAAAAGAACATTTAGAAGCATTAAGTCGTAGTTTGTGTCTCCTCAAGATCTCAAAGATATTCCCGAGGTCATTAACGTGCTCAGATTCCAACTTGCTCTTGACCACCATGTCGTCTATATAAATCTTAATGTTTTTCCCCAACTGCGGCTCAAACATCCTGGTCATCATCCTCTGATAGGTGGACCCCGCATTCTTCAAACCAAAAGGCATCACCTTGTAGTGGTAATTCCTAGTATGAGTGACAAAAGTTGTTTTCTCCTAATCGTCCAAAGTTAAAGGTATCTGATGGTACCCTTGAAATGCATCCAAAAAGCTGATCCGAGAATGGCCTACTATTGCGTCCACTAGCTGATCAATCCAAAGTATAGGAAAAGGGTCTTTTGGACAAGCTTTGTTCAAGTCTGTGAAGTCCACACACACACGCCACTTCCAACTCTTCTTCTTTACCACCACTGTATTGGCTAGCCATTCAGGGTAGAACACTTCTTTAATAACCCCAGCCCACTTAAGCTTGTTCACCTCTTCCTTAACAGCATCAGAATGCTCTTTTAATGAGAGCCAAGGTGGTTGCTTTCTAGGGAGGAAAGCCGGGTTAACATTCAAATGATGGAAAATGAATTCTGGATCTACCCCAGAAGTTTCGTAGGCATTTCAGGCAAACACATCAATATTCCTCCTAAGCTTGTTCACATCTTCCTTGACAGCATCAAAATGCTCCTTTAATGAGCACCGAGGTGGTTACTTTCTAGGGAGGACAGCCGGGTTAACATTCAAATGATGGCAAATGAATTCTGGATCTACCTCAGAAGCTTTGTAGGCATTCCAGGTGAACACATCAATATTCCTCCTAAGAAACGCTAACAATTCTTCCTTCTCCTGAGGAGGTAACTAAGCTCCGACCTGGAAAAACTTCTCTAGATCACCATCTATGGCAATTTCGTCCAACCTCTCACACTTTGCCTCCCTCGACACCACATCCGTAGATAGGATCGGAATCCTTGATTGCTATGAGCCCCTTTCAGCAGAGGCCATTTTGCCTCCCCTGACACCGCATCCGTAGATAGGATCGGAATCCTTGATTGCTATAAGCCCCTTTCAGCAGAGGCCGAGGACTCAGTTGCAGGCTGATGCATAATTACAGCCACGAGGCACTGCCTAGCCATGGATTGACTCCCCAAAAGCTCCTCAATCCGATCCCCTAATGAATACTTCACCTTCAAATGCAGAGTTGACGAAACGGCCCCTAAGGCATGAAGCCAAGGTCTGGCCACAATGGCCGTGTAGAAAGAGTATGCATCCACCACAGTGAAGTCCATTTCAACCACCTCTAAACCTGTTTGCACGGGTAACCTAATCTGGCCCTTTAGGATGACAACTTTCCCATTGAAACTCACCAAAGGTGAATAATAGGCTGTCAGATCCTCAAGCTTTAAGTTCAGCCCTCTGTACAAGTCAAGGTACATAATCTCTGTACCACTGCCCTAGTCTACCATTACCTTCTTCACGTTATACCCTCCTATTCTGAGGGTGACCACCAAAGTATCATCGTGCAGCTAGATGGTTTTCATCTTATCCTCGTTCGAAAAACTCAGCGCCAGTCGGATCTCCACTCTAGCCCTCTTCGGCTCAGAATTAAAGTCCTCGGCTGGTAGCCGAGCTACAGACATTACCCCTGGAAAGATGAGAACCAGTTCTCCTAGGTGCAGCAAAGATGACATTAATTGTGCCTAAAGTGGGCCTTAAAGAAGTGTTCCCTTGAGCCCCTAGCCTTGATTGGTCTCCTTGCCCTTTGGGACGATACAAAAACTGCTATAACCTTCCTTCCCTAACCAGTTACTCCAGATGATTCCAAAAAGTTCTGCAGTCCTCAGTGGTATGCCCTTGCTCCTGGTGGTATTAGCAATGAAGGCTCTGATTGCGCCTCAAGAGGTCTCCACTCATTTTGTTTGTCCATTTGAAGTATGGCTCGTTCTTGATCTTCTCCAAGACTTGATGCACTGGTTCTCGGAACACAGTGTTAACCACCTAAGGAAATGTAGAACCAGATTGTCCAGCAAAATCTCTTCGTGGTCTATTATTGTTATAGCGGTCCAACCTGAAATCCCTCATCTCCTGAGGGATAACCTTACCCTTTCTCTTGCCTTGCTGTTGGTCCTCTTCTTATACTTATCAATCCAATCCATGAGCTGGCGTACACTGGTAACAGGTTTCCCAGTCAAAGACTTCCTTAAGCCATGCTCGACAGGTAGGCCAACCTTGAAAGTCCTGATGGTTACATCATCAAAGTCACCATCTATCTCATTGAATATCTCCTAGTATCTGTCCGAATACGTTTTCAGGGTCTCCCCTTCTCCCATGGACAGGGACGACAAGGAATCCAACGGCCGAGGAACCCTGCTGCACGTAATAAAGTGGGATCCAAACGCCTGAGTGAGTTCCTTAAAGGAATCAATGAAGCCTGCACCCAGACCATCAAGCTACCTTATCGCCACAGGCCCTAAGCTGGATGGGAATACCTTGCACATCAAGGTCTCGTTCTTGGAGTGCATAGCCATTCTTTGATTGAAATGGCTAACATGCTCTATAGGGTTTGTCGACCATTATACATGGTGAACGTGGGCTGAGTGAATCGCCGAGAAAGTCTTCCTCCCTCAATTCGGCGCGTGAAAGGTGATCTAGAAATTTGGTTGAGTGCTCTACTCATAGCATTATTTCCTAGGCCTCTCGAAGATGAATTTCTGTTTCTATGCTCATGATGGTAGTCATCTTCGTACGAGAAAGACTCCCTAGGAGGGGTCCTTGATCTACGCCTATAGCTACCATCATTTTCATCATCAGAAGAGAAGTCAGAATTGGAAAGAGCCCGCTTTCACCGTTCGTGGCGTAAGCTTCTCTTCAAGTGATCAATCTTCAGCTATATGGCTTTGGTATTTTTCTCATGAGAAAGATGGCTACCAAGGCTCCTACTAGTATGGATAGTGTGCACACTCCCCTCTCAGTCCCTCCTTTGTTCAAGATCATAGAAGTGATCTTGACGTTGAGACCACATGGATTCTACCTGGTTTAAACCTAAACCGACCATCGTTGAACGTTGGACTCACTATAACACCAGTTAATTCTCACAAACGACGCCAATTATAAGGATCAGATTTGAGTCCCTAACCCAAAAGATGGATGGACTTAGGCCCAAAAAGCCCAAAACAATGAATTTGTAGAGGGTGGGTTGAAAAACTGGGTTTTAGTGAATCAGACAACAAAAAAAGGTAGATCTTGATGATAAGAGAATGAAGATAGACAAATTTAAACTAAAGAAAATCATCCTCGGCAAAGTCCGAGAAGATCAGTTCTTTTATATTTCTTTCAAGTTTGATTAAAAAGTCAGTTTTTGATGCTACATTGTTTTTCTCTTTGTTTCCCCCTCTTTTCTCCATGGAAGGTTTCTTCCATTATATAGTTCTCTTTAGACGATCTTGACCCTCCATTTGTTGACCATCCAAGCCACTACTTGAATGTTCGTCCCATCAGACACCCTCTCAGGCCCTCTGTGCGTTGGGATAGCCAATGCAGCACTGTTCAGGGCTCCTCTCCACATTAATGCAGCCAGAAAGTTAGCTGCGGAGCATTCAATGCTATGGTAGCAGCTTTCTCCTTAGATATTTTAGGACTCCCCCTTGTCTTATGTTTCTGTAATGCTTATTCGTATCAACAGAATTTCCTAGAACGCTCTCCTGACAGCAGACCACCCCTTCAGACCTCGGCTTTGGTTTGCCGATGAGACATTCGTCCTCGAACCACCCTACTCTTATGACCAAAACTAATTTCTTCATTTACCAACACGGACTCTTAGGAAGGTGTTTACCCGTCCTCAGACTATTCCTATCACAGGATTGGGCCCCCGGCCCAATATGTGTGCATCCCTGGGCCTATCACCCCTACAGTTACTATTTATGAGTTTTATTGTACTTTTTGGCATTATTCATAGGCTCCACTGTACTATTTCAATTAACTTCTACATTTATCTACAGTACTTTCAGCAATAATTTTTCAGTTTCAGCAAAATAAGTGGTATCCAAACACACCCTAATACACAATCTAAAAATAACTTTAAAATGACATTAATTTAGAAATTTAAAAAAAAATTTATGAAAAAATAATAATTAATAATTAATATTTTTTACAACTTTTTATAATTTTCTTATAAAAATAGTATTAAAACTTTCTTAAAATATCTTATTAACAATTACTTTAACAGCATTTGTTAACATAACCTGAAACAGTGTATGCACACACTATGAGGATTTTTTTCATCAACTCATTAAGCTCAACTTAGTTATTGAGTAGGGCAGTGAATTCTAACTTTTTCTCTCTTTTTTTTGGGTGAAAATTCTAACCTTATTTTTTAAAATAATGTGGATTTTCTTTTTCATAGGATAATAATTAAATTTTTGGTGCCCTGATTGCCAATTTTTTTTAAATAGGAATTCAATTCTAAATCCTTTATCAGATGACAATAATTTTTAGGATAAATTATGTATTTGGTCCTTATCCTTTCAATTATGTTAATTTGGTCTCTAACTTTTCAATGTCGTGTCAAATTAGTCGTTGCCGTTATTTCTTGAATGGAAATTGCTAACATGGCTAGTGGCAAAAATAAAAGGTTATTTTTTCATTGACATGGCAATAAACTAATATTTGGAATTTGCTACCGCATGTCTTTATCTTTAGAAAATAAAATATTTAGAATTTGTTTATTTCTATCAAATTTGAAAATTTCTTTTCTTCATTTTCTTACCTTTGCTTTCTTGAGAACCAAACAAGATTCAAAACCTAGAATTCTAAACTAAATTTCCTTTCTTTTTCCCCACGTTTTCCCAACAACCAATAAGAAAAAGATCTTCGGAGCTCAGAGAATTCAAATCAAAATTCCCATTCCCATATTAAAAATATTCTTCCTTTTATCGGCTGAATACGAAAATAAAATTCCAAATAAGGTACACAGTCAACCCCAAATTGCTTGTTATTCCAAACCACCACAAATTGCTTCAATTAATTCATCGAACAAGGACTAGCATGAGCACAAGGTTTGATTCGAAGAGTTGCAACTTCAAATCGCAATCTCTCAATAACGTTCCTAACTAAGTCCTCTAAAAATGGCCGGTATCCATCTGATTTTTTTTTGCTACCAACAACTTTACCATTTCATTTTGGGTCAAAAGGATTCCAATCTACTTTGAGAGAGAGAGAGAGAGAGAGAGAGAGAGAGAGAGAGGAAAATGGGGAGAGAGAGTGTGGGTTTTGATATTTTATTTTGGGGAAGAAATGAAGAGATTGACATGATAAGGCTTAGGGAATATGATTTATTTTTGTTTTTTAATTATAATAGGAATTTTTTACAGTTTGAAATTTTTGGGGAAGGAACTAAACAAACAAAGTGTGGTGGGCCTTTTTGTTAAGTTGGGCTAGGCTACCTCCTGTGGTACTGGGCCCAAATATTCTGAGTAAGGAAGTTAAGACCGATCAAACTGCAACTCAATTTGGTCCGGCTTATGCGCAAACTATGCCTCGTTTGCCAAGAGCACGCTTACGACAGGCAGAACTATTTTGGATGAGTCATGGCAGACAGACATGATAATAATAAAATAAAAGAAAGTACTTCGGCTTCGTAATTAAAGTAAATAAATAACCCCTAATTAAGAAAGATAATCATAATAACAACAATCACTTTTATAAAGAAAGTAAGGGGAATAAGTGGGTAGTATATGAGTTAATCAAAAAAAAAAAAAAAATTAGATCAAATCTGATCCGCAAGACCAAAACCAGAGAGGGAAGAACGTTTCCAACTCAGCCTTACTTCTTTTGGGTGGTATGTCATCCCAGCAGGACACTTCCCCCAAAAGAACCTTAGTAGGAACCTCAGAATAGGTTTTTCCCCTCTCCCTATCGCCAAACCATGTCCTCTTATCTCTAACCTATGACCTCACCGTATCCCATATTGGCTGGGTACAGGTTGGTGATGTCTAGGCCTTGCGCGTGCCTCCCTTCCATGTGTGTCTAAAATCTGTCTGCTACTCATGCATTCGCCGTGATTTGGAGGCTTGCCTGCATAGTCTGCCATCCGTCCTTGACCTCTTATGTGAGCTGTTTTCTAATTTCTAGCTCCCCTTAGGGGCTAGGCTTTATTTGATGTTGGGCTTTGCCTTCAACTTCTTGACTGTTATCATTTCCTGTCATATCACTTTGTCATTCTTGTTGTGACGTTTATTTGACCCAATCTTGCTGGGCCTCCTTGGGCCTGCTGCTTATTCTTCCCCCAGTGGCTCAGTATGACCATTGGTTTTTTATTACGTTACTTGCGGGCTTCTGTGTCCCATTTGTTTTCTCTTGGGCATCCTTGGCCCATTTGCTTTGCTTGGGCTTCCTTGGCCATTTACTTAACTCTGTATTCCCATGGGCTTTTACTAACTTCATTGGGCTTCCCTGGCCCAATTACCTTATCCTCATCCTTGGAGCTCATGGGCTTGCCATCAACCCCTTACTTTCTTTGCTTGCATTACTTTGAGCCTGCTATAGCCCATTTTCACTTTTCTACATCATATACTGTCCATGGGTTTGCTACTTCTCTCTTTCCGGGCTCCTTTATGCCTATTTGCTTCCTCAAGGCCCATTTGTTTATTTCATAGACCTGTGATCCATTATTCCTACCGCTTGGGCTTAATGGTTTTTCTATCCATTTACCAACTCCTTTCTGCTCGTGTTGCTGGGCTTCTTCTCTCTTTTTGACTTCCAAAATGACCATCAACACAAAGCTGCAATGCCAATCTAATGAGTGGTACACTACTGAACCATTTTTCGGTTTGAATTTTTTGAGCTTTGAATTCAGGGATTTTAACTCCTATTTGGTTCCGCAAAAAGCAAAGAAAAGAAAATGAAACAAAGAAAAAAACTGAATTGTAGTCCATAATAAACTAATTTCAAATATATTGTTTTATTTTTTAAAACTAAAGACATGTGGTAGCATATGTGGCTACTTAAGTGGCATAAAAATAGATATTTAAATAACACCGTTAGCCACGTCAGCTTTTTCCTTCCACCACTTAACGGCACGGATTATTTTAACACAATACCAAAAGGTTAAGGACTAATCTAACACATTTGAAACGTTAGGAATCATTTTGACATATAGGACAAACGTTAAGGACTAAAAGTATAGTTTACCCTAAATTTTATTAACTAAAATAGTTAGAATCACGTTCATTTTCATTTCTTTAATAAAGGGAAGATCATATTTCTTCTTCTTTTTTTCACCTATTAAAGGTGATTTATATATATATATATATATATATATATATATAGATACAATGATATTTTAACTTATAGTGTCACATTCATTATAATTATTTTTTATCGTTTAGCCAAAATATCAATTGATATTTAATATTAGTAATGCTAAGACCACAACTTGCTCATATGTCAAGTCGTAAGTAGTGAAATTGTAGACTTATATGGACCCACCATTTGTACTCTACAACTCATAACTTGCATCGTTAGCAAGTTTAGCAAAAATTATAGTTCTAACATTACTCTTCTAATACAGGCGAATCTCAAGACAACTTGCTCAAGACAAAACTTTCCCAGTTCAGCTAATACTACTGTAAGAGCATCCACATCAGTCCGTGTATTTTACACATCCATTTTTACACTAAAAACCTACTTTTTCTATTTTACACATTCACTTTTACAAAACTCTCACATCAGTTCATCTATTTTATCACCTCTTTTATTTAAATAATCAATTTTCTCATTTTTTTTTTTATTTCCTCAACTAACCCCTTATTATACGCGCACTCTCTCTCTCTCTCTCTCTCTCAACCCATTTTTTCTGATTTTGCTCTCTCTCTCTATACCCATCTCTCTACCCATAACCCATCTCTATACCCATTTCTAAATCAACTCTCCCTCTCGGTCTATACCGATCCACAGCTCCAATCTACAGCTCCCTAGCTCCCTAGCTCTGATTATCTCTATACCGATCTCCCTAGCTCCAATCCACAGCTCCGAACCACCGCTCTGATCCACAGCTCCCACGAGCTCCGAACCACCGCTCTGATCCACAGCTCCCACGAGCTCCAATCCACAGCTCCGATCAAGCAAGACCCATACCCACGAGCTCCGATCAAGCGAGACCCACGAGCTAGTCAAGCACCGATCTCTCTTTGTTGTTTGTCCGTTTGGGTTTGTTTTTGTGTGGGTGTGTTTGTGTATCTCTGTGTTTTTTTTTTCTTTTAAGCAAGTGTATCTCTATGTTGATTTGTCTGTGTGGATGTGTTTGGGTTAATTTTCAATTGATTTTGGGTTAATTTTCGGGTTGATTTTGGGTTAATTTTCAGTTGATTTTGGTCAATACTCTGTGCTAGATTGTGGTGTTTGGTGGTGGTGCTGGGTTTGGTGGTTGAGTGGTTAATCTGGTGCGCTAGGTTGTTGTAATGGTTGGGGAAGAGAGGTAGTTTGAGAGAGGAGAGAGAAAATAAATTAAAAAAATCTTACACGCGAACAGTAACCGTGTATATATACACGGTTACTGTTCATTTGCACAGCTGGATGTATATTTTGCACAATTTTACACCTACTGATGTGGGTATTTTTTTGCTCAAAATATGTAAAATTTGCACTGTAGATGTATTTTAGAAAATTTTAGATGATCTGATGTGAATGCTCTAATAACTTCAAATCCCATAAACCCACAATTAAGACCTGGTCGAATCAAGGCCCTATGCTGGACCATTCAGTTCACATGTAAGAATATTCTGTCCATTTATGTTTGTGCTCAAGCTTTTCAATGACAGCTTTAACCAGAGCTATAATCGTAAAATGTTGAAATTACAACTCATGACCTGGCTCACAAGGCAACGGAACCCATAATTTTTATTTTTATTTTTAATGCTGAAAATCAAAGCAAAATAGTAAGTCAAATACGAATATGATCAATTTTTTTTTTTTTTAATTGTACTTTTGGAAACCAAAGTTTTTGAGATGTGTCGACTCTTTATATCAACAAGCCCAGTTTTCCAATTTAAGTTCGGGGTCAAATAAGCCCAGCCCAAGCTTTACGCGCTTATTATATCGGAGGGAGAAGAAAGTATAAAATGTTGGAAAGCCTTTAGAGGCTTTAACCCATTTAATAATCAATAAATTATGAACATCTTGGATCCCTGCATTGCAATGGCGTAAACAAAATCTACTTCATTCTAACATTGTCCTCATCCCCAAACCCATTCCAAGCCTGAAACTTCCAACTCCACCTCCACTATTCACAAATCCAACTCTATATCAGAATATAGCCAGTCAGGTAAGTTTAATAAGACCAAGATGGAATTTAAGTACAAACTCAATGCCTCCTGTCACGCCATTTTCTGTCTCCATACCTATTATGGTCCCGGTATCCAGAAAAGTTTCCCCGTTGTCTAGACCGGTCGGGCCTATTATTCCATCCGGGGTTCATTCTGGGTTCCGGGAAATTCCTTCCCATCATGTAGTCTGTAGTTCTAGTAGGACTATTATCTGGACTCCATGACTCATATTGTTCTTGAGCCACATATTCATTTCTGTCCAAAAAAGGACCCGGCTGCGACACAGGCTGCCTAGATCCTCCTATCAATGAATTATAGTTATTTTGATTAGCTTGAGAATGATAATTTGGAGGCAGACCCTGGCTAGCTCTCCAAGAATCAGAGACAGGGTCCATTTTTCCAATTGGTGGCCTGGAAGGGTATAAAGGTGCAGGTGGCTGAGGCTCAGACAAAATGGTTGATCGATGCAGTGATTGGGAGTGTGCTTGTGACCGTGTTGGCTGTGGTGGGAAGGAAGCATGTGCTCTCCCGGGTATATTCAGTGTGACAGATACAGGTGCTGGTTTTATATTACTTGTGCTTTCAATCTGCAGTGCAGAAGGTGCAGCTGTAGTCGAAAAGTTATGCAAGGGAGCGCCCATGGAGGATGAATTCCTCGAGGTTAAAACCATTTCCGATGCTGGTGTTGATCTTGCTGGGTGCAGAGAAGGCAATTGCCTTCCAGGTATGTTGGCAGTTGTTTGAGGCAGTGAATAAGTATGCATTGCTGCTGCAAATTGTTGGGCCATTGATGAGGACTGTTGGGGTGGAATGAGATTAGCTTCTGTAGCTTGAGGCAGCATCAAGCTGGTGGTAGCCACTCCTGGCGAAGTGTAGGCAACTCTGTTAGCTACTGAGCTTGGCTGCATAAATGGATTCTTGGCAACTTCAGGTCTCCATCCACTCTGCAATATTATTGGGGACAAAAGATTTAATAAATTAGAAAGCGAGAATTTAA
The DNA here is from genome assembly GCA_019022515.1 of Quercus aquifolioides. NCBI lineage: Eukaryota > Viridiplantae > Streptophyta > Magnoliopsida > Fagales > Fagaceae > Quercus > Quercus aquifolioides. The sequence continues at coordinate 34,104,005 of CM032336.1, forward strand.
ATTCCTAAAATTTAAATATATTAAAAAAAAAACGAAAAAGTAGCAATAACTGTATTATATTTTTATATATTATTACCAAGGTTTTTTTATTAACAATAAATTAGTATTTACTAATTATTAGCACGAGATCCTATGAATTTGATGATACACAGGGATTTACCATTGCAGGAAAATTTCGATGCCAGAAATGAATGAACTTTGTTCCTATTTTAGACTACACATCAAATTCCAACTGGCAAAGACATTTTTGGATGTACATAAATATCCATATAAACTCAGTTCAGATGGTTTATGGGGAATATTTCATGAAATGTATCCCAAACATGGGGTCCACAGATATGGACCCACACTCGCAAATTGGGATGAATCTTATCCCCACTCCCCACACCAACTGGTCGTGCCCACTAAAAGCATGAAATTTCATTTCATTATTGGTCTGATTGATGCCTTTACAAGAGGCAGCACTATTTGCTCACAATGGTATTGACAAAGCTGAGAGCAAATAGTGTCACCCTTGCTAATTTTGCAATAATTATTAATTACGTGAGATATCTGCCAAAAGTTGGAGCATGAGCCCGATTGACCCACCGTTCCAGAATTGCTTGAAGGAGTTGGAGATGGAAGTGAAACTTCGACCTTCTCCTCCACTCTTCCACTATTAAAACTGCCCACTAAACCAGCCCCGCCAGCCTTGATCATATCAAGCAATTTCACAGTTTCTTCACTTGATAAATTGCCAGCTTGGCCAGAAGTCAAAGCAAATACCAATTCAGGGTTTTTTAGCAGCACTGCAAGCAACTCTAAATCTGGTTCGGCTGTACTTGAAACTTGACTCGAAGGGGTTGCCAAAGAAACAGCACTGTTTACAACTTGATTAGTAGCAACCTGTGTTTCCAAACTGTCAGCATCGGGCGGCTGTTCGATTGGGACCTGAGGGGTCAATGTGTCATCATAGTCCATTTCAATGTCCCATGGTTCCTTGGGGTTAGATGGTATTTCCTGGACTGTTTGGTAGATAGTTTCTTTCTCACGGCGGTTTCTGTTTTTCTGGACTTCAACCTCTTTGCTATTCTCACCACCACCAACACTCCAATGATCACTGAGTCTTATTTCTGCAGAAAGGGAAAGGACACAAAAGGCTGAATTTTACAGAAAAGGTTATTGAAACACAAAAAACAATCCTGAAGTTAAAAAAGATTTCACACGAAGCCTGGAGAGGATGAGAAAAACCAAGATAATTTCCAAATAGTAAAAAGTACTGCGTTCATGATTACTGCACAATACATACGTGGAGAAAACTTGGAGTTAATTAACTGGCCGTTGTCTTCTCTAACGGGTAGGAGAAAAAACAATAAAACAAAATGAAGATAATGGTAAAAGTATTGCGTTTATGATTACAGCACAAAATATAGTGGAAAATCTTGAACTTTATTAACTGGGCGTTGTCTTCTATAATGGGCAGAAGGAAAAACAATAAAACAAAGTGAAGATTAGATTAAAAGATTATTGACGTCTATAATGGACTGCTTTGCACCTGTAAAAGTTGTATATCCAGAAAGCTTATGCGGCCATTCCCTTTAAAGGTCATAATTTTAGCTAGGGGTGATGTTAGGAATATATTACAAATTTTACTCCAAATATCTTACAAACTTTAAAAAAAAAAAAAAAAAAAAAAAAAAACTTATGTCTCACAAATCACAATAACTAATTCAAAAACTCATCATATATTATCTTGTTGAAGTGGCACCAATAACATTTATCACAAATCACATTCATTGCAACATTAGTTTATAAATATTTTGTAGTAAAATTTGTATGAACAAAGAGAATAGTGATTGATCCAGGTGTCATATTGCCAATGGCTTAAAGGATATTAACAAATCAGAAATTGCCAGCTAGATTTAAAAGTTACTGTTAAATTTTTTTTAGATAATTAACTAGCCAATTGTTACTGAAAGCAAGCCATTTAAGTTTAATTGTAATTAGACATGATTAACATCTGAAAACTGGTAACAATTTACATTTAAGTGGGATTAATCTTATACTAACATCTGAAGACATCCATACCAAGGTACCAACCCCTCTAATCATTACTTGATGCCTACTACAAATTAAAAGGCTTAGAAGATTTTGCGGCCCTATGTACTGCAAACATGTACATTTAGTCTCACAGTCAATGACCTCCCACAATTTGGCTTCAACTACAAGACACAGAAAAACCACTATGGACCTTAGACATCGTTTCAACCACAATTAAAAGCCAGATCAGTGCTCAAATTTGCAAGAAGATGAAAACCACACTCATCATTGAGCAGCAAAGTGATGGGACATTCAAAACACTGAATGGGAAAGGAATGATTCAATTTCAAATTCCTGGTTTTTAACTATTTAACTCAATGGTAAAACACAAGCTGTCACTAAAATCATCAGATAAATGCTTGTAAACTCTCTATAAACTCAGTTATATGCTAGGACAAAGAGAATGGAACAATTTTATTTTCATTACGCGCGCATACAATTTTACAAATTTATGCCACCAGCCAAGACATCTTCTCCACTAGAGAACTTCCCAGCAATGATACCATTGAAGCAACGGCATGCTCCCAATAGAGTTTGCTCCATCACAAGGATTTGCAGCCGTACATAATTTACCGAGTACTTACATCAGCAGAGGCAGAATTTTTACCCCAGTTAAATATTTAAATGATACTCATGCTGAAAGTCTAAGGGAATGGAGAAAATTTAAAGACCATATTCAACTACTACACGTCACATATGGACCTCTTTTGCCCAACAATCCAATAAATTTTTTGATGATTTATAAAATCCTCAGAAGATACACTGGTTTAATTGGGTTAATTAGTTCTGATCCATTGTCGAGCAAGGTCATTATGATTCAGGAAGCAATCCGTGAAGTCCAAGGTACAATAGCACATGTATTTAAAAGGAAAAGTCTAAGCCATAGTATAGACAAAAGTACAGGGAAAAATAAGCCAAGAATTTAATATTCTGACACACATAAACAAAATAAAAAATAAAAATAGGAGGGTCAGGGGTGCCCAAAATTTTCAAACTCGTGTGCGTTTGCCATCAACTTTTTCTTTTAGGTTTTTTAGCTTATTTACTTATGTAAAACATTTTAAAACCTCCATTTTTCTAGGTGCGGATATACTTTAACCAACTTTCAGCAAAGTATCCTGCCCCAAAATGGTCCCAATACTTTAATTTCATTAAATATCAAGAGACTGTAGAGGTATATTTTTCTTTCTAAAATTACTTGAGAAAAACGTAAGAACAAAAAAGAAAGTGTATATAACTGAAACAATGCTTAAGTTTAATGAGAAGTGCTACATTCCCAATATTTTCACAACACTTTCACAATAAATCATAAGTGGTAAGTTGTTATTAGTTTTAATTTGAACTCTATCACTAAAATTACATTTTTGTCCACCAATAATAACCTGTCACTTAGAATTTGTTGTGAAAATGTTGTGGACATCGCATCTCTCAAGTTTAATACAGAAAAATAGCACAGTTTGTGATTCTGATCCTATTCATAAAATTAAAAAAATTAAAATAAATAAATAAATAAAATATATTTTTTTTTAAAGCAAATGAAAGCAGTAGCAGGGGGTACTAGGAAAAAATAACATCTGCAGTTGAAAATGAGCATACGAGTCTCCCTCCAGTGAAAATTGTGGGAGCACTTAAGATATTCCTCTGTATTGTATAAGATTTGGGGAACTTCTCAAAATGGTCAGGTAATTTTGCTGTCAAGAGCTATTCTTTCTACACAAATTATTGGCAAATAGCAAAAAAGAACCAACAAGAACTAATGCAGATGTACCTGGTGGTGTCTGCCATTGGATTTGAACCCTCCTGCACTTCTCCCATAAGGGCTCCTTTGAATCCATTCTCAACTTTGGATCAAGAGGAGCTTCCACCTTATTAGAAATTTTAGACGGGAGGATGACAGGTTTCTTTTGTTCCTCAATATTAGGCCGAACGGGAACTTTATATACTGGATTCAAAGTGCTGGCCTGAGTGGTTGAAGGTTTGTTCAAACCTTCAGTTTTTGATTCTTTACTTTCATTTGAAGAACCATTTTTCCCATACTTACTCTGCATAAATTGAGCACGCATCTTTGCCTTTTGGATATCATCAGCAGACATTGGACGCCCTTGATTCATAGGTGCTGATCTTGTGGCCTGCGTGCTTCTGCCTGCCATTTTTTGGCCTGGCTGTTCCACCAACTGAACTTTTCTGCGTTCTCTGGTTTCTGTTACCAGCTAAGGATATAAACTCTAATTCTTCCATAAATATAAAAACTGCATATGCAACATTCAAGTGCTTCTCTCACTTTTTCTTTTTTAATTTTTTTGGGGGGTGACATTAAGACAGAAACATTACAGAATACAAGAAAAAGCATAGAGGATTATTTCCAGTCTTTTAATTTAGGATATTGATTACGGTCAAATCGCAGGGGTAAGATTGATTTCTCAAATTTTGAAACATCAAATGGAATATAGTCACAGTTTGTCCAGCATCACAACCATCTGGCAAGTTGAAATACATAGAGGCAGCTTCTTTAAGTGTCATAGAGAAGAAATAGAGTGGAAAGGGGAAACATTTCTTTTCATAACCAATTTAGATGAAATTACTAAATGAATCCCCACATTGGCCTCTGCAGCCAAGTGAACCCTCCTTTTGCAGGTGGAGATGAGTTGTATCCATTATAGGTATTGGGGATTGTGAACTAGGGGTTGTGAGGGAATCTGTAGCCAATAATTTAGCAATCCAATCCACCACTTCTTCTCCAACATGAACTAATTAAACGGTAATCACTTTCATCAAATTGAGGTTACTACAGATTAGTATAGAACTAAAATTGCTACTTTATACTTTTGTGCTGCTTGGATATAGGAAGGTAACCCAAAAAAAAAAAATTACACAAGAATAAAACTTTTGAACTTGATTTTTTGTTTTTCCTCTTTCTTCAAAAACTTCCAAACTGGATTTTGTCCAAATGATAAATGTGAATCCCTCTTTCCCTCTAAAGAGTTGAAGTGCAAAACATTTATTGGCAATACCATAAGATTTGACAATAAATAATCAATTTCACAATCTAAATGTCCACCTTTTTTTTTGGAGAAGAGAGAGAGAAGGGGGGGGGGGGGGGGGGGGGCAGGGGGGTTCACAAACTAGAAGGCTAAAAACAAACAGCCAACAAACCATACTTGACAATTCAAGAAAGGTGACAGCATTGTGCAAGATAATCGTACCACTCCTGTCAATATTCTGTATTTATAAGAGGGTTATACTTACATGAAAGAATTAGCATTTGAATCAAATGCACCTTGTGATTGCCGAAAATTGACAGATTAATAACCAGCTATTACCTAAAACTTCTAAAACCAAGAAAATTATCTAACAACCCTTCTTATCAACATAACTTTAGTTAATTCACATTCTTTTGAGAGTATACATGTACTCACAAAAAGGAGAAATCTCCAAGAATGTAGATAACTGGTGTACTAGCAATTATATAAACATTATTACTTCTCCAAAACAAAAACTAAAAAACTAACAATTATATAAACAAGTTCTACAAGGGCTTCAAACGTCAAGGTTTCATCAGAAGTTGAATATATCTTTAGAGATGAAGTTTGGACACAATTGGTGAGGAAGCCAAGAGTCTTGTAGCTCAACTAGCACTTCCTAGTATTTCCAACATCAAGGTTTCATCAAAACTTAAATAAAACATCTTTGGAGATGAAGTTTGGACATAATTGGTGAGGAAACCAAGTGTCTTGTAGCTCAACTAGCACTCCCTAGTATTTCCAACGAAGACGTCCAAGATTTCAAATCCCCATCCCCCATTGTAACTATCAAAAAACATAATTGGTGAGGAATATAGTGTAGGTGGTGCATATATGGACCAGACAATCACTGAACCAGTGTATATGGACCAAGAGTTTCAAATGTTAGTAAATAAAATTATCCAAGGTTTTTTTGGCAAATCCTTCAACCATCAAAGGAGAAATAAATAACATATAATCAATAGCAGAAAATGTATTCAAATTACATTTCCACCAGATTAATATGCCCTTGATTAATCCCTGTTGCCAATATTATAGATGACACAATAATACAAACATTTCAATTAAGAATGCACCAAGATAAGTATTACTAGATATCCTTGTGTTTGGGGACAACTTAGATTAAAAGTCAATACTAATGAGAGATTTCATTCCTAAACTGATGAGTTTCTTTGTCCACTATTCTTTTATAAGCCTTCAAAAGCTGTAAAAAGTCCTTTTTTTAAAATAAAAATATTGAAGGAAAAAAATCAAAAAGAAAACAAAATGACAATCCAAAGGATACGGGAAGAAACACCTAGGATCTGCTTCCTATTTGAATCATCTGAAGATGCAGTTAATAGTTTCAGTGCTTGTGGAGGGTCCAATTTCCTGAAAGAAAATTTAAGCTTAATACCTCCAAACTACCCGAATATAAGTTAAAGAGAGGAGGGGGGGGTGGTGGCAACCAGCTAAATTACATCAGAATAGAAAATATATCTGCACCTTAAATTCTCTGAATTTCCGTACAAAGGAGCAAGAATGTCTTCCTGTACAGCAAGAAGGGAAAATTTGAAACACCACACAACATAAACCCTCTTTTAGCATATACATAAAATAAATTTTGTGAAGTGCTTACAGGAATTTTCATATTGGACTGCCATGATTCTTCCTCCATAATATCCCCAATACTGCCAAAAAAAATTTAGTACAATTATTGGATACTGATTTCACAAATCTTGTAAGTGTAGGAGGTAAAGACATGCACTTGCCTCTGCTTCAGCATCATGTCATTTTGTATTTCACTAGGAGATTTCATGCCATTAGGTTTCTTCATTGCTTGGCTTCTTGCTAATAATTTGCTCCATCTTGACAACAAAACCCTTGCCCTGTTTGATATGTCTGATCTTCAAATCAGATAAATGAGATTCAAAAATATTACAAGGAGCAAAAAGAAATACGGCAAAAGCACCCCCCCGCCCAAAAAAAAAATCAATTAATAGATCAAACAAGTTAAATTATTTACATAAAAAAAAGGGTAAAATTAACACTTTCAAATCATATTGTTGGCATTAAGTATCTCAACTACATTGTTCAAGCATTAACAAAACCTGAGTTTAACGTAGAAAGGAAGACAAAATTCAATAATTCCTATGCTCGACTTGATATCTATTCGAATCCGCATAGTAACAATCGTATCAAGAGCAAATCACCAATTAAGCATCAAACTTGATATTTAACCCATCAATTTATAGTTTAACCATACAAGGTGAGCAAAAATGAGAGAGAGACAGAGAGAGAAAATGCAAAGTGACAAGGCACAAGAACACACCTGATGTCCTGTAAAACCGCAGCCTGTTAACACTCTGCAGTATGGCTGACATATGTACAGGAAGAGCTTTGTGCAAAGGCAAATGACAAAGAACCTAGAAAACAAATTAACCATTAAAATCTTAAGCAATGCGTATAAAGCAGGTATTTAGTAAATACCAGCATAAAATCTGCATGTACCTTAAGAATTACAAGAAGAACACTTGTTTGTTCTTCAATAGCTGCTTGACTCAACCATGTTGCTAAAATCATAACACCACCTTTAGTTAAAAACCTGCAAAACAAGATAGAGGATGGCTAAATCAAGCAAGGAAGACAAAAACACAAGAAGAAGCTACCAACCTCAAAAAGTTATTTGACAAGTACCAACATAATACTGATGAATTTTGTATCTGCAATATCCACTCCATCAGTTTCACTTGCCCAGAAAATGTTTCTTCTTTCCGCATGAAATTAAATATATTTTCAACAAAATGTTTGTCTTCGTCATCCAAGCCAGGTAAAGCTTCATCCTGTGTCGAGCAGGATGGTGCTTCTTCAACACTAGCAGGACCAACAGAGTTTAATGGAACCGGATCAATAGGCATCATAGGGTCAGAGCTTATTAGGGCACCATCATGTAGTTCTTTACATGCACCGGATCTCATGGCCTTCTCCCTTGACAACCGGACTAGTTTCCTTACTCTTGTACGTTGACTAGCAAAAAAATCACGAACCTATAAATCAATACAACACCAAGGCGTAAGAATTAACCAATCCAGATGAATGAATTGAAATGCTGAAATCAGGTTTTGCAATCATAAAGAAATCATTACATCTGCATCTTTAAAGATGATTACATGGGAAATGAAAATGTCCAGTTAGGACAAAACAAAAGAAGAAACAATTAGTGAAGAAAGACGCCATTAGTACAGCTTTATTTATTAACATCAATTTATTACCCAAGTTCAGGAAGGGCATAAAGGTTATTCACACATTTTGTTTTCAAAGCATTTAAAAGGAGGAGGGAGACAATAAGAACTAAAAAACCTGTGTGACTGTAACGCCGAAAAGAGCACTGATCTCACGGGATTCCTTCTTACTAATAGCATCTTTAATGGAAAAAACTGATTGCATATACTTTACAGCCTTAGGATTTAGCAAATCTCTAGGCCTTTTTCCTGCAAAATCAACAATTTAGTTAGAGAGAGACCACATGTGGGCCAAGACACAAATGACTTTTAGAGCCCATTTAGTTCATCTTGAAAACAACAACCACCTACTCAAAGAACAATACATATTGAAAAACTTAACATATGGTTTTAACCCGTTGATGAATAAATGAGCACAAAAATATCCATTACAATTCATTTAATTTGTCTATTAAAATACTAGCCTACAATTAGTGACAAATAATACATTTTAAAATACTTGAAATATGCTTTAGAGCCTTTATCTATTAAGAAGTAAAAATATAAAGAACAAAGAAAAGACATAAGATTTACAAAGGCAGAAAATTCATTGTTGCTTGAAAAAGATCTACACTTTGGTAATATCATAATTTAAAACAACTGAAAAATGTAACTCATTCCTGACTTAAAAGAGAAATAGACTAAAACCAACAAGCATACTTAAGATGTAGATGCGTGTGTTCGTATGCGTGTTCATATATATATATATATATATACACACACACACATAGACCCTCACCAAAACATTAGTAAAATGGCAAGTACAAGAGTTAGGTCAAAATTAGGATACATTCTGGGAATGTCTGCCTTTACATTCCAAAGAATATCACAAGAATCACAACCATCACGCCCGATTATCAATCCCACAACCCCATTACTTACCAATTTTTATCGACAAAGCACCAGCCGCCTGCAAAATTGAATAAACCCAAAAATGGAATTAAAATCACTGTAATGTTGAAATTACAAAGAGCTCTAATTGCAGCATAAAATGTATTAAACCATAACTCATAATCCATAATACAAAACTGAAACTTTGAATAGCATCTAAAAAAAAGCTTCAATAAATCGTAAGCTAACTAGAAACACATTCTCATTGAGTAATAGTTTGTGAAGTTATATGTAAATTACAAAGAAACTGTACTTCCACTGGAAAATTTTCTTTTCTTGGGAAACAAACAGAACAAGAAACGAGAATTCGAAACGAGAACGCACCATCTCTTGGGAGAGAGGATTGACGCCGGTGAGCTTGCACTGAGTGACGACGATTCTCTGGAGGTCGTCGATCTGATTGTGGAAGAGCTCCCTCTGCGAGTCGACGAACCTGGTGAAGGAGTCGACGGAGGTCCCAATCTCTAGCTCCGAGAAGTCGTCCCTCGAGACCTCCATTGTCGACCTCGAAGCTAGGGTTTCGGAAGCTCAACGTGGCAGAACTGTACGGACAAAGCATTTAAGGACCTGAAAACCAAGGATTTTTTTTTTTCCCCCTCTTTTATATTTTTTGTTTTTAATCTTTAGCTGTAGAACTAGAAAGTTAGGGTTAGGGTAATTTCAATTTTTCAGAGAGTGAGAGAGAGAGAGAGAGAGAGGTTGCGAATTTGGTAAGAGCGAAGCAGGAAAGTATAGCCCAGCCTCGCACGTGGATAAATTTCCACACGCGACCGCTAACTAACGTTGGCGGGTTTTTTATCCTGGTTGCGGGTCAATGATTCATGTCATGGTTAAATACTGTAAAAATAAATAAATAAATAACTTATATATTAAATAAATTTTTCAAAATTTTTTGTAGTTATTTTTACTCATAACTTTTGTTTATTGAACCACTATCTCTCTCTTGTATGTGTGTGTTTGTTTCTAAAAAAAAAAAAAAAAACCTTTGTTTATTAGATTTTGGTACAAGATGACATTGTATTATTTGATACGAAAATTTTTTTCCCCAAATAGACCGGACCGAACAATAGGTATATATTTTAATTAATCAAAATTTAATATGTAGGGTTTTCTTTGCTTTCTCTATGATTTTGTAATGTTATGTATTTGGTGTTTAAGTGTTATTTATTATATAGCCTATAATGAAGGTCACCTAGGATATTTTTATTATTATTATTATTATTTTCATCAAGATGTTCATGGTTTGAATCTCCTTCCATCACTTATCACAAGACTATTGTTTGTAAGGCATTATTCGAAGTATGCAGCGGTGTTTATATTTCCTTAATTAATTTGCTGAGCGCATAACTACATACAATATGTATAAACATAAGTCCTCTCACGATTACAATTAGGGGTGTGCAGTCAACCTATTAATTTGCCAAAATTGACCTAATCCAACCCAATTTGTTGGGTTGGGTCAATTTTTAGGGATTGGTGGGTTCGATTGGATTGTCAAACAAAAAATTTTATGATGGGTTAGGCTGAGTATGCGTCGACAGATTTACAAATCCACTTAATCCAACCCAACTCACATATATTCAATATATATTTAAAAGATATATTATATAATTTTATTTTATTTTTTTTTGTTTGTCAACTATGTTGGGATAGAACTATATGATATCCTATTAACTTTAAAGCACTAATGAAATAGTTTGTATTAGTTTGGTGCTATGCTCAGGTTTATTAGGTTATAAATTTACTTTTATTTGTAGTTATAATGCTCAATTAAAAAATAATTTTGTCCAACCCATGGGTTCAATTCGATCCAAGTGGGTTGGTTTGGATTTTTTTCAACCCAACCATGGTGGATCGAACTAGCAAAAGCCTTCAACCCAACCCATATGCACACCCATAAATTTAAAGTCAACAACTTTATAACAAGTATCGTGAAGTGTTTGAGGAATACAAGTTCGACAAGTATCGTAACTTTTTCTTTTATCTTTTGTAGACTATTCACTTATATGTAGTACAACTTTTTAAAGCTTTACTTTTAAAAATTTTCTAGTTATAATTATAGTTGAACCGATTTTCAACAAATTGACAAATTAGGTTGCATCTAGGATAGCTTATATTAGACAGTTTTTTGTATTATTTAGCTTATTTTTGCTACTATTCATAAGTCTTATTGTACTTTTTGGTATTATTTATGGGTCTCATTATATTGTTTCAACTAACTTTTAGCATACTTTTAACTTTTTTTTATAGTACTTTTAATTTTATCTACAGTACTTTCAGTAAAAAAATTTCAGTTTCAGCTAAATAAACTGTTTCCAAAAGACCCATAATAAAGTTCTCAAGACTTATTAGTTTCCCAAGGTGTAGAGTTGTAGGTTGTTGTGTGTGGGTTTTGCTATGTTGAGAGTTCATAGTCAACCTCAAAATTTTGGGACTAAAGTTTTGTTGTTGTTGTTATTGTACATATGGTTTAAGGTGGTTCTTTTGGTTCTAAACATGGTTTTTATACCGAGTGCGTATTAGACATGAAGCATAACCAGATTCTGTTAGATGCAAACAACAGAAAAAGCAGAAAGAAAAAACATCAAAATACTCACACACATAGGGAAACAAGTTGGACTAGCTGCTTCCGTGGTCTGGTTTGTTACAAGTCCCTCTAAAATGGGAAATTAATTGGCTATTTATTATGACATTCACTTTAGGCTACATTTCTTACAATATTTCATATGACTCCCCTACAAGCCTTCTGCTTCAAAGTCACTTCGGTCATGTAAGAATGTATTTATTTCTTTCAAATCCAGGTTTATACCAAGAGGTAAAAGGTAATGCCAGAGATTCTGTAATTACTCTTGTAAATTTATTGCTACTTGATGCCAGATTTTGATGTCAGCTCAACCCAGTTTGATGCTTTATCGTCATTTAAAGACACCAATTAGTTTTTTGTGTAGACGGATATTGAACCTCAGATCTCTTATACAACTATCATAAACTTTACTAGTTGAGCTGACTGCTTTTGTTGAAGAATGTTATGGATATGTTTGTTGAAATTGGAATGGACGGATGGAGCCTTATGAACAGGATTTTGAAGCATATATGCTTCCAGACTTTGGTGCTTATTATTCTCATAAAGCATCAAACTGGGTTGTGAATGATTCTTGTCCAGATTACATGTTGAAAGCAAGTTTATATGCCTAGGATACGGGCACGGATGCCAACACAGCCATTTTTGAAAAAGTTAGGGGCTGTTTGGCTCATAATTTTTCATCACTCAATTTTCATCACTCATAACTCATCACTCATCACTCTAAAATACCATGTTTGTTTGGCAACATCACTCACTTTTTATCACTCAATATTTTTCACACTATTTGTGGGCCCCATACCTATCACCCGCTGCAGGTTTTTTTTTTTTTTTTTTTTCTTTTCAATACCCAAACTCACCGAACCCAATGGAAAAAAAAAAAAAAAAAAACCAGAACATGAAGACCGACCGAACCAGTGAAAGAAAGAAAAAAAAAAGAAAAAAAAGAAGAAGAAACCCAAAACACTGAACCTGTGAAAGAAGAAGAAGAAGGAAAAAAAAAAAAAAGAAACCCAGAACACCGAACCTGTGAAGAAGAAGAAAAAAAAAAGAACCCAGCGGAGTCCAGTGAAAGGAGAAAGAAAAGTGGAGAAGAAAGAAAAAAAAAAAGTCAAAAGTTACTGCTGATCTGACAGTGGGTCTCTCTATGTGTATTTAATTACAAAAATGTCATTGAGTTATGAGTTATGAAAACTGAAAACAGCCAAAAGTTGTTTTCAGTTTTCATAACTCATAACTCAAAAATCAGAGAATTGAGTATTGGAAACAGAGTTATGAAAACAAAAAAATTGTGCAGCCAAACGGACATTTTGTTATGGGTCCCACCATTTTTGAGAATTGAGTTATGGAAACAGAGAATTGAGTCACGGAAACAAGTGAACCAAACAACCTCTTTAGACACGCACAACGGGGATATATATATATATTAATTATTAAATATATTTTTTAATTTATATTTTCATATATACAGTTAAGTATTTATTTTTTTATATAATATTAAACATATATCAATTTATAAGAAATAATGAATATTTTATTTCTATATATTATTAATCATTTACAGTTTTATTTTTTAATATCGAAATAAGAGTAATAATGGATTATAAATCAAATTCATTACTATTAAAAGATGTTCAAAAATTATAATACAAATCAAGGATAAAAATATTTATTAATTTTAATATAGAATATTATTATTTAGAGCATGAATGTTCTCTTTGTTTTGTGAAAAGATATTTGATTTCTTTTATTCTCGTGTCTCAGTTGTGTCCTTTTTTCTTTTTTCTTTTTTTTTTTAATGACACAATTGGGGCACGTATGCAGAAATGTTTAAGAAGTGTTAAGTGTCCAACACCCTAAGGATCCATTTGATTAGAGGGGTGAAAAAGTGGAATGATAGAAAATTATGCGATGATAGAAAAGTAGAAGGATAGAAAAATTTTAATTTCTCTCATTTTTGTTTGTTTGAGAGTGAAAAAGTGGAATGATGGAAAAAAATGAGTTTGTATAAATTTACTGTAGGGACTGGGTTTGAGTACTTCTACTGTTGAGTGAGTGGACTCAAGCCCAGTTAGCCCAATACAATAAATTTGTAGAGAGCGGGTTCAAGAACTAGACCTTAGCAAGCGGACAATGCCCATTGCAGTGTTTTCCACCGTCGAACGCTGAAGAACCGAAATCATCCTAAAAAATCTGTCCTCGGCTCGATCCGAGGAACTTGTTAGTCGTCCTTCTTCCGTGGGGATCCATCCCCCCCTCTCAATCTGTTTCTCTCACTTTATATAGTCCTCCTCCAACGATCTCTTTCCTCCACTTGTTGATCATCCATGCATTCTCCTTACAACCCGTCCCATTAGCCACTTTACCAGACCTCCTGTGAGTCGCGGTAACCGAGGAGGCGCTGTCCAGGGGTCATTTCCTCATTAATGCGGTCAAAACATTGGTTGTGCGTATTTAATGTGGAGATGACAGTTCATCCTGGACTGGCTCCTTCACCATGCTGCCACAGCTGACGTGTTGTACTTGTTTTTTCTCCTTGGATGCCCTAAAAGGCTGCTTTAAGTGGCCCGTTACTTCCTGATTCCATGGTCTCGGTTTGCCAAGGACAGGGTTGTCCTCGGCAAGGTTCCTGGACAATTTAGACTTTCGCACTTCGTTCTCGGGTGTTTCCTCATCCTCGGCATGGGCCTTGGGCTTGATATGAAATGGGTCGGGGATACCGAATCCTCTGGCCCCACATTTACTCTTATACCCTTATTAAAAAATAATGCCCAATTAAAACAAAAAAGTAACAAACAACTAAAAAAAATCATCCAAATTTATTAAAAAATAAAAATCATATCTACAAAAAAATCACTTCTAGTTAAACAAAAGGGGAAAAAAAAAAAAAAAAAACATCCAGGAGGAAGGAGGAAATCAAAAGAAAGTAAAAAAGAAAAAGAAAAAAAAAAGAAAGAAGGCCAACGTACAACCTAGACAAAACTCATAGGTATTTTGGTCAAATTAATAAATCAAACTTTCTCAATAGTTTTCTCCTTGTTTTGGGGAGAAAACTTTCCGGTGGCCCAGGAAAAAAACACCATGGCTCCACTTTTTTTTTTCCTCTACCCTTCCCAACCAAACACCCTTTAAAAAGTTTTAATCCCTCATTTTTTCTCATGTTTTTTTCCATCCTCCCTAAAACAAATACTTCCTAAGTCTATGCACACGTTATTTCTTTATGATGGTGTGATTTATGTTGATAATCTTTGTGATTCTAACATCTGTGTCTCGTTAATTTGTAAAGGCTAAGATGTGCTTGAGAGGGGAGATGGATAGAGTTTCTCATCATCTGCATATAAGCAGTGAGCAGAAGTTGGTGGAGGTTTTTTTTTTTTTTTGGGCTGAATTGGTGGGGGTTAGTTAATATTTGTGTATTACATAATAAAGTATATAAAATACTTGAGTAGTTTGCTTCTTGGTTTGTGTGCCATATGAACTGGTGATAATTAATTGAACAATGTTAGGAGCAATTTTTTTCATACTCGGGTGAAATTATAAGATCCACATGGTGGACAAGTGATTTGGTCCATCATTCCACTAAAAAACTTCCACTTGTTTAAAATTGTTAGTTATAAAAAAATTTTAAATATAAATTAATTACTGACTCAACAATTTTAAACAAGTAGAAGTTTTTTAATGGAATGGTGGACCACATCACTTGTCCACCAGAGGACTATAATTTCTCCTATTTGGGAACTTGTTGAGGTTGCAATTTGTGACTAGTGTAATACCAGTTCTACACTGATCAAACTTTAATACTACTTTTATTCTACATTAATCACAATGTTATTTGGTCTTCAATTAGATCAATTCCAGACAAAAAATAAATAGAAGGGAAAACAAGTAAATAAAAAATAGTTTGATATAAGTTGGTAAACATATGATATATATTATTTGGTCTATTTCTGTCCATTTGGTCCAAGACAACTAACTACATTTTCAATGTCCAATGAAACTTCTATATTTCTTTAATTAATAAATTTTTAATAATAATTTTATAATTTTCAACTAGTTTATTATTCAAAATATTTAGTCAATAATTAAAACTCAGCGTGAAATGAATTTACTCCATCACGTATCAAAAAAGGAAAGAAACTACACCATCATATCCATAATTTAAAAAAATGCATTCCTCCTTAAAAAGACAATGCAAACGTATAAGTGTATATTGTATACATTGATCTTTTTTTTTTTTTTTTTTTTAGAATCAAATACATTGATCATCTTAATATTAGTATTAGTACATGTAAGCTTAATATATTTAGTTGTATATCATGCTCTATGGTTACACTAATTAACCAAAGGCATGACTTTTATTAGAAAGTTCAAAAAGACTAGAAAAATGTCAAAATTAACTCAGATCAGCTTAAGAAAACTGAGAATTATTTGTTGTAATAAGCTGAAAATTATTTGGACTCAAACTTGGCATGAGACTTGAGCCAATGCCCTAATATATCTCATTAATCATTTTGGAAAAATAAAATAAAATAAAATCCTTACCAAACCATGGAAAAGCTAGAAAATGAAGTTTGAAGAACACTGAAGTCTGAACTATATCAAAGATTCAAAGTGTCAAATATATGTAATGATAAGTGTAGGGTCAGATTTTATAGCCCAAGCCCAAGAAGGTGTGGATTTGGAGCCCACTGAACCCAAAACAATAAATTTGTAGAGAGTGGGTGAAAGAGCTAGGCTAATAATGAAAATAACAGTATTAAACAGCAACGCTAATGGGAGAATTTGAATTAATATGTGCTCGGACGGATGTAAGTGTCTCGTCCGAAGAGGTGTTTTTCATTGATGAACTTAGGTTACAATTGTTGGAGCTACAGTAATGTGATTCACTCTTCTCTTTTTGATTTTTTTCTCTCTCTTTCTATCAGAGACATCTCTCTCTTATATAGTACTGCCTTTCCACATCTTCACCGTCCACTTATTCATCATCTAGGCGCCCACTTGAGTGCATGTCCCATCACACTCCCCCTTTAGCCCTGTCTGAGTGGCGGTAGCTGAGAATGCACTGTTCAGGGGTCTTCTCCACATAAATGCGGCCAGGAAGGTAGGTGCAGTGCATTAAATGCGGTGGTTGAAGTCTGTCTCCTTGATATTTCTCTGTTCCTGTTACCTTCTTGCATGTCCGAGGCTCCTTTCTCTCTTAACACTTGTCAAACAGATCACTTGAACCTCCCATACACGTGTCGGGCAAAACTTCGTCGGATCCGAGGATATCGGGCTCCTCGGACATATGAACATCTCCTCGGATAGTGCACGTATTCATCTCCAGACATTCTCCTTTTACATGGGCCTCTGACTGAGTGTTTTCATATCATCGGACGAACAGTATTTCTCATATACGGCCTTGGGCCCAATACGTTGGGTTGGGCTTTTCCTCCCCCCACAATAAGCATTAGTAATAACATTATTATGCAAATTTGGAAAAGGTTTTGAAAATAATATGGTAAAAAAAGGGAAGGTGATATTTAAGGAAAATAAGATTATATTGTCTGAAAACATATCTAAACCATACTTATATATAGGAGTAATACTTAAGTACAATACTTAGGTGTTGTTCTTTAAGTTCCCCTTTTAAGATTCTGACATGTGGATTTTTTCTCATGAGATGGAAGTGTATTTTTTAGTTAAGTAACTACATAACTGAATATTAAGAAGAGAACACAAGGAACAACACCTAAAGTACTGTACTTAAGTTTTATTCTATATATAAATTACATACTTAACTTTTGAACTCTTTGGTTTGTTCAACTTTCCGAAAGTATTTTAATCCCAATATAATGTTATTTTTAGATTTTACCAATTGAGTTAACTGGTACTTACATTATTGTATTGACCAATTAAAAACTAATTATATATAAATCCTTAGATTAATAGTTCTCTAGATATATTTAAATACATTATTGACAATTTAAACCCGAACACTTCCTAGTATATTGCGTCTAATGACAGTATCCAAACTTTACCATTAATCCATTATATAAAAGTATTTTTTATTTGGGACAATATTTATATAAATTAGGTTCTCCAATACTTCTTAATATATATATATATATATATATATATATTCAAACATTTGTTTGCGTGAATCAATAAAAAAAAAAACATTTTTATATGTTTGGATTTTTGCTGAATAGTTGTAAGTTTTATCAGTACGTTGTATATCGTGCTATTAATGCAATTAACACATACGTGACTTTATTTGCTGTTAATCGATGTTGGGCCTCAGCGTGACATCTTTTGTTCAATACCTGTATAGTTCAGATTGTTCAAGAATCTCAGCAGCTTTCTAAATTTTTGCACGGTGACAGTAAATAATGATATTTAATTTTTATCTACTTACATTTTTAAATATATTTTTCAACAAATTTTTTATTTTTTTCTTTATTTCATTTAAATATTATTTATTCATTCATTATTTATTCGTTATTTTTTTTTTTTTAACAATTACACATTTTTCAACTTTTTTTATTTAATAGCTGATTATTATAATAGAAAAAAACAATTGAAGTGTGAACAGTAAACGCTATAATATTTCTACTTGTAGAGAAATATTGTAGCAATTCTAATCTAAAAAATAGAGATGGAGAAGCTATTGGAGTAGATTTTTTGGGTGTTTTCTCTCTAAAATTGGCTTTAAATAAGCCATTAGAGATGCTCTCAGTAGTTCTATAATGGTTGTTCTGCAATTACTCTTTTTGGTTCTTTAGCGGAGATTCGCTGCAAATTAATTTTGAAAGTATGTTACATAGATTCAAAGGGGGAAAGTAAAAAAAAAAGAAAAAAAAGGAAGAAAGTGTGCTAAATATAAATTTTAAAAAGGCATATAATAATTCAATATTTTATATCTACTTACCCTTTTGCTTACATGCCAAGTAAACAAGATAAAAGTAACATCTTATATATATATATATATATATATATATTTTTTTTCCCCCCCTACAAAAAAGAAGAAGAAATAAAGTGCCCCTTTTTGGGAAATGATATTTTTCAAGGGAGAAGTCTAAAGTTTATTTTTCTCCAGTTGTGTCAGATGAAGATAGGATGTAGTTAACCCACCAATTGGGCATTCGTGAGACAAACAATTTGGGTAACTATCTTGGCTTCCCTCTTAGGCATAAAGGTAGGAATAGAAATGAGTTCCAATTTGTTATTGACAGAGTTCAGGCCAAATTAGCTGGTTGGAAAACTAACTGCTTTGCACCAGCTGGAAGACTTGTTCTCCTCGAGGCAGCGGTCATCCCCCATTGTTGAATACTACATGCAGTGCTACAAACTACCTACTAAAGTTAGTGAGCGTATTGATAAGCTCACTCGTGATTTCCTTTGGGGCTCAAATGATGATAGACGGAGACTTCACATTGTGGGGTGGGACAAAGTGACCAATCCTACTTCTATTGGGGGTCTTGGCATTTTCCAAGCAAAAGCTAGAAATGATGCCATTCTAGCTAAATTATGTTGGCGTATTGCTTCGAACCCGGATGCAGCCTGGTCTCAAATGCTATGTAAAAAATACTTGACCCCAGCCAGATTGAGTGGAAGGGGTAGAAAGTACCCTGCTTCTCGCACTTGGAAGGCTTGTAAGGTAGGAGGAGTGATTTTTAATAAAGGCCTGAAATGGGCTATCTCCAATGGTGAAGGAGTGAATGTTTGGAATGATTTTTGGCTGCCTTCGGGTTCGCTAAGAAGTCAAATTCAAGGGCCCTTAGCGGAAGGGGAGGGGAATTTTATTGTGAAGGATTTTCTGGCAGATGAGAGGAGCATTTCTTTTGTTCTCCCTGAGTTGATTGTGCAGGAAATAAGAGGCATCCCCCTTGCGCTTAATTCTGCCAGTAGAGATATCCTTATTTGGGCTTACTCAAAAGATGGCAATTTATCCTAAAGCTCAGCTTATTTGCTTGCTAAAGATTTAAACCCTCTAAACCTTGTTACTTCTAAGATGTGGGTTTGGAAAGCAAAAACCACTCCTCGCATCAAATGTTTCCTGTGGCAATGCTATCATGGTAGCATCCCCACTAAAGATGTCCTGAGTTCACGGGGTTTTAATCTTGATACTTCTTGTGAACTCTGTGGTTGTAATGCTGAAACTATTATTCATCTATTACGTGATTGTGGCGTTGCGAGGAATGTTTGGAGGAATTTGGGTATAAACGACACTAATCAGGAATTTTACAATACTTCTCTTGCTGAGTGGTTGAAGAAGAATTGCGAATCGTCTGACACATTCGCTCGACCTCGTATCCCTTGGAGTTACATATTTCCTCAAGCTATCTGGCTTATTTGGCTCCACCGGAATAATTTTGTTTTTAGGAATTAGAGAATTAATGAGTCTATCCACTTGCTGTGCATTAAGAAAGGTGTTGAGTTTTATGCTATTGTTCCTGGTATTTCAAACAAACCTCCCAGAACCCAGATTCAAATTAAATGGACTAAACCCAATCCTGATTGGGTGAAACTAAATACAGATGGGGCGGTCAGTGGTGAACCCGGCAAGGTTGGTGGGGGTGGAGTACTTCGCTGTAGCAGAGGAAATTGGGTCGCTGGTTTTTCTAGGAAACTTGGCGCGGTGTCCAGCACTATGGCTGAACTCTGGGCTTTTAAGGATGGGCTATTGCTGGCTAAACAATTAAATATCCGAAATATCAACATTGAACTGGATGCTGAATTTATTGTTCATTTACTTTCAGACCCAAATACTGTTAATCTGATGCTGGAACCTCTCTTAAATGATTGCAGGACCCTGATCAACTCGATGCCTAACTACACCGTGTCCCACATTTTTCGGGAAGCTAACAAATGTGCGAATATTATGGCTAGAATGGGAGCAGACCTTGTTTATGGCTTCCAAATTTTGTATGAACCACCGCCTGTGGTGGAAAATGCGCTAGCTTTTGACAAAACTGAGCTATTTTGTAATAGATTGGTTGTTTAATGTTATTTTCCTCCCGTTGTTTACAAAAAAAAAAAAAAAAGTTTTTTTTTTTTTTGAAAGAAACTGTATTGATTCAAAGAACCAAAATTTATACACCTCTCACTCTTTATGGAACCCATAGTAAGAATTATAAATGACCTTTTTTGTTGTTGAATTGAAATAAAGTGCATTGATTCAAAGATATAAATAACCATGGTTGCTTTAGGGATATGGATATCATGGATAACGAATATTTTAAATTTTCATATTATTATAAATTTTTCCTAGGAAGAAACACTACTATAAGTGATTAAAAAAATTTAAGGAGGTGCAAATAATATTATTTTGGAAAATAATAAAATGACATAAAAAAAATGCGAACAACATAATTAATATGTTCTTTCAAGGCCCCTAATTGATCCATAATTTTAGAATTAAACTCTAAGGCGTTGGCCTGGTGATTTATAAGGCATCTTGAGATCCCGAACCTGTGATATAGGATTTAAAACCCTATCCAGTATCTTAGAGTCACTTTAAAGATTTTCTCTTTGTAATTATATGGTGTGTGTGATGCAAGGAGATTACGTACACCTAAAGAAATAGCCTGATGCTTAAAAAAACATGTTAATCAAGGGTGTAAATAATATGATTTGGATAATTATAGAATGATAAATAAAAAAATTTCTAAAAAGAAAAAAAGAATGATAGGAAAAATAAATAAAACAAGCGATTTGGTTAATATATCCCTTTAGATCCATAATTGATTCCATCATTTTGGTATTAAACCCAAAGTGGTTGGTGATTTATAAGGCCACATGAGCTCCTTAGGGTATTGGATTCAAAATCCTTAGCCAACATCTTGAGATCACCTTAAAAGATTACTATATGCAATTACTTGATATGTGTGGGACCACAAAAAAAAAAAAAAAAAAAAAATACACACTTGTGAAAATAGTCAAGTACTAAAGTGCTTGAAATGCTTTAAACTCCCAAGCTAACCAAAAAAAAAAAAAAAAAAAATATATTAAGCAGTCATAAGCAATCCCATATTTTTGGAATTAATAGTTTTATTATTCTTAACAAGTAAAAGTATAAATTCACCATGTTGGACTCACAAGTCACATAGTCTTACATCATATATCATATATATTACATTAAAGTTAAGGTAGAGAAAAAAATTCAATTAAAATTCAAACCAGATTTTACTTGAAGTTTAATTTTACGCTGTGTATTCTTAAAAATAAAAATTGGCGCTAGAGGTGAGAATCACAATACTTTTATTTTCTTGAAATTAGTTGTTTATAGTTCGATGGTGGTATATAATAATTGAAATAAATCTCACACTCACAACAACAAATCAAATTGCAAGAAAAAAAAAACATATTCAAAAGAAGAAGAAAAACAAAAATGATTAAATCATTCTCTCAATAATTTTGTTGTGCATTGCACAAAATTACAACTAATTTATAAATAAAAAATTTGATTGTTGTAACAAACTAACAATGCACTTGAATGGATGATCATATTCATACTTATTAAAAAAAAAATCATATTCATAAAATAATATACTATATAATACAAAATTTTCACAATCAATTAAATAAACATGAATGCCAAAGTTTTTGTAGCTGAATTGACACCTCCTCATGCACAAAGTGCTTGGGGGTCTAGGAGGGAAGGTTCGAGCTGCGGGTTAGCAGCATATTATAATTATCTAAAAAAAAAAAATTAAATAAACATGAATCACTTCTAAAAAAAAAAATTATATGAAATATGCGTGGATTAGATACAATACAAATCTTCTACCAAGGTCGGTGCAGCGAGATTTCCGTACAACTGGGCTAGTTATCAGAATCAACGGCCCATATTCACCCTCTCCAACACTACCGCACGATCCAACAAAGAAGACCACAATTTGAACGGCACAGATTCCACGAGTGCCCACCACTAAACATGCGTGCACAGAATTTATTATTCGACTAGAAGCACATTATACTATCCCCCCATATGTTTCCTATATAATCAGAATTCTAAAAAAGCATCCCATCGAAACCTTATATAAAATGCAAACAGTGATTTTTCATTTATCTCTTTCAGACTCTTTTGTTTTTCTTCTTTTCTCTCTCTCTGATTGTTAGGGTTTTTGCTGTAATCCTCGTCCGTACACACCAACCAAGAAACTCACAGGTATGTTCGTCACGATAATCGATTTCTTCGACCTCTTAGTTCTAGCATTGTTTCCAATCGATCATTGTTTTTCGCTGTTCCAGCTCGTTTTTTTCTCGGTTCAGATTTTGTTTGGCTTCTGATCAATCGCATTCGAATTTCGAAGCGTTTTGGTACTGGCTTCGTTAATTTTCATATTGCAAAATCCTTAGGTTTTATTTATTTATTTAATTTATTTTTGTAGCGAAATGATTTCGAAGAATTCGTTATATTTATTAGGAATTAGATTAAGCTGTTTTGGTATGATTTCCTTGTTGTTGGTTTTCGAAATACATCTTTGTATGTAAATTTATTTGATTTTCTCTGCAACTGAGCAAAATTATTTGATAATCTTTAGGATTAGGGTTTCACACCATCACTCTCTTGAAGTCCGATGTAATTTTAGGTCACATATGTGGCTTTCTGTGTGTTTATGTGAATGTAAATTTTGTTTATTTATTTATCGCTGTTATAGGTTTTGTGATTAATTTTGGCTTTGATTGTAGATTTGAGAGTGCTTGCGTTCGCTACAATGGAGCGCAAGATTATTGAGTTGGACCAAGGTTGGGAGTATATGGAGAAGGGGATTATGAAGTTGAAGAGGATTCTGGAAGGGTTGCCGGAGCCTCCGTTCAGCTCGGAGGAGTACATGATGCTTTATACGTATCCTTGTTTTTAATTTTCCAATTGAGTTTGTGCATATGATATGATCTTTGTTTTTTTAACTTTTGTTATGTGAAGTTTTTGTGTTGGTGTGTTATTGCCTTAATTTCGAGCACAGAACTATCTACAACATGTGTACGCAGAAACCCCCCCACGATTACTCTCAACAGCTTTACGACAAGTATCGCGAGGCATTTGAGGAGTACATTACTAAGACGGTGAGGGATATTGTTGGAATAGGAGTTGTGAATTGTGATTGTTGCGAAACTGATTAATCCTTTGGTTGTATCACTTCTTGTCTTTCAATACTGTACCTGCTATTGGAGTCTATTTCTTTTCTGTTTTCTTTACTTGATATCCTCCCTTTTTGGGTTTCATTTATTTATCAGGTGTTGCCGTCTCTAAAAGAGAAGCATGATGAATTCATGCTGAGGGAGCTGGTGAGAAGATGGTTAAACCACAAGGTTATGGTGAGGTGGCTGTCACGCTTCTTCCATTACCTTGATCGATATTTCATTGCAAGGAGGTCACTTCCTGCTCTTAATGAAGTTGGACTAACCTGCTTCCGTGATCTGGTTTGTTACAAGTCCCTCTAATGGAACCTTATTTGGCTATTTTATGAGGTTTACTTGTAGACAACATTTCTTACAACCTTTCATATGATTCCCTTATTTGGCTATTTTTTCAAATTCAGGTTTATCAAGAGGTAAAAGCTAATGCCAGAGATGCTGTAATTAATCTAGTAAGTTCATTGCTCCTCAATGCTGGATTCCTTTAAGTTTTACATATTGTCATTTGTAAGAGTTGGCTAACGAATTGTTGTGGACCATCAGATTGATAAAGAACGTGAAGGAGAGCAGATTGACAGAGCATTGTTGAAGAATGTTATCGATATCTTTGTCGAAATTGGAATGGGACAGATGGAGCTTTACGAACTGGATTTTGAAGCACAGATGCTTCTAGACTCTGGTGCTTACTATTCTCGTAAAGCATCAAACTGGATTGTGGATGATTCTTGTCCTGATTACATGTTGAAGGCAAGTCTATGCACACAATGTTCTTTATTATAGTGTTGTTTATGTTGATAACCTCTGTGATTCTAACAACTATCATCTTATTCATTTGCATAGGCTGAGGAGTGCTTGAAAAGGGAGAGGGACAGGGTTTCTCATTATCTGCATATAAGCAGTGAGCAGAAATTGGTGGAGGTTAGTTAATGTTTACGAATATTATATGATAAATATTAGATCCTGGAATAGCTGGCATTTTTGTTTGTGATTTATGGAGTAGTGATATTTTATTTACCGACACTCCTGCTTCCAGAAAAAGATAATGTATGGAGTGGTGTTACTGTATATAGCGACACTTCTCCTTTGGGGGGAGGGGGAGGGGGAGATGACCTATGAAGCTGGTGTTATTCAATGAAAACACTAAGGCCTCAAATTGATTTGGTGACTGTTCATTTATCAATTATAAAATATAAAAGAGGTAAGTTAAATGAAGGAGCAATATGAAATTCTTGGAAATGTTTATTAGTATGCATTTGTTATCTCTTCAAAAAGATGTCCTCCCAATGTTGAGATAATAATATAGAAATGAACCTGTGTGCAAAACAAATACCTCAGATATAATGTTAGATATGGCACGATTTGTGACTATCCAAGTGCCCCATATCTATATTGAAGTTTCGTTTTTTGGCTGTTTAAAGCGCCTAGGAAGGAAAATTCTACCAGCAGAAAGTACTTTCATCTCATTAGTTGGTAGTTATGATACATTACCATTACTTTCTGATGAAGATTATCTGCAGCTGTTGTCTTTTTTATTTAAAGCTTCATGTTTGGTCTGTAGAAAGTGCAACATGAATTGTTGGTGGTATATTCACCACAATTGCTTGAGAAGGAGCATTCTGGATGTCGTGCTTTGCTGAGAGATGATAAGGTACTTCTCTCTGAATCTTGTGCTAGGCAATATTCCTTTCTCTGTTTTTGTTTTGGAAATGTTATTTTTTTGGTTTTTCGTTTTCCTTCTGTTTTGTTATATCATTAATGCTTTATCTATTCTGTTTACCTTGCTGTTAAAGGTGGATGATCTTTCTAGAATGTATAGACTGTACCATAAAATCTCTAAGGGCCTGGATCCTGTTTCTAATATATTCAAGCAGGTAATTTGTTTCCTGCTTACATTTATTTTTATAACCACAAGGACATGTAGATGTTCATTTGTTTATACATTAGTACTAATACTTTTTTGATGTTTTCCCTGTTGTAGCATGTTACTGCTGAAGGTACAGCCCTGGTGCAACAGGCTGAGGATGCTGCAAGTAGTCAGGTTAATTCTATTCTCTTTAAGTGCAGTTCTCTGTTCTTATTTTATTAAGACATTTTTTTTCCTATAAAAGAAATTGCGTTTCTTGGCATAATGGCTTGCAAGTTTTGTATTCCTTTTACTATCTACTCAATGTGCAAATTGCCTGGTGCACATGTTGGTGGATATTCTTGGGGCTTATATTTGTATTAAACAGAGGATAATTCTACTAATGGAAGCTCCAATCTTCTATGTTGTTTTGTCTTCTTAATAGAGTGAGGATGAATGGACTGAAATTGAGGCTCAATTGGTGTATAAATTTTATTACAGATTTTTTTTTTTTTTGGCTTAAGTTGATTCATAATTTGTATTTTCCTGGTAATGTATGATATAACCAGTTTATGTATGTACGAATGAACAATCAATGTTTGTTGCTACTTTTTATGCTGCAAAATTGGACACCTTGTATTCTAACAGAAATGCCATGCATTATCACAGATCTCAGGAACTCTCTAGTTGCAAATATCACTTTGCTCACTGGTCCCTCTGATTGGTTTAGGACTTAAGCATCCATGCCTTTTGAAACGGTAGTTTAATTGGCTGAATTGTGTGTGTATATATATATATATTTATTTGAAGATAATATATTTGGCAGCGCTGGGAAAAGAATGAATGTCAAATAATAGGTTGCCATACAGGCATGGAATTTTACAGTACATAATTGTTGTTGAATGTTCATTCTTCAAGAAGGTCCAACAGATCTTGGAACTAGAAAGCTTATGTTTATTCTTGTAGTCTGTATGTGTAGTTTGTTATGTGCAATTTGTTCTACCCGCAAATGTGGGGTTGTTAAACAAATGTTTGCCACAGCCCTGGAGTTCTACTGGACATACAGGTGCTGTTACGTTTTATTGTATAAGTGACACAAGTGCCGTTTCATGTGAATTATATATTTATTTTTTTGATTGGTAAGTTACTCAACACTCAATGAGTCTCGAACCATGACCTTACCCTCCACCTCATTGTTATGGAACGAGGAAGTGTCATTTGAGTTAGAGCTCGCTGGTTACATTTAAGTTCTTTATTGAGTTTTAGATCTTGGATTAGAAATCTTATGTTCCTTTGTAGTTTATTGGAGAAATTTATTGATTTGTGTTATGCATAACTTCAAGTACTTACAAAGTAAGTACATAGAGAACAGAAGAATAAGAGACCAATTATTGTAACATTGAATGAAATAACATGATTGGTGAGCAATGCTAAATTTTCCTATCATGATTTTTGTTTTGCAGATTTTGTGGTAGCTTATTTTGGCATTTAATTATGATCCTGTATTGGTAGCATATGTTCATTATATTTTGTCATATGGTGCATAATGAATTTTTTTTTTTTTTTTGTTAGATTTATTGATACTAGTTGCTACTTTATCATTTTGTTTTTGTTATTGGTTTGGTTTCTCCTTCGCTGGTTATGGTGGGATAAGTTTTGTAAAATAAGTTTATCAGTTTTATAGTTGGAGTGTGTTTGGCTTTGGTTGTTTTTGTCTATTTGCTTTTTGTCTCAGCTTTTTTGCAAATAATCTAACTTTTGGCATTTAGGAAATAAGCTAGCTTTAAGCTTTTAGTCACACTATGCAAATAAGCTACCGTAAATAAGCTGTTCCCAAACATACTCTTAACTCTGCTATTAGATTTTTGGCTTTCCATATCTGTTTTTTATTTCTTAATTTTGGTTCTTATTCTTAATTACCATGTTTCTACAGGCTGCAAATGGGGCTGGTGTGCAGGAACAGGTAATTCTTCGACCTACACATTTTGAATTTTTATGAATGGTAAGGGAGGTTAAAGATTGATTTAATTCTGTGGCCTTCAGGTCCTCGTCCGAAAAATAATTGAGCTGCACGATAAGTATATGGCATATGTGAATGATTGCTTTTTGAACCACAGTTTGTTTCACAAGGTATGTGCTGAAAAATACTAGTTTTTTAGATTGCCTTGTTACTCTGTGTCTTCTTCTAAACTATTAATCTTTTTGAGTGTTCAATAGGCCCTGAAGGAGGCTTTTGAGGTATTTTGCAACAAAACTGTTGCTGGCAGTTCAAGTGCAGAACTACTTGCTACGTTCTGTGATAATATCCTCAAGAAGGGTGGGAGTGAGAAGCTGAGTGATGAAGCCATAGAGGAAACACTCGAGAAGGTAGCAATATAAATTTCTATGTTATATTGATGACAATTACATATTGCTGGTGTTGGCACTAGAATTAATCTATGCTATTGATTTCTGCAGGTCGTGAAGTTGCTTGCATATATTAGCGACAAAGACCTCTTTGCAGAATTCTACCGGTAAGCCCTAAGTCTTTAGTAAGTTAGAATTTTTGTATTTAGTTGTCTATTTTAAATTCATTGCTGATTTTATGTCTTCTGTCTCTGCAGGAAAAAGCTTGCTCGTCGACTACTTTTTGATCGTAGTGCTAATGAAGACCATGAAAAGAGTATACTAACCAAGCTGAAACAGCAGTGTGGTGCACAATTTACATCAAAGATGGAGGGAATGGTGAGTTTGTCATGATAATTTGGTCTAAATTTTGTATCTGTTGACATTATTGTGCTGTCAGTTAAGATTATGTTTTGCATTTCTTTATTTACATTTATTTTTTGGGTTCCAGGTCACAGATTTGACATTAGCACGGGAAAATCAGACCAACTTTGAGGAATATCTTCGTAATAACACGAATGTAAACCCTGGAATTGATTTGACGGTTACTGTCCTTACTACTGGGTTCTGGCCAAGTTATAAATCATTTGATCTCAGCCTCCCTCCTGAGATGGTAACATTTACTTAGAGAACGGGCTTGTTTAAATTTTCAGCACTAACAGTAGTTCTGCAATATAGTAGGAGGTTTTGTAGTATTTTATTATATTATTTAATGCATTTGTGACAGGTAAGGTGTGTGGAGGTTTTCAAGGGATTCTATGAAACAAGAACAAAGCACAGAAAACTTACATGGATTTACTCATTGGGCACTTGCAACATAAATGGGAAGTTTGATTCAAAACCCATTGAACTGATTGTGTCAACCTATCAGGTAATTGTATTTGCAAAACCTTGCTGCTTAATTTTGGGGTTGGAACCGGGTTACTGGATTGCTGACACGTGGATTGTGTTATGTATCTGTTGACTATTTTACAGG
Organism: Quercus aquifolioides; assembly: GCA_019022515.1. NCBI lineage: Eukaryota > Viridiplantae > Streptophyta > Magnoliopsida > Fagales > Fagaceae > Quercus > Quercus aquifolioides. Next base: position 34,133,163 of record CM032336.1, read on the forward strand.
CTGCCGCCCTGCTGCTATTCAATAATTCTGATAGATTGAGCTATTCAGAAATTATGACTCAGTTGAACTTGACCCATGATGATGTGGTTAGATTGCTCCATTCTTTGTCCTGTGCCAAGTATAAGATCCTGACTAAGGAGCCAAACACAAGGACTGTCTCGACGACAGACAACTTTGAGTTCAATTCCAAGTTCACAGACAGAATGAGGAGGATTAAGGTATTCAGCATTCTCACTCTTAATTTATAACTTAATCTTCCCTACTGCCTTCCTCACACCCCCCCCACCCCAATTGGGAAACTCCTTTTTATTTTATTTATTTTTTTATTGTTTCCTTTGTATTAGAAATGATAATCTTTTAAAAATCTTTCAATTGTAGATACCTCTCCCACCTGTGGATGAGAGGAGGAAAGTAATTGAAGATGTTGACAAGGACAGGCGATATGCTATTGATGCTGCAATTGTTCGCATTATGAAGTCTCGGAAAGTTTTGGGTCACCAACAGTTGGTTATGGAGTGCGTTGAGCAGTTGGGCCGTATGTTTAAGGTCTCTCTCTCTCTCTCTCTCTCTCTCTCTCATATGTATATATGTGTGTGTGTGTGTGTTGTTTTTGTATGATGTTAAATTTGAAAATTGCTAAAATTTGTCCATGGAAGTTATTTTTAAAATATTATAGTGATGGTGCAAACCCCAATTGCTGTTTCCAATCTTGACACTATATAATTCTTATTTAATTATTATAACGTTCGTGAAATTTCTGTAATGAACTAGAATTAGCCACCTGCTACTGAAACCTAAGTCATAAGATATTAGTGTTAGGTAGTTGGCATTCTTGTTTTACCTTAAAGAATTTTCTCAGAAAGATTGGCCAAACCATTGAACTCTTGACCATAAGATACAAACAATTTATTTAGTTGTCATTCTTCAAGTCTATTGTAGCATGCATCTTAGTTTTGTGTAGGGTGTAAACTACAACTTCTTTAGTTTATTTTGGTTAACATACACATGGTAAGAATAGTTTCAGGGGCAATTGGTTATAAACTGAAATGTAACTGAAGTGTTGGGAAGTTGTCTAGAAATTTCAGATGATGCCATTTATTTTATGTTATTTTCCTGGTTATCATCACTATACTAATCCAATGCATTAATGGATGGAAATGTGCAGCCTGATATCAAAGCAATAAAGAAGAGAATTGAAGATTTGATCACCCGTGACTATCTGGAGAGAGACAAGGAAAACCCAAACATGTTTAAATACTTGGCATGATTGCAAAGCTCGACCTGCTGGTGTTAAAGCACGGTGGAGTGTTGGGGGCCATGGAATGATGTTTTTATATGGAAGTTTGGACAGTATTAACTTCCATTACAAATTTCTGTAAATGCTTCTTTTTGTTACAGCTTGCTGTGTCTATTAGTATTAGGAAGTTTTAAGTCCAGGGAGTAGAGAATTTTTGTGCACTACACCTTAAGAGCAAATATATTTGTTGGATTGACCTACGTGACCACCTTTAGTCAAGAAGAATTAATACACGTCGATTTTTAAGATCTTAAAACTGCCTGTTGATAAACTGAGTTGCATATTTACTTCATTTTTCAGAAGATGCTATTGGTGTTTTGGCTACCCAGTTTTTCTGATGTTTCAGCCTTAAACCACGCGCTTATTACCAATTTGATGTGCTGGCATCCTGAAGATGACATTGATGTTAAAGGTTCTTGATGTTTAATGCTGTGAGACTTTCAGAGAATGGGGATTGGTGCATAAGTCACATATCATGTTGGTTTTTGGGACTTGTGTTCTGACTGAACTGACAAGTTATGGTTGGTGGGAACGTGAGTTTAGAACTCCCTGTCACTTTTGCATCTACTAGACGTGCAATATTACCAGTTAACGTGTAGGTTTCTTGGTGCTGCTATGGAACAGAATGATATTTTGAATTAGTTACCGTCATTGTTACTTTTATCCTGGTGGGTCATGACTCATGAGCAGTACCCAGATGGTGTAAGCTACGACTCTGTAAATCAGATGACTGAGAAAAATAGACTGAAGCTTTTCCTAACCTATGGTAACGGCTACTATCCAGGACAAGAAAGTATAAATCTATTCCAACGTTCTGGCAATTGTAGCAATTAGCCATCGGGGTTCAACCCGGATTGAGGCCACTGGATATATCCGAGATGACTTGATGCTATGCTATGCAGGAATAAAGATCAGTGCAAGAAATCCGGCTGTTGTACTTTGAAAGCCTGCTGCTCTGATGCTGCTTTCAGATGAAGGATTTGAAACGTTCTCAAAATTCTTCATCCAAACACAGACTTGTTTGGTATCTGACTATCTATAGAACAAAAATCACACAGCACTATGGTGATTCTTGGTCCGTCGAATGACCCAAACCAAATTACATATAAAACAAAAATCAACACTACCGCGTTGTTATGCAAGCCCTGCATAATTCCCCTTTGTTAAAGAAATTATACTGCTATAAAGGTTTTTCACAAGACCTGGAAGAAGATTTATGCAGCAAAAAGGCGACTGCAAGAACAAAATAGGAACAAGTAGCAGAGACAACAGTAACTAGTATTGTTCAAAATGATGTGAAAATTACGGTTTAAAAAGTATTGTGAAAATACGCGTTTGAAGTACTTGTAATGCAAAAAATGTGTATGCATTTTATTTTATTAATATTTGGTAGAGGACATAGAATTTTCCACTCTATTTCCGGTTAGTCTTCTTTGGTTCTTTTCCTTCCTCTTCAGAAAATTTCTTTCTCCTCTTAAAAAAAAAAAAAAAAAAAAAAAACCACAATCATTTGCTAAAAAAAAACCCAGGAACCCACTCTCATTACTCTTCTTAAAAATTAAAGAATCCTTTGCAAAAAAAAAAAAAAAAAAAAAGAAAAAAAAGGAAGAGAGATTGAGAGAGAGAGATGAAGAAATTTGGGTTTGTGTTTTTTCTAATCAGTGATGTTGGATTTTCTTTGATCTACTTTGGCTTTTCCCTATGATTTTGCAGTGATTTGGAGAGAGAGAGAGAGAGAGAGAGAGAGAGAGAAGTAATGGAGGTGAAGAGAAAGATGAAGAAATCTGAAAGTGAAAAGAGAATTTTCCATATGATTTTGTTATGATTTGAAGAGAGAGAGATGAGATGAGAAGTAATGGAGGTGAAGAGAGAGAGAGAAAGAAATCTGAAAGTGAAGAGGGAAGGAAGCGTGGAAGAGAAGGGAGAAAAAGAAAAAAAAAAAAAAAAAAGAACAAGAAAAGATGAGGTGTGCTGCGTCAGCGTGTGAGAGAGAATTGTAATTAGGTTTTATCAAGTGAGTTCTACACTTTTTTAAATATTTACAAAAATGCCATTAAACAATGTTATTTGAAAACTAAAAACTTGTATAAATGAGTTCTCTAAATACTGTGTTTAAATACTCTAAATTGAGAATTGTGACTCAAACATTCCAAAAAATACTCCTACCAAACACGTTATTTTTTTTTTGGGCCCACAATTTTCAGTGTTTAGGCACACCCTGTTTGGTAAGCAATTCCAAACAATTTTCAGTGTTTAAACACTGAAAACTATTGTTTGGAACCACTTTTACTAAGCAGGCCCTAAGCACCCGGAAGTTGGTTCTCAATATCCTAACCAAGCCACTTGTCAGGGCAAAGAATATGGGGAAAGGAAACATTCAAAACTCAATCTTAAACCCCAATGAGCAATAATAAGGATAAAGTTTAGGCACAGTTTTTTAAGGGTGGTGTTCCTCGGGTTTCCCAATTAAATTCTGCATTGGTCAATATACCACAATTGTATTTAATTGTCCTTAGGGAAAGATAGCTCGTTATGTGTTGTATTGGGTAATACAGTCATGTGGTTAAATTTTATTGGAAAAAAAATAAGGTACAACACCGAAATAGTTTGAATTTTGCCCGAGCAATAATATCTTCCACCCCTTCTGTTCTGTGGCACGTCCCCTCTTCCAAGAAGAGAAGAAAAAAGATGGAGAAAGGAAAAGTATAACAGGTTTTGTGCTTGTTTAACCTTCACAGCCCTTAATCATGTCATTAGTCAAGGAAAATTATCGAAAAAATTCGAACAAAAAAAGATTTCAAAATTTTATTATGAAGAATTGGATAAATGGTGCTACAATTGTACAGGTGTAAGAATAGGTACTTGGTAAGCAGGTATGGAGGGGTCAAAAATCTCATCCGTTTACAGAGCAACTAGAAATAAAAAAGAAAAACTATACTGGATTTTGTCTAGGGGATCAAAAAGGCAAGTTCTCCACTGCAGTCAGTAACCCATTAGCCATCCGTGATGCCACTGTGACTGCCCCAATTGCTTAACCTACAACCAAAAAAATGCAATTAAGTAGCAATCAAGCTAACTCTTAATGCATAAAAATAGAAGACCCAATACAACATATTAACCACCAGCCTATTCCCACAACTGCTAGTTATAATTATGGATCAGGATTAGAAATATTTTTAAACATATGGTAGATGTCTTAGTATCTTGAGCATGCACCAACACAAGCCACTTTTTACCATTGGACACATGACCATCCCTTGCTTCTAAGAACGCTATCAGTTGTGATGCCAGAATGTTTTAAACACTGCCAGAAAGTAAGACTGAGCATAAAGTGTCGGCTTCGGTTTCAATAATAGCCAGTTAACTACAGAAGAATTTCTCTCATGGATGGTTAAAAAAAGACGTACGCTATATCAAGCTTTCAAGAGAGTGGCTGGCTCATGAATAAATATTATAATATCATTAAGAAATTAGAAGTACCATATTACTCTTGCTAATACATACCTTTCTTGACACTAATCCATTGGGAGGAAATTACCATTTCATTGACATATAAATTGAAGTTCTATATCTCCATTTAGTTTAATGAGGTAGTGTAATGAGTAACTTACCTGTAAGATGCAAATGTGCTATAACTGATGGTATGGAATTACAATCCCTTCCGCCCTTTTGAAAAAAAAGCTTAAGCTATTCTTGGTATGAAACATAAATCAATGGTTCACATATTTACATGGACAGCCTGTCAATCGAGAAAATAAAATGAGTTAGAGGTGAATGTAGAACGGTATGGTCAAATCATTTTTTTTTTCCAAATCAGAGTGCCACAAACCTTTAAGGAAAATAATCTGGAAATACTGTTCTGGTAGTTTACACGGTTATTACTGTAATTTATTTTCTGCTATAATTTTTTTTCTGACTTATTCTTGCTTGTATCTATCAACAAAAAAGAGAAACTTGTTCCCACCTACAATAAGAAAACTATTGAAGACCACCTGCACATATGAAAAAAATCAAGTCAGAAAGAAACAAAAAAATGATGGAAAAGAAAGGAGTGATGTAAATAAAGTAGCCTACCTGAGACTGCCATTTCTTTTATGCTCTTTACATAATTTTTGAAGTGTCTGCAGGTAAATCAATATTGCAAAGTTCATGCACATGCTGGCAGCTCATCCTTAAGTTGTCTCCAAATAAAGTAAATATCAAATACCCCACAGCTATTATATCTTGAACCACAATCCCCAAGGCTCATATATCCACATACATCTAACATCTCAGAATCATTTTGGCCAAAGATTTAATTGGTAACAGATCACTCTTCCTGAATTTGTCCCTTGTTCAATTCCGAAAGCAGATGCAGCCCCTTAAAAATACATTGAAGATGCCATTATTCATCTTGTATTTCAAACATGTACAGAGAGCACTAACTTCACAAGTTGGTGATGACCAGCCTCTCAACAGAACCATCATGCAGTGTGGCAGAGAGATCCAGGTCAACCCTCTTTTCTTTTGTTCCTTAAAGGCTTATACACAGAATATACAAACCCAAATAACTTTCTTTCAGGGTCGAATTGTCTCCACAACAACTTTCAATTCCTTCAACGGCTAATGGTTTCCATTGCAAGCTTTACCAAACGTAGTAATCCCTCTACATCATGGAAGTTAAAATCAAGAGCCCTTTTAATGGAAGATATACTCTCCCCATTCTTGGTCTCACCCAAGCTTACATTAGCAGCTGCAAAAGCAATCCGCGATTTCCTTGAGGCTTCCATTGCTAAATTTACATCTCGTGCCTGCATATAATCACATTTGATCATGTAATGCTCATATGTAATATAGTGCATGGTGTAGAACAGCATCCTAGTAGATATAATAGCCATTCTATTATAGAAAAGATCATAAATTATTAATATTTTATACACACAATCTGATTCATTAAAAAAAAAAAAAAAACCATTTTGATATGTATGTTATAAGTGTATCATAATGTTAGTCTTATCATATGAGACAATGTACATATCTTATGATAGGGGGTATGTATCAGCCAATTCACTCAACAAGCTTGATTTACATCACTTTTATTCTCCTTTTTTTTTTTAATACTTTAAATTGTTTCTTAAAAAGAATCTAATTTAACTGTTAAAGTTGGGACATTAGAATGTTCATTGTTAGTTGCACATAGGATTTCTAAATTTAATATATGCTTAACTGTACAATTAAAAATGGTTGAGAGGTGTCATAAAGGAAAAAAGCTAGAGAAGTGTAAAACTGAAACATGTTGTACATGTTATTATAAGTAGTAGAAGATACATAACATATATTTAAAGAGCAACACATAATAAGTCATGTGATGTTATTAATCCAATGAGTATTATGTCATTGTCATCATATAGATGCGTTTATAACATATATACACTTGGTTCAAATTACATTTGATATAACTTTAAGCAATGTTAAACCTTTGATTCTTTTTATCGAATTTGTATTTTGAAAAATTCACCGTTGGATTACATTTTCTTTTTACACCCTCCATCCTTGCCAAATTTTAAATCAATCAAAGATCAATAGCTATATCGTCTATAATCACATTTGATCATGTAATGCTCATATGTAATATAGTGCATGGTGTAGAACAGCATCCTAGTAGATATAATAGCCATTCTATTATAGGAAAGATCATAAATTATTAATATTTTATACACAATCTGATTCATTAAAAAAAAAAAAAAACCATTTTCATATGTATGTTATAAGTGTATCATAGTGTTAGTCTTATCATATGAGACAATGTACATATCTTATGATAGGGTGTATGTTATGAGTGTATCATAATGTTAGTCTTATCATATGATACAATGTACATATCTTATGATATGGTGTATGTATCAGCCAATTCACTCAACAAGCTTGATTTACATCACTTTTATTCTCCTTTTTTTTTTTTAATACTTTAAATTATTTCTTAAAAAGAATCTAATTTAACTGTTAAAGTTGGGACATTAGAATGTTCATTGTTAGTTGCACATAGGATTTCTAAATTTAATATATGCTTAACTGTACAATTAAAAATGGTTGAGAGGTGTCATAAGGGAAAAAAGGTGGAGAAGTGTAAAACTGGAACATGTTGTACATGTTATTATAAGTAGTAGAAGATACATAACATATATTTAAAGAGCAACACATAATAAGTCACGTGATGTTATTAATCCAATGAGTATTATGTCATTGTCATCATATAGATGCGTTTATAATATATATACACTTGGTTCAAATTACATTTGATATAACTTTAAGCAATGTTAAACCTTTGATTCTTTTTATTGAATTTGTATTTTGAAAAATTCACCGTTGGATTACATTTTCTTCTTACACCCTCCATCCTTGCCAAATTTTAAATCAATCAAAGATCAATAGCTATATCGTCTATAAAATGTTTAATTTTAAAGCTTTTTGTAACTTAAAATTTTGCATAAAATATGAGTTTATGGATTAAATAGTAAATAGCATTTGATTAATTCATACGTTAGAATGCGTGTTAAGAATAAAGAGAAAATGTAATCCAATGGTGGGATTTTCAAAATATTTATCCAATAAAAATTTATTAGGTTGTGTAACATCAAGAAAAAGTTATACATAGCGTAGCTTCATCTTGACACGTGCACACACACGCACAGAATTGTGAAAACTGAAATTTTTTAATATTTTCTTTAATGAATTATCACATAATTGACAAAAAAGAGAGTAAAATGTCCAATATGAAGCTCCAAAAGAATATAATAGATGCTAAAAATAATGAGTAAAAGGAGAAGGCAACATGAATGCTTTATTTTCATTATATATGTATATAATTATCCTATAAAAACAGGGATGGACCCAGGATTTCAAATTAGGGGGCTAGAGTATAAGGAAAAAAAAATGTGCTCTATCCACAACATTTTCACAACACTGTCACACAAAATCCTAGATGGTTAGTTGTTACTGTCTCTAATTTGAACCCATTACTAAAATTACTTTTTTTACCCACCAATAATACCTAGTAACAACTTGCCACTACAGCTTATCTGTTGTTAAGATGTTGTGAAAATGTTGTGAACACAGTATTTCTAAAATAAAAATATTAAAAAATAAGCATCCATATCTTTTGGGCACTGAGGTTTTACATGAGTTTGGGTTGGACTAGATTGGGCTGATGATTTTGCAGGGGAGAGGGGCCAAGGTACACAGAAGAGGGGCCTAAATATATATATATATATATATATATATTGCTGAAAATATGCCTAATATATATATTTTTTTCTTAAGCCCAGGGAGCCGGGCCCCTTTGGGCCCCTCCTGGGTCTGTTTCTGTATAAAAACTAAAAAAGATATAATATTTTATTAATTTTAAATGTGTCTGTGTATCTTTTTTTTTTAATGAATAATTAAGATAATGTGTTTGTGCATCTTACGATATACATTGTAAAAAAATTAAAATTGATTCTTGATATAAGCTATTAACTTGATCGTGGTTCAGATGCATGTTATGCTGTCCATCCATGCAGCACTGGGCACATAGTGAACACACAAAAACAGCAAGATGTTTTTGCATTGAGGGTAATGAATATTCTGCAACAATTAAATTTTATGCACAAGATTAATGTTCACTTACAAAACTAAGTAATCTTGTGAAGTTGCTACGATTTCGTGCAGCAATGACATGGTTTCCAGCAACTTGGGGAGAACCAATGCCCTTGGACAAGGTAAGCTTGTCCACTGTGGTTGAGTTGTTTAAGTTGTCCAGATCAGAGGCAGATGAAGAAGGAGACTCACCTGAATAATGCAACAAGAGGAATGACATCAGGTAACAACAAGATGTTACTAAAAGTCTCCTTTAGCATCAGTTCAGTGAAATGTATAACGATTTAAAAAAGCTTGCTAAAGGAATAGAAAACAAGCATTTACATGACAAAAAGAAACTGGGGGGGGGGGGGGGGTGTAAAATAATAGTGACAGCTACAATTAGAGCAACCCTTGTGGCCCTTGTCAGAAGCTCTGTTTTCAAATGTGGAGTTTTAGGGAAGTAAAATAATGCATGTACCACTCCACCAATTAGACAAGCCAAATTTACAAAAAGTATTCTTGCCAAAAAGAGCGAGGTAGCATGTGTGCCTTTATCAAATTGGAATTTTCAAGGATATTAGTCATTGGATCATTTATACTACTCTATCATACAGTTACTCTAGTGCATAAAATTGTGTGTGAAATATACTTCAAGTTGTGGAGAGCTTGGGATTTCAAGCTACAAGGAGCTCATAGCATAGTAACTTTAAGACAAATAATAACCAACGGACAATTTATTTCCACAAATAACTGACAGCTTTACTAGATCATGACATTTATTTAAATTACCAGAAGGAATCATTTGTAGAGCCATCTGCAACTCATGGCGGTCTCTGCTTGCACTAACATGTGAGAAATTTATTACCCTCATATAAGCCACCTCCATGCATTTGTAGGCCAGAGAAGCAGTAGCCATGTCTTTGGATTTCTCAAATTCACGGGCACAAAACCTATTTGATATAACAGATAATCAAAAGGACAGCGGCACAAAAACTCCAAATGCCCATCCAAATTCCACAAAAATCAACACATTTAGAACAAGATTAATAGTAAGACAACGAAGTTCCAGATAGCAGCAACATTATTTGCATCATTCAATTTAAAAAGGCAATAACCAAATGAAAAGACGGTTGAGAAAGCTTCACTAAGAATGAAGATATCCATAGAGATGAATCCCAAATTCTGAGAGACAATATCCTTAGTTTACAATTTCAACATACCCCCAAAAACCTCACGTCAAACTCCTCCTATATTGGGTCAGGTCCCAAATCTGACCCACAATCGGCATGGTGAGTGAACACATGCAAGGGATACAACTCAAAAAGGATGCGGTTCAAAATACCATGAATGACAAGGCTCAATCCATTAAGAATTTTTTTTAAGGCACAAAAAACTGACAAGGAAAAAGCCATGAACAGTTTTGACAAAGTTTGAGTGATGTCACAATCAAGGGAAGAGCCAGGAGGGGGATTCCAAAGGGAGGAAAAACTATATAAAATAAAGGGTAGGGGAAAAATAGGAAAATAAAGAAACGAGCATTATTGAAGATAAAAATAAAAAAAATTTACTGTTACCTTTTAAAAGTGATAAAAAGAATGTAATCATCTATTCTTCATCATAAAAATTAGTGTATAAGGAATGAAATATTATATACTAAAATCCAGAAATTAATTACATTTACAAGTAAAACTCTAAAGTTCAAAAGTTTTAGGCGTGTTTACACAGTTTAAAATTGTTATAGTTTGATCATTTTATGAGTTTTAACAGAAAGTCACTTGAGCCATACTTGAGGTCTATCTAATTACTAAAATCATTCCAAAATGGGAATTATAAGTGGTTTTTTAATTATGAAAAATTGCAACACAACTATCATATATAAAAAACCCCTTACAAATCAACACAATATAATGGATACACTATCATTTATGGGTTTTCTGATATTAAAAATACCGTTTAATATTGTTTTCTGATAATCAATATTCCCTTTTTCATCAATTCTGTAAGAGTTAAACCCTTTTGAGCCATTAGAATATCCAGACTCATTTATTCCCTTTGAATAGGGGATGTAGCAATATCTCTTGGATTTATTAGTCTAAGCAGGAGACAATATACTTTGATGTTATTGATTATTCTTTGATTTAAAGAATCATCCCATCTCAAAGGCATTTTGTTGTCCAAGTTGATCTTAAGCACCATACATACATGCATGCATATGCATGTGTGTGTGTTGCGCGCATGTGTATTTGCATATGCCTATGTGCACCTAGAGACATGAGTTATAAATTTGCCCCCCTAAAGTCAAATATTGACTCCGCCGCTAGTCAATGTTAGAATAACAGTTAAGTGATAATTTCACTCTTTTCTATTAGCTTAAGCTTTCGTGACAACTAGTATTTAAGAAAGCGTCCTTAGTTCAAACTTTGTCTCCACTCTACATCCCATTTAAAGTTTAAAATGCCACATGTTGTGCCTACATATTGAGGGAGAGTCTGGTCCACACATGAAGGGAAGTGTTAATATAATGTTAAAAGTCACCATTTCCTATCAATTTAAGCTTTTGGGATAAATGGTATTTTATCAATTACATTGTACTAGGTGGTGGCTTATAAAGCGTAGTTAACCCAGGTTGGAACAGTTACAAAGCATTAGGTTATGTGGCATATAAAACTTAGTTAAGGCAATTTGGAGTAGGTATTTTTGAATTCCTATCTGGGAAGTGGGAATGCAAAAACAAGTACATACTCATGGTGTTCGAAATTCTATGTCCTGCTGCGAATATGTTTCTTAAACAATGACTGCAAATTGTAACTTTTAATGATCAACATCAGAAAAGGAACACTCCAACCTCCCCCCCCCACCCCCCCCCCCCCCCAAAAAAAAAAAATGATAACTAGTAAATCCCAAATTCCATGCTTTATGTTTTGACTTACTCGCATAGTTTTGCAGTGGAGCTATACACTGGCTCTGATTGAATCATCTCGTTATGTTTGGAACTCTCACCGTTGCCAGATTCTAACAAAGAGGCTCCATAAAGAAACTTGAGGGCTGCCTCAAAGTAAAGTCTCGTGCTATCAAGATTTGACCCCGAGTTCTGCAAAAGATAACCAATACTACTAAGTGGGACAGCCTGGACAGGATAATGAGCAGTAATAGCTGAATTAAGCAAGGACAGTAAAAACCTTAAGGCGATCAGCCAAATGTTTTAGATCTTTAGCCTCTTTCAGAGCATTGGTAGCAGCCTGGTTGGAGGAATCTCTTCTAGCTGGACTAGGGGCATCAAGTTCCCTGGCCTTCTGTCCATTGGATGTGGGATGTCTTGAACTGGTACGCTGAGTTCCATTCTGTTGATCAGCCTTTCTTATCTGTTTTTGCGACTTTAATGCATCATCACCTTCAGCGGCATCAACTGTCAAAATATCTGCTCCATTTCCTTTGTGGGACCCAGTTACTGGTCTGGGACAACGATTAAGTGTCTCAATGTGAGGTCCTCCAGTGGGTGGTAATGGTAGTGACTTCCCTCTCCCAGAAGCTAGTCCAACTTGATCAGTTTTATCATAAGGGAACCTCTTCAAAGATCTTTCACCATCAGAGTCTTGCAGATGATTTTGCTTTGTTGTAGACAATGCATCCTGTCTGCATGTAGAATCTACTTTGTTATGTGAACCATCATGCTCTCCAAAATTTAACTGGCTCTCTCTTTTGCTGCTCTCACTTGGTAATTTTCCTGCAGAATCTTTCTTACTGACATATCTGTTATCAGTTTCATCAGACTTGACTCCAAACTTCTCCTGTAACTGATTTTTACCATCCCTAGGTTTTACTTCATGGAAAGGTGAGTGATCTTGACGGTCACTGAGAGATTCAGAAATCTTGGACTTACCCACTTCAAATTCAGTTTTAGAACTTCGGTTTTTGTCCTTCATCCGTGAAGAGGACCCCTTTCCAGACTTCCTTGGACGAGATTCATTAGCATGAGGATGACTGTTGATCTGCCTTTCTTCATCATGGCATTGATTTGAAGACTGTGGTTTACTAGGATATGGATCATCGTGGCCTAAATTATGGACACCATCATTCATTAAATGGTTGTTTGTGATATCAGGAGAAGGCACAATATCAGCTTTAGCTCTATTACCTGATACGTGATTAGCCACTTTGAATGTTTTGTCCTTCCTTTCTGTCCCAGAACGATCACTCCCATCATCTTCACCATCTAAGCATCTTCTTGGACTACCTACAGCAGAGAGACCAGCATCCTGATGGTCATCTTTCCCCTTGAAACCCCTACTTGCTGATGTAAGCTTATCTGGATTACAAATTCTCATAGGTGACGAAGAAACTGATTCTACTGGTGAGCCTTTCACTTCCTGGAAGCTGGATTTTGTTTTATGGGAACCAGAAACTTTAGAAGAGCTTGACGTGGCTGCATTGGAAGGCTGTATAGATCCCAAATCCCTCCTCAAAGAATCCATACCATCCAAGCTTCGCTGAGACAGATTGCTCCCTAGATCTTGCCCAAGTTGCTGGTTCTTTGAATGACTACCTTTTTTGTCAGTTCTACCACTGTCCCTACTTGTACTGGACTCTTTCCCCTCAGACTTAGATACCCTGGCCTTCTTTTCCTTCCTGTAGTCATTTTCTTTGAACTCCTCCTTCACTTTCCTCTTTTTAGCATTTTCTCTAGTATCAGAGTTTCCCATTTCCAAGGATCCATTATCCAAGGAAACTGGAAGTTTGTGTTTTGGCTTTTTATTAGAAACACGTACCCTGTCATTTACATCATCCCTTGAGTCCTGATATGAAGAGTGCCCATTATATCGATGCTGATCCTTCTCAGATGATGTAGTAGGAAAACCACTACTTGAGGTAGGACCTGTTTTCCCTGCAGGCTCACTGTGGTCTGACATCCTGTCTTCATCATTAAGATGCATACCTTCACTCTTCAATTTCTTGGAAGCTCTAGACCAACCTTGATCACTATTATCCCTTCTGCTTTTCATCTTTAAATTCTTGGTATCACCTGTGTGCATGTTTTGACAAGAAGTTAATTACATAATAATAAATGATGACAAAGTAAACAATGACAAAAAAAATCCTGGCTTCAAATACAATACCTCCATCAGAATAGTTGTCACATACTTTATGGTTCTCTTTATGTTTTTTTCCAGGTAAGTCACTGGACTTGCTTAGCTGCTGAAAATCAGGATCTCCCATCAGAGGAGATTGGCTAACATCATTTAGGCTCCTACCTTTCACCAATGCCTGCAAGTTTTTCTCCATCGAGTTTGACAATTGAGAGGGGCCTTCTTTATATGTTGCACCTGATGTTTCTTTTAATCCATCTTTCTTCTTTCCACCAGAGGGCATAAAATGCAAACCAATATTTTTGTGGTTTTGGTCAGGGTGCCGAACATTAGCAAAGGTTACTCCGGCTATAGCCCCACCAGGATTCCCATGCAGATTAGTTTGACTTTCAGGAGCAACTTGGTACAGTGCGACAAGAGCTTGTGTTGTTTCTGCCTCAGTAAAGGTACACCGATTCATTCCAGGCCTAAAAAAATTTGTAGTAGGTCAAGCACCAGAGAGAGGGAGAGAGAGAGAGAGAGTGAGAGAGAGAGAGAGAGTGGAATAGAACTTACAGCCAGTCAAGCATGCTACATATCCACTTCTCAGGTAGGTCTTTAGGGCTTGTACCTAATGGAAGAAGCCGCCATGTTTGACACTTGTCACACATGACCCAAGTGTCTTGATCTATCACTGAAGGAGCCCCTGTTGCAGGAGCTATATCAGAAATGGGCCCATAGGATGGACCTACATTTGAAATTGAAATTGCTTTAGGATAAGCGTCTACTGTTGGCAGCTTCTCAAATTTCCTACCACTCGATCTTTCATCTGATGCATTTTTAATGGCAGTTATGTGATTCTCAACGGCCTCAAAGTCCTTATCTTCAGAAGGCAGTTCCAATGATTCCATTTGGTTATCTTCTTCTTCTGATCCCCCAAACAAATCTCTATATCTATCTCCAGCTCTTTCAAGATCCTTCTGTGATTTGAAGTCTTCCATTTCACTTTTAGATGTCAAATTGTCCACATGAGTGCTCTTTTTTATTTTGGGCACTGAAGAGGGAACCCTCAAGCTTACTTTTGGAACCTCGGTGGCTATGGTGCCATTACTTTGACTTCCCTTTGATTTCTTCTTACTCCCATTAGAAGGATGCTCCTTCTCAGGAGGCAATCTAATACTGTCTGGTTCATGGACAGTGGCCTTCTGATTAGCCTTCTCCTTGGAAGGATCTGAGAGTTTAGAGTTCAGAGCTTTCCTTCCCTTAGAAACATTTGAATCAGATTTTACAGAGTCATAACTTTTATCTCCATTGGAATGGGCTACTTTTTTAGAATATACTGAACTGTCATCAACAGAACTTGCTTTCTTATCTTCCCAAATCTTTCCAGCTGAACCCGCCTTCGACTTCTCAAACCACCTATCCTCTTGAGTGAATGTTGGCCCCAAAGTTTCCTCCTTTGCTGTAATAGAGAAGTCTTTGTCCCTTAGTACATCGTTATTGGCTTCCCCTAACACATCAGAGTCCCTATCTTTACCTCTTGGTATGTCATCAACAACAGAATTTGAATTAGATAGAAGTGGTAGTTTTAGAGTATTACAAAGAAGTTCCTCATAATTCAATATGTCAACATCACGTTCCTTCCGTGATATAAATCCATTGCCCTTCTGAGCATCCTTACTATCACCAATCTTCAATTCCACTGAAATATCATTCCGCTTCATAGAGTTCTTCTTCTTCTCTTCTAACACTGTCCCATCAACCTTTCCAGAATCAGACCCACTTGGTACCATGTTAGAATTTTCTGCACCACCCCTGATCACAGGCATAGGTCTATAATCTTTCATAAGCTTTTCCTTCATGGTCAAGTGAATCAGATCATGGGAAAGAGGTGATAATAGTAGATCCCCATGCACTGGAAAGGATGTCATAATCTGTTTCAACACAATGAAACAAACACATTCTAATTTCTTTCATGCACATTATGGAAAAGAAAGTAGGGGTGATAAATTACGGGGAGTCAGGGAGATTACTCACCTGAAGAATACTGGTGGGAGATTCACATGGGATATCTTGAGGCTCTCGGGACATCCCTTCACTTCCTGAAGGGCTGTCATTCAATGACGATGATGGTGAGACATCAAGACCAAGACCACTGTAGATTGCAGCATTTTTTTTTGTTGACAAGTTATCAGAACCCACTTTGATTCGAACCTTCAGTGTTTTCTGGTCTGATAAATTAGTAGATTTCCTGTTCTCAATTTCATATCTATGAGTGACATCCTCAGCACAAATCGATGGCATTCCAACATCCTTTTTGATAGAGTCCTTCATTGATGGTGCCTTCAATAAAGGCAATGGCGTGGAACTAGTAGAAGCTGGTACAAGTCTCACAGATTGAGGTGCACTTGAAGAAACCGAAGAGTTTTGATGGCTGCCCTGTGTAGTGACTCAAAATTCTTAATTAGAAATTCTCAGATCAACAATGAACCAGTCATAAATTTCTCATTTAAATATAAAGAGATTAAAAAATTAAATGGTATAAATCATATGCTTAAAAATCTACCTCCAATAGTGAATTGTTGGGAGATCTAGCTGTGCTATTATTCTGAACTTTTGGAGGACTCCTGAGATGAGACCAAACTGGAGATCGCTGATAGGTAGGTAAAAACGAGCCATACCCTCCAAATTTTGCCCCTGCCACAATTACATAATTCCCAAATTATTGATGTCAGGGGACAATAAAAAATTAATGTTTCCATCAAGCTTGAGAGAGAGAGAGAGAGTTCTGTTTTTCCTTGACTTACCCAAATTCTCCGCAGAAACCCCACCTTCAAAATCCTTTTGAAAATGTCCCAAAACATTTTGAAGTTTCTCACCCTTAAGAAAATAAAGAAGCTACATATTATACGATCCAAATATACATATGGGAAATAGAAAAACGAAAGATGAATCAAAAGACAGTGAAACTGGGCTTAACACATCATAAGAGCTTTAGATAGTTTGTAAAACTAGCAGCTATTACATTACTTCCTTAAATAACTTACACTTCATGACCCTACAATTAATTAATTCTCTCTAAATCTCAAAATCTATATTCAGAAAGTTCCCACAATGCTGTCAAACCTTCCACAGATAAATCTCAGTAAGCTTAAATACATATCCCTACAATTCCCTCTTATCTCCTTGTTATAAAGGACAGAACATGGATTTAATGATTCCAACATTCTTAAAGAGTACTCGAAAATACTACTTTCCCAGCTAACCAAAAATTTCATTGGAAAACCATTACTGACGAACTCAACTACTCAAGAGCTAAACCTTATCCTACCATGACCAATTACTTTTGCAGAAGAAGATTAAGTCTTTGCATTTACTGAACAACTTAAACAGCATTGCCATTAAATAAAAACAAAAAAGGATACTTCTCTCTATAGTTGATCAAGCTGAATTCACAAAAGCCATATTTGCGCTTCAACAAACAAACACTAAGTTCTCATAATTTCCTATAATTTCCTTTTCCTTTCTTTTTCTGCTCTGACCATAGATTCTTAAATCCAACCACATTAAAAAACCAAGCACAATTTAAAGTAACAAAATTGAGTGTCCAAAAAACAACCTTAAAAAACAATCAAAGTACACACACAATCCAATCAAAATCTACAGCTTGGATCTAACACTCACCAAATAAAGTCAAACACAACCAAATCTAGTACCTCCAGAACACAACATAAAACAAAATATACCAAAAACTTGTAGGAAGCAAAAGAACATGTAAAAATCCTTACAATGTAAGAGAAGGCAACATCAGGGTCGATGCTTGGATCGTATTCTTCATTGTCGTTTCTGTAAGAACAAGCCTCCCCTTCTTCAAGCTCAGTCTCCTCCATCTCTCTCCCACCACCAAACCTTAACTCTAGCCCCTTCCTTGCATCCCCAACAGAAATCATTCACCAAAAAACAAAAGCAGAAAGGAAAAAAAAAAACAAAAAACAAAAAACCAGAAAGAAAAAACTTAAAATTCAAACCCTCAAACTGAGAGCTCCATCCTCACAACCTCACATCCAATTCCAAAACTCTCTCCGACCCATTTCACAGAACCAAAAACCCACCAAAACCCACCAAGGATTCCCTCTAAAGCAATCAAACTCAACCCCGATCACAAATCACACCCTCCTCAAAAAAATACAAATTTAACAACTCTGAATAATTCAATTCTTGAAAATAAACCAAAGATCAAAACTACTCAATTTAAAAACCCAATAAAAAATATCTATCTCCCTCTTTTCCTTTTCTTTCAACGCTTCCAGCTTTGAGATCGTTTAGCTGGAATCGAATTTCATATACTCTCCCCCTCTCCCTCTCTCTCTCTCTCTTCTCTCTCTCTGGTTTTGGTGTAAACAGCAGCCTTGTTTTTTTATTAATTTAATTTTATTATATATATATATATATTTTTTCACTCTTTCTCTTTGTACGAAAATTATTTCTACATAGAATTGGACCGATCTTTAGCCAGAATGGACAGAGTAAACAAAGTATATTTGTGGGAATATATTTTTAGGATTACTATTTTGGCCCCCCTCTACTTTTATGTTTTTTTTTTTTTTCAACAGTGTCCTGTCTGAGAATTGTAGGGATTTGATAACATTAACCGCTTTCTATGGCGCGTGTTGCACGCGCTATTATTACTCCTATTTGTTTGGGCTAAAGGATAATCCATAATTAAAAGCTGGTATAAATGCAAGATTCTTAGACTGAGAGTATATGATTAGCTGGTAAATTTTTTTGGTGGGTTTGTTGGAGTTTTATTCCTGTTGGACTAATAAATGGTTTTGGCTAAAACTACTTATAATATTTTTACTTTATTTTCACAACAAATCTTAAATGGCAGTTTGTTATTTACGGTTATTAGCGGGCAAGAAAATAGTTTCAGTGGTGAATTCAGATAAAAACTAATAACAACCGGCTACGTAGAATTTGTTGTGAAAGTGTTTTGAAAATATTGTGTATAGCATTTCTCTAATACTAATAATTTGACTTCTTTTTTGCTTTTCCCTATTTTTGCTAAGAATGAATAATAGTTGGAATTAAATGATCAGTATTATTCTTATCCCCTAGTGGTCATGGGATCACTCCTAAGGGTTTGGGAGGTGGAGGTTCCAGGTTCAAATCCCGTAATGGGAAGCGCCTGAGAAATTACTTCATGCTCTCGGCTCATGCTCATTAGCGTTCTCGATGGGGCTGGATGCATAGCTATAACTCATCCAGATTCTCTGCTCCCACAGGCCCAGGCCCATCGAGTTGAGTGTCACTATGATCACGTCCAAGTGGAAGACGCCAACTCAGGTCGCTCTCCTTTAGCCATTTTTCTTTCATAAAAAAAGTATTATTCTTATCCCCAATAAAATTTAGGATATTCTCAAGTAAGTATCAAGTCTATTACCATATATGAGCTAACTTTAGTTTTTTTTTTTTTTTTTTAAGTTTTTATTATCATTAAAATCAACAATAACGTAACTGAAAAAAAAAAAAATCAACAATAACGTGTACTACCAACAAAAGTATTGGAAGTGCAACGTTTATAAATTGTAACAGCATCATAAATAACAAACTGACTAGCTTAATGGTGGCCCAATTTAGCTAAGAGCATCAATCTATTACTTATTGCTCCTTGTGTAAAGAATGGTGAAGCTAGCTAGTATCAAAGATTCAAAATATCAATGAAGTTAGACTTATCAACATTTTCTGTCATCAACCATGAGATTCAACAAACCCACCGCAACAAAAAAAACCATGAGATTAAACAAATGTTAGCTAAAGTGAGGGTTTTCCAACAAGTAGATTACCTTCAATATACGTGTACAACTCAAAACTATTCAACTGTCCTTTTACACATGCATTCCTTACAACTACTTAGACAATCCCTTTAACCCTTTGATCTCAATCTTCTAGGATTAACTTTCCCTTGCACACAATCTAAGATTTCCCAATGAGGAGCTATTCTAATTGAGGTTGGACCAGCCAAAGGTTTCAAATTTTGTGGTTTTCTACCAACAAATAATACTTCAACAATAACACAATATTCCACACTTTTTATTGAGGCAAACTGAAACAAGGTTTTGGGGTAGGGTGACTTTGGTTGAGAATGTTGTTGGTTGTGGACCTGTGGTTACACCAAAGTGTCCAAATACTAACATAGAGAACACTATGACTACATTGACTAGTTTTAAACTTTTAATATTAAAATTTTACTCGTATATGAGTTCCATCTACTCATATTCTTTACTTAAAATAAAATTTATTATTACAAAAAAGTTAAAAATTGATTTGAGTATAAGTGCCCGTTGTAGATTCTAGTTTGAAACCGTACTTTTTTAAACCTCTCATTTTTTTTTTCTTTTCTTTTTCTCTTTTTTTCCTAGGTACAACTTTTTCAAAAGCTTATTAAAAAAATTGAAAAAAATAAACTAAATGTTACACCGCGCACAATATAGACAAGAAAAACTATGATTAATTAGTCATTGGTGAGTCGGTGTTGCACTCTTTTTTTATATGTAAAATGATTTTTTTTTTTTTTTTTTGCAACAAATAATAATAATAGATAAATTAAGTGCGTAAAAATTACAAAATAAAACTAGAAGTTTTAATATAAATAATAATTATTTTTCCTTCATAGATGTACTGTTATTTTCATTACGCGTCAATATAAGTAAATAAATAAATACTTTAATTTTGTTAATTTAATAAATTTTGAAGATTGTCTACTGTGGGGCCAGAAAGAGTCAGGCAACCCCGGCCCACTTCGAACCAGGCCCACAGGCCCATGCCGAGGATGCGTCCAAGGTCCGAGGACGAATGTGTAAAGCCCAGTTGCCCAGGAAACAGTGCCGAGGATGATAACGTCCTCGGACTTCCGAGATCTGAAAGTGGACAAGCAGCACACCATCAAGGGGAGTCTCCCCGAGCATCCAAGGAGCAAAAAGCAAGTACCAAGCACCAGCGAAGGAAGCATGGTGGAGGAGCAAGTCCCAGATGAACTGTCACCTCCACATTTAATGCCCTCAACTAACGCCCTGACCGCATTAATGAGGATAGGACCCCTGAACAGTGCCGTCTTGGGCGCTGCAACCCACATGAGGGATGGGAATGCGGCTGATGGGACAGGCTCTCAAGTGGTGGCCTGGCTGATCAACAAATGTAGGGCTAGGATCAACTGAGAGAGATGTATATAATGTAAGAAGTCCCTCTTAAAGGAGGGACAGACGGAGAGGGAGAAACCAGAATTAGGAAGTACTGTAGCAACTTGTATTCTCTCAAACCTTGTAACCATTCCTCAAAGAAATAATAAGAACTCCAAGCTCTGAAGGGCCAGTCCGAGGAGCATTATTGTGCATCTCAATTAACGTTTAAGTTATTAAGCACTCACGCATGACCATGCATGGCCGCTGCATTCCTCACTAGGGCCTAGTTCTTGAACCCATCCTCTATAAATTCATTGCAGGGTTAGCTGGGCTTGGGTCCACTCTCTCAACCCGTAGAAGTGCCCAAAACCGGTCCCTACAATTGACGCCGTCTGTGGGAAGAACTTGTGCGTTAGTAAGGACAACAGCCAAGCATGGTAGGACCAGGCCCCCACCAAGGAAATCCCCATCGACCCGAACCGGCTAAATCCCGGCACCAGGGCAACTATGGCGACCCTGGGGGCGGTCAGAACGAGAACAGATGATTTTGAGAAGGAAGCGTGCATACCTCAACAGCGAGCGGAAGCCAAACCCGCCAGGACGGGCACGTTCCCCAGAAGCGCGACAATGGCCACGCCACGCGATCGGAAGAGGCCCATAGCCACGCTTCCCAGAGAAAGGATGATAAGGTGGCCATGCAGCGCGAGATAGATGATCTGAAGAGGAAGCTGCGCCGTGCGCAGCGAAGACGGTCCGAACCCAGCCCTGACCTGCCCTCTGACAACGAAAGTGATGACGAATACAGGCAAAGGACAAGAACACCCCCCAGTGAGACTTTCTCTCACGAGGAGGAGCGCTACCAGAGGCGTAGGCGTGACAACCCAACTCCCAGGGGGTTAGGGGGTGACGCCATGAGCAAGGCGCTGGATCAGCTCTCCAAGTCGCCTTTCACGCGTCGTATAGAGGAAGCAGTGCTACCTCGACGGTTCCAGCAGCCAACCTTCACTGCTTACAATGGCAAAACGGATTCCGTGGAGCATGTGAGCCAGTTCAGCCAGAGGATGGCTGTCCACTCTAAGAACGAGGCGTTGATGTGTAAAGTCTTCCCATCCAGCTTGGGACCTGTGGCAATGAGGTGGTTCAACGGTCTAAGGACGAATTCCATAAACTCGTACAGGCAGCTGACCCAGGCTTTTGGTTCCCGCTTTGTTACGAACAGCAGGCCTCCTCGGCCCATGAGCGCGTTACTGTCCCTATCCATGCGTGACGGGGAGACCCTCAAGGCTTACTCGGACAAGTACTGGGAGATTTACAACGAGCTGGACGGCAAGTACGACGCTGTCACCATCAATACATTCCAGAATGGACTACCAATGGGGCACGGCCTGAGGAAGTCCTTAACCGGTAAGCCTGCCACCAGCGTGCGGCAATTGATGGATCAGATCGATAAGTATAAGCGGGTGGAGGAAGATATGCTACAGGGCAAGGGCAAGGAGAAGGTGATCCCTCAAGAGAGGAGGGATTTCAGGTCGGACCAGTATAGCAACGCCCGCTCGAGGAGGGATGGTGGGCAATCCGGGACGACCAATGCCCAAATTGTTGGCGCCGTATTCCGAGAACCCGTACATAGGGTGCTGGAAAAGATAAAGAACGAACCATACTTCAGGTGGCCGAATAAGATGTCTGGGGAACCTGATAAGCGCAACCAGAACCGTTACTGCCAATACCACCAGGACCACGGACATGCCACGGAGGACTGTAGGAACCTCTGGAACCACCTGGACCAGCTAGTTCGGGAGGGAAAGCTGAAGCACCTTCTGCACCATTCCAGCGGCCAGCAAGGCCAGACCTACCAAGAGCCTCGGAGGGACGCCGCCATGGGGCAGCCCGCTGGGACGATCAATGTAATCTTGGCGGCACCAGAAAGAACAGGCACACGCCATTCGCGAGTGTTGTCTGTGGCCCAACTGCCTGCCGAGGACTCCCGGACAGGGCCGAAGAGGGCCAGGAGGAGTTTTCCCGCAGCCTTGAGTTTCTCGAAGGAGGACAAGATTGGGACAACCCAACCCCACGATGACGCTATAATCATTACCCTCAGAATCGGGGGCTACGACGTGAAAAGAGTGATGGTGGATGGTGGCAGCGCAGCCGAGGTCATGTATCCAGACCTCTACAAGGGGCTGGGGCTAAAACCGGAGGACCTGACACCTTATAGCTCCCCCCTGATGAGCTTCGACGGAAAGCTTGTCATCCCAAAGGGCATGATCAGGCTGCCCATACAGACAGGCCCAGAGGTGGTGGAGGTGAACTTTGTAGTAGTGGACACATACTCCCCCTACACGGCCATCGTAGGAAGACCCTGGCTACACACCTTGGGAGGCGTTGCCTCCTCCTTGCACCAGAAGGTGAAATTCCCATCAGGGGATCAGGTTCTAAAGATCCGAGGTTGCCAGCCCACAGCGAGGCAGTGCACGGTGGCTGCCATTTCCTATCGGCTTGATGCACAGCCCTCGGCCCCCGCCGAGGAAGGTTTATAGCAACCAAAGACCCTGGTGGCGCCTTCTGATACAGCTGCCGAGGATGCTAAATGTGAGGACCTGGAGAAGGTGGTAATTGACGATGACCCGGAGAAGTTCTTCCAGGTCGGGGCCCAGCTGCCTCCCCGGGAGAAGGAGGAGTTACTTGAGTTCCTCAAAAGGAACCTTGACGTGTTCGTATGGGACCCCTGCGACGCCCCTGGGATTGATCCATCCTTCATCTGTCACCACCTTAACGTCAACCCATCCGTGATCCCCAAGAAGCAGCCACCCCGGCACCCGTCAAAGGAGCATGCTGATGCAATCAGGGAAGATGTCAATAAGCTTAAGCACGCGGGGGCTATCAAAGAAGTCTTTTACCCCGAATGGTTGGCCAACACCGTGGTGGTCAAAAAGAAAAGTGGGAAGTGGAGGGTTTGGGTAGACTTCACAGATCTGAACAAAGCATGCCCAAAGGACCCCTTCCCAATGCCACGAATAGACCAGCTGGTAGATGCGACGGCAGGCCATCCTCGGATGAGCTTCCTAGATGCCTTTCAGGGCTATCATCAGATCCCACTAGCTTTGGAGGACCAAGAGAAGACAGCCTTTGTGACGCCCATTGGGAACTACCACTACAAGGTTATGCCATTTGGCCTGAAAAACGCCGGATCCACCTACCAGAGGATGATGACGAGAATGTTTGAGCCGATGTTGGGCAAGAGCATCGAGGTCTATGTTGATGATATGGTGGTGAAAAGCAGACTGGTGTCCGAACACTTGGAGGACCTCGGCCGCACATTTGACGTTCTGAGAAAGCACAAGCTCCGCCTTAATGCCTCAAAATGCTCGTTTGGCGTAGGCTTTGGCAAGTTTTTGGGATACATGATCACCCACCGCGGGATCGAAGTCGACCCTGACCAAATCAAGGCCATTCATAATTTGAAGCCTCCGCAGAACCCCAAAGAGGTCCAAAAGCTTACTGGGATGATCGCGGCGCTGAACCGATTCATTTCCAGGTCGGCTGACAGGTGCAGGCCCTTCTACCTCCTGATCAACAAGTGGAAAGGATTTGAGTGGTCCGAGAATTGTGTCGTAACTTTCCAGCAACTCAAGGAGTATCTATCCCGACCCCCTATCATGTCCAACCCCGAGGTCGACGAGGTCCTATACGCATACCTTGCTGTGGCGCCCCACGCAGTGAGCTTAGTACTGGTACGGGAAGACAATGGCGTTCAAAAGCCAGTTTACTACGTCAGCAAGTCGCTGCACGAAGCAGAGGTCAAATACCTACCCTTAGAGAAAGCCATACTGGCTGTGGTCCACACAACGAGAAAGCTCCCCCATTACTTCCAAGCTCACACGGTGGTTGTCCTAACCCGATTACCCTTGAAGTCTGTACTCCGGACCGCTGACTACACAGGAAGAATCGCGAAGTGGAACATAATTCTGGGGGCTTTCGACGTCAAGTACATGCCTCGGACCTCCATAAAAGGCCAGGTTCTGGCAGATTTGACGGCTGAGTTTGCTGAACCAGTCGTAGAAGTGACAGCCAAGGAGAAGAGCTGTGATGAGAAATCAGTTGGGGCAATCTCCATCCCGGAGTCACCATGTTGGAAGGTATATGTTGATGGCGCAGCAAACCAAAGGGGGTCCGGTGTGGGGCTGGTCCTAGTATCCCCTGAAGATCATGTCATAAATAAGTCCTTGAGGCTTGGATTCACGGCTACAAACAACGAGGCCGAATATGAGGCATTACTGCAAGGGATGGTCATGGTGCAAAAGATGGGAGGAAAGTCGATAGAGATGTTCTCAGACTTGAGGTTGGTGGTAAGACAGGTAAAGGGGGAGATGGAGGCCAGAGATTCGAGAATGCAAGAATACCTGAGCCAAGTCAAGCGCTTGCAGTTGGAGTTTGGCCTCTTCAGCTTGTCCCATATTCCTAGGAGTGGGAACAGCCATGCCGATTCATTAGCCACACTTGCAACCTCCTCGGCAAAGGCTCTACCTCGGATCATACTTGTGGAGCATCTGGAAAGGGCGAGTAAAGTGCCAAAGGGAGCGATCCCCGTCCATCAGGTTGAGATGGGTCCCAGCTGGATAGACCCCATAGTGAGATTTCTCAAAGATGATGTCCTGCCTGAGGAGAGGTCAGAGGCAGAAAAGATACGAAGGAAAGCTCCTCGGTTCTGGTTGTCCGAGGATTACAAACTATACAAGCGCTCCTACTCTGGGCCATATCTGCTGTGCGTCCACCCCGAAACGGCAGAATTCTTGCTCGAAGAGCTGCACGAAGGAATCTGTGGGAGCCACACAGGGGGGAGGTCCCTGGCTCACCGAGCCATCACACAAGGATACTGGTGGCTGGGGATGCAACAAGAGGCCCAGGAGTATGTCAAAAAGTATGACCAGTGCCAAAGGTTCACCCCAAATATCCATCAGCCAGGAGGGGTTTTCAATCCTCTGTCCAGTCCATGTTCGTTCGCCCAATGGGGCTTGGACATTGTAGGACCTTTCCCCAGAGCACCAGGGAATAAGAAGTATCTGTTGGTGGCCACGGACTACTTCACCAAGTGGGTCGAGGCCGAGCCACTGGCCAACATCAGGGACGTAGACGTAAAGAAATTCCTTTGGAGGAACATTGTTACACGATTCGGGGTCCCTCATACCCTCATCTCGGATAATGGGCTCCAATTCGATAGCAAGGCCTTCAGGAGGTACTGTTGCGAACTTGGGATCACAAACAGATACTCAACACCAGCCTACCCTCAGGGAAATGGACAGGCCGAGGCCGTCAACAAGGTCATCATCAATGGGCTTAAGAAAAGACTGGATGATGCCAAGGGAAGATGGGTAGAGGAGCTGCCCCACGTCCTCTAGACGTACCGGACTACGCCCCGGCGATCAACGGGGGAAACACCTTTTGCCATGACTTATGATGCTGAGGCGGTGATCCCCCTGGAAACAAACTTCCCGACGCTAAGGACGAGCTCCTTCACTCCAGGCAGCAATGATGAACTGCTGGGGCAGAGCCTGGACCTGGTAGACGAACGAAGAGAGCGAGCAACGATCCAGCTGGCCTATTACCAGCAGAAGCTCAAACAAGGATATGACGCCAATGTAAAGCTCAGACCACTAGTACCGGGGGACCTGGTGCTGAGAAAAGTCGTAGGAGCTGCCAAGAACCCTTCTTGGGAAAAGCTGGGACCCAACTGGGAGGGGCCCTACCAAATTACCTCAGTAGCAGGGATAGGTGCATACTATTTAGAAGATTTAGATGACAAACCTATACCTCGTCCATGGAATGTAAATAACCTGAAAATGTATTACTATTAATGAAGAAGTCTCTTTTGATTTAGATGTTCTGCCTATCATGATTACATGTCTCGTGTCCTAACGGCAAATATACCTGGGTACTAGACAGAACCAAGGTCTTGCATGGTCTACGGACTCAAACCTATGGGGAAACTAGTTACTTACAGAAGAACAGAAGCGTTAGACAGAACTAAGGTCTTGCATGGTCCTCGGACTCAAACCTATGGGGAAACTAACCACTCAAATATCTCTGGGTACTAGACAGAACCAAGGTCTTGCATGGTCCACGGACTCAAACCTATGGGAAAACTAGTTATTTACAGAAGAACAGAAGCGTTAGACAGAACCAAGGTCTTGCATGGTCCTCGGACTCAAACCTATGGGGAAACTAACCACTCAAATATCCCTGGGTACTAGACAGAACCAAGGTCTTGCATGGTCCACGGACTCAAACCTATGGGGAAACTAGTTATTTACAGAAGAACAGAAGCGTTAGACAGAACCAAGGTCTTGCATGGTCCTCGGACTCAAACCTATAGGGAAACTAGTTACTTACAGAAGACTAAGTGTTAGACAGAACCAAGGCATTGCATGGTCCTCGGACTCAATCCTATGGGGAAACTAACTACTTCAGAAGACCAAGTGTTAGACAGAACCAAGGCACTGCATGGTCCTCAGACTCAAGCCTATGGGAAAACTAACTACTTCAAGACTAAGTGTTAGACAGAACCAAGGCATTGCATGGTCCTCGGACTCAATCCTATGGGGAAACTAACTACTTCAGAAGACCAAGTGTTAGACAAAACCAAGGCACTACATGGTCCTCAGACTCAGGCCTATGGGGAAACTAACTACTTCAAAACTAAGTGTTAGACAGAACCAAGGCATTGCATGGTCCTCGGACTCAATCCTATGGGGAAACTAACTACTTCAGAAGACCAAGTGTTAGACAGAACTAAGGCATTGCATGGTCCTCGGACTCAGGCCTAGGGGAAACTAACTACTTCAAGACTAAGTGTTAGACAGAACCAAGGCATTGCATGGTCCTCAGACTCAATCCTATGGGGAAACTAACTACTTTAGAAGACTAAGTGTTAGACAGAACCAAGGCATTGCATGGTCCTCGGACTCAATCCTATAGGGAAACTAACTACTTCAAAAGACCAAGTGTTAGACAGAACCAAGGCACTGCATGGTCCTCGGACTCAGGCCTATGGGGAAACTAACTACTTCAAGACTAAGTGTCAGACAGAACCAAGGCATTGCATGGTCCTCGGACTCAATCCTATGGGGAAACTAACTACTTCAGAAGACCAAGTGTTAGACAGAACCAAGGCACTGCATGGTCCTCGGACTCAGGCCTATGGGGAAACTAACTACTTCAAGACTAAGTGTTAGACAGAACCAAGGCATTGCATGGTCCTCAGACTCAATCCTATGGGGAAACTAACTACTTCAGAAGACCAAGTGTTAGACAGAACTAAGGCACTGCATGGTCCTCGGACTCAGGCCTATGGGGAAACTAACTACTTCAAGACAAAGTGTTAGACCGAACCAAGGCACTGCATGGTCCTCGGACTCAGGCCTATGGGGAAACTAACTACTTCGAAGGGATCCTAAGTGTCTACTCGAAGAAATTCTACCTGGTCCTTAGGACACGAAAGGTCCGCCCGAGCATACATGCCCTCTCGTTATAATAATTGATGCCGCGATTGGCCGAGATACGATTGAAGTTAAAATTATACAAGTATATATAAATAAAAAAAAAAAAAAGTGGATAACGCGCAAATGAACAAACAGCCAGCATAGGTCAGAAAAGAAAGTATGGCTCGCATTACATTAAGTCTAAAAAATTACACGATAGGAGTCACATTACAAATAAAAAAGAAAGGGAAGAAAAAAGATGCAAAAAATAAAGAAAAGCAGGCAGAGGCGCCAAGGAGCCTACTCCTTCTATTTAATTGCCCGCCCCAGTGGGTGGCTGGACCATGGCAGCCTTAGGATCTTCTGAGCTCTGACTAAGTGGGATGGCTTGCAGAGGCACGGCAGGAATGGCAACTTCCTCGGAGGAAGAAACCTGGGCATCAGAGGAGGGCCTTGCAACCTCTTGGGGCGCTTCCTCATGAGGGCCCTCACCCAGAGTGGCACCATCTCCCTCAGCAGCCACCTCCACCTCAGAGCTATCCGGAGCAGCCTCGCGGATGGCAGGGGGATAGTACACATTCTCTGCCTTCCACAAGTATATATATAAAAAAAAAAAAGTGGATAACGCGCAAATGAACAAACAGCCAGCATAGGTCAGAAAAGAAAGTATGGCTCGCATTACATTAAGTCCAAAAAATTACACGATAGGAGTCACATTACAAATAAAAAAGAAAGGGAAGAAAAAAGATGCAAAAAATAAAGTAAAGCAGGTAGAGGCGCCAAGGAGCCTACTCCTTCTATTTAATTGCCCGCCCCAGTGGGTGGCTGGACCATGGCAGCCTTAGGATCTTCTGAGCTCTGACTAAGTGGGATGGCTTGCAGAGGCACGGCAGGAATGGCAACTTCCTCGGAGGAAGAAACCTGGGCATCAGAGGAGGGCCTTGCAACCTCTTGGGGCGCTTCCTCATGAGGGCCCTCACCCAGAATGGCACCATCTCCCTCAGCAGCCACCTTCACCTCAGAGCTATCTGGAGCAGCCTCGCGGATGGCAGGGGGATAGTACACATTCTCTGCCTTCCACAGGTCGGACGAGGCCTCCACCCCAGCTTGTTTGAGGGCTTCACCCCAAGTTTGGGAGCAGTAGCGCCTGCATACCTCAAGGACTTGGGATTTGTAGGTAGCTTCTGTCTCGGCTACCCCAGCAGCATAAGCTACCTTCTCAGTTTCCTCCTTAGAGGCTCAGGCCTC
The DNA here is from genome assembly GCA_019022515.1 of Quercus aquifolioides. NCBI lineage: Eukaryota > Viridiplantae > Streptophyta > Magnoliopsida > Fagales > Fagaceae > Quercus > Quercus aquifolioides. The sequence goes on from CM032336.1 coordinate 34,163,023, forward strand.
CTCCCTACCTTGGTCTGCCTCAAATTTGGCCCTAACAGCTTCCTCTTTGGCCCATTCAGCCACCTTCTTGGCCTCCTCAGCATCAGCCATCTTCTTCGTCAGGCCAGTTATCAGCTCCTCGGCGATCTTCAGCTGCTCCTCTACCTTACCCAGACGCTTCGTCTGAGCTTCGGCCTGCTTCTGGGCGCCCTCAAGGCCTGACACTGTGCTGTCCCGAGCCCTGGTCATTGCCTTCAGCTCCTCCCTGGCCACGGCAAGGTCGTCCTCGGAGGTCTTGAGGGTCCGAGTTGCCTCCAAGCGCTTCTCACGCTATGCATCCATGGCCTTTCCATGGTCATGGGCTGCCTCCTCCAGCCTATAGGTGGCCTGGACGGCCTGCCAAACAAAACGGATACATAATAAGCCGAGCTCAAAAAAGAAAGGAAGGCAGAAAAAACTGAAGCCAAAAAAATCACAAGTGATGAGGGTCTTACCATTCCCAGGTATCGCTTGAGGCTGAGGAAAACCTCCCTACTCCTTATGGTCCCCAGCTGCGCTATGTCCGCAGGAAGTAACAGGCATCTCTCCACCGCGTCGGCCACGTACGCATCTTCGCCCTCTCTAAAATCCCTGAGGGAGGAGTCATCCCTCAAAGGTGCCCCATGGAGCATTGGGGCGGGAAGCCAGGCCTGAATCTCGGGCTAGGCATCAACCTGGCTGTCCTGGCCTCTGGAGCCTATCTTCAGCTGCTTTGAGGGCCGCCGGGTGTCATCCCCCTCCCGCGTAGGCCCAGACTTGTCCTCGATAGGCCTCTTACCCTTATCCTTTTTCTGCTTAGGATCAGCGGGCTCGTGCCTGGACGGCAGGTTCGTCTGAGGCGGAGGAGAAGGAGGCTTAGATTGAGTAGAGGCCGACCTGGTCCGGGCAGGACGAGTCTTAGGAGAAGGAGGAGGAAGCTTTGGCTTGGACTTCCCCGGTTGTCCTTCTATCAGGTCGAGCAAACTGGCTTGGGATTTCTTCTTGTAACCCATCTCAAGCCAAGAAGATGTCTCTGACGCTAAGAGGTCTGCTTCGGTTAGACGAGGATCACCCAAGTCTCCAAAAGGGTCCTCGGACTGGGGGACTTGTTCAAACACGTCAAAGTCGTCCTCGGCAGGGCCAAAATCTGCAACTTCCTCTTCCCTCTCTAAGTTCTCTTCTGAGGGCTCTGCGAATCTGGGGGAGGAAGAGGGGTTTGCTAGTGTGACGCCTTCTAAAGTGGAGGGATCCTCGGGAAACTGGAACTCGTCCTCGGTCACGGTTATTTTCTGCAGCCGAGGATCTTTTGCTCTGATCACGTGCTTCGGAGCCGCGAACGATTTTTGGATCGGGGTGTATCCCAAGATTTTGTGGGCGGCTCTAACTTGGTGGTCAGCTTCGTTCTCGAAAACCGCCGCCCTGAGCACTTTCTGCAAATCCTCCCTGTTGATCAGGCTGAAGTGGCGCGTGAAGGCGTGCGGATCTGCAGAAAGAAGACACATTCACGTTAGTAACCAAACATCACAAAAAAGAAATGACACATGAAACAAACTAAAATCTTTGAGCCCCCTCCTACTCCCACTGCCCCACCTGGTGTCCCCTCCGTCGTCGGGCAGTGAAGGCCATCGTGCCACCCCTCGGACACAATGAGAAAATCCTCGTTCAGCCCCTTGCTGGACTCAGGGAGGCACTGGATAAGCCGGACTCTATCGTCCCTTGTCCTCATGTAGTACGACTTGTTCTTCAGGTGTTGAAGGTTGTAACAGTAGTTCACGTCGTGATGGGTCAACCTTAGCCCCATCTTCTCGTTCAGAGCGTCCACACAACCCAGAATTCTGAAGATGTTGGAGGCGCACTGGGTGGGGGTTAATCGGAAGTATGTAGGGTAGCCTCTCGTCACCGGCCCCATGGGGATTCTCATGCCACCTTCGAGGAAGGAGATGATGGGTATCACCACCTTGCCCTCCTGCCTCCGAAGGAGCCACTCCCCTTCCTCACAATACCTCAAGCCCACGTCGGCAGGTATCTTATAGTCGGCGATGAATTTCTCCATCGCCTCCTCAGTATAGACATACTTCTTAAGTCTACCCATCCCAAGTGACGCCTAAGGGAACTAAAGAAAAGAGCAAATAAAAGACAAGGAGGAGTAGAGAGGAAGAAAGCTCAGAGAGGGATAGAGCGACTTACAGAAATAAGGGGAAGCTCCTCGGACAGACTTTTTATGCTGGAGATGTAGGTGGAAATTTGGCTGGACTCAGACTGTATGCGCAAGAGCTCTTGATTGCGAATGAAAAAGGAGAAAAACAGTTCGAATGGGTATTTATACCCCGGATCGAAGAGCCACGCAGGTTTTCCCGCCCATAAATGCTAGGCGAATCCCCACCGTTGGATTATCATCCTCCTGTTGAACGTGGGGAGCACAGAGCCGCCTGAATTTAATGAAGGACACGTTACGCGCACCGAAGCGTCAGTAACGCACCTTGGGCAGATGAAAAGGCTCTGACACTGACGAGGGACAAGACTCGATTGGACACGAAGTAGGTCCGAGGATGTCAAAATCCTCCTTTCCGCCCGAGGATGCAGACAGCAAGATTTTGAGGGGCTATTGTAGGGCCAGAAAGAGTCAGGCAACCCCGGCCCACTTCGAACCAGGCCCAAAGGCCCACGCCGAGGATGCGTCCAAGGTCCGAGGACGAATGTGTAAAGCCCAGTTGCCCAGGAAACAGTGCCGATGATGATAACTTCCTCGGACCTCCGAGATCTGAAAGTGGACAAGCAGCACACCATCAAGGGGAGTCTCCTCGAGCATCCAAGGAGCAAAAAGCAAGTACCAAGCACCAGCGAAGGAAGCATGGTGGAGGAGCAAGTCCCAGATGAACTGTCACCTCCACATTTAATGCCCTCAACTAACGCCCTGGCCGCATTAATGAGGATAGGACCCCTGAACAGTGCCGTCTTGGGCGCTGCAATCCACATGAGGGATGGGAATGCGGCTGATGGGACAGGCTCTCAAGTGGTGGCCTGGCTGATCAACAAATGTAGGGCTAGGATCAACTGAGAGAGATGTATATAATGTAAGAAGTCCCTCTTGAAGGAGGGACGGACGGAGAGGGAGAAACCAGAATTAGGAAGTACTGTAGCAACTTGTATTCTCTCAAACCTTGTAACCATTCCTCAAAGAAATAATAAGAACTCCAAGCTCTGAAGGGCCAGTCCGAGGAGCATTATTGTGCATCCCAATTAACGTTTAAGTTATTAAGCACTCACGCATGACCATGCATGACCGCTGCATTCCTCACTAGGGCCTAGTTCTTGAACTCATCCTCTATAAATTCATTGCAGGGTTAGCTGGGCTTGGGTCCACTCTCTCAACCCGTAGAAGTGCCCAAAACCGGTCCTTACATCTACTTTTATGCTTCTTAGATTTAAACTACACATCTCCAACAAATGTTGCTAATTGCTACATTTACCATGTCAAACTTCAATTTGTTACCTTCAAATTGACAGTACTTTAGAGTAAAATTCCATTTACTAATGTATGAGTTTTTCAAATAATTCCTTCTGTTTTAAGAATAAGCAATTGAATCGTATATTTGTCTTGATTATATTGCGTCAGGCGAAGACTACCATGTTATAAGCTGATGTAATTCCATGATGTGCTTTGCAAGGATTAAAACACAAACTAATTCTTTCTCAAAAAAAAAAAAAAAAATACTAATTAGTAATTATATATATATATATATATATATAGAGAGAGAGAGAGAGAGAGTCTTACAATTGTGTACTCCTGGAATACTATAAATGCTTACTCCCTCCGCTCACATGAATGGTGGGTCCCACTAATTAACGTTATAAGAAATTTTATCCACAATTTTTTTTTTTTAGAAGAAAAATTTTATCCACGGTTTTTTTTTTTTTTTGAGAAGAAATTTTTTTTCCACAGTTGATACATGCTTTTCACATTGTTAGCTAAATGGGTCAACAATTGAGCTGTCCACATATGTCCACGTGTGTATATCCATATGACTTGCTATTTGGGATATAATTTTTTTTAAATGTTAATCTATATGGTTTATGGATTTCTAACAACATTAATAGTATACTATCTATACTATCGTCCATTTGATTCATTTGAAAACAATCAAATGGCGGGTTCAATATTATCAACAAAAAAAAAAAAAAAGTGATGGATTTAATGGACTTTATCAAGGATATGTTGGAAACTTGAAGATTCTAAGGCTGTGTTTAGTTCATGTAAAATATTTTCTAGAAAATAAATATTTTTCGGAAATGCTATTTTCGGAAAAGGAAAATGTATTCAAGTGTTTGGTTGCATTTCAAAAAATGCTTTGGAAAATATTTTCTAGTGTTTGGTTGTGTTCCTAAAAATGCTCTAGAAAACCCATTTTTATCATGTTTCTCACATTTTCTTAGGATCCAAGCATATATTATTACAGAAAATCAAAATATATAAACAATCAAAGAAACAAAAATCGAAACAAAAAAATCAGAAAAGCAACGAAGCATGAGAGAGGGATTTAAGTGACAGAGAGAGAGATCGGCGGCGGCCAGTGGGGGTTTGAGAAATGGGTTTGCGAAATGGGTTCGTCAGAGTGGTGGGTTCGTCGGAGTGGGTTTGAGGAATGGGTTTTCTGGGTTTCTGAGTTTCGGGTTGAGTTTGAACAAAAAAAAAATGGAGGGGACGATGGTCTGAGCTCGACGACGCGTTTGGGCTTGGGGTGGTGGTCTGAGCTCGATTTCCCCAGCGCGAGCTCGACGGCGTGTCTGGGCTTGGGGCAGTGGTCTGAGCTCGACGATGCGAGCTCGATCTCACTCTCTCTAGTCTCTCTTCGTGCTCTTTCTCTCTCTCTCTCTCTCTCTCTTCGGTGTCTGAGTCCGAAAATGGTTTGAAGTGAAAATAGAAACGTAAAACCATTTCTGGGTCAAAGCCTTTATTTTTATGGTCAAATGAAATGCATTTTCGGAAATTCTATTTTTCATGCGCAACCAAACACGCGGTTTTACGGAAAATAATTTCCTGAAATGGTTTGAAGCCAAAACAAACAGACCCTAAGTTCCATTGACTACACCATTATCTATGACTTTTTAAGGTGTTTCATGAGTATAAAATGAAATAGTTTTATAAAAAATTGTGATATTATTCACTTTTATATATACTTAAAAAAAAACATAATATCATCTTCGAGGTAAACGTCATCATATCACTATTTCACGGACTATATATGAAATTGCAGAAACAATATTGCTACATTAAAATTAGATGTTTTCTCAAAAAATATTTTGAGAATCTAAATTTTAAGATAAAAATAAAGTTAGATGGAATATTTGACAGAAACCGACCCCAAAACAACTAATAGGTAATATGCGATGGAGTATTTTTCTTTTCTTTTACAAGTCAACTGATGCAACAATTAGTTGTCTTTATGATCCTTTAATATAATTGAAACTCGGATAAATATTATATATACAATTAGGAACTTTTTATTTTTTATTTATTTAAAGAATCATGTACAATTTGAACTTGTGTCATGTGTACACAAAAGCCTATTCACAAAGCGCGTGCACCCAAATCCTCTAGACTACGTTTCAGGAGGCTGGAACTCAAATGTTAATGTCTTACCCGACTGGACTTTCTCTATTTTTTTTAATTATTATTTAGTATATTTCTATAAAATTTCGTATAATTCGATTTTAATAAATTTATAAATAGAAAATGAAAGATTTATCATTTATGTATTATATTTGACCCAAAAGGAAAATATTAGTATTTTTAATTATTAATTATTAATTATTAATTTTATTCCTTCTTTTGGACAAAGCTGCCCTTGCGTTTTGTGTGGTTTTTGCTGGTGAGGGGTTGAGAAACCTGGCTGTGCAAATTCCATTCTTTTATTATATATAATATATTTCCGTTATCTCCAAAGATAGGGACATTTATTCAATGCAAGCCCATGTACAGCATAGATTATTGCATGCTTTTATCATTTCACATTTGCATGTATTTTACTATTTACCACTGTAATTTTTTTTAATGTCATTTTTTGCATGATCCACATGGTTATTTTATTTAATTTGTCATGTAGTATGATGATTTCCTTAAACCCAAACACAAAATCTAGAAGATTTTGGCATGGTTTACTAATTATTGTTCAGTAGACTTTGAACATTATTCTAATAAGTCATTTAGGATGAAACAACATAGATCATATTCCACAATTCCTCTCCTTGATTGGATGTGAGTCATGAGGAGAACATTCTCAAACCAATAGACGTGAAATAATTCTTTTTTGTGCATCTAATTTTTTATGTACTATTTTATAAGATTGGCTCAGTAAAAAACCAATTCATTGGCCCTAAAGAAGTGCACTAGTCTCTACCTTCCCAAAAAAGAAAGAAAAGTGAACTTTTATGAAGTTGTTGACTAGTATCATTAAATCATGCCATCCTCTAAGTGAAAGACTTTTGTCTAGTGTTCTATGCATTAGATGGGATATAAAATCGACACAAATCATTTTAAGATATCTGTCATATCTGTATCATGTCTAATATAAAAAAATACTGGATGCAAGCCAAATTCATCCTCCTAATCTAAATAACATATGTTGAGAATATAAAAGGATGTATTGATTATGACTTTTAAATGGTGGATGTCAATATTTTTAAAGCAAGGGGAAAAATGTTCTTAATTCTTATACATTGTTTGAATTTGAATAAAATGATTGCCACTATTATTATTGTCATTTTTCTTTTCCGCTTGGTGAGTAGGAGTACTATATATGGTCATGCTTAGGATCATTGAATAATAACATTTTCCTCATTAAGCTTCACAACATCCTGTTGGTATCTCGTGCCACCATTAATAAAAGTTATGGAAACTTTACTAAAGTTGTGCAAATATATTTTTACACCATAGGTTGATAATAGTTTTAAACTTTACTAGAGCTATTATCAAGAGTGGACGTCATAGGTTGAAACTCTCTCAAAAAAAAAAAAATTACACATTTTTTCTCAAATAACTATTTTTACATATTTAGTAAGGGTTTTCTTGTGCTGCTTTTATAGCCGTTTTACATTAAGAAGCGACTATTTAGCCTTTGGAGTCTTTAAATCTATCTGATCGAAATTGGAAGCCTTGATATGCATAAAAAGCCATCATGTATATAAGTCTCATTTCATGCATTCGTGATATCTTGTATTTTTAATTCTAAACTAACTCCATCCTACCCTCTAGGAGTGTGCTCATAAGTTTATTTTATTTTATATTTTTAAGCGTTTTTAAATTCCATTCGAACAATACACTCTAATTAACATTAAATACTATTAATAGCTATAACTATGGATAATATGGGAATGGAGTTAGATATATTTGAGGGGTTTTTTAAAAATATTATTTTACCAATCATCCTTTTATTTTATAGGGAAAAGTCCAAAAAACAAAATACAATAGTTTTATCCTCATGAAAAATTAAATCTTATATTTTTAAATTGTCACTTTAAACCCCCCAAACTTTCATTGTGGTGCCAAACAAAGCAAAGTACAAAACCCCACCTATGGCCTTGGCTTGAAATGGTACATTTAATATTACATGGTTTAACTTGTCAAAAGATAAAAGTATAATTTTTTAATACTTTCCCCTATTTTATATAAAATTGTCTTTTGATCATTGACAAATACATTTTTATCCTTAATTTATGTTTGGAGAAAATCAATTTAACCAAGCAGTAATGGCAGTTTTGAAATTAGTAGAAAGTAAACACCTAAAAATAAAAAGTAAATATTGCTAGTTGTGTTTAGTGACTCTCCTAAGCAGGGATGGAGCTAAGCTTGGATTATTTTTTTTTGGGGGGGGGGGGGGTTGGGGAATGGCCCCCCACCCCATTTAAAAAAAAAAAAATATATATATATATATATATATATTAATTTTAGCAATTTTATATACATTTTTCCCTTCTAACAATATCATTGATTTTTTAAGAGTAATATTATAGTTACAAACTTTTTTATAATATTTTTACAAATTGTCGAGAGAGCAAATTCTTATTGATTCATATTTGGGTCAACCCCTTATATCATTTTTTTACTTACCAATAACCATTCACCACATTATTAATTTATAAAAAGTTTGTATCTTTAACATTTTCCTCCTTTTAAAGGCAGTAAAAAAATTTATAGATCTAAAATTTAAAACAAAATATACAAACTCAAAAAAATTAGCGCAATAACAAAAGTACCAATAGCAAATATTAAGCCCAACTAACAATTTTTACCCAAAACAAACAACCTGGCCTTTTAAAAAAATTTAAACAGAGTAATTCTATCCTTACCTAGCAGCAAACACATGCATCAAAGGCACCTGGAAAAAAAACAAACTAACCAAAAAAAAAAAAAAAACCTTAGCATCTATGCAGCAAAGTTGGAGGCCGAAGTCGCCGCACACAACTAATAGTAGAGTCACCCCCTAACTCCAAGTCCTAGCTCCGTACCTACTCCTAAGTACATTTGCATAGATAATATAGCCTTTTGTTTGTATCAAGTTCTCAAAGTGTAAGCAAAAAACAAGGATGTCAAAGGTTGTTCAACTGTTTGATGTTTCGGAACAATTAACTAATTTAACTCAAGACTAAATCTATTTTTAATTTTTGTGGCACCATTTAAGAATTGATGTCTCGTAAAAAATGTTTCCAGCTATAAAAAAATCACTTGTATCACAATCAAGTATATCATCAATGAGACTCTCAAAAAAAAGTATATCATCAATGCATTTACTAGTTGGGATACCAAAAAGGCAAAATCAAATAGCATCATAAACTTATTCATTAAAAAAAAGAGGGGGGGGTGTGGGGGGTGGGGGGTAAAAATAGCATCATAACTTGCTAATAGTTTGAACAAGATATTATGTCCATCAATCAAAATAAATTAGTTTAAATAATGGTCTCAAATAGACCTTAATAACATTTCTGTGTTATTAATGCTCGAAACCATATTTCATCCCATAAAATAAAACAAAATGAAATGAAAAACCACCGTATATCATGGTGTGGAGATGGTTTGAATTTTATGTTGAATTATTCACTTTTCACATAGGAAGAATATATGTTTTTTTTTCCTTATTACATAGGACTATAGAAGGGGTATATGATCCTTATTTTGTAGTTATACGAATAATCTTATTGATTTTTATTTTTCTAAATGGTTAAAAATACTTACATAATATACATGCTAGTTGAATTTAGCGACTCCTAATCACATTTGCATAGACAATACAACCTTTTGTTTGTATCAAGTTCTCAAAGTGTAAGCAAAAAACAAAGATCTTAAGGGTTGTTCAACTGTTTGATGTTCTAGAACAATTAACTCAAAACTAAATACAGTATATTTTTAATTTTTGGGGCACCGTTTAAGAATTGATGTCTCATAGAGAATGTTTCCCGCTATAAAATAACCACTTCTATCACAATCAAGTCTATCATTAATGCAATACAAGTTGGGATGCCAAAAAGGCAAAAGCAGTAGCATCATAACTTGCTAATAGTTTGAACTCAACTAGATATTACGTCCATCAATCAAAATAGATTAAGTTAAATAATGTTCTCAAACTGACCTTAATAACATTTATGTGCTATTAATGCTCAAAAAACATATATCATCCCATCATCCCATTAAAAAAAAAAAAAAAAAACTCCACATATGTCATTGTGTAGGGTTAGTTTGAATTATATGTTATAATTACATAAGAGGATATATTCATCTAATTACATAGGACCATAGGAGAAGTATATGATTTTTATTTTGTAGTATTGTGAATGATCTATCTTAATTTTTTTTTTTTTTTTTTTAAGATGGTTAAAAATACTTACATAATATATATGTTGCAACCTCAGCATCTCGAACCAACTCTCCGTACTTCCCAAGAATTTATGGTTTGGGGAGGTACCAACTCGCCATACTAGGTGTTGGTAGTGATCTCCTCTTCCTTCCCCCCCTCGCATCTCGAACCGACTCTTCTTACTTCCCCAAGAATTTATGGTTTGGGGAGGTACCAACTCGCCATACTAGGTGTTGGTAGTAATATCCTCTTCCTTCCCCCCTTGCGGGTGGGCTAACAAAAAAGAATAAGTATGATTTTATATTATGAACTCGTATAAGCAATAATAATTATAATTTAGACCATTCAATCTCCCACATTAGAGTGACAAATTAATTTCAAGTCCATTTACCTTCTTATCTGCTATCCTCATCAAGGGAAAAAAACAAAAACAAAAACAAAAACAAAAAACAAAAACAAAACTCGTTTGTTGGATTCTCCATTTCCCATGGGCATTGTTCCACAGAGCAAGTGAGAAAGTAAGATGATGGTCCTGGGACTCAAGACACTGTTGATACATTCACTATTTCACTTGCAATGCCATTTGCATAGAAATTAACAAATGGGATTTGTACTTCCATTATTTAAAATCTCAGTATTTACAAATTTCATTGTTTGGACAATATTATGGAAGTGTAAATTTATTGTTTTTAGAAAATCTCATTGTACTCATTTCACTACCATAAACGTGGTAAAAAGTATGGCCTTGACCTTTTTGTTGGTACTGAGAAACTCTCTTTTCTTTTCCAAAGCACTCATTTCACTATCATGCCCATGTGGCAAAACTATATGCCTTTCTTTTTTGTTAGTACTCATGACTCATGAGTCATGGCCGAGTTCGAGTCTCCACCACCGCACAGTCAGTGCCAGTAATGGCAGATCATTGCAGTCTTCATTGCCACTCTTTCTTCTTGGTTTGGGGTGAACACTGCCACGATCTCCTGTACTCTCTTTTGATAAATTCAATCACATTTTCTTCTTTTAGATTCCATTGTAGATTCTACTTTCATTTTTTCGAAGAGCAACGCTAGAGGCATAGAACATTTTTTTTGTAATTTGTTAAAGTGTCAAGTTGTCATCAGACTAATATCATTTTTATATGAAGTTATTATTAATATAATTTTTATTATACACTAATCACAAAAGACTACACTAATAATTGTAATTTTATTTTTGAAATTTGTGCATCACTATATTTATCTTGCTTTTATTTTTTTCAAAATATTAATTGCTTTTATTTCTTTCCCCATAAAAACTTTATTTAAATGGATCATTAAACAATGCCCTAAGGGCACTCGCTAGCATTTCTCATTTATCTTTTATTAATTTGGCTAATAGTTGGTCTCCAAAGGTGTGCATGAAAATTTTTGTTTTTTTTTTTACCAAAAATAAAAATAAAAATGCTTGAAATAGATAGTCATATTCAAAGTTATGGCATTATGCAATTTTTTCCCCCTAAGATGGCATTGTGCGTCCAAATCAACGGCCCACCCGCCTAGACCCGACCTAGAATCACCTGATCTGACGGCTCTGGCGGTCGGACTCGGGTCCCAACTCCAAAAACCCGACGCTGGCAGGTCGAGTTTCGGATCTCTTCCTCTAAACCCATGAAACCCAACCCGTCCGACGTCCATTAAAATCTGGCCATTTTTTCCAGATTTTGGCCACTTTTTCACTTAAATCCATCGATTTCTGGCATAATAAACATCGGATCTGACCAAACCAGTGATTTCTCATCACGATTTGGCAGAAATCTCGCTGGATTCGACAGGATCTCACCGGATCTTGGATGGATCTGGCGAGATCTCGTAGCGTTTCGAAGGATTCCGGTGATAATCAGGTTCACTCGAAACCGACGACCACCCGCCGGCAACCCAAATCGACGAATCCGTTACTGTTACGGGTTGGTTGCGGGTTGGGCAAAAACCCGACCCGCCCAACCCATGGACAGCCCTAATTGTACGTATCTAGTACATTAACTTCAACACACACATGAACCCCCCCCCAAAAAAAAAAAAAAAAAAAAAAAAAAAAAAAAACCTTCAACACATTAAATTGAATTGAATTGTACAACACGTTGGAAAATGAAATTTATGATCTTTGGAGGAATGAGAGAAACAAATCTAGGTAAATGGGTTAGATCTTTAATAGGTATAAATACATTTTAATTCTCAAAGTTAATATCATTTCAATTAAAGCCAAACATGCTTTTTTATTTTTATTTTTATTTTTTAATTTTTTAGAATACTAAGTATTTTTAACACACACACGGGGAGAGGGAAGAATGCCATTTTGAATATACACCACTGTAAATTTCTTTAAATTAAAGTCAAACATGCTAAGAGTCTTATAACTCAATTGGTAATTTCAACGGAGATGTCCATTATTCAAATCCCTTGACTTCAACTAAAAAAAGAGCCAAACAATAGCCAAATACATACTCGTATTCTCTATTTTTTTTCCTTGAAATTAATGGCATTTATTTCATACATATATACTAAATAATAACAGCACCAAGTGAACTCACATGAAAAATAACTGACCCTAATAATTTTCCAAGGTTGCAGGTAGGGTGAGAAGTATTAGTACTTTAATACTGGAGCCTTTAATAACTTTTTTTATTCAGCAAAAAAAAAAAAACTTTTGTTAATTTTCCCACTAAAAAATAAAGAGAAATGTTAACAAATACTCTAAGAGCAATAGTTTAAGAACTATTTTTAAAAACATTTTATGGGAAAATGATAAAGCAATTAATTTTGTTGCCAACTTTTTATATTTTCTATAAAAATAAGGTCAAAATCTTTCTATTATGTTTTATTAATAATTACCCTAAAAGTGCCTGTTAACATGATTCATAAAATAAAACGTGTCCTATAATGACCAAAGGCAAAGAGTTCAAGAAAAGAAAAAAAGACTGTACATGTAAAGAGTTATATATGTTTCTCAATGTCCCAATTTGTCTTAGGCTGTCTTTTGAAAAGTCTATAAATCATGTGTTGAGAACATTGACACGGGATGGGAGTTGAAAATTGACATTCACAGTTCACACACGTTATTTAGGTCGAGTACTTTCGTTGATTGAAAAGTCTCTGTGATTCCAATTATTATTATTATTATTTTAAAAAAGGCATTTCTATAACCAACATATTTACATATATTTTAAAAGCCTTATTTGTCTCATCAGTTTCTCAAAGGGGTATATAGCAACATCATATTTGTCCTTTTAGTGTGAGCAATTTTAGTGTTCATAATTTCATGTACATGTCCTCCAGTCAAAAAAGACTAAAAAAGTATGTATAAACACACACCTTTTGTGATAATTTGTTATTAGTATTTTCATAACTAATTAGAATAAGTCTAACGTGACCTCACAAGCAAACGTTGCACCAAGGACAGCAAGAGGTGTGTGTTTGGGGATGGAGAGAGTTACCCAAACCCATTGTAGAGCTTGTAGGGCAAGGCAATCCTCGACTATGATTAATAAACAATAGGGGATATTTCTATTAAATTTGTGACAATTAAAATCCTTTATTATTATTATTATTATTATTTAAATTTATTAATTTTAAGCAGTAGATTTTATAAGTTATGATAATCTAAACACTCCATCCATTTGTTAAAACCACTAATGAAAAACTTGTTTTTAATACTCATTGGACCTCATATTTATCATATGTATTACTTTAATTCTCTTATCTTTTGTCATTTCCACTCTTTCTTATTTATATTTAAAGCTTTTTCTCTTTGTATCAATGTTGTCCCCCCTCTCTATTGTGTTCTGTGTTGTTTCCCTCTCTTAGAATTTCTCTCTTTAATATGGAGAAGAAGACAACCATTCATAGCAAAAAGGTGTCATTTTGGTGTAAATACAAATAAGTGCCACTCAAAATTTAGTCTCATAAGATGATTGTTATTGTTTATGTTTGTACTTATTTTATTATTTTTATTATTAATGTGACTTCAATGTGAGTCGATGGCCTTAATTAAGCCTTTAATCTTGTGATTTTACTTCATTTAAAAAAAGGGAATGTTTCATTGTGCCTCAATAGAGAGGATTTTTGTCTTATCAATGACATTTCATTAATATCCATGGTAATCGAACTAAAATTTTGGAATAAACAATAAGTAATAACTAAATCAATGGAAAGAACTGTAACTATGATGCGATTGCTGAAGTAAAGCAATCTAACTATAAAAATTTAACTATGGTGCGATTAATAAAATAACTTAATTTACTACTACAAACTGAAGAAATTCAAATCAATGGTACAACCACATGAATCTAAGACATTATAATGAAAAGGGTACAACTTGTTCACTGAGTTTTAAACTAGAGAATTACAAGAGAAGTTAGTCTACAATGTGTGTTCTACTTTGAGATGGGAGCCCTCAATTTATACTTGAGGTCTCAATAGTTATCGATTATTATTGATTTCATGTGAAATTCCATCTTTAACACTTGTCATTAAATTAACAAAAAGTGTTATCTATTAATTTGAATTTTTAGTAAATTCACTAAATTGTAGCGACCTTCGTGCCTTAATTTTATTTTTTTGAATTCTGATGCCGCCATCTCATCATCACATTTTAAATATGATGTACTAGATTATGATGCTTTTACCTTCTTCTTTTTTCGTTTTTTTCCCTTTTTTTTTCTTGAATAAGTACTAGACTATGCTCCTTTTACATATGTTGTTCCCCTGTAAATGCCACTCACTTCATTAATAGGTTTTAACAAATATGTATAGTCTTTAGATTGTCATTGTTTATAAACATTAAGCAACAATACTAAAGGATTCATAGAGTCCAAAATGTTTATAAAGCACGTGACTATATATGTTTACATATTTAAATATATAAATAAGGTTTAAAAAAATCAAATCAAATCAACATAAGATTTAAAGCATAGGAGTAGTTATTAAAATCTAAATATAATATTATGGTCATCAAACTCATAAAAAGTCAATTACGGATTGCTAACACGGAAGATGGTTGTACTGGTACATGCGTACCTCTCACACGTCCAGACAATACTACCAAGTACCAACTACCTAAAAGAATTAACGGATTCAAATTGCAAGGATTTTTATTTTTGGTATCCTTTAAATTTCCTGATAGTTATCAACTACTAGTAATCTTCAGCAATGAAAGCTAAACGAGTGGAGCCCTTCACAAATGGATCATACACATTACACCACGTCACTTCCAGATACCCACATACCTAGTTGTTATCTTTTAATGATGGGAGCGTAGAATATACTCCTTGCTAAGGATGAAGAGGATATGCTTGGAGTTGGGCCCTACAGCCCTTCAATTTGATTATTAAACACTCTTTTCAATAAGTAGCGGCATAATATTTTTCACAGCTGTTAATATGACTTCATGTGATTGGTGTATATTAAAAGTGATATTCATAGTGAACCTAGATGAAAGTGATATTGTTTCAATCACAACAAAAAATGTTAGAAGTTGTGAAAAAAAATATTATGATAATTGTGTCTCAAACTTTGTCCTATTAGTTATAACGACCAATTTCACAATTTTCTATAAAGATGTAATTTGAATGCTTTTATTTTATGTATTTCATTTTTTTATATTTTTTTTAAGGAAACAGTAATACTTATTAGAACACACAAACACAAAAGTAATATATAGAGTTTTAGTCCTTATAACTCTAGGCTACTACTACAAAGGTTAGACCCTTTTGTAATGGTACTCTGGTTATGTAATGTATTATAAGTCTGTTCACGTGTTTCATTAAATTCTAATGAAACTCCTATATTGCATGCTGAATCTAAATTACAATTATTGCAGATTGACAGAACCCTTGCAGACCATGGTCACACATGAGATACAGATATAAAGATGTAAATTGAATGCTTTTATATTGCATGTGTTTCATTAAATTCTAATGAAACTCTTATATTGCATGCTTTACATTAATCGAAAAGAAAAATCTAAATTACAATTATTGCAGATTGACAGAACCCTTGAGGACCATGATCACAGATGTGATACAGACCTCTTACATCGCTTTACCAAAAGTTCATTTTGAGGCTCCTTCAAATTGATCCCTCAGCAAGTCGTACTTCTTAAGCTCAGACATGGAGAGGGAAGGAGACAGCTCATCTAGGACCTGAGAAGTTGGGACAAGGCGTTCAGACATAATTAGTTCCAGAAAATGGTTCTACAACCAAGTTTTGTAGTTTAAACTTTAAATTGAATGGTAAGCAACATTGACGTAGATGTAGTCAACTCATTAAAACCTTGGAAAAATGTTTGTCACGTGTCAATTGGTAAGGCATAATTTCAATTGATAAGTATACTTTGATCAAAATTATTGGTCTAAGATATTGTACAGTTTGTACTACCAAATATTACAGACGCAAAATGGAAATATCATATTAGATAGCCAATACTTATGGTTGTTCAATGTGAGTTTTCTTGTATATTCAGATACAAAGAATCAGTCTTTCATAGGCGCGTGCAATTTTATAAGTCATGACTGCTATTGGAATTATTTTTTAAAGAAGCATATGACCTATAAATGAGCATTTCCAAAAGTTTTCTCAACCTAATCACCTATTTGGATATTGCTGTTCTCCATGCATGGCCGAAATGGTTAATTAGTATTAAACTAAATGATGCTAGAATACTTCTGACATTTTCCAATACGATAACATGCGGTCATGACTTAGCTGTCAACTCAAAGCAAGCAGAATATACATGACCTGTCTCAAAAATCACTTTATAAATAGAAAAACTGTGTCATACGGTCATACCTTCACAAAATCATCGTATTCAACAACAACAGAGTCTGCACGATCATCAGTGCTAGAAGAATCTGAATCTGAACTCAAAACCTACACAAAAACAAGTAAACAAGTCTAAGCACCTTGTCTAATCAACGTAGCAACCATGATTCATCACAAAAACCATTAGGTGCATAAATGTTTCCACCAGCTAATTCAGCAATAAGGTTGAAATCAAATGAGCTACCTTGCGTTTTGCAGCATGGAACCAAGCATCTGCACATAAAGCATACATGTCTGCTCCTGTGAAGTTTGGGGGACATTTCTTTGCTATTGAGTAAAGTGAAACGTCTTTATGCAATTTGAACTTTCGTGTTAGTGCTTTGAGTACCCTGGGAAAAGAGAAAATTAAGATTCAAGGAGAAGCGCATCATATCACTAAATTTTAAATGATGAAAGCATGAAAGACAAATGAGAAGAAAACCAACCGCTCCCTATAAGATGCATCAGAATTAACTCCTATGTATAGCAGCTTATCAAATCTACCAGGCCGTAAAAGTGCTGGGTCAATTAGATCAGGTCTGTTGCTTGCCCCTATTATAAACAGGTCCTAAAAGCCAGAATGATTAAACAGGGGAAACTTTTTAGGTTTAAGCAAAAGAAGAAAACTAAATACTAGTATAAATTTGAATGCAAGCCAAGTAAGAATGTAGGATAAATTACCTGTGTTGAATCATTTAGGCCATCAATCTCTGCAAGCATCTATGACAAGGGAAAGTTTCCATGTTAAGTATTATAAATGGAATAAGAGAAAAGGAATTTGCCAAGTTCTATAGAAAAAATAATCTTCACCTGAGAAACCACTCTGTCCATAACTCCTCCAGAATCCCCAGAGGCCCCCCGAGCTGGAGCAAGAGAATCAAGTTCATCAAAGAAGATAACACATGGGCGTGCTGATCTGGCCTGAAAGGCATGCACGGTATTACAAATTGTGCACTGATGAAAAATTCTGAAATCTAAGTCATAGTCAAACCCCCCCCCCCCCCCCCCCCCCAAAAAAAAAATAAAAACAAAAAAAGCAAGAGAAATATTGCTTAAAACAAGAAGGATATTTTACCTTCTGGAAAATGTCTCGAACATTCTTCTCTGACTCTCCAATGTACATGTTGATCAGCTCAGGTCCTTTTACACTGAGAAAGTTTAGGGAACACTCGGTTGCAACAGCTTTTGCTAATAAAGTCTGAGGTTTGAAACACAAGAATAACAAACAGATGTTATGAAGCAGGTAATTAATAAAAAAGAAAAAAGTGGCAAGTTAAAAAATCATCATATAACTGAAACAACAGAACATACTTTTCCAGTTCCAGGAGGACCATAAAGAAGAACACCAGAGCGCTTACGCAACCCAGACGAAAACAAGTCCTTATGCAAGAGAGGCAACTGCATATACGACAAATAAGAATCACTTCAATAATTCAGAACCAAGAAGAAGTTAGATAGCAGTGGATTTTCAAGCCTACTTTTTATGTTTCATAATGTTGTTGAAGAACTACTGACTTTGATTAACAATCTCTTTTTTGGGCAATGAGGTGAAGAAGGACCAACATAAAAAAAAAGGTGGTGAAGAGAGTATTTGAACTCCTGGAGTTGTGGACTCAACCTAGGTAAAGTTTTAAAACTATTGATGTGCAATATATTAATTTAAAATACATTGTAAAAAGTTTGACTCTATCAATTAATGCACGGCAAGAAACAGGATAGGACAAGCTCCTAGCTTTCAGTCAAAAACATTTGATTCATGCAGATTCAGTAAATTTGTCATTTCATTTTTGGGTTGCCGGGGGTGCAGTTTGTAATACTAAATCTAACACGCTTTTGGATCCTGATTAAAAAAAAAAGCAGTCTTTATGGATATTATCAAACAAAGAGGCAGCAGAGATAAAGCAACCCACCTGAACAGTGTCCAAAATTGATTTCTTCACATCCTCAAGCCCACCAACATCTTCCCATTTCACATTAGGAACCTATAGCAGATAATGGAAAAGAGAAAAAATAAAATAAAATAAACCTACAAGCAGCAGTACATCTCTCTAAGAATGATATTTCTCACAATAAAATACTTTTTACAATATGAAAACTGCAACACAAGACACCTGTTTATTATGCATGGTGACATAAGATAAGAATATGAAGTCAACTTAGCTGACCTAACTTACCTTCGGAGTGCCCAATGCTGACGCATTCCTTTTCTTTGATCGTTCCAATGCTTTGGTCATGCCTTCCTTCCCCAAGACCTGTGGTGCAACTTCATGTGAATCACTATCTAGTTCCTTGGGCTCAACCTTTTCATTCGGTACATTGCCACAGGGAATTAAGTTTGCACCAGCATCAGCAATCAAAGCACATAAATCTCTAGGCATGAACCCAGATGTCTGCCCCACAATTTCCTTTATAAAATCCTCTGAACCAGTCTGCAAGAAGCAATATTCTGACCATCAAAGTTAAACAGTCATGATCAAAAGAACAAAAAGTATGACCAACATGTAAGATATTCCTAAAGAGAGATATAGGAACAGTTTGGGCCCTCAATGACCTCAACCAATGAAACAACAAATGCAATTAAAAAATGAAGGGATACAGTCCGTTGTGTCATAGGCTCCATAATATCACCCTAGTTAAAACTGATTCGGTTAAATAAATTCTTTTTTTTTTTTAATCCCATAACACTATTTGAACATATCCAAAGACATTTATAGATGGATAATTCCAGACAGTACGACATGGAGATTTCACATACAAGGAACAAGTCAACAATAATCTTTTAACAACACCTACTGAAAGCTATTATATACATCATTAGTCCACAAAAGCTATTAAACATAAAACATACAAAAGAAAACAATGCGTTCACTTACATTAGACAGGAGCTCAGACACACTTTGCAGCGACTGGGAAAGCATTTCAACCCTTTGTTCTTCAGTCAAAGGACCCATACTTATTTCATGGCTAAAGCAACGCCTTATGGTTGGAGGTAGACCTTCAGAACTGTCAGCAGCCGCAACTAATAACACTCTGTGCCTTCTTACCTTTCCAACATCCTTCATGTTCTGCATCAGCACAGCATCAGAGTTAACATCTTGACAGACCTTATGAACAGTAAGTCTTGTTCTTGAGAATAAAATTAGAAAATTTCACTATGTAGACATTTCCTTTTCTCAATTTAGATTACTCTTCTTACACACACTCACAAGGAAAACCTTTGGATGCCCCCCAAAGTTGACTAAAACCATCTCCATTACATGGGCATCTTTGGAACTTCTTAACTAGTCAATGGCATCTAAGAGGGCATAATATCACAATTATCTCTTGTATTTCAAACCTTTTCAAAAAAGGACATAAGATAATATCCAAAGGGGTAGCATATTCATTCAAAAACCACACCTTGTTAAGTGAAGGTCACTGGTCTGACTCTCCCCTACCCTTGGGGCTATTCATTCACTAATCCAAAAATATAAATTCTGTAAGAAAGAAGACAGATGATTTCCTTAGGTATAAAAAAAGGTATAATGTATAAGTTTCAGCATCATAATATGAAGGAATCCAATTCCAATATCAACACGTGTTATGAAGTATTTGTTGGGTGCTTTGAAGTACTTTAGTCTCTTAACCTCCCACTTATTGGTCGGGCCAAGCTAACAAGGTTCCACAGAAGTAAATTTGGAAACAAATTTTGTTGCAGTGTGGTTCTCAACATTTTAATAGTTCTAGGCACCAAAAATCGTCAGCCCCCACCACATCTATTTTCAAAAAAAGGGATTTCTTCTGATTCCCCACCTCTCCCCTCTTTTCTTGCCATTGTTTCAATTAACAAAAATCTAGCATCTAACAGAAAAGAAGAAGATGAAGAAGAAAGAAATGCAAAAAACTTAGGTTTTATCATTTAGCTTGCAATCATTCAAGAGGAACATCCAATAAAAAAAAACAAAAAAAAACCATAGCACATCAAATAGTTGCATCTTACAGAATCATCATTAGGTTCCCCTTCAGAATAAATGTCTTCATCCTCATTGACTGGCTCTGAGAATTTCCGAATAACTGATGCTACTTCTGAAGTGATGCCTACTTGATCATTTGGTGCACCCTCATGAGATCCTAAATTTCGGAAAACATCAAAATGGCGGAGAAGAAGAATTGTTGGCAAGTATCTGTTAAAAAAACAAAACAACAGGAGCAAAAAATGGAAACATCAATATTATTTTCTTCTTCTTTTCCCCCAATTTTGGGTCACGGAACAACAATATCAAAAACCAAACCAATGACAACAATATTGTATGGCCAGATGTAACAAAGACACCCATTACTAGATGAAATGGTAGAAGGCCTCTCGGTACAAAAAGTAAAAAGGAAGGGATAACAAGTGAACCTCCCAGTTTGGCAGTCATCGATTGCTTTATGGACCCAAAGTTACTCATACAAAATAACATAATCACTGGAAGGTCATTGAATATCACTGTAGTAGAATAATAACCATGCATTACCCCTTTCTGAATAAGGGAGCACAGTTGCAAGCAATTAACAGTAGGGCTAAAGGCATATATTCTGGAAAAACTTGAATTTAACATACTCAGCGTGCTCAACTGCTACCTTTGAGCTGTATTGAAAGCTTGAGCTAGAGCAACAGATGCTTTTCTTTCAGAGGGTGCTATCAGATTATGACAGCTATATTCCACTACATGCAGGCCCAATCGACGAGCAACATATCTGATCACAGTCCTCTTCCCACATCCTGCAACAGGTATTGGATCAGAACCCACCAGAGCCACACATTTGTACACATGCAAACAGAATCAATGTCATTGTTTTGGTACAGATTTTCTATTATAACCAATGATAGCTCACAGGGATGCCATATTCTGTAGCCAATGAAAAATTCATTAAAAATAATTATTTTAAGGGAAATTGAAGGAAAATGCAAGTAAACTGAAAATTTGTTTATGCATACAGTAAACTAAATGAAGACAACAGATTAGGTAACATAAAACAAACCTGCCAAACCATGTAGTAAAACAGAAACTCTGAATTTTGAAGAAAGTGCTGACGGGCAAAGAGGTGGTGTAAGAATGGAGGCCAAAATTTTCACTGTATCCCCCTGCAAAGGTGGAAAACCTTTTGGTCCAGCAATCAACAAATCTGGGGGAACAGCAGAAGGAACACTTCCCCCAAGCACAAGGGCAGTCTGGGTGCTATTTACTCGAAGAAATTTTCCATCTGATGGTTCCAGAGCTACAACCTGAGGACATAAATTACGTTGTCAAAAGAACCGGACCAAATTATGACAATCCTCGAGAACCTGTACGATCATAAAAGAATACAGGGATATTTACCTTGAAGTAGATGATGTTATCACTTCTATTTTGTGACTTTTGGTTGCAAGGAATGCAAGTAATTGAATTGCAATTCCAATTTATGCAAATGCTGAAAATATCACCTCTTGCTAGATACCTATCTGCTTCAAAGTATTTCTGTAGCGCCAAGTCAATCATATCTTGACGATCTTCAGCCTCAATAGATGACCTTACTTTGAGAGTCTCAAGAGTACCACATTCTGGTATCTTCACAAAAGAAGCCCTCAAATGTGAAGCATATCTTGGCAACCGAGCCAATGATTCCAACCCTACACTAATCACAGAACCCTCAATCACTTCCCCAGACGTCTCATCATCCACTTTTGCTTGGAAATAAGACGCTAAAGTTTCTTGCCCTCCATGGACAAGAGAATTCAAGCAAGATACATGCAAGTCAAGGTTAAATGCCAAAATAGGAGACAAATAGGCAACTTCCACACCCATCTGTAGACAACCTTCTGGTGCAAAAGTAGCCGAAGGAAAAACACACATTGTATGGGAACATCCAAAAGTGGATAATTTAATCCCATGTGCAGCTTCGTGCATGCCCGGAGGGTCTAAAACAACAACCTGCGCGATTCTTTGCACATTTGTCTCGATATTCTTGACAAGCACCTTGTGTATTCAAAACAAACAAACAAAAACATATGCTAATTAACAAATTATATTGCTAAAAATTCCATATTCAGAAGAACATCCAAATTAAACTAAACCAAACAAACAAGATAAAACTATTCAACAATAAAAACCTCAAAATCATATAAATTTGATAAAATTATAACTAGTCCCAAAAACTTAAGCTAATAGGGAAGAATGATTTAATCACTTAATCATAATTCTAATGAAATTATTACACAATATAATCTAAACTGATTGTGATTCAGATACAGAACCCATCCATAAAGCCAAGTATCAAAATTTTCAATTATTACATTTCTTTTAGAAGTTTTTGTCGCGATAAGTGAGATTTTGAAGTGAGCTTTTTAAATTGTTTCCTTTTCCTTTATTTTCTCGACAACCAAACAGAGTTTTATGCTTGAAATTGAAATATTTTTGATTACCATTGAGGCTGAAGTAATGGAGAGTCGTTTGAGGGCGCAGGTGGAGAGTCCAACCAAAGCGGCGTCGTCGAGAGAAGCCAATTTGGAGTGGTGACTGGAAACGACGATTTTATCCCTTGGGAATCGGAGAATTCCGGCACGTAGCTGCAAGGTGCCGCCGGACACGTCATCTTCGACTCGGTCAGCGAGTTGCGGCGGCGGCGGCGGCGACGACGACGATGAACTGAGTACGGAGTTGATGAGGAGCTTGGTGGAGGAGAGAACCAGAGGCTTCCTCCTCTCCACCATTGCCACACAATGCTTTTTATACCACACTCAAAACCCTAGCTTTGCTTTCCTCAAACCCACACCACTTCACATTATTAACTCTCTCTCTCTGTCACTGTGTCACTGTGTATGCGTGTGTTTGTGTAAATATATACAGAGCGAGCGAGAGGGATGAATTGAGCAAATCGATGAAGCTGTTTGTCTTGGGAGTTTGTGTTGACGCGATAAATCTAACCGTTTTCAACGTAAGCAAATCGTTTGGGCTGGGCTTCCAAAATGAAAAGAACAAACCATATGTGGGCTGCTGGGCTTCAACGTAAGTTCGGAAGTTTTTCCACCGTTCAATGGATAATGAGATCATGGAAACAACTTACCACTGGCAAAAATCTTGTTAACAAAATATTTCTCCATCTATTAAGTATAAACAATAAACATTAAAGATATTATAAATTTTATACTATATTAATGGCATGTTTGGATGTTTAAAAAAGGAGGGGAGTAGAGTAGAGGGAGGGAGAGTAATTCAATTACCTTATTTGGAAGTTTTTTAAGGAATGAGGGGGAAGGGTTTGGAGAGATTTCAACTCCCTCTAACCCCTCATTTTTAATTCCCCTAAATTGGAGAGATTTGAAGGGAGAGTAGAGTAGATAAATTATTATCCAAGTAAATTCTCTAATTTACACTTTCTAACAAATTAATCATAGACCAATGTTGCAAGTCCATTTTCAAATAGGGGTAAATTTGTCTATTTTAATTATTTCCTCTCCTCTCCATCATAATTTTTAAAACATCCAAATAAGGGGAATGACTAATTACTCACTTCCATCTTACTAATTTTAAAAACATCCAAACAAGGTGGAGGGGAACCATTCTCATCTACTCTCCTCCCTCTCTAAACTTCCAAACAGGCCATAAGCGTATAAACTGATGTGATAATGAATTAAATAATAGTTATTGGCGAACTTTAACCAACTAATAGCTTGGTTGGTCTCCCTGGCATGAAGAACTCATATCGACAAAAGAATAAAAACCACAGAGGTAAGGCTTATCAGACAAAGAAAACGGGATTCCAATATTTGAATTTTTTTTTAGCGAATGATGACACATCAGTTTATAAATTCTATGTAATAAACTTTATTGTATCCATAATATCGCTGTTCTGAAAAACGTGTCAACAAATAAATAAGTGATCACCTTATCTTCAATATGTAAACAACTATTTGATTGAGGATGATATGTAATATAACTTAGCAGGGTACCCAATAGACATAGTCAATGACCTCCATTCCTAAGACTGCAAAAGATCTTTTGTTCAAGTGCAAACTTAACATGCCATGATCTCCACCCCCAGGGCGGAGCCAGAAATTTTGGTTTGGGAGGGCGAGTTACATATTCATAAATACATACATTTACACAACTACATATATTGATACATACATACATTTTATATAAACTTTAATGTGTGTACACAAATTGTCTACTTTGCCACCAATATGTACAAAACATTTATCATTATTTAATTATAATTTTTTAAATCTTTTATTTTTGGAGTGTAATCAAACCCAACATTAAATATCCTATATTTTTTTCATTCAACATTTTTAGTCTAAATCAAGCATTGACAAACAATTGGAAACTTAACAACAATAGCAATAACAACAAAAGACTTGGTCCCAAATTGAAAAGGAAATAAAAATTATATATTTGTGTCCAAGTGAAAATTTCTTTTCAAGTATTGTCACTTATATATCCTCACCATAGTTTTTTTCATTTAACATTTTGTGACTAAATCAAGTATTGACAAACAATTCGAAAATTAACATCTGTAGGGACCGGGTTTGAGCACTTCTATGGTGTTCAGAGAGTGGACCCAAGCCCAGCTAGCCCTGCAATGAATTTATAGAGAATGGGTTCAAGAACTAGGCCCTAGTGAGGAATGCAGCGACCATGCATGGTTGCGTGTGGGTTTAATAACCTAAACGTGAATTGGGATGCACAATAATGCTCCTCGGACTTGCCTTTCAGAGCTTGGAGTTCTTATTATTTCTTTGAAGATTGATTACAAGGTTTGAGAGAATACAAGTCGCTACAGTACTTCTTAATTCAGGTTTTTCGTCCGTCCCCTTTTCAAGAGGGACTCCTTACATTATATACATCTCTCTCAGTTGATCCTGGCCCTACATTTGTTGATCAGCTAGGCCACCACTTGAGAGCCTGTCCCATCAGCCGCATTCCCATTCCTCCTGTGGGTTGCAGCACCCAAGACAGCACTGTTCAGGAGTCCTATCCTCATTAATGCGGCCAGGGCGTTAGTTGAGGGCATTTAATGTGGAGGTGACAGTTCATCTGGGACTTGCTCCTCCACCATGCTTCCATTGCTGGCACTTGGTACTTGTTATTTGCTCTTTGGATGCTCAGGAAGACTCCCCTTGATGGTGTATTGCTTGTCCACTTTATGGTCTCGGCCGTCCGAGGAAGGAATCGTCATCGGCACTGTTTCTTGGGCAACTGGGCTTTTTACTCTCATCCTCGGACCGTAGATACCTCCTCGACATGGGCCTTTGGGCCTGGTACGGAGTGGGCCGGGGCTGTTTGACTCTCTGGCCCCATAATAGCCCCTCAAAATCTTGCTGTCCATGTCCTCGGGCGGAGAGGAGGATTTTGACGTCCTCGGGCCTGCTCCTTGTCTTGTCGAGTCTTGTCCCCCATCAGCGCTGGGGTCTTTTCGTCTGCCCAAGGCACGTTTCTGACGCTTCGGTACGCGTAACGTGTCCTTCATTAAATTAAGACGGTTCTGTGCTCCCCACGTTCAACGGGCGGATGACCATCTAACAGTGGGGATTCGCCTAGCATTTATGGGCGGGAAAACCCGCACGGTTCCTCGATTTGGGGTATAAATACCCTCTCGAACTGCTTTTCCCCTTCTTTACTCGCAATCCAGAGCTCTTGCGCATATATCCTGAGTCCAGCAAAGTTTCCACCTACATCCCCAGCATAAAAAGCCTGTCCGAGGAGCTTCTCCTCATTTCTGTAAGTTGCTCTATCCTTCTCTGAGCTTTCTTCCTCTCTACTCCTCCATCTCTTTCATTTGCTCTTTATTTAATTCTCTTAGGCATCACTTGGGATGGGTAGACTTTAGAAGTATGTCTATACTGAGGAGGCGATGGAGAAATTCATCGCCGACTATAAGATACCTGCCAACGTGGGCTTGAGGTATTGTGAGGAAGGGGAGTGGCTCCTTTGGAGGCAGGAGGGCGAGGTGGTGATTCCCATCATCGCCTTCCTCGAAGGTGGCATGAGGATCCCCATAGGGCCAGTGATGAGAGGCTACCTGACGTACTTCCGGCTAGCCCCCACTCAGTGTGCCGTCAATGTCTTCATAATTCTGGGTTGTGTGGACGCCCTGAACGAGAAGATGGGGCTAAGGTTGACCCATCACGACGTAAACTTGTGTTACAACCTCTAGTGCCTGAATGGCAAGTCGTACTACATGAAGACAAGGGATGACAGGGTCCGGCTTATCCAGTGCCTCCCTAAGTCCAACAAAGGGCTGGACAAGGACTTTCTCATCGTGTCCGGAGGGTGGCACGATGGTCTTCACTGCCCAACGACGGAGGGGACACCAGGTGGGGCAGTGGGAGTAGGAGGGGGTTCAAAGATTTTAGTTTACTTCATGCATCATTTTTTTTTTTTGGCACTGTTTGGTTACTAACATGAATGTGTCTTCTTTCTGCAGATCCGCACGCCTACACGCGCCACTTCAGCCTGGTCAACAGGGAGAACTTGCAGAAAGTGCTCAGGGTGGCGGTTTTTGAGAACGAAGCTGACTATCAAGTTAGGGCCGCTCACAAAATCTTGGGGTACACCCCGGTCCAGAAATCATTCGCGGCTCCAAAGCACGTGATCAGAGCAAAAGATCCTCGGCTGCGGAAAATAACTGTGACCGAGGACGGGTTCCAGTTTCTCGAGGAGCCCTCCACTTCAGAAGGCGTCACATTAGCAAGCCCCTCTTCCTCCCACAGATTTGCAGAGCCCACAGAAGAAAACCCAGAGAGGGAAGAGGAAGTTGCTGATTTTGGCCCTGTCGAGGACGTGTTTGACGTGTTTGAGCAAGTCCACCAGTACGAGGACCCTCCTGGAGACTTGGGTGACCCACGCTTGACCGAAGCGGACTTCCTAACGTCAGAGTCCTCTTCTCGGCTTGAGATGGGTTACAAGAAGAAATCCCAAGCCAGTCTGCTCGATCTAATAGAAGGACAACCGGGGAAGTCCAAGCCAAAGCTTCCTCCTCCTCCTCCTAAGACTCATCCTGCCCAGACCAGGTCGGCCTCTACCCAATCCAGGCTTCCTCCTCCTCCACCTCAGACGAGTCTGCCATCCAGGCATGAGCCCACTGATCCTAAGCAGAAAAAGGATAAGGGCAAAAGGCCTATTGAGGACAAGTCTGGGTCCACGCAGGAGGGGGACGACACTCGGCGGCCCTCGAAGCAGCTGAAAATAGGCTCCTGAGGCCAAGATAAACAGGTCGATGCCCGGCCCGAGGTTCAAGCCTAGCTCCTCGCCCCAATGCTCCATGGGGGTCCTTTGAGGGATGACTCCTCCCTTAGGGATTTTAGAGAGGGCGAAGGTGCATATGTGGCCGACGCGCTGGAGAGGTGCCTGTTACTTCTTGCGGACATGGCGGAGCTGGGGACTATGAGGAGTAGGGAGGTCTTCCTCAGCCTCAAGCGATACTTGGGAATGGTAAGACCCTCAACACTTGTGATTTTTTCTGGCTTCATTTTTTCTGCCTTTTTTTTTTTAGCTCGGCTTATTATGTATCTGTTTCGTTTGACAGGCCGTCCAGGCCACCTATCAGCTGGAGGAGGCGGCCCATGACCAAGGAAAGGCCGTGGATGCCGAGCGTGAGAAGCGTTTGGAGGCCACTCAGACCCTCAAGCACTCCGAGGCCGACCTTGCCACGACCCGGGAGGAGCTGAAGGCAATGACCAGAGCTCGGGACAACGCAATGTCAGGCCTCGCTGGTTTCCAGAAGCAGGCCGAAGATCAGACGAGGCGTCTGGGTGAGGCAGAGGAGCAGCTGAAGATCGCAAAGGAGCTGCTTGCTGATCTGACGAAGAAGGTGGCTGCTGCCGAGGAAGCCAAAAAAGTGGCTGAATGGGCCAAGGATGAAGCTGTGAGGGCCAAGTTTGAGGCAGACCAAGGTAGGGAGGAGGCCTGGGCCTCTAAGGAGGAAGCTGAGGAGGCAGCTTATGCTGCGGGGGTGGTCGAGACGGAAGTTGCCTTTAAGGCCCAAGTCCTTGGGGTGTGCAGGCGCTACTGCTCCCAGGTTTGGAAGGAGGCTCTCAAACAAGCTGGGGTCGAGGCCTCGTCCGACCTGTGGAAGGAGGAGAGTGTGTACTACCCCCCCTGCCATCCGCGAGGCTGCCCCAGATGGCTCTGAGGCCGAGGAGGCTGCTGAGGAAATTGCTGCTACTCTGGGTGAGGAAGCCTTGGTCGCTGGACCTACGGGTGAGCCTGTTCAAGGGAGTGGTCCTCCCGGAGTGGTTGAACCAAGTGAAGGCTCCAAAGAGGAAGCGCCCTAGCAAGTTACAAAGCCCTCCTCCGATGCCCAGGTTCCTTCCGCTGAGGAGGCAGCTATTCCTGCCGTGCCTCTGCAGGCCATCCCACTCAGTCAGAGCCCAGAGGATCCTGGGGCTGCCATGGACCAGCCATCCACCGGGGGGGGGGGGGGGGCAGTTAAGTGGAAGGAATAGGCTCTTTGGCGCCTCTGCCTGCCTTGTTTTTTTTTTTTTTTTTTTGGCCGTTTCTTTTGTCTTTGCATTTTTTTTTTTTACATTGTAATGTGAATCTTATCATGTAACTTCTATGGACTTAATGCAATGTGATTCTCATTTCTTTTTCTATTTGTTCTGGCTGTTTGTCTATTTGCACGTTATCCACTCTTTTTTTTCACTTGTATAATGTTTCCTTCAATTGCATCTCGGCCAAACGCGGCAGCAATTATTATAACATGAGGGCGGGTATGCTTAGGCGGACCTTTTATATCCTAAGGACTAGGTAGAATCTTTTTGAAGTAGACACTTAGAATCTTTCTGAAGTAGTTAGTTTCCCCATAAGCTTGAGTCCGAGGACCATGCAATGCCTTGGTTCTGTCTAACACTTAGTCTTCTGAAGTAGTTAGTTTCCCCACAGGCTTGAGTCCGAGGACCATGCAATGCCTTGGTTTTGTCTAACACTTAGTCTTTTGAAGTAGTTAGTTTCCCCATAGGCTTGAGTCCGAGGACCATGCAATGCCTTGGTTCTGCCTAACACTTAGAATATTCCTGAAGTAGTTAGTTTCCCCATAGGCTTGAGTTCGAGGACCATGCAATGTCTTGGTTCTGTCTAACACTTAGTCTTTTGAAGTAGTTAGTTTCCCCACAGGCTTGAGTCCGAGGACCATGCAATGCCTTGGTTCTGTCTAACACTTAGAATCCTGAAGTAGTTAGTTTCCCCATAGGCTTGAGTCCGAGGACCATGCAATGCCTTGGTTCTGTCTAACACTTAGTCTTTTGAAGTAGTTAGTTTCCCTACAGGCTTGAGTCCGAGGACCATGCAATGCCTTGGTTCTGTCTAACACTTAGTCTTTTGAAGTAGTTAGTTTCTCCACAGGCTTGAGTCCGAGGACCATGCAATGCCTTGGTTCTGTCTAACACTTAGTCTTTTGAAGTAGTTAGTTTCCCCACAGGCTTGAGTCCAAGGACCATGCAATGCCTTGGTTCTGTCTAACACTTAGTCTTTTGAAGTAGTTAGTTTCCCCACAGGCTTGAGTCCGAGGACCATGCAATGCCTTGGTTCTGTCTAACACTTAGTCTTTTGAAGTAATTAGTTTCCCCACAGGCTTGAGTCCGAGGACCATGCAATGCCTTGGTTCTGTCTAACACTTAGTCTTTTGAAGTAGTTAGTTTCCCCACAGGCTTGAGTCCGAGGACCATGCAATGCCTTGGTTCTGTCTAACACTTAGTCTTTTGAAGTAGTTAGTTTCCCTACAGGCTTGAGTCCGAGGACCATGCAATGCCTTGGTTCTGTCTAACACTTAGTCTTTTGAAGTAGTTAGTTTCCCCACAGGCTTGAGTCTGAGGACCATGCAATGCCTTGATTCTGTCTAACACTTAGTCTTTTGAAGTAGTTAGTTTCCCCACAGGCTTGAGTCTAAGGACCATGCAATGCCTTGGTTCTGTCTAACACTTAGTCTTTTGAAGTAGTTAGTTTCCCTACAGGCTTGAGTCCGAGGACCATGCAATGCCTTGGTTCTGTCTAACACTTAGTCTTCTGAAGTAGTTAGTTTCCCCACAGGCTTGAGTCCGAGGACCATGCAATGCCTTGGTTCTGTCTAACACTTAGTCTTTTGAAGTAGTTAGTTTCCCCACAGGCTTGAGTCCGAGGACCATGCAATGCCTTGGTTCTGTCTAACACTTAGTCTTTTGAAGTAGTTAGTTTCCCCACAGGCTTGAGTCCGAGGACCATGCAAGACCTTGGTTCTGTCTAACACTTCTGTTCTTCTGTAAGTAGCTAGTTTCCCCATAGGTTTGAGTCCGGAGACCATGCAAGACCTTGGTTCTGTCTAGTACCCAGGTATATTTGAGTGGTTAGTTTCCCCATAGGTTTGAGTCCGAGAACCATGCAAGACCTTGGTTCTGTCTAACACTTCTGTTCTTCTGTAAGTAGCTAGTTTCCCCATAGGTTTGAGTCCGGGGACCATGCAAGACCTTGGTTCTGTCTAGTACCCAGGTATAGTTGAGTGGTTAGTTTCCCCATAGGTTTGTGTCCAAGGACCATGCAAGACCTTGGTTCTGTCTAACATTTCTGTTCTTCTGTAAGTAGCTAGTTTCCCCATAGGTTTGAGTCTGGGGACTATGCAAGACCTTGGTTCTGTCTAGTACCCAGGTATAGTTGAGTGGTTAGTTTCCCCATAGGTTTGAGTCCGAGGACCATGCAAGACCTTTGTTCTGTCTAACACTTCTATTCTTCTGTAAGTAGCTAGTTTCCTTATAGGTTTGAGTCCGGGGACCATGCAAGACCTTGGTTCTGTCTAGTACCCAGGTATATTTGAGTGGTTAGTTTCTCCATAGGTTTGAGTCCGGAGACCATGCAAGACCTTGGTTCTGTCTAACACTCAGTCCGGCCGTCAGGACGCGAGACACATAATCATGATAGGCTAAAAATCTGAATCAAAAGAGACTTTTTCATTAATAGTAATACCTTTTCAGGTTATTTACATTCCATGGACGAGGTACAGATTTGTCATCTAAATCTTCTAAATAGTATGCTCCTATCCCTGCTACTGAGGTAATTCGGTAGGGCCCCTCCCAGTTGGGTCCCAGCTTTCCCCAAGAAGGGTTCTTGGCAGCCCCTATGACTTTTCTCAGCACCAGGTCCCTCGATGCTAGTGGTCTGAGCTTTACATTGGCGTCATATCCTTGCTTGAGCTTTTGCTAGTAATGGGCCAGCTGGATCATTGCTCGCTCTCTTCGTTCGTCTACCTAGTCCAGGTCCAGGCTCCGCCCCAGCAGTTCATCATTGCTGCTTGGAGTGAAGGAGCTCGTCCTTAGCGTCGGGAAGTTTGTTTCCAGGGGGATCACCGCCTCGGCACCATAAGTCATGGCAAAAGGTGTTTCCCCCGTTGATCGCCGGGGCGTAGTCCGGTACGTCCAGAGAACGTGGGACAGCTCCTCTACCCATCCCCCCTTGGCCTCATCCAGTCTCTTCTTAAGCCCGTTGACGATGACCTTGTTGATGACCTCGGCCTGTCCGTTTCCCTGAGGGTAGGCTGGCGTCGAGTATCTGTTTGTGATCCCAAGTTCACAACAGTACCTCCTGAAGGCCTTACTATCGAATTGGAGCCCATTATCCGAGATGAGGGTATGAGGGACCCCGAATCATGTAACAATGTTCCTCCAAAGGAATTTCTTTGCATCTACGTCCCTGATGTTGGCCAGTGGCTCGGCCTCGACCCACTTGGTGAAGTAGTCCGTGGCCACCAACAGATATTTCTTATTCCCTGGCGCTCTGGGGAAAGGTCCTACAATGTCCAAGCCCCATTGGGCGAACGGCCATGGACTGGACAAAGGATTGAGGACCCCTCCTGGCTGATGGATATTTGGGGCGAACCTTTGGCACTGGTCACACTTCTTGACATACTCCTGGGCCTCTTGCTGCATCCCCGACCACCAGTATCCTTGTGTGACGGCTCGGTGAGACAGGGATCTCCCCCCTGTGTGGCTCCCACATATTCCCTCGTGCAGCTCTTCGAGCAGTAATTCTGCTGCTTCGGGGTGGACGCATAGCAGGTATGGCCCAGAGTAGGAGTGCCTGTATAGCTTGTGATCCTCGGACAACCAGAACCGAGGGGCTTTCCTTCGTATTTTTTCTGCCTCTGACCTCTCCTCAGGTAGGACATCATCTTTGAGGAATCTCACTATGGGGTCCATGCAGCTGGGACCCATCTCAACCTGATGGACGGGGATCGCTCCCTTTGGCACTTCACTCGCCCTCTCCAGATGCTCCACAGGTATGATCCGAGGTAGCCCCTCTGCCGAGGAAGTTGCGAGTGTGGCTAATGAATCGGCATGGCTGTTCCCACTCCTGGGAATATGAGACAAGCTGAAGAGGCCAAACTCAAACTGCAAGCGCTTGACCTGGCCCAGGTATTCTTGCATTCTCGAATCTCTAGCCTCCATCTCCCCCTTTACCTGTCCTACCACCAATCTCGAGTCTGAGAACATCTCTATCGACTTTCCTCCCATCTTCTGTACCATGACCATCCCTTGCAGTAATGCCTCATACTCGGCTTTGTTGTTTGTGGCCATGAATCCAAGCCTCAGGGACTTCTCTATGACATGATCTTCAGGGGATACTAGGACAAGCCCCATTCCGGACCCCCTCTGGTTTGCCGCGCCATCAACATATACCTTCCAACATGGTGACTCTCGGATGGAGATTGCCCCAACCGATTTCTCATCAAAGCTCGTCTCCTCGGCTGCCACTTCTACAGCTGGTTCGGCGAACTTGGCCGTCAAATCTGCCAGAACCTGGCCCTTTATGGAGGTCCGAGGCATGTATTTGACGTCGAAAGCCCCCAGAATTGTGTTCCACTTCGCGATTCTTCCTGTGTAGTCAGCGGTCCGAAGTACAGACTTCAAGGGCAGTCGGGTTAGGACAACCACTGTGTGAGCTTGGAAGTAATGGGGGAGCTTTCTCGTGGCATGGACCACAGCCAGTATGGCTTTCTCCAAGGGTAGGTATTTAACCTCCGCCAGCGACTTGCTGACGTAGTAAACTGACTTTTGAACGCCATTGTCTTCCCGTATCAGTACTAGGCTCACTGCGTGGGGCGCCACAGCAAGGTATGCGTATAGGACCTCGTCGGCCTCGGGATTGGACATGATAGGCGGCCGGGATAGATACTCCTTGAGTTGCTGGAAAGCTACGACACAATCCTCGGACCACTCAAATCCTTTCCACTTGTTGATCAGGAGGTAGAAGGGCCTGCACCTGTCAGCCGACCTAGAAATGAATCGGTTCAGCGTCGCGATCATCCCAGTAAGCTTTTGGACCTCTTTGGGGTTCTGCGGAGGCTTCAAATTATGAATGGCCTTGATTTGGTCAGGGTCGACTTCGATCCAATGGTGGGTGATCATGTATCCCAAAAACTTGCCAGAGCCTACGCCAAACGAGCATTTTGAGGCATTTAGGCGTAGCTTGTGCTTTCTCAGGACGTCAAATGTGCGGCCGAGGTCCCCCAAGTGTTCGGACACCAGTTTGCTCTTCACCACCATATCATCAACATAGACCTCGATGCTCTTGCCCAGCATTGGCTCGAACATTCTCGTCATCATCCTTTGATAGGTGGACCCTGCGTTCTTCAGACCGAACGACATTACTTTGTAGTGGTAGTTCCCGAAGGGCGTCACAAAGGCTGTCTTCTCCTGATCTTCCAGGGCCAGTGGTATCTGATGATAGCCTTGAAAGGCATCTAGGAAGCTCATCCGAGGATGGCCCGCGGTTGCATCAACCAGCTGGTTGATTCGAGGCATAGGGAACGGGTCTTTTGGACACGCCTTATTTAGGTCGGTGAAGTCCACACAGACCCTCCACTTCCCACTTTTCTTCTTGACCACCACAGTGTTGGCCAGCCATTCGGGGTAAAAAACCTCTTTGATAGCCCCTGCACGCTTAAGTTTATTCACCTCTTCCCTGATGGCATCAGCGTGCTCCCTCGAAGGGCGTCGGGGCGGCTGCTTCTTAGGCACTACAGATGGATTGACGTTGAGATGGTGACAGATGAAGGATGGGTCAATCCCTGGGGTGTCACAGGCATCCCATGCAAACACGTCGATATTGCCTTTGAGGAACTCAACCAGCTCCTCCTGCTCCGTGGGAGGCAGCCGAGCCCCGACCCGAAAGAACTTCTCTTGGTCATCATCAATTGCCACTTTCTCCAAGTCCTCACATTTCGTTTCCTCGGCAACTACATCGGGGTGCGCCACCGGGGTCTTTGATTGCTACAAGCCCTCCTCGGTAGTGGCCGAGGGCTGTGCATCGAGCCGATATGATATGGCAGCCACCGTGCACTGCCTCGCTGTGGGATGGCAACTGCGGATCTCTAGAACCTGGTCCCTTGATGGGAATTTCACCTTCTGGTGCAAGGAGGAGGCAACGCCCCCCAAGGTGTGGAGCCAGGGCCTCCCTACGATGGCTGTGTAGGGGGAGTACGTGTCCACCACCACAAAGTTCACCTCCACCACTTCTGGGCCTGTCTGTATGGGCAGCCTGATCATGCCCTTTGGGATGACGAGCTTTCCGTCGAAGCTCATTAGGGGGGAGCTATAAGACGTCAAGTCCTCCGGTTTTAGCCCCAGCCCTTTGTAGAGGTCTGGATACATGACCTCGGCTGCACTGCCACCATCCACCATCACTCTTTTCACGTCGTAGCCCCCAATTCTGAGGGTAACGACCAGAGCGTCATCGTGGGGCTGGGTGGTCCCAATCTTGTCCTCCTCCGAGAAACTCAAGGCTGGGGGAAAACTCCTCCTGGCCCTCTTCGGCTCTGTCCGGGACTACTCGGCAGGCTGTTGGGCTACAGACAACACTCGCAAAGGGCGCGTGCCTGTTCTTCCTGGTGCCGCAAAGATTACATTAATCGTCCCAGCGGGCTGCCCCAGGGCGGTGTCCCTCCGTGGCTCTTGGTAGGTCTGGCCTTGCTGGCTGCTGGAATGGTGCAGAAGGTGCTTCAGCTTTCCCTCCCGGACTAGCTGGTCCAGGTGGTTCCAGAGGTTCCTGCAGTCCTCCGTGGCATGTCCGTGGTCCTGGTGGTATTGGCAGTAGCGATTCTGATTGCACCTCTCAGGTTCCCCAGCCATCTTGTTCGGCCACCTGAAGTATGGTTCGTTCTTTATCTTTTCCAGCACCCTATGTACGGGTGCTTGGAACACGGCGCTGACAGTCTGGGCATTGGTCGCCCTAGACTGCCCACCAAAATCCCTCCTCGGGCGGGCGTTGTTATATCGGTTCGACTTGAAATCCCTCATCTCTTGAGGGATAACCTTCTCCTTCCCCTTGCCCTGTAGCATATCTTCCTCTACCCGCTTGTATTTATCGATCCGATCCATCAACTGTCGCACGCTGGTGGCGGGCTTACCAGTTAAGGACTTCCTCAGGCCGTGCCCCATTGGTAGTCCGTTCTTGAATGTATTGATGGCGACATCGTCATACTTGCCGTCCAGGTCATTGTAAACCTCCCAATACTTGTCCGAGTAAGCCTTGAGAGTCTCCCCATCACACATGGATAGGGACAGTAACGCGCTCATGGGCCAAGGAGGTTTGCTATTCGTGACAAAACGGGAACCAAAAGCCTGGGTCAGCTGTCTGTACGAGTCTATGGAATTCGTCCTCAGGCTGTTGAACCACCTCATTGCCACAGGCCCCAAGCTGGATGGGAAGACTTTGCACATCAGCGCCTCGTTCTTAGAGTGGACAGCCATCCTCTGGTTGAACTGGCTCACATGCTCCACGGGGTCCATCTTGCCGTTGTAAACAGTGAAGGTTGGCTGTTGGAACCGTCGAGGGAGTATTGCCTCCTCTATACGACGCGTGAAGGGCGACTTGGAGAGCCGATCCAGTGCCTTGCTCATGGCGTCACTCCTTAAGCCCCTGGGAGTTGGGCTGTCACGCTTACGCCTCTGGTAGCGCTCCTCCTCGTGAGAGAAAGTCTCGCTAGGGGGTGTTCTTGACCTTTACCTGTATTCGTCATCACTTTCGTCGTCAGAGGGCAAGTCAGGGCTGGGTTCGGACCGTCTCCGCCGTGCATGGCACAGCTTTCTCTTCAAATAATCTATCTCGCGCTACATGGCCACCTTATCATCCTGTCTCTGGGATGCGTGGCTATGGGCCTCTTCTGACCACGTGGCGGGGCCATTGTCATGCCTCTGGGGCACGTGCCCGTCCCGGTGAGTGTGGCTTCCGCTAGTTGTTGAGGTATGCACGCTTCTCTCTCGAAATCGTCCGTTCTCCTCGTTTTGACAGCACCCGGGGTCGCCATAGTTACCCTGGTGCTGGGATTTAGCTGGTTCAGGTCGATGGGGATTTCCTTGGTGAGGGCCTGATCCTACCATGCTTGGATGTTGTCCTTACTAACGCACGAGTTCTTCCCACAGACGGCGCCAATTGTAGGGATCGGGTTTGAGCACTTCTATGGTGTTCAGAGAGTGGACCCAAGCCCAGCTAGCCCTGCAATGAATTTATAGAGAATGGGTTCAAGAACTAGGCCCTAGTGAGGAATGCAGCGACCATGCATGGTTGCGTGTGGGTTTAATAACCTAAACGTGAATTGGGATGCACAATAATGCTCCTCGGACTTGCCTTTCAGAGCTTGGAGTTCTTATTATTTCTTTGAAGATTGATTACAAGGTTTGAGAGAATACAAGTCGCTACAGTACTTCTTAATTCAGGTTTTCCGTCCGTCCCCTTTTCAAGAGGGACTCCTTACATTATATACATCTCTCTCAGTTGATCCTAGCCCTACATTTGTTGATCAGCTAGGCCACCACTTGAGAGCCTGTCCCATCAGCCGCATTCTCATTCCTCCTGTGGGTTGCAGCACCCAAGACAGCACTGTTCAGGAGTCTTATCCTCATTAATGCGGCCAGGGCGTTAGTTGAGGGCATTTAATGTGGAGGTGACAGTTCATCTGAGACTTGCTCCTCCACCATGCTTCCATTGCTGGCGCTTGGTACTTGCTATTTGCTCTTTTGATGCTCAGGAAGACTCCCCTTGATGGTGTATTGCTTGTCCACTTTATGGTCTCGGTCATCCGAGGAAGGGATCGTCCTCGACACTGTTTCTTGGGCAACTGGGCTCTTTACTCTCATCCTCGGACCGTAGATACCTCCTCGGCATGGGCCTTTGGGCCTGGTACGGAGTGGGCCGGGGCTGTCTAACTCTCTGGCCCCACAACATCAATGAAAGACTTAGTCCCAAATAAAAAATAAAACTCTGCCAAGAAATTTATTTTATTAAAAACTTACTATTTGAACTCAACAGCCAAAACTTACCAATTGAGGCAAAATTTGCTAAACAGTACAATTCCGAAAAATTATTAGGCTGATGGCATGCGTTCAAACTTAATTAGTAAGTTGGACTCTTTTTGGAAGTCGATTTTAACAAACTCGACTTCCTACTGAAAATTAGTTCTGACGTGGATTAAAAAAGAGAGGAAAAAGCCACGTAGAACACCTGAAAATCAAGTATAGCATACTTGACTTTCTTTGAAAGTCGAGTAAAGTGAACTTGACTTTAAACAGGGGTTAAAAAAAAAAATTCATGGGGGTAAAAACGGGAATCCGAGTATACTAAAATCGATTTTGAGGGACCTTCAGTCTTCTCGCTCTCTCCGGTGTTTCTCTCTTCCTACGCCGTTCTTCTCTCTCTCTCTGGTGTCTCTCTCTTCCTACGCAGTTTTCTCCGTCCATCATCTTCCTTTGTGGCGAGGAATCCGACTCACCAGCAGGTTCGTTCTCTCTCTCTCTCTCTCTCTCTCTCTCTCTCTCTCTCTCTCTCTAATGCGATTTCTTTCTCTTTATTTATTGGTTGAAATGGGTTTTGATTTGCTTTTTAGGTTTAGTGATTTGGAGGTTTGGGTTTCATTTGATTTGGGTTTAGTTTTTATTTGTTTTTGTTTACTGTGCTATTTCAATTTTACTATGCTATTACATATATTTGTTCCAAAAAAATATTAATATTAGCTGGAGTCATAAATGAGTGATTGTACAAATTATGTCTGAATGAGTGATTGTACAAATTCTACATTAATTGAAGTTTTGTGAAATATCAAGATAGTTTATTTAGCCAAGCCTTTTGGCTTAAATGGCATTAGCCACCTTAGTAAAAGGGGAAGCCAGGTTTCAAACTACAGTCATCTGGGTAGGGAGGGAGTTTACCCTATTGGATAAACTAAGGTAATTATGCCTAATACAAGAAAATGTTATTTTCTCAAGGAAAATGTGGCTGTAATTACTGTCCAGCAGATTTGCTCTGCTCTTTTGAACCATAAGTTGTTTATAAGATAATTTTGTCTCTGGCTTTACATTCTCCTCTTCCTATGTGTGATTATTAGTTCAAAGCAAGTACTGTGCATGTGGTATTGAGTGCCTATGTATGAAATCTGGTTGTAGCTAGTGAAAGTCGCGCCTTACATAGCTGTTTGATTTTTGTGATTGTGTTTACTGGGTGATGTGTTTGGTTTGTGTTTTGCTTGTGACAATGGTTGTAGTTCTGTGTTAGATATTTGATTTTTGTGATAATGTTAAATGGGTGCTTGTGTTTGGTGATTGAGAAGAGTAGGGGGATAGAGAATGTGATTGATGCGTGGGAAATTGATGGAATTCTGTGATTGAGGCTTGTGGGACTATTTAGTTTGATAGTTTTTTGGGGGGTAAGATGAAGGTGATAAAATGCAGTAATCAGTAGGCATCTAAACTAAAACCAGTGTCATGTGGCGTACATGCTAACAATTAATGATGTATAAAAGCATTGAACATATCATGCTCTTTCATATGCTGATGCATTCCTGCACCAATGCCACCACAAAGACATACATAGAACAAAAAGAATAGGTGAGCAACAGTAGGGCCACAAGCAAAGAATTATGGTATGATTGTTACAAGAAACAACCTAGATTTTGACAGGTCCAAACAACAGAAAGAAAAATCATGTAGTTGACACAAATTGCTGGTATTTAAGGCTTTCCCTAGCTAATTTTTTTGTGAGGAGAGGGGGGGGGGGGAATCTGAAAATTTTCCATAAATTCTACTAAGCTAATAACAAACTAAAGATTGTAGGAAACAATACCTATCTCCATAACAGAACATTAGCTTAACAATTATTGTCGTCACATTTAGCAGCTGATACTAAGCCAGTGGCCTGAGCCTCTCACATTTTCCATTTTGAACCAACAACCCATCTTGACTCTTCCAATCAAGATATGACACACAAACTTTTTGCAGCATGACAATAGATCCTAGACCCATTGATCGTAGTGTATTGACGGAACAAGTTAAACATCGATTTGAGTTACTGTGGAACCTTGGGGGACAGGTAATTGCATGAGTTTTCTTATACTATGCATTCATGTCACAACTCTAATTAGCCATAAATACTACATATTTGCATAAGAGTTTTATCTATTGTTATAATATTTGCAGGATCCTCCTGGCACACTGGATTGTCGAAGTCGCCATGAAGAATTGACACTTCGAGGTCCTATGGTAGATGATCGTGTCCTTGCCATTGTGAGGTTGCTTGGTCTAGAGGGTTTGCACTTGGTCCCATCCATACAGCTTGACCATGCATTGATCACTGCATTTGTAGAGTGATGGCGCCCAGAGACCCATACATTCCACCTACCACATGGTGAGATGACGATGACATTGCAAGATGTGGAAGTTATCATGGGGTTGCCCATCGAGGGTGAGGCAATGGTTGGGCCCACTAAAAGAACTTGGTCAGATGTGTGTGCTGAAATGCTTGGAATTCAAATTCCAAATGGCCCTCGAACTATGCTAAAAGGTCAAAGGATAATGATACCCACACTTGTCGAAAG
The DNA here is from genome assembly GCA_019022515.1 of Quercus aquifolioides. NCBI lineage: Eukaryota > Viridiplantae > Streptophyta > Magnoliopsida > Fagales > Fagaceae > Quercus > Quercus aquifolioides. The sequence goes on from CM032336.1 coordinate 34,203,533, forward strand.
AATCAGACAACCACTGCCTCCGGATGCCAATGAGATTCAAGTTCATCAGTATGCTCGCTGCTATATACTAGCCCTACTAGGGGATATGGTATTTCTTGACAAGTCCGGAGATAGGGTCCATCTCATGTGGTTAGAGTTCATGCAGAACCTTCGTAATCCACGCAAGTATAGTTGGGGTAGTGCAGCCTTATCATGGTTGTACAGACAGCTGTGCAATGCAATCGACAAAAAGGCAAAGCAGATTGGCGGACCATTGATTTTGGTCCAATTGTGGATATATGTCAGGTTTCCACGTACCGAGGGTGTTTATGGTCCACCACTACTACCAATTCCTCTTACTATGGAGTAAGTATATATTGCATAATTAGTGTGCTATCATGTATTATGCCACATTTTTATACGTAAAAACCTAATGACCATGCGATTTTACTTGCTTGTAGGTGGGCAAGGGCGATGTGTACAAAGAATGCTCCCACGCAATCAAATTGCCACGACACGGCCCGACCAGGTATAATACTTGTATTTATACGTCCATAACATCTTATGTCCTTCAAAAAGTTTTTCATTGTCCACTATTGTGCTACTTGTTATGCAAATTATGGGAAATTTTTTGAATGTGGTTGCTTTACTTGGTGGCTTTTGTAGGTAAAGTGGGAGCCATATGGAAATGACTTAAGCCACCTTCCTCCTAGTTTTCTCATCAAGGGAAGTAACGTGTGGAGGTCAACCATTCCACTTATATGTTTTTGGCTTGTAGAGTTCTACTTACCCGATCATGTCCTACGACAGTTTGGGCTAAAGCAGGAACAACCTAGAGATGCTAATACCAATCGCGATTTGCACAAAATAGATGCGAGGGGCAAGGTAGAGAAAAATTGGTTGGTGGAACATGCAGTCCATATTTAGAAGTGGAATGTATGTGACGAGTACGTTTGTAATGCACTCAGGATGAAGGAGGTGATGTCACGTCATCATCCATATATGGTGTGGTATCGTAGGATCACTCAACTGTAAATCGACCTCGCTAGCGCTAAGATGAAAATTTTGGTAATGTACATAAAATTATTTTGTTTTGCATGTTGTGTTTGACGTTATGTATGTGTCATACGTAATAATGCCGGTGATTTAATGACAGCTTGCAACCCAACTAGCTGTCCTTAACTGGTTCAGTGAAGAATCTTACGAATACAAGTTCATTAAGAAGGCCCTTGAGGATGTGGATGAGGTTGATCATATCGATGTGCCAGCCAATGACGAAGCAGCAAACCATACTGAAATACCAGATGTAGGGCCCAGTACGAGCTCAGCTGCTCCAGTGACACATCATCGACCTGCCCCCACCCCTCCTTTAGCCACTAAGACCCCTGTTCCACCCGTGTCCACCCCTCAGGACACAACCGGGCCTCCCATGCCACCCATCCCTCCTATTGACATCGAATCTCCCTCGCGGTTTCCCCATGCTGAATTCGAGTCCTCCCCACACACCACCACCGTTGACCACAACTCACTCATGGCCCCGTCCTATAGCTCCCCCTAGACAGTTATACCCACCCCTAGCCTTTAAACACCCCATGTTGAGCTCATGTCTACCAGCCCAAGTCAAACATAATCACCTTCTACCAGCCCAAGTCATACATAATGCCATGAGCTCATGTCTACCAGCCCAAGTTATACCCACCCCTATACCATCGCCTATATCATCTTGAAACTCTATAGCATCATCATCATAATCATCCACGACATCATGACGGACATTGTCAACATTTTCATAGTTTATAGTATTCTCGTGAAAGTCATTTCTCCCAATCATCTCTTCATACTCATCTCTACCATGATCAACATCGTCTTCGTCTTCCCTCCCTAGAGATTGAATACATTCTTGTTGATAACTAGATCCGCAAAACTCCATTGGAATTGGTGTCTCTTGGCATGGTAGTGTATAACCCCCAACTGTGGTGCACAGGGTAAGAGTCGGATGACTATCCGTATGTAATGATTGGAATTCTTCCCCGCCACCACCCTCCAAAGTTGTTTGTTGCACATTTTCACTGCCACCTTCTATACGAGGCTCCACACTTATATACAACTCGACAGCTTTTAACTGGGGTGTAGAGTTTATCCTGTCAAATATAATCTTAATATGCTTGTCTCCTGTTATTTCAATAGGCATGAAGACAATACGGTCATTGAACACTGCATGAGGAGCACGATATATAATTTTTATGTCATGCAACCGGCGGTCCAAATCCAGCTTTTTCATAATTTTCTTTTTCAACTTCTTCAAATTAATCTCTTGCTGTTTTTTTAGCTGAATAATCTCTAACTTTTTACTAGGCCCTTCATATGTCACTCCATAAGTCACATCACTGCAGGGCTCCCCACCATAATATAGATATAAATCAATCGAGCTCGTTACAAGCCTATAAGTCAAATAATTTTACTAAAAGTTAGTGACGAATATAACACCTTTATTCGATATGAACTACAAAATATTGCCTCAAGGCAAATATAAAGATAACATTGTATAGTCCACCAAACAATTATAAACAAATTTTTAAAATCAAACAAATTTGTACATGGTCGCTAACCTTAAAAAATTAATATTCGTTACACCTTACAACTAACAAACCATTATACATTACAACACATTGCAAATAAATAACATGTTACCCATTCATTCGCGTTATACATAACACATTACAAAGAAAAACCCATTGCATATTTCAAATAACAACCCATTACAAAGCACAAATAACATTTGCAAAAAACAATAATAATAATAATGATAATAAATTACTATTACAAACAACACATTACTCATCAACAATATAAAAGTGGTATGTGTATATATATATATATATATATATCTACCAAATGAAAAAGTGAGTATATATATTAGCCAAGTCTAACCAAAAAAAAAAAAAAAATTAAAAAGGTTTGAATATTTACCTACAAATTGAAGAAGAAGAAAAACATTTTAATTTGTAGAATGATCAATGTATGTGAAAGGGAGAGTTTGGGCGTGGGAGAGAGCTGGGAGAAGTGAGAGTTGAGTGAGTTAGATGAAAAGTGTATCAGTGTATCAAATATCAGTGTATCAAAGAGTTTATATCTGAGACGGTTGAGGTTGGTGTAAAATTTATTAGAACTCGAGTTCCATTTAAGATTTTTTTTACTGTGCTCGCATAACTGAGACAGGTGGGGTAGGTGGTGGGTGTACTAGCCTAGAAGTCGAGTATGGTATACTCGACTTTCAATGGAAGTCAAGTATAATATACTCGACTTTCTGTGGTCTACGTGACTTTTCCTGTTTGTTAACCTAAGCTTGAAGTCGAGTTCAGTAAACTCGACTTCCACGTGGCTTTTTTCCTTTTTTTAATCCACGTCAGACTTATTTATTTGCTAGAGGAGGAGTTGATTTTGATCGACTTCCAAAAAGAGTCAAACTTACTAATTAAGTTTGAACGCATGCCATCTGCCTAATAATTTTCCAGAATTGTACTATTTGGCAAATTTTGCCTACCAATTAATAAGAGAGGAAAAAACTAAAAAGATGTTTTTTTTTTTTTTTTTACAATGCAGATAGTTTGTTGTTCTTAACAATTATTTTTTAGAACCCAACATTTAATTAGTTATTTAATACTTTTTTGCAAGGGGCAGCTCTTATTTTTTGGAGGGGCCAACTATCAATTTTAAGGTCTAGTATTTAAAAAATTTGCAAAATATATATACCTTATAAAGTTTTTAAAATTTTTTGGCTAAGTGTAGCTCCACCCCCATAGAAAGGATATTAATGACGAGGTGAATAGTTTTGAGGACAATGTTTTATCAAGGCTAACAACAATTCAAGAAACAACATAATTTATAGCAAATTAACCTTAAGATTTTCAACCAGTTCCATGATGACAAGTTGACAACAACTCCATATTCAAGCCATATCATTGTCAAAATACATGTATAACTCAATTGAAAAGGATTCTAACTTGTTATTAAAGAAAGGGGTGGGGGAAGAAAAGAAAAGGAGGAGAATAATTATTTTGAAATAAATTAACGTCTAAGAAATATGTTTTTTGGTAACAACTGTCAGTTGTGAGTTGACTAATATATTCTACTACAGCAACATTTCTGATGGGAGATTACCAGTAAAAAATGGTGCTAAAAAGTTTTAATGGCAAAACCAAAATGAAGCAATATATCACCAAACGCCAGAGTAGCACAAGTTTAGCCTTCATGCTACAAATATTTTGCCCCAGATATTTCTTCTTATCCTAAACCTAGTAGATGAAGACTCAAGTAACTCTATACTAAACAGTTTTTGCAACGTGCTCCTAGAACTGTATCAATGTCAAGCAAAACATATATACTACAATTGGGAAAAAAAAATGTCACGTAATTTCCACTAAAGTAACATCTGAGAAGTTCATAGTGTAGGCTACAATAGTTAGCTGACTAATATATAAATCATTAGTAACATATCATTGTGACAATTCCTTTGTATTCCTTACTAACATATAAAAAAAACATTTGTGATAAAAAAATTGCCCCTAAAAGGTCAACTTTAAGCTAATAGTAAAGAAGTAAGATAAAAGAAATAAAAGAGGAAAATTGAATCTTCACTCTTCAGCAAGAATAAAACAAAGGGAAATCATAACATGCTGTATTGATAAACTGAATCCGAGTTGTGAAACAGATAGTTGCTGTCTCCAAGTTCCCATCAAACATTAGAAAGGAAACATGCTAATACTATAATGGGAATGAAGACCCCACACCTAACTCACCACAAACAAACATATGTATCAATCCCACATCGCTTAGCAACCAAAGAGTTTCTATCTTCATATACTGCAGCATAGCGGAATTGGACGCCGAGCTCTGTAACGTGGGCTTGTGACCCAATGTGGGGGCATTAAGGTGGGCTGAAGAACTTCAAAAGTGGACAACCTTGAAGGTAAATGGTTCATGTGGGGCATTGTGTGGGCCCTTATTGACTCTCCACTGGAGGAAAGAAGCTCGGAAATGGCACGTGCAATAAAATGGGTTACGGTTGTGTATACGATAATACACTTCGCGTAACCAGGCACTGGCTTATCAGAGCAGTGAAATGTGTCCGTGAAGGACAGACGAGCTTCTTCCTCTCCAGTGGGCCAAAGAGTCGGTACCCCTCAGGCCTATCCCGATAGGCCCACTCTCAATTCCACTTCCATCTTTTTGGCCTAGAATATTTTGCCTTATCATTAATATTTTTTCAGTGAGCCCAATCTCAATTATATGTTTGGTTCTCTGTTCAAGACAGCCACTTTTTATTACAAATAGAAATAGGAGGGGTTGTTCTATACTTGTTTTGCATAGATCTGTATCAATGTCAAGCAAAACATGTATACTACAATTGGTTTATAGGCTACAATAGTTAGTTGACTAATATCACTGTGACAATTCTTTTCTTCTTCTTCTTTTTTTTTTTGGTGGGGAGGGGGGTGGGGGTAGAAAGAGGGGGTTTATTTATTCTAATATGCCATTAGAAACAATTCTGGGAGTACCAATTCACAAAAGGTCACGTACATATTTACATGATACCAAAAAAAAAGGGACAGTGGATATATTCTTCAAGTCTGTTCTCTTGCTCTCTTCCCCTCTTGGCAAGTCCATCCACTACTCCATCAGCCTCGTGAAAAACATGATATGGTCAAACGGTCCATTCTCGGCCTAGGAGGTTCTTGCAATCATAAATAAGAGAGGATAATTCCTTTGTATTCCTAACAAAGAATCAAATATTTGTGATGAAAGATTACCCCCTAAATGGTCAACTTTAAGCCAATTTTTAATAAGATAAAAGAAATAAAAGAGGAAAATTGCATCTTCACTCTTTACCAAGAATAAAACAAAGGAAAATCATAAAGTCAACTTACTAACATCTTAATATTATAGCAAATGTTAACAAGTACTACACAGTGATTATTAAGGTTGGACTAATGTAGATCCTATTTAATAAAAAAATTGGATAAATAAAAGAAAAAAAAATATAAAACTGGCTTCACAGTTTATTTTAATATTTTTTTTCTCTATGAAGTTAACCTCACAGCTTATAAAACTGAAAAAAAAAATGAAATAAAGCTGCAAAACACAACCCTAATATTATAACATGCTGCTGTATTAATAAACTGAATCCAAGTTGCAAAACAGATAGTTGCTAACTTGCTATCTTCAAGTTCCATCAAATCAAACATTAGAAAGGAAGCATGCTAATAGTATAATGGGTATGTAGACCACCACACCCCAAACAAACATATGATTCAATGTTTCAATCCCACATCGCTTAGCAACCATAGGATTTCTTTCTTCATAATGCCACATCATAATGGAAACAGAAGCCGAGCTCAGTTACGTGGGCTTGTGACCCAACGTGGGGGCATTAAGGTGGCTTGAAGAGTTAGTAGAAGACTCCACTGAAGAGGAAACGCACGCAATACATATAGGAATCCAAGAGTTAGAACAAACTATTGGAACCGGTGCTGGCTTATCAGAGCAGCGATGTATTCGACGAACGCGTTCCTCTCAGGTCCACTCTCAATTTCCACTTCCACCTTTTTGGCCCAGAAGATTTGCCTTATCTTTTTTTTACTATCAATCAGTTTCAGATTCACATAGGCATAGGTGCCTTAGTCGATGAAAGTTTAATCAGACAATCAATGCAGCCCTGCTGAAGCTGACTCTAGGCAAACTCAGTGAGTCAATTATGTTTGGTTTTCTCTCTTCAAGACAGCTACTTTTTATTTCAAATAGGAGGAGGACCCAGTTGGGTCTTCTTCAGAAAAATGCTTTCTTTATCATCCAATCATTTACATCAGTAGGTTGTTTATCTGAATCAGAGTTTGAAAATGAAGCAGAGAGAAATTATTTTACAGTGTCTTATCTCGTAAACTCATGTGGGTTGTCACCAAAATCAGCTCTATTAGCATCCAACAAGGTACACTTTCAAAACCCAGATAGGCCAGACTCAGTGCTTAGTCTTCTCAAAGAAAATGGATTCGACAATACCCAAATCACCAAACTTATCAGGAGTCGCCCAACTTTGCTTTTAGCTGATCCTATGAATACCCTTTTGCCAAAGATTGAGTTTTTCCGTTCTATAGGGGTTTCAGGCTCTGACCTCCCTAGAATCCTCACTGTAAGCCCTGACCTACTACGAAGGAGCTTGACTAATCACTTAATTCCATGCTATGATTTCCTTAAAAGTGTGCTTCTTGTGAATGAGAAAGTCATTACAACTATGAAGCGCTCACAGCGTGCTTTTCTATGTGATGTAACCAATGTTATGGCTCCAAATGTTGCTCTTTTGAGAGAACTTGGAGCACCTCAATCTACCATCTCTCTTTTGGTGACTCATTTTCCGAGTATGGCATTCATTACACATGCGAAGTTTGTTAAGGCCGTCCAGGAGGTTAAGGAATTGGGCTTTGATCCTTCAAAAGCAGTGTTTGTGCAGGCAATCCAAGCGGTTTTGAAGTTGAAAAAACCAATGTGGGAATCTAAATTTGAGATTTTTAGGAGGTGGGGTTGGTCTGAAGCGGACACTCTCTTAGCATTTAAAAAGCATCCAAATTGTATGATTTTATCAGAGGAGAAGATCACAAAAGCAATGAAATTCCTTGTGAGCAAATTGGGTCTCTCATCAAAAAATATTGCTAAAAATCCTGTGGTTCTGAATTTAAGCTTGGAGAAGAGGATTATCCCTAGGTGTTCAGTTGTTCAAATTTTGTTAGCCAAGGATTTGGTCAAGAATGACTTAAGCTTAGCAACTTTCCTACTACCTACTGAGAAGTGTTTTTTGGAGAAGTTTGTGATCAGATTTCAGGACAATGTTCCTCAATTGTTGAGTGTGTATCAAAATAAGATGGAGCTTCTGGATGTAGAAATCAATCTGAGAAGGTCGGTGAGACTGAACTGTTGTAACATTTTGACTTCAATATAATGTTATTCTTGACTTTCATTATCATAGTTGCTAATTTTTGCATTTTAGATATATATTAGATATGGGATTGCATTATCTTGTACTGTTTGCACATGTGTATGTAATTTCCAAGACAACAATCTCAACTATAAAACCATGACATAGATTGATGGTTTTTCAAACAGAGTAAATCACACTCATTAAGACTCGAGAATTGGGAGTTTACCTATTAGACGACATGAGTAACTTTGATGGCTTTAGTTTAATTTGCTACTCTATTAAGTGCTTAATGTGTTTTGTGCTATGTTCTGGGTAACACAAGCAAGGCCCTATTTACACACCTAGCAATGTCATCGAATTGCCCTACATTAGGTCTATTACATTATTTCAAACAAATGGAGTCTTTTGACAACTTCCAGCTTTTTTTGTTGGTACTTTGTTTGATTGGTGTCATGCTAGGGGACTTACGAATAGAGATTCCATTCCAATGTTTATTGAGTCTCTATCTTTTTGTACATAACCTTTTGTATTTTCTGTAGTTCTTTAGGCTATTTCATGTCATTTTGCATGAAGTAGTTTTTTTTCAATAAAATTTTTATTACCATAAAATGAAGTAGTCTCTTTAGGCAGATTTTGCTAAAAGTTAAAATAGAGCATATTGCTCAAGGTTCCTGCTTGTGCATGCTCTAGGAAAGGTGATACCCACGAGACATGGCTTAAGTGGAGAGCAGTTGCCATTACAACAAAGTCTGACTTCAGGATCGAGCTAAAAGTAGTGCTCTCAAATTGAGTACTTATGCATATGGGTTGTGTTTGCTCCTTTATTATTAGATAAGCAAATTTACCATACGTGACACAGAATTCAGTTATGACAATTCACTGGTTTTGTCTGCATTTTTTAATAAAAATTTCTGTCTGCTCTTATGCTCGTTGATTTGCAATTTCAACCTTTATGGCTAGATTTGTGTGGATGTTTAATGCTTCAAGTTTTCTAGTGTGATCACGGACTCATCTGTGATAGGTCTACTTTGTTAGCATTTCCAGAACTAGATTTCTCCATTTTTCTCCCCAAAAAAAAAAAAAAAACAAGAGAGAGATATGGGAGAGAAGAGAGAGAATGAGTTGATAGGATAGTTTATATTATTTTAATGAGTTGTATGTAAAAATAAAAACCAGGATGTTGTGTGAGTTGTAAAATGGGTTGGTAAAATAGATAAAGTGGTGTTTGAGGATGTAAAATCAACGGATGCTAGTGCTCTTAGGGATTTGTAAAAGTTACGAGTTACTTACCCCTGACCCAGTGGTGCTGTCCTATCAGAGCAGTGGCGTATTGGACACGAGTTACTACCTACTGAGAAGTGTTTTCTGGAGAAGTTTGTGATCAGATTTCATGATGATGTTCCTCAATTGTTGAGTGTGTATCAAAATAAGATGGATCTTCTGGATGTACAAATTCAATCTGAGAAGGTAGGTGAGACTGAACTGTTGTAACCTTTTGACTTCAATATATAATGTGTTATTTTTGACTTTCATTGTCATAGTTGCTAATTTTTGCATTATAGCTTCTTTTTTTGGGATGAGTAACATTTTAGAATTATCAGATATGGGATTGCATTATCTTGTACCCTTTTTACATGTGTATGTAATTTCCAAGACGGCAATCTCAAATATAAAACCTTGACATATATTGATGATTTTTCAAAAGAGTCATTAAATCATACTCGTTAAGACCCAAGAATTGGGAGTCTACCTGCTAGACTGGACATGAGTAACTTTGATGGCTTTAGTTTATTTTGCAACTCTTTTGAGTGCTTCATGTAATCTGTGCTTTGTTCTGGGCACCACATGCAAAGCACTATTCACCTAGCAATGTCCTTCATTAGGTCTATTACAATATTTCAAACAAATGCATCTTTTGACAATTTTGAGTTCTCCTACAAGTCACTCTAAAGCAGATAGAGCTAAAAGTAAAAATAGGGCATATATAGTGCTTGAGGTTCCTGCTTGTGGAGGCTTTAGGAAAGGTGATACCCGCGACAAATGGCTTAAGGTTAGAGCAGTTGCCATCACAACAAAGTCTGACCTCAGGATAGAGCTAAAAGTAGTTTTTTTTTTTTTTTTTCAAATTGAGAGCTCATATGCATATGGGTTGTGTGCTCCTTTGTCATTAAATATGCAACTTTACCAAATGTGACACAGAATTCAATTGTGATAAATAACTAATTTGTCTGCATTTTTAAGTTAGTTGATTTGCATTTTCAACCTTTATGGCTATGATTGTGTGGATGTTTAATGGAAATTTCTATCCAGAGTGGTTTTAGCAAGAAACTGAGAAGGGCGATTATTTAATGACAACTTTGATTAAGTTCATCAGTAAATCATATGAGAAGAAATATACTGTGTATTATAAGATCAAACTTGACTTAACTTGAATTATGATTTCTCTTTGCTTTGTTCTTGCCAAAGATCTTGTGACCTATGCTCTTGGAATCTTCCTCTACTTTCCTTGCTCTTTTGATAAAAAAAATATTATCACTTTTAAGTTTGTTCCTTGGGATGATCTCCCATTAGAAATGTTCTGCGTTTTTCATAGTAATTCCAACAAAGGAGTTGTTGGATGTGTTGCTGCTAGAGAATATATGTGTCAACTGACAATTGTTGCCTAAAACATACTTCTTGGATGTTAATTTAATGGAAATTATCTTTTTTTTCTTCTTCTCTTCCGTTTCAATTGAGGACTGAGGTATATATGTATTTTGACATTGATAGAGTTTGAATGTGGAGGAGTTGTTGTCTTCAAGGAACCGGTTGAAAATCTTAGGGTAAATTTACTGTAAATTCTGTTGTTTCTTGAACTGCTTGCCTTAATAAACCATAGTCCTCAAAATTGTTCATCTCACCATTGATATGGCGCGTTAGGTATGCATTTGAATAATAAAGATTTTCTGCAGTTTTAGGAATGAAAGTCATTGACTGTGTCTATTGAGTAATCTGCTATAGTAATCACATAGTTGTGGAACTATATAAGATGAATTGATTAGTCCTTAATCACATAGTTGTGGAACTATTTAAGATGAATTAATCAGTCTTTTCTTTTGTGACAAATGTTTTTCTAGATGCTGTGATTAACATTTCTTCCCATTTCTCATCTGTTGATTGTGCATTGGATATGGACTTTTCTTTTTCCTCTTTGAGAGGAATTACTTGGGACAGGCTGTCTATTGCCACAAAAATGACATATTAAAATCCACGCTGTAGACACTCCTTCAGTTCTCACCATTCAATCTATATGTATATTGTCTCATCAACCATTAAGGGTTTATTATTATTAGATGTCCCTCCTTTCCACTATTGATATTCCAGTTTAATTCCAATATTATATTATAATGAAATTGCTCATTGCACTCTTTATTAATATGAAAGTGTTTATATATATATGTGAGGAAAACGAACTTCGGAAATCAGGGATGTTTGCTCTACTAGTGGTTGGGAATGGTCCACTATTCCATTCGATCTTCCTCTGGAAATTAAGGCCACTGTCCAGGCAGTTCCTACTCCCATATTTGGGAGAAGTGGGGATAAACTAGCGTGGAAATACTCCCCCAAGGGAGATTTTGATGCTAAGAGTGCCTACCTCTTAGCCTTGGATCACCATGACACAAACGCCTTTGATGGTACCTGGATTTGGAAGATTTGTACCCTCCCTAAAATCCAAATGTTCATATGGAAGTGTTTACATCAGGCCATAGGTGTGAAAGAGTGCTTGGCTGCGAGGGGCATGCAGTTAGATGGCTCCTGCCCAATGTGTAATGCAGCAAATGAATCCATTATCCATGCTCTCCGAGACTGCACTGTGGTGAAACCAACATGGCACCAACTTGGAGTTCACAGTAACAATTCTACCTTTTTCTCTCAAGGAATTAAAGATTGGCTTAGCACCAACTCTAAGTCAAAGTGGCTGTCTTCCTCGAATCACCCCCCATGGAATGTGCTGTTTCCCTTTGCTATTTGGCTGATATGGCATCAAAGAAACCAAAAGGTCTTCAAGGGAAAAGGACCAAATCCTCAACTAGCAAAGAGTATCATCACACAAGCCACGAAGTATGCATTGTGCATCAACCGGCCTAGTAGGAACCAAGTTAGAATGGTTAGACAAATCAGATGGGAAAAGCCTGACTTAGGTTGGGTGAAGTTAAACACAGATGGGTTGGCCTCTAATCTTTTGAACGCTGCGTGGTGTGGTGGACTGATAAGGGATGACCAAGGGAACTGGCTTGGGGGGTTTTCAAGATATGTTGGGCACACTAATAGCTTCATAGCTGAGGTTTGGGCGCTTCGAGACGGTCTTCAACTCTGTTGCCTTAAGAATCATCGTTTTGTCATTGTTGAATTGGATGCTTGCGCTTTAGTTACAGCTCTTAACAACCTGGTCTATGCCAACACTATACTCTCCCCTCTGTTTGATGATTGTAAACAGCTGGTTGCTTGTATCCCTCAATGCCGTGTAAGACATATCTTTCGTGAAGCCAACATGTGTGCAGACAAGCTGGCTAGGTTAGGTCTCATGCAAACTGTAGACTTTATTTCTTTGTCTAGTCCGCCTGTGGACTTGATCCCTCTCATTGAGGCGGATAAGAGTGGTTTGTATACGGACAGAGTAGGCTCTGTTGGTGCCTCTGTTTCATAGTTTTTGTTTAATTGAATTCCAATTTACCAAAAAAAAAAAAGGAAAACGAACTTTAATAAAAATAAAAATTGCAGACTATAAATAATGTAATCTATTCACAAGTTAACATGTATTTAAGTTGTGTTCTAAAATAATTTATTAAAAAAAAAAAAAAAAACGTGTACAACTGTGCATATAAAAATAATAGACAATCAATCACTCATAATTTATTATATCAAAATTGTAATAAATAGTGTGGCACGTTAAAAAACTCATTAGAAAAAGAGGTTTAGGTCCGGTGCCTTAACATGTATTTGAGTTGTGTTGTCCAAAAAAAATTTATAAAAAAATGGCATGTACATACAAAAATAATAGAAAATCTCAATCACTTATAATTTTTTATATCATAATCTTATCTTAATAAAAGGTGTGGCACATTAAAGAATTCATTAAAAAAGAAGTTTAGGTCCAGTAAGTCATAAGCACTAAGCCGAATGGGATATTGCCACGTAGTAATTCCTGGACACATAACAGCATCCAATTGGCTCCACTGCACATGACAATGGATCCAAGCCACAAAACCACTCATTAGCATGCCAATTGGACGGCTACAATCCCAGACTTGTCTGTCCCTCGCAGGTTTACTCAAGGCCCACTGAAGAACCAAGGACCAGGCAATTGAATTCTCTCCATTTCAATGCTTTTTTTTTTCTTTTTTTTTTGTACATGCCACGTGGGTGGCTACTTTTTGATAATCCGATCCAGCTGGTTATAAAACTGAAAGCAGTACGTTATTACATGCCTATCTCAACTAACTCCTCACTGTCTTTATTACTCACTATGCTGACAAAGAATAAAAAACTTACCCTACCTTACCTTACCTCAAACTCTGAACGACCAAACTTCAAAAGCACACTGCTACACACACACATCACCACTACGTGGAATCCTAAGTTTTTTAAGGTAAGGTATGTGAGTCAGCGATAACTTTGTTGGAAATTGGAACCATACATATATAGCCCCATACGGCTACTATAAACTTTTTGCAAAGTAAAAATATTACTACAACTTTCTGGAAATCGGTGCTTCGATCATTGCATACATAATAATATGACACTGATTTTGATAGTGGAAGAAAGAGAACGACCTCAAGTACTATGAGAAAGTCTAGAATACCCCGCCCACTATTCCATTTTTGTTCAAGAAAAGCTTTTGATTAATTAAAGAGTTTTTTACTTGAGATGGTTAGGGAGTTTCTTTATACAATTATACTCCTTCTAAAAAAAATAATTAAATAAAAGATTTGATGAAATAATGAGGAGAGAAGGACACGTTGACAGCTCCAGTGGAAAAAAATAAAACCTCTTTGGTCGGGTAATTATACACTAACATAAGATTAAATTAGTGTGATAATTGTCTAATCAAATTAAATAATGTGTTTGGATCTATTATGCGTACGCATACACCTACTAGACTCTGAATCAGAAAGGTTGTACCTACAGACTTTTACTCTCTTCCCACAACTTTCAGCTCTCAACTCTCTCTCTCTCTCTCTCTTGCTTTCGCTTTCGATCTCTGTTTCTTTATGCCCTTTGGTTAAGCTAAACTATCAGTCAAAAAGTTTCCATTTTGGATCCGAGAGAGAACCTGTTGTTTTTATCAGAATTACCTCTGTTTTATGCATGGCAGCTGTAATTGTCTAATGATTCTTTCAAATCAGCCTATGTGCAAAGCTTTCAAATACCAAGTTTTGTTCTTTCAGTATTTCGTTTCTGGTTTCTAACTTCTGAGGCTTTTCTGGGCTTTGTTTATTAATGCTCTCTGCTTTTCAAGTATAAATGAATTTCTTTTGTTTGCGTGTTCACTCTGTCTACTCTGTTTTCCCTTCTTTTATTCTACTTTATTGAACCTATATATATTCAGCTATATATTCTTTCCTTATTTTTTGGTGATTATTCCCTTGTTTCACGGAAAACTTTCTTGAGTCCTAAGAAATATAGCCTTCCTAATATAGAGGCAGTATTTAAGTTTAACCTGACTTTGCTGAGTAAAACCGACTTTGGTTTGGTTTCAATCCCATGTGTTAAAGCCAGCTGTTTTCTATAAATTCTATCTCAAATCATAAACCCCATATAGTTTTTTACGACTATATTAGTAAAGGGATTATGGGGTTGTTGAAAGTTGTGGACTTTGCTGGTCTTTCAGTTGCCATGTTGTTGTTATTTACTGTGCTTTTGATGGGTTCAGTGAGTGGAATTGGTGTTAACTGGGGGACACAGGCAACGCACCCTTTGCCGCCTGCAATTGTGGTGAAGATGCTAAGGGACAATGGGATTCAAAATGTTAAGCTTTTCGATGCTGATTCCACAACTTTGAATGCACTGAAAAATTCAGGGATTCAAGTCATGGTGGGTATTCCTAATGACATGCTTTATACTTTGGCTAATAGTGTTCAAGCAGCTGAGAAATGGGTTGCTAAGAATGTGTCAGCACATGTCTCTTCCAATGGTGTAGACATCAGGTAAATCCTTTCTCTCTTCATCTTTTTGCCATTACTATACTTTTCTATACAAGTATTTATTCAAGTGATACCTTGCAATCATTTTAACTCTTATAATAGATGTTCAATTAGTTAACTTATTCACTTAAATTGTAGCTGTGTATGCACTTGACAAAGTTGTTGTTCTTACGGTTTTATTAGTTAGGGAAAAACTTAGATACAATTCCTTCGACATTGTATCTTAGGTTCTTCAATTAAATTTAACCGCATGTTTGTATTGACCAATGCAGCGAATACGGTATTGTCTTATCAAGGACAATTAAATGCAACCTTGTGGAATTGGGAGTTAATTACATTGAGCATAACTGTGTGTGACAGCTGCAAGACAATGAATCTTATCACCATTTTTAATACTATTTGCATAATTTTTCTACTTATTGGTGTGACAATATGTTTGGAAGGGGTTTAATTTAAAGAATCAGCACCACACAACAAGTTCATTATAAATTTCAGAATTTCTATTGTAGAAGAAATTGTGATTGATTTACAAAAAATATATCACAAATTTAACAAGAGCTGCTTGCCGTGGTCAGCTTGCAACACTTGTGTCTGCAAACACAGGAATAACAGAAAACAACTTCAATGGGATAAAGACTTCATTTTGTATGGGTCTACTTGTATCCTAGCACACTTCACCACAGACATTTATAAACAATAATAACCTTATCGAATGAAGCACATAGTTCTCGAGATCTACTGGGTCTTACAACTACTAGTAAATCCATATACTCTTTAAGATTCCCACTAGGTAGAGTTTATTCAGCCTCATTTTATAATGCTTGTAAATTATCCTGCATGGCAAGTTATATAACATTTTCATGTTTAATAATGCGTAATACAGGTGTACTGAATGTTTCCTATCAAAACAAAACTAGGTAGAGTTTACAAAGTTACTATCTTTCTAAATATTTTTTTTTTTTAAACTTGTACAAAGTTTCTTTTTATTTGCATGTGCCAGTAGCCTAGTGTGGTTATTTAATCTGAAATTTAGTTCCTTTTTAACTCTTATGTCTTCCATTTTCTAGTTATTTATTTATTTATTTTATAGCTTTGACCTTGAATATGGCATACAATCATCTATAGGTATCGACATCACATCAAATGGAGTGCCACTTCTCGTTTAAAAAATATTTATGTATCTTTATTTTGCATCTCAACAACCTGACACTACTGGAGTCTTCTTGTGGCTCCATTTTAAGAGACCTTAATAAAAATGACCTAAATAAGCTAATACTATTTGCAATTACCCTCTCTCCTTATCTTATTTATCCCCCCACACTTATATCTCTGAACATCTTTTGATGGCTAAACATTGGTTACAATCCTGGGGGATATTTGAAATATTTCACGAACAACGTGCTATTCCTATACTGCAATCTATCCAACCTTGGATTTCCTGCAATCTGAAGATATTTTATCTCCTTTAAATCGCTATATTGAGCCTGTCCCTTCAGAGCCTATATTCTTTTTGCTTTCAAGTTGCTTGGTCTTGCATTGGGAAAGTATCTGTACAATATTTCAGTTAATTGCTGCCTTCATATTGTTTTGCTTTCTCAATCAGTGAACAAAGAACATTGTGATAAGGATAACCCAACTTGTTCTTACATAGACATGAATAAAGAGCTATTTAATTTATTTTGTAATGATTTGTATTGCCAGTTTTGGTATATATTCAAACCAATTCGTATTTGCTATTTAGCTATTTAAATTATTCTGTAATGATGAGATTCCACTGCTTGATTATAACCTGGTTTCCGTGATAAAGATATCATAAAGCAAATTCTCTCCTTTTCCAATCAGTAGTAAGAATATATACCTGAGTTTACATCACATCACAATGTTCTGCAACTTTAGTATTCCTTTTGCCTAATGTAGTAGATAAAATAGAGCCCAGATAGATATTTATATGCTCTGCAGTTTTTTAGAAAATAAAATTTTGGATAAAAGCATTTGTTTTAAATATAGGATTTGCAGACATACATTCCTATATATCATTTACCAAACTGTAAAAGATCAAGAAAGGTTGAAGGCAAACTATTTCTGGTCATTTTTGGTTCTTATATGAGCTTGTCTAGTTTCTTTGAATATGCAGTTTATGTTTGTCTGCTAAATTTACCTTTTCAATTTCATACATTCTCTGCAAGGTATGTTGCAGTTGGGAATGAACCATTCTTGACAACGTACAACGGAACCTTTGAAGCGATTACTCTTCCTGCTCTTCAAAATATCCAGTCAGCACTTACAAAAGCCGGTTTGAGCAGTCAGGTAAAAGTCACTGTCCCCCTAAATGCTGATGTATACCAGAGTCCAAATAGTTTGCCTTCTTCTGGTAACTTCCGTGCAGACATCCAGGCCCTCATGGTGCAAATTGTTCAGTTCTTGAATACCAATGGAGCTCCTTTTACTGTCAACATCTACCCCTTTATCAGCCTTTATGATGATCCCAATTTCCCTGTTGACTTCGCCTTCTTTAATGGCTATTCATCTCCCTTAAATGATAATGGAAGAATCTATCAGGACGTGTTTAGTGCAAACTATGATACCCTTGTATGGGCCTTACAGACTAATGGCTATGGAAACATGTCCATAATTGTTGGAGAAATCGGGTGGCCTACTGATGGAGATCAAAATGCAAACTTACAGAATGCTCAGAGGTTCAGCCAAGGTTTCATGTCTCGCTATCTGGCAGGGCAGGGGACCCCAATGAGATCTGGTCCCTTGGATGCTTACTTATTCAGCCTTATAGATGAAGATGCCAAAAGTATTCAGCCGGGTAATTTTGAACGGCATTGGGGGATGTTTTACATTGATGGAACACCCAAATACCTGCTTAACATTACAGCAAACTCGAACGGTTTGATAGCAGCAAGTAATGTACCATATCTGGCTAAACAATGGTGTATTTTGTCACCCTCAGCTAGTCTTGATGATCCACAAGTTGGACCAACTGTCAGCTATGCTTGTGCAAATGCTGATTGCACTAGTCTTGGATATGGGACTTCATGTGGAAGTTTGGATGCTAGGGGGAATATCTCCTATGCATTTAACAGTTACTATCAGATACAAAATCAGCTTGCAAGTGCTTGCCAGTTCTCAAACCTTTCAGTTGTCACAACTACAGACCCATCAACTGGAGATTGCAAATTTAGGATCATGATCAATGTGCCTACAGCAATGCAGAGTACTAGTAGTAGTGTTGGATCACTTGAACAACCCGTTGGTTTATTGCTGTTTTTATCTTTGTTTATCCTTTCAATTCTGTGATTTTGCTGCTAAGGTACATTACTTGCTTCATATTTTTGCTTGTATATGTAGACAATATTTCAAATATTAAACTTTCATAACTTAATAGTTAGGGAGGTGGATTTTCACAAACAGAGACACAAAACTGCTTTTGATAATTGTCAACCAGATTGGATACTTGTGAGCTATGTGATATATATCTGTCTCTGTGCGCGTGCGTGTGCGTGTGCGTGCGCGTAGCAAGGCAATCACTTTGTTTTCATGGACAAATGGCTTAAATATGTCTCATTTTAATTTAGTCATTTTTGCTTCTGTTCACTGAGGTTCAAAGGAATTTGTCATATATTTGAGAAACTGCAAGTGAAGACGTTTACATTTTTCAGTCAGGAAGGAAAGCAAGGGAAGGAAAAACAATTGTAGTGGGGAGAAGCGTTTTTTTTGTTGAAAAATGTTTTCAATAGAAGTGACTTGTTTTTTTTTGCTACTAGCGACTCTGAAAATGATCCCGAAAACAATCTATGATGTTTGACTCACGCGACACATGGAAAATCAGTAATATTTAACGTAGCATGATGCTGGTTGCAATAGTAATGGTTTCGGCCGTAATAATGGTGTGGACAACACAAAAAACGGAGAGAGTGACACTTTTCAAAGGCAAATATATGAAACATTTTTCGCATGGCGGTTAGGCGGCCTAAGTCTAAGGTCTCATCTCTCTAAAATTGTAAAAAAAAAAAAAAAAAATCCAAAATTATAAAATGGTAATTGATAAATTCATTAAATGAATAAAAATATAAGTGGGTTTTGCTTTCCTTCCTTCATCTCCAAAAAGTCTTCTTCTTCTTAATATTTTTTTTTTTTAAACCATCTTTAAAAAGTTCTCTAAAATATTGAACCTAGAAATTCAATCCAGAGTGTCTGAATGCCGTAGTTAAGGTTATAAACTTATAATCGATTAGCTTTTTTAATGCAATCGCATTTTAGTGAGTTAAAGAAATATTTATTTATTTACTTTTGTTGCTTCTCAGTGAAATGAGACCCAATATATTCCTTTTTAATAAAGGCCATTATCAAAAGCCAAAAAAGAACGTTATAAGTGTACCCAATAATCATTGACAATTAATTTTTCTAACAACTTTTGGCTAAAAAAAATTCCTAACAACTTGTAAAATAGATGTTAATAAACATAAATAAATAAAAACTAATTTAGCAATTTTACATCTCAAAAAAAGAAAAATAGTTTTTTTTAATAGTATTTAATATAGAAAGTAAATATTTTTAATCGATATTTAATTTTTTTTTTAAACCACTAAAATTTATTGCCTTGCCTCAAAATATATATATATATATATATATATATTTTTTTTTTTTTTTTTTTTTGGTTAAAGGGATAATATATAAAAACTAAGTAGCCAAAATAGCTAAGTTTGCGGCTGTAAGCCTACAATAGTTAGTCCCATTTACATCAGAGTAGATTAGATCAGTAACGAAGGATGGGGGAGCATCAGAAACACAAAATTCTACATCAAGATTACAGCCATTCTTTGCTAGAGCATCAGCACAATGATTAGCTTCCCGAAACACATGCTTCACCATGGCTCGAGGCACCCTGTTTAGCAACCACCTGCAGTCCACCAACAGAGAAGAATAAGCTGCATTAGAGGAATTGCTGGAGTTGATCAAGTCAACAACAACTTTTGCATCTAATTCTATTTCCAAATGCTGAATATCCAGTTGGTTAGCTAGTATTAGACCATCTCTCAATGCCCAAAATTCTGCTACCATACTCGTAGCTCTACCAATGGATCTAGAAAATCCTTTAACCCAATTCCCCGAGCTGTCCCTAATCAGACCTCCTCCCCCAGCTCTCCCTGGGTTACCCAATTATGCTCCATCAGTATTTAACTTATAACAACCAGGTGGGGGCCTATTCCACTTCACAGGAATAGCCACCATATTCCGCTGCCTCTGAATCCTCCCCACACAGGAAAAATACTCCAATGCCTAGCTCACACATTGCTTATGCAGATTAGGATGTAGGGTGGTATTATCAAATACAACCCTATTTCTATGCTTCCAAAGATTCCAAACAGCAAAGGGAAACAAATACTTCCAAGGTGCTTAGGAAGGGTGACTTACCTTGCTTTGGCAATTAACTCTAAGCCAATCCTGAACGTCATAATTAAAAGAACCAACCAAAGTAGGAGGAATACGCAACCTGTGCCAGAATTCCCGAGCATAAACACACTCCTTCAGCAGGTGAGTAATTGTTTCATTATGGTCTTTGCACAGTGGGCACCTTCCTTCACAACTAATTCCCCTTAAAGCTAGCACCTCCCTAACAGGTATACTGTTATGTAGACACAGCCAAAGGAAATGAACAATCTTTGGCAACAAATCCAATTTCCAAATCCATTGCCCCTGAAATTGAAGATCTTGAGCTTGAGGAGGCTTGGCAATATCATAAGCTGACTTTACAGAGAAATCCCCATCCTTAGAAAATTTCCAAAGAATGGTGTCATTTGCCTTTCCAAACTTTTGACATGGGACAGCTCTAATCTTTTCTTTGATGCTAGGGGGTAGCTCAAAAGAAACTGCACCCCAGTTCCACCCTTGCCCTCGACCACTGATCAAATCAGCAACCACCATGTCATTCTCATACCTTGTCAAAGGGCCTTCCACAAGTTCCCTAAGGGATTCTCCTCTTATCCAACAGTCAGACCAAACTTTAATCCTGGTTCCATCTCCTACACCCCAACAAATACCCTTAACAAAGGTTTGGAACCCAAGGTTAATTGCTATCCAATTAGGAGAAGCAGGGAGTTTATTCGGGTCCCTAGAACTCCTCCTATCTATAGAGCAATATTTACTCAAGATTACCTTAGACCATAAAGCATCCTTTTCTTGGTTCATCCTCCAGTTCAACTTGGCCAACAAAGCAATGTTTTTTGCCCTGGCTTCTTGAATTCCAAGTCCCCCATTCTCCTTGGTTTGTATGATTTTGTTCCATCCAACTAGGTGCATCTTCCTCCTCTCATTGGTGGTGCCCCAAAGGAAATCTCTATTGACTTTATCCAACTTCTCACAAAAATGGACAGGCAAAACCCTTCCCTGCATTACATAATTAGGAATAGCTGCCATAGTTGATTTCACCAACACCGACCTTCCAGCAAAGGAAAGGAATTGAGTTTTCCATCCTGCCAATTTGTTCATCACTCTCTCCACAATGAAGTTCAAATGATTTCTGGCAGCTCCTCTATGTTTGATTGGAAAACCAAGATATTTCCCGATCATTGTTGTGGCTCGGATTCCCAATTTTTCACACACTTCATCTCTAACTTCAGCCTCCACATTTGGAGAGAAATAAATCCTGGATTTTTCAAGGCTAACCTTCTGCCCAGATTCATTACAGAAAGTCCACAATACCTCTGAGATCGCCTCACAAGCTTCCTCATCCATCTTAGCAAACAGTATTAGATCAACATTTGCAACTAACCAAAGTGCAAATTCTATGGCTAAGAGGTCTGTAGGCTGTAGCTAAACGGAGACATTTGGAATTCAAATCCTCCACCCCAATCATTGACGTTTTTTTTTTTTTTAAAAAAGGTGCAATATTTGCCAACTCACAAGTTTAGTGCCAAGCTACGAAACACGGACACAAACACGAGTGCTGGTACAACACAACAACATGAGCAATTTTTTAAAAATTATAACATGAAACAGCTGATATGACACCTGTATAGTACGGGTACAACACGGATATAACACGGGTATGACATCCTAAATGAAGCGTCCGTACTTCCTAGGCGCAAAGAGTCTTATAACTCAATTAGCACCTCTTAGTATTTGTAATGAAGATGTCTATGATTCAAATCCATCGTTCCATGTAAATAAATTAAAAAAACTGCAAGTCTAGCAAGCTTTACATCCTATTTACATTCCATTTTACCATCAATAGAGAAACTGAAAAGAATAACATTAAAAGAAATAGAAAACTACAATTTTCCTAATACTCTATCTGGCCTTTTAGTTTCCCTGCACCTTAAAATGTAATATGGAAGCAAAATTATTTTTAGCAGTTGAATCATTTGAAACAAACAGGTCTTGCATTTATAATACGAAGCATTTGGCTAGAGATTGTGCTTTAATAAATCAATCAAATACCAAACATTTAGAACAATTCACAATTTTATGGCTGACTTAGAGTGCTAAGCTGGCAGGTACTTCGTTCAAGTGACACATTAAAGTCACGATTTCATCTTTTTTTTCTTTTTCTTTTTTAACATTAGTTTCAGAAACAAAGTATATTCATAATATTGTTATTTTGAAGGTCTTATAAGTGTATACCTCAAGTTCACCCCCAAAACAAGTACAGTCAACCTTAGAGAACTGGATATACACTTCCATTCCATCAATATTCCCTCACCATAATCCATACAGTCATCAATACATCCTCAGCATAATCCATACAAGAAACATAACAAATCAATGGGGTCCGTATACCTACTATAATTAAGCCAATACTAACAATGCCACCCTAGTCAATTTGCTCATTGGAACAGTACCATTCCAAATTGAGATAACCCTCCTTGAAGAACTCAACCAACCAAAAAATTCCAGAGCCAGATTCAAGCGTCAAAATTTGAAGAAGAAAATGACTAGTAGGTTTAGCATGTCATTATAAATGAATGATAAGTCAAGCAGTGTAGGTAGGCAAGATCATCAATAAAGACTCAACTGAGCTCATCGCGCCCACAGTGCCAGGTGAGAAGACCAAATATTTCAAGGTGGAGACCATCTTGGTGCTCAAAAATTATGCTGCCTTGGACAAACTCACAAACCTTGATTTGCAGCTAAAACTTGATGCAGCAGCTCAGGAAATGAACCAGGGTTCATAGTTCATTGGCATAGAATTCATACCTCATATAGAAGTCATGATGTTCGATCTTAACACATTCATTGCTGTAATGGTTCCACCAGAAAGTATGCCTTGAAGACTTAACACCAAGGTAGTCTATTTTGTGGTGCTCTCTTTACCTCTTTGCCCCTAGTCCCTTCTGCTTTGATACTGCCGCTGGCATTCATAATGTCTAATTTGGCAGTGTTTAGACTGAACCTTTTTCATCTGTAGGCAGGCCTTTCACACATTACAATTATAGGTTTAATCAAGGATTAAACCAGACACACAAATCTATGCTAAAAAATGATTACACACAAATCTTGTTGAAACAGTAATCAATCAAGATTTGTGGCCAAAATAGCACCTGATAGCTTATATAAGTTTCTAGTATAGTAGACAGTTCTTCCAGATTTGCTTCAATTAAAAACACAACCTTTCATTCAATGGTTGCAAAATCTTCTTGGTTACTTCACAATCTTGGGGGAGGGGGGGTGGGGGGACTTTGAATATGTTCTGTGCTGATTTTAGGTATGCTTGTACTGGGCTTAGGTTTAGGAAAACTTATGGGGTTTTTTTTTTTTTTGGCTAGATAATATACTCAGGCACCTGAGGGTATTTAAACACCCACTATTTCCCATCGTCCCATACTTATTGGGGGGGAAGACCTGGAGGTGCCACTTGCCTGAAGGCCATTCGATGAATGACTAAGGTTTGGAAGGAAAAGGAAAATTTTGATTTAGGGCTGTAAAAGAGGTAATAAGAAACTGAGATTGAATTTGTCCATAAGTTGTGAAAAGTAGAGTAACAAGTACAAGTGAAAAATATTGTGAATAGTGCACATAAACAAAACCATAAATAATGATAGTGACAAAGAAGAAGAGAAAGCGAGAAGTTAAAAGGAAAAGTAATACACTAAGGCCAATGTACCTCAATACTCAAAACACTCAATGTTTCTATTAATCAAATCCATGAATTCTTTGAGTATATTGAGCATAAATATAAAGATTCTTTCTTGTAATAGTAGTATTAGAAATTCAAATTCTACTAAAATAAAAACCTATGGAAAAAGCATACTTGCAAACCAGTTTGGAGGAAAACTCCCTCAACCCACTACATGGTAATTGAGAAAACCATACATGTATACTTTTAGTTACATGACCTATTTAATGATTCATGTGACTTTTTAAATAATACATGTGGATGTCTTTATGAGTCACTATGTAATGGGTTGGAGGAGATTACCCCAAACCGGTTTGGAGGAAAACTTTGTCCAAAACCTGATAAGGTAATAAATGACTAACTTGGACTCAAAGAAATATACCTAAGACACTTAAATCTCCTACAAAATTCTAGACTTAACTCAATTACCACAGACCATTATTCACAGAAGCTGATGAAATTACAGTTTTGCCATTGATAAGAAAACTAGCTATAACTTGTAAAACAAAAACCCAAATTAAAAACTATTTTAACCCTAGAATAGATATAGTAACTAGACCTTTCAAACCATAGACTCTTGATTCAGTTAGACTTCACACATTGATCATATAATAAATCTTCAATGGACAAAATTGTGAAGTAGCAACAAATTAATCTTCTGTGGCAGCATCACTTAGCATATGTGCCAATTTCAATATAGCATATGTTGGTAGTGCAAATATATTTACAGCCCATATAACAATGAAAAAAGAAATGCCTTGTGAAAGGTCAGATGTGTAGAACCTTTCAACAAGATGGTGCCTTTTCAACTCTCTCCAGTTTCCATTTAAATGAATAAAAGCACCAACCTTCTTGTCATTTAAATTTGTAATGTGCAAGTCAAGTATTTCCCTGGCATGTCTACTTTATAATCTAGAAGGTGAACCCACAACTCCAGTCTATTGAGTGCTACACATTTTTGCATGTAACATGTGATGTTTTCGTTCAGTCACTCTATGTATTGAAGAAAAACTATTTTAGAAAAAATAAGTAAAAGAAAAACGTGAACCAACCAGATCCATGATGTTGCATCATTCTGACATGCCCGTTTGATGCTTCCGTAAGTATTCTCTTGACCTAATATCAGCCTGTAGTTTAATAAAATAAAGACCAGAATCAAATACAATATACATTCAACTTGATATGTAACATAACAGAAAGAATACACACACTTGTATCTTCAGCGGTTTAAAGAGATGAAATACTTTTTTTTTATCAGCAACAAACTTCATTGAAAATTGATTTAAGAAAATACAGAGAAAACAAGGCACACAAGCATTGTGCTAAGAGGCAACAGAGAATAAAAACTAAATAACAATGGAAGTAAAAAAATCAAGCATATCAGGCAGATAATTGAAAGTAACAACACTACACGGCATGACCCAATGAACCCCAAATAGTGAACACAGCATATTCCACAACTCTTGAGCTAAAGTAATGAAATACTGTGGCCATATGACCAAAAAAGACCTTGTTGCTAACAATCTCACCCAGCCATATGTTAGATTCCAATTTGGAAGAGCATAAGAAATGTATCTAACAATCAAAATGATGGCCTTTTTAATATAGATCAACTTGCTATGTAAATTGAAATCTGTTGCACAACAATACTCAGAATGAACCATGAAATTTTTTTTGAGAGAATGCCGTATTCTATATTTACTATCATCTAAGCTGATAAATTTCTGGAGAAGAGGCTCTCCAACATGGTACCCATCATATATTGTTTCCCAACCAGAGTACTTAGGCTCCATGCAACTTCTCGAGTTGTTAAACTAGCAAGAAGCCTCCAATGGTAATTTGATCAGACACTAGTTTCTTGAAAAGAAAGTGAGCTATCACCAAAGACTGCATACATGATACAACTTTAGTTTTATGTAATTGATGCAGTAGTGGTACAGGGCATCAGAGTTTCCGTATTACAGTTACGATAACCCAATAGTAAGTCTATTGTATTAAAAAAAAAAAAAAAAGGACCAAACAACATTGCATAAATAAACTTCCATAGCTTTGGAACAGATCTAGATTTTACCTGCCGGGTAGGCTCTGGCACGCGATACTTGCAAGTCATTTTAACAATTGTGATGGCAGTATCAAGTGATACACGGTGACCAACAGAAATAAATATAGGCTTCAAGGAGCCCTTTGTGGATCTCATTGCCTATAAAAAGAAAAATAGGGTTTAATTACAATGATTTAAATCAAAACTTAGGAACAACAGATAAACACATGAAACCAGATGTCGCGAAGAGCATGAATAATATATCAAAGGATGCATGTTAAGCCTTTTGCCTTAGATTGTGGCATATGCCAACCAATACAATGTCACTATTTCAATGTCTTCTAGCAAACTCCCACAAAAGCTTCAGGAGCTGAAATCATCTGAGAGTGTCTAAACCTTAGCTTGTTCATAAGGAGGGCGGGTGTGATTGCCTTCCGTACATACTCTGATGCTTGTCTTATTCTGACATTATATTTCCCACTGATGGGAAATATTTTCAAGAACACAATTTAAGCACTAAAGATGATGCCTATTTCAGGCAATAAGCAACCTAGTGCAAGTACGCGCCTAGTGATCTTGAACTCATGACCTCATCCTCTACCCAATTCTTACAAGGGAGGTTTTTCTTTTTTAAGCAAGAATTACATATGCAAGACTAACTCCTCATATCAGGAAGGATCATATTAGGCATGACATAGGATTATGAATCACAAGTAAAAAAGTATTCAAGCAAATTAATAGCATAGTTGCCAAATCATCAACCAAATTTAATCAAAATATTAGTTCTTTACTCCATATGATACTTCCACCAACAGATTAAATCAAACCACCAGTGAATGGTACACAAGCAATAGAGACCGAATCCATTGATCATCACCTCTTCTTATGAATTATTCACCAGTTTATGAACCAAAAAAAAAAAATTATATAGTAAGGGTGTGCCAAGCACATGAAGCAGTGCATACTGGGCAACAAAAAACTTTTCTTTCCTTAAACTTGGGCAATGAAACACATGAGAACCATGGTAGCAAAGCTACAATTGGGAACTCTTTCCTGTGAGAGTATAATAGGGTTCCTGTCTTACTTATAATAACAAAAAAAAGAGTATAATAGGGCTCCTGTAAGAGTATATCAGCCATTGAACTGATAAGAACAAATGCCAAACTTGATCTTCACCAAAATTTTCAACCTAGAAGTAAAAAAGGAGTGTACAAGTAGGATTCTGAGCTTCCCTAACAAAATAAAAAATCATACTTCGATTACTTTGTTTAACAAAAAAGGAAAATTTCTCAGATTGCCTTATCTTAGCCAGCCAACTATTTGTAGTCCATTACAGTTTGCCATGTATGTAGTTTAAATGACGTTAAAATTACTCTATTAAGTTAAATGATGAACTGAGAGATTTAAATAATGCTTCAAAAGTATAAGTTATAACACTTGGTTTCTTACCACTCCCCATATTTTCCCGGAGCATCCACTCAAAGTAATAAAATCTTCAGTGCAATTTTCTTCGGTTTCTAGTAGTTGTCTCACTCTAGAATAAGTAAGACCATCCACATGATGCAGCTGAGATATATAAGTTCGAACATTGTCATAACTTAACCAAAAGAACAAGTAAGCAGGGATCGAGTTCTCAAGTCAAAATGAGAACTTGATATATATATATATATTGGGACTTGGATTTAATTCAAGAAGAATCAATCTCTAATATAGTCAGAACATACATTTTTTACTTATCAAAAATTAAAAAGGACTTACATTCTTTCCAATCCCAATTGTAGGGAGGTCAGCCAAAACACCTAGATGGCAAGCCAAGCCAAAACCTTTAAAAATAAGTTAATGTTTTGAGATTTTTCTCAGGAAAATAGAAGGATAGGTAACAATTGATGACATCAATAGTTGACATGAATCACTCACTGTTCACCTACACAAAGAACCATAAATGGAATCTACCTTCAAAATTAAGTGAACTGAACTAACAAATTTCAAACTGGTATAAAATGCTTTATATTGAGTTTTTGTGTACAATGCTCAAGAAGAATAATATACTGCAATCAGATTTGTGACAAGCACTTGCCTCGTGGATGAAGTATTCCGTTTCCATCAACCATTAACACCTGTTCGTTAAAAAATGAAACCAGTGTTACAAGTCTGAAGTGTTATCCAATAAATATATGAACATTTTCAAAAAACATACAACAGTTAGTAATGTGCCAATCAGTTAATAACATCTTATCTCACATACTTTCAACCAGTGCATGGCACAATTTTAGAGCTTTTTGTTTAACATCAAAGGAAAGAGTAGTAGTAGTAGTAGCACTAATGATTAACATCAAACACAGCTATCACCTGTGGATAAAATGGACTTGCATTCTTTTTCATTCTCTCCAAAAGCTCTAGAAGAACCGGCGCCTACCCAAAAAAAACATTCAAACAGAACATTGAAACAAAGAAACAGATAAAGCTAGCTTTCGACCTTTTGTCTCACATTATACAAATAAACTAGCGAAAATAAACAATTTCAAAACGGGCGACTTTTTGTCACTTGTTATATAAATAAGTTATCGAAAATAAGCAATACAATAATGAGCTAAGAAAATAAACCTCTCGGAAAGCAAGGAAGCCAGGAACATAAGGAACAGTAAGTGTAACAAGGTAGTAATCATGATACACAACTTGAAGGTCTTGACTTTGAATGTCCAACACCACGAGGGTCCCACAAGCAACTGACGTGTCCTCTTTGAGAAACTTATGTCGACCCCACCAACATATCTCAACAACACTTCCTCTTCCTCCTCCTTCTCTTTCGATAATTTCCATGAGAAATTGTCCTCTGTTATCAGTCTTCTCTTTAGATCATCCTGAGCCTCGATCCACTGCTTGTGATCATCTTGCGATGTGTTTGGAGATGATGATTCCTCGATTCCAGTTTCGGGTGCTTTTTCCATGTCCGGGTTAAGATTCTCCGTGTAACCAAACAGCGGGTGCGCTAACGTGAGAAAATTGTTTCACGGAATCGTGGATTCGGAGATTCCCAGAGAATGTGCTGTGTTTGGTAACGCACGGAAACTCGTCCTCATCGCCTCATCGTATAGTAACTTCTGACATTGGTTCACGCAATCCTAGACCACGAATGTGCTGTGTAAAGCCGTAAACTAGTTCACAAAAATGTGTCGTGCAAGAAGAAACATGGAAAAGATCCAAAGTCTAGTCTATGACCAAAAAAGGAAGTGAAGAGTAACTTGGTTTTTTTATGTTTGGTCTAATCGGTTGGGGTTGGACTTGGACTTTACCATTTTTTTTTTAACCAACGTATACTTTTGAGTTTTCAACCTAAATTTGGGTTATTTTTATTTTCACAATTTTTCATTTTTGGTTCTTATGTTTATTTCAATTTTCTATTTGGCCCTTCGTGAAAATTAAAATTTTGAAATTAAAGGACTAAATAGAAAATTGAATTAAACATAAATGATCAAAATTAAAATTTTGATATATAAATAACCAAAATAATAACTGTAGAGCCTAACCCAAAATGCTCGATAATATTTGGGTCAGACTCTCAATTTATTTGTTTGGATAGGTATGAAATTTCCTATAATGGGAAAGCCTCCTAAAGCCAACCCAACAGCCCAAGGAAAGATTCTTTAGCCCACTCTATCTTCTTCACCCTCGTGTGTCTGTTTCCCGAGAAGCCCCAAGTTATATTGAGTTGAAACCTTCTCTCCCTCTTTAGTCGTTCTTCACTCTTCTCTCGTGTGTCTCTCCTCCAAAAATGCCAACCCCCTGTTATCTAGCCCACTTTCCCTCTTATAACGCCCTCCTAGTGTGGTCCCAGTGATGATGTTTCATCCACTTTGTCACATGGACCCTACTTCTATTCAAAATTCCTGATCAGGTGGGACCTTTTGAGGATTCTATTGAAACTTGCACCTGACACAAAATAGTGCTCGGCAGGTGATTTCCCCCAAGACGTTATCATTCTCATCTATTTAGGCCGGATTCGGTCTCCGGCCCATCAATGTCTAATGGGTTGGTCTCGACCTAATATTGGATCCTGACCTCATAACTATACGAAGGCTAATGGGCTGAGCCCCGACCTAATACTAGGCCCCGACCTCTTAACCATATGAAGAATAATGGGGTGGGCCCCAACCCGATACTCGTACAAAAACAACCTCAAACTTTAAAGAACAAATGTATGGTTTAGTTTAGGTTTCTTTTAGATAAACTATATATTTGATTCATATTCTTTACACCATATTTCAATTTGATCCCTAACATTTCAATTGTGTCAATTTGGTCCCTAGCATTTTAGTGTCATGTCAATTGTGGGGGCCTTTTTTTGCTGTGTTGGGCTGGGCTGCCCCTTTGTGATTGTAGGCCTAAGTGTTCTGGGTTGCAGGAGTCAAGACCGGGCCAACTGGAACTCAACTTGGCCGGCTTGTGCGCGAACAATGCCTTGTATGCCAGGGGAGTGCTTACCGCAGGCTTACTTGTTACAGAGAAAAGCTTACGGCAAGCAGAGCTATTTCAGAAAAATGCTTGCGACAGGCAGATATAATTTATAAACAGAACTATGCATTCTGGAATGACCAGATAGTTCTTTTAATGGGAAATGACCAAATAATCCATAACTATAATAACACTTAACAATCTTTGACAAATAAATAGTAAAGGAGAATGGTAATAAAAATTAATCAATAGACATGGAACAAGTTTAGTTCGGTCCGCAGGAGTAAAGCCAAAGAGGAAGAACACCTCTTCTCAACGCGATTAACCTCCGAGGAAAAGAAATCCTGCCGTGGAAGTTAATGGGTTTGAGGGAGGTGGACCCGAATGGACAATACCCGAAATAAGTATAGAAGAGAGCAGGGATTTGAGAGGGAGAGAAGGGAAGAGACCTATCGATGCATGCCACTAACTTTCACTCTCTTTCTTTCTATCTTTTCTCCCTTTTTTCCTTTTAGTCCTTCACGATTTCCACCTTTGTGGTTTTAGTATCGTGCTTCCCCTGTTTTCCTAAGTGTGTTACAGAGTATTTTTTTCTTAGTATTGTATTATCTTGCTCTCTTGTTGTTGTCATTTGTACACGGCAGAGGCTCCCTTCTTATAGTGCCTGTCATGAACGGATTTTACTATTCTACCCTCCAACCACCTTTGTCTGGTCCGGGCGTACTTGCCGACCATTACTGTTCCGTTTGCGGGTACCCTACTACAGACAAAGACAACCATTTTGTCCGTTAGCCTGCCGTGGCATTTCTTCCTGCCGCGGTGATGTTTTTTCTCTCTCTATCCCTCATGGCATGCACCTATTGGTTCCAACTCAGCCTTGCCTCTTTTGGGTGGTATGTCATCCCAGCAGGACGTATCCCCCAAAAGAGCTTGAGCAGGAACCTCAAAACAGGCCTTCCCTTCTCCCCACCTCCAAACCATGCCCTCTTACCTCTGACCCACGACCCCACCATGTCCTGTATTGGCTGGGTACAGGCTGGTGGTGCCTGGGCCTTGCGCGTGTTTATGTCTGAATTCTGCCTGCTGTTCATGCATTTGCCGTGGACTGGAGACTTTGCTTGCCCGCCGTCCGTTTCTGGCTTTTCACGAGTTGCTATTCTGATTTCCCGCTTCTTCAGGATCTGGGCCTTACTCAGTATTGAGCTTTGTGTTCCTTTCAGCCCAATTCGTTAATTGTCTTTGCTTCCTTCCGCATTATTTAGCATTTCCTGCCGCGGTGACTTCTTCCTGCTGGGCTTTTTCTCAGGCCTGCCGTTCCATTCTTTCCCCCAGTGGCGTAATGTGGCCACTGGTGTTCTTGCTCATGGGCTCTTACTAACTCAATTGGGCTTCCCTGGCCCAATTTCCTCATTCTCATCCTTGGGGTTCATGGGCTTGCCATTATCCCCTACTTTCTTTGTTTACTTTACTTTGGGCCTGCCGCGCCCCATTCTCTCTTTTCCACAACACATACTGCCCATGGGTGCTATTTTCTCTCTTTCCGGGCCTTTTAGGCCCACTTACTTCCTCAAGACCCATTCATTCGTATTGAGGGGCCTGTGATCCATTGTTTCTGCCGCTTGGGCCTAATGGTTTTCTTTCACTTGGTCTGCCGCTTCTCTGCTGCCCGCATTGCTGGGTTGGGCTGTCTTTGCCTATTTCGAAAAAATGACCCTCAACATCAATTTAGTTATTGTCGTTATATATTGGATGAAAATCACTGACTTGACAGATGACCAAAATACAAATTTTAGTTTATTCTCACGTCGATTGAAACTAATTTTTAATTTTGGTCATTAAACATGTCATTAATTTTCATCCAAAATATAAATATAAGGACTAAATTAACACGGTACTAAAAGGTTAGAGACCAAATTGAAATAATTAAACTGATAGAGATCAAATTGAAATTATAATGTATAGGATAGAGACAAAAAACGTAACTTTACCTTCTTTTTTTTCTTTTCTTTATATATATATATATATATATACACAAATTATGATTGACTGAGAGGTTTTTATGTATTGTCATTTTACGTAAAGTTTGTTTTTATCTTTTGTAAGAGCATCTCAAAGCACTCTCACCAGCCACAAACAACTTGTCAACAAAATTTATTATGAACAAAACCTTAATACACTTATTGAGGTATTGTTCATTAACGCACCAAATACAAAATACTTTTTATTCTCTCACCCACCCACACAAAATGACAGAGATGGAAGACAATGACTGGCGTACAATCCAGTGACATGTTGTCGATGCAGTACATGTTGAATTAGGAAATGATGGGTTGAAAGCAATTTGATATTTGGAGAGAGAAAAATTTATATTTAAATGAAATGTGATAGATTATTGAGCATAATAAAAAAGAATAATATATTAGCACAAATTATAAAAATTGGTATTTTTAGATCAAATTTGGCTAAAAATACCAATGCAAATGATCTCAATATCACTTTTTTTTTTATAAGGACAACAAATTGGAATAGACACGTGATAAAAGGAATTGAATGAAAAATAATATATATTTTTTCTAATGTATTAAGTTCACAGGTAAATGATTCATAAATAAAATATATAAAAAAAAAAAAGTTCACGGGTGAATGAATGAGTGATAAATAAATAAGTATATAATTTTAATAATATATCAAAAAAAGACGGTGTGGGGGGTCCGAGGAGCAGAGAGGATTAGACCACGGAAAAGCTTGTATAAGCTAGACCAAGGAGATGAGTAAGAACCGAGGAGCCCGCCTGCTCGAGGATGGAAGTAGAATACGAATGATCAGGAAGAGATGGAAGGAGCAAGGGACGTGGCAAGAATTTTCCTGAAAAATATACCTCTCACCTCCGCATTGAATGCTTCATACCAATCATATCAATTACATTAATGTGAAAATGACACATGAATAGTGACTTCACAGCTAGCAACCCCTTCTACCACCTGCATCAGAGTTGTGATGGGACAAGTATCTCGGAAAACGTTTTAAGATGTATAAGTGGAGGGTTGTGATAGAAGAAGGAAGGATATAAAAGGGAGGGAACCTCCTAGAAGAAGGGGGGCTTTTTTCTGTAATATAGAAAAAACAGGAAAGTAAATAGTGTATTATTTGGTGTAAAGTTGAACTAATCATTTATAATAAACTTATCCTCGGACCAACCCGAGGAGAGCATTACTCATAATTTTCACTCTAGTTATGTTTGTTAGTCATTTGGGAATCTTGGGCCATAGGCTAAAACTTAGTTTCAAATTGTGTTTGAAGTTTGTTTTCTCACTCTCTAAAGAAGTTCTATTGTTTGGGCTTGATCGAAAGAATAAGGTACCGCTGTTCTTAGTGAGCTTGGGCCTTTAACTTTTTGAACACTTATAAATGATATGTTTATTTTACTTAATTATAAGTTACGTATCAAGAGTCATATAGCTCAGTGATATTGATTAATCTTCTTTACAATGAGAAATAAGAGTCAAAATATCAAGAGTTGTGTAACTCAGTAATATCGATTGATCTCCTTTATAAAGAGAAATATGATTCAAATCTTCATATTAAATAATATTGAATTATGTGGGTCCAGTTATCTCAACTAATAAAATTTATAGTAGTCGAATAAGAGATATGAGGTTTAATATCCGCCTACACTAAAAACCAATTGATGTTTTGATTTGATAATTGTTGAGGGTAATTTCTTCGAAATAGACAAGGGTAGCCCAACCCAGCGACCCGGGCAGCAGACCAAGTAAGAAAACCATTGGGCCCAAGCGGCAGGAACAATGGATCACAGTCCCATCAATACGAATGAATGGGTCTTGAGGAAGTAAGTGGGCCTAAAAGGCCCGAAAAGAGAGAAAATGGCACCCATGGGCAGTATGTGTTGTAAAAAAGAGAGAATAGGCTGCGGCAGGCCCAAAGTAAAGTAAGCAAAGAAAGTAGGGGATAATGGCAAGCCCATGAACCCCAAAGATGAGAATGAGGAAATTGGGCCGGGGAAGCCCAATTAAGTTAGTAAAAGCCCATGGGATGCAGAGTTAATAAACGGACCAAGGATGTCCAAAGAAATGGGCCTGAGAGGCCCAAGGGAAAAAGGGACATGAGAGCCCATGAGCAAGGACACCAGTGGCCACCATTAATTGGGCCACTGGGGGAAAGAATTGAAACGGCAGGCCTAAGAAAAGGGTCCAGTAGGAAGAAGTCACCGTGGCAGGAAAGGCTAAATAATGCGGAAAGAAAGTAAAGGTAATTAAACGAATTGGGCTTAAAGGAAAAAACAAAGCTCAAACACTAAGTAAAAAGCCCAGATCCTGAAGGAGCGGGAAATCAGAATAGCAACTCATGAAAAGCCAGAAACGGGCGGCAGGCAAGCAAAGTCTTCACTCCACGGCAAATGCATGAACAGCAGGCAGGATTCAGACGCAAACACGCGCAAGGCCCAGGCACCACCAGCCTGTACCCAGCCAATACAGGACATGGTGGGGTCATGGGTCAGAGGTAAGAGGGCACGGTTTGGAGGTGGGGAGAGGGGAAGGCCTGTTTTAAGGTTCCTGCTCAAACTCTTTTGGGGGATACGTCCTGCTGGGATGACATACCACCCAAAAGAGGCAACGCTGAGTTGGAACCAATAGGTGCATGTCACGAGGGATAGAGAGAGAAGAAACATCACCGCGGCAGGCAGGAATGCCGCGGCAGACTAACGGACAAAAATGTCTGTACCCGTAACAGGGGAACCACAGACGGAACAGTAATGTCGGCAAGTACTCTCAGACCAGACAAAAACGGTTGGAGGGTAGAATAGTAAAATCCGTTCACGGCAGGCACTATAAAATGGGAGCCTCTGCCGTGAACGAGGGGAACAAGTGGGGGGAGGCAAGGCAATACTAAGAAAAGAAAAAAACTACTCTGTAACACACTTAGCAAAACAGGGGAAGCACAACACTAAAAAAACCACTAATGGGTGGAAATCACTAAGAAAAACGAAAAGAAAGAAAACAAAGAGAGGAAAAATAGAAACAAAAAAAAGTGAGAGCTAGTGGCATGCACCGATAGGTTTCTTCCCTTCTCTCCCTCTCAAATCCTTGCTCTCTTCCATATTCATTTCGGGTATTGATCATTTGGGTCCACCTCCCTCAAACCCATTAACTTCACGGCAGGATTTCTTTTCCTCGGAGGTTAGTTGCGTTGAGAAGAGGTGTTCTTCTTCTTTGGCTTTACCCCTGCGGACGAAACCAAATTTATTCCATGTCTATTGATTAATTTTATCGCCATTCTCTTCGCTATTTATTTAAGGATTGCTAAGTGTTATTATGGTTATGGATTATTTTATCATTTCCCATTAAAAGAGTTATCTGGTCATTCCAGAATGTATGTTTCTGTTCATCAATAATATCTGCCTGCCGTGAGCATTTTTCTGAAATAGCTCTGCCTGCCGCAAACACTTTTCCTCTAAAAAAGGCTCTGTTTGCCGTAAGCTTTGCTCTGAGTCAACTCAGCCTGCGGTAAAGCGATCCCCTGGCAGACGAGGCATGGTTCGCGCACAAGCCAGGCCAAGTTGAGTTCCATTTGGCCCGGTCTCGACTCCTGCAACCCAGAACACTTGGGCCTACGATCACAAAAGGGCAGCCCAGCCCAACATAGCAGAAAAGGCCCCCACAATAATAAATAGCGTAATCATCATAAACGGACATCATATGTTGCAATTTTATAAAATAATAAGAATATTGATTATAAAAAAAATATAAATTAATAATGCTAAGTTATGTACTATAAAATATGATCCAATACATGCCACGATGACATAAATCTAAACTAAAATTTATAAATTGGACTGAGAAATAAAATCACCTTTAAGAAACCAGCAGCTTCTTGGTGATTGGAATCTGGGCATGAGTTAGTGCTTTAAATTTATCATACATTAATCTGAATAAAAATTAAAAACTCTTCATAAGATAGATTCTCTTAAGTCATCATAAATAAACAACAAAAAAACAATAATCAAACATACAAATTATATTACTTTGCTCAACATATTAAATATTTTGTTTTTTTTTTTTTTTTGAGAATGAAAAAATGGGGACTTTTATGGTTATATTACACCCCCGGGCAGGGCGCCAGTGGCCTCGGTCGGGGTAGCCCGATCTCGGGGGCACTTCTGTACCACTGTGCGGAGAGTTATCCCACTAAGGATGCCCACCAACGGACTCTTGCGGGCAGTGAGATTCGAACCTAGGTGTGGTGCACGAAGCGAACGAATCTTATAGCTTTTTTTTTATTGCCCATCCATAATATTATAGCTTGATATATAGTAACCATTAGGTCTATTACAAATCTTTTGAATCAATAAATTTCTCTCTTACTCTATTAGCTTATTTTACTTTATAAAAAATAAGTTGGGTAGAAATATAAATATTGTATATAGAAAAAAAAAACATAAAGGTCTAAATTATATATAATTCAGCAAAAAAAATTATATATAAACAAATAAGAAAAAAAGTTTGGAAAAAAAAAAAAAAAAGAAGAAAAAACCAAACGGAGACTTTAGTGAACCCCAAAGACTCAAAACTTATTTATTTTATTTATTAAAAAAAAAGAAAAAGAAAAGAAGAAGCTAGGGCTACAAAGGCGAATCGGGTCGGGTCGCTCTGGAACATTCCGACTCGTTTTCTCCAGACCCCTCTGCCTTTCTCTCTCTAGGATCTCCTCCCACTATAAAAAACGAAACCCACGCAGCGACGCGTTCTCTCTCTCTCTCTCTTTCACTATTTTTTGTTTCAAGCTCTCTCTCTCTGCAACTCCCCAACTCCAAAAAATAAAAAACACTAACAAACACACACATACAAAATAAAACCATAGCAATAAGCCCCCCAAAAATTCTTTCATTCTTATTTCTATTTTTCTTCTTAATTGTAAAACACAATCATATAATTTTCAAATAATATTTATTTATAATATATATATATATATAGAGGCAGCCATGAATGACCAAGCGAACCAAGGTGAAGACGAAGAAGCTCAGCCTCCTCAACCACCACCTGTATCGGAATCTCAGCCTCAGTCTCAAGCAGAAGAAGAAGAAGACGACGAGGAAGAAGAAGAAGAGGAACCGAGAAATGAAGACGACGAGTTGATCGCCAAGGCTCAGAAGCTCATGGAGAAGATCACTTCCTCGCCTGAAAACCCTAGCTCCTCCGCTCTCCATGCCCTAGCCTCCCTCCTCGAAACTCAAGAATCGCGGTACGCTTTCTCTCTCTCTCTCTCTGTGTGTGTCAAACTGTAATTTTGGAATTTGTATGCTGTAAAAGAAGGGATTGGATTAATGCCGAGGGTTTGTTTTTTTTTTTTTGCAAAATTTGAAATTCTTTGAAGCTATGAATGTATGTATGTATATGCTTGAAGTTTTTCTATGCCTGTGTATATTTCATATTATTTTAATTATTTCATTTTGTTCTTAATTTGGTTTTGATACTTCTCTTTAGGTTTTTTGTGAGCTTAGTTGAGTTGAGTGATGTGAATTAAATTGATGATTTTTATTTATGAATGCTGGAATGGAAGAGGATATGAAAGTGATAAAGAGAATATATATATATATATATATATATATATATATATATATGTTAACAAGTTTTTTAATCTACTGTGTGTTAAAAAGAAAAAAAAGCAAGCATCTCCATGGTAATTTTATAAGCCTTTTTAGGTTATCTACAATGTGTCTACTGGTTTTGCATATGTGGTTTACTGCCTTGGTAAGGTTCCACGTCATCAAAAAAATTCATTTCATTCAGGAAGTCTGCATATGATTTATGTTGAATGGGTGTTCTTTGCGTGTTCTTCTATCGTCTTATTGTTATTTGGTCTTGTTTCTTTTCTTATTTTAACAAAAATGTTGGACTTTCTTTTTGTATGTATTATTTATACATTCTACATTAAGTGCAGATACATGGAAGAGAATGGTCATTCCCCTAATAATATTCGTGCTTCACATAACATTGGACGGCTTGGAAGCTTAGTCCGGGTAACTAATTTTGGCCTCTGTCGTTTTTTTTTTCTTTTCTTTTCCCAATCCTTATCGTTTTTGCTTCCCACTACCCCACCCAGCCTTTCTATGGGTGGTGCACCATAATAACTTCATTTAGATTACTTAGCAATGTGTATCATAAAATTTCCCCTCTTGTCCTTAGGAAAACGATGACTTCTTCGAGTTGATATCTTCAAAGTTTCTATCAGAAGGAAGATACCCGCCCTCCATCCAGGCAGCTGCTTCAAGGCTTCTTCTAAGCTGCTCGCTGACTTGGATTGTAAGAAATTTGTCTTCTTTGATCTATTTGGTGTGATTATTGTGAGTTTATGGTGTGTTAACAATTGGATGAGCTATTTTGCAGTATCCTCATGTTTTTGAAGAAGCCGTTTTGGAGAACATAAAAAATTGGGTGATTGATGATGCTTCCAGAATTCCTAGTGTTGATCACAAATGCCCAGATTATGAAATGTTGAAAACCTATTCTACTGGACTTCTTGCTGTATCTTTGGCAGGGTACGCTGCTGAAGTTGATTACTTACCGCTTATTTTTTAGTTCTCATTATATTCTTCTCCACTACTTTAGTTCTCATTATATTCTTCTGCACTAGTTTAATTCTCATTATATTCTGCTGAAGGAGATTGCTTACCACATATTTTTAGTTCTCGTTATATCCTTCTGCACTAGTTTGCTTCACATTAATATAAATATTTTGGTCAATTTCAGTGGTGGTCAGGTAGTAGAAGATGTGTTGACATCTGGATTGTCTACCAAGCTTATGCGCCATCTTCGTGTGCGTATCCTTGGGGAGACAAATACAAGCCAGAAAGATGCTAATCATTTAACAGAGAATAAGACTGCATCTGCCGCTACTATCATAAGAGGCAGGGACGAAGGCCGAGGTAGGGTAAGGCAGGTTCTGGAAACAACTTATTTAGATGATCTGAGGGGAGCAGAGGAGAGATCCATAGATGAACAATGTGTTGAAAGGGATCAGGATAGAAGCTTTGTTTGGCAAGGACGTGGAGAAGAATGCTGGGTGAATGATGGTGAGCCACCCAATGCCTTGGATGAAGAGTTAGATATGCCTGAGGCAGATGCCGACGGTGAGGACAGATGGCATAGTCGAGATTTGCGTGATGGGAAGAATAAATTTGGGGATTTTGATGAAAATACAAGGGATGACTCCTTAAGGCGCAGAACAAACCGTGGGTTGAGATCCAGAAGCAAGGGAAGGGTTAATGAAGGTGCTCTAGAGAATGAACAGCTTTTAACCTCACCAGGATCTGGTAGTCGACTAGGACAGGGGCGGAGCACAATGAGGAGTTTTTCAAGACATTTAGACATAAAAAAAGTACCAGATGCTAGAAAGTCTTATGGCAGGATCACATCTGATGCTGTGCCTGTCGAAAGAGAGGATAATGACGACTGCTATCAAGAATGTAGAATTGGATCTAAAGATATATCTGATCTGGTAAAGAAGGCAGTTAGAGCTGCCGAAGCTGAAGCGAGAGCAGCCAATGCACCTGCAGAGGCTATCAAAGCAGCTGGCGATGCTGCCGCTGAAGTGGTCAAAAGTGCGGCTTTTGAGGTATGCTGCATTGCTTTCCCTACTTTATACCAAATTATGGTGCATGGAGTATTTAATTCTTACTGCTTTACTACTCTCTATGCTAGGAATTTAAAACTACGAACAATGAAGAAGCTGCTGTTTTGGCTGCTTCCAGAGCCGCATCCACCGTTGTAGATGCTGGAAATGCACTTGAAGTTTCAAGGTAGGCAATTTCATATTTAAATATGTACAGAAATTGAGGGAGTGCATTTTTTTTTTTTTTTTTTTTTTAAATTTTAAATTTGGTAAGTTACACTAGCACCCAGTGAGTTTTGAACCCATGATCTCACCCTCTACCTACACTTGTGAGGGTAGGAAGTGCCATTTGAGCCTAGGCTCATTTGTGAGGGAGTACAAACAATGTGCTGCTTAAAGTTGTTGTAGATTCCCAGTGGCCCATGCATCTTTTTTGTTAGTTTTGAGTATGTTTATAATAATACTTTCTTGGTTTGGTGACAGAAGCTCTATTACTGTCAAGGATGACACGATGATTCAAGGCGGGCCCGAAGCAGAAACCAGTGAGGATGTTGAAGAATATTTCATCCCGGACTCCGAATCTCTGGCACAGTCGAGAGAAAAATACTGTATTCAGTGTCTTGAGATACTTGGAGAATATGTTGAAGTTCTTGGACCTGTACTGCACGAAAAGGGGGTTGATGTCTGTCTTGCACTGTTGCAACGGAGTTCCAAACACAAGGAGCCATCAAAGATTGCAATCTTGCTTGATATAATGAAGCTAATCTGTGCATTAGCTGCTCACAGGAAATTTGCTGCATTATTTGTTGATCGGGGTGGCATGCAGAAACTTCTTGCTGTCCCTAGAGTTGCTCAAACCTTCCTTGGTCTTTCTTCCTGCTTATTTAGTATTGGTTCTCTGCAGGTAATGGCTTGTCAGAATGTTAGGTCTAATCGTTTGAAACTTTTTTTTTTCCACAAGTATTTTTCCCTGTATATCATTTTTATATAATCTGTTCATTGGGTTCTCAATTCCTAATAAATTCTTTCAGGGAATAATGGAACGTGTATGTGCTCTTCCCTCAGATATTGTTCACCAGGTGGTTGAGTTAGCTATCCAACTTCTTGAGTGCTCCCAGGATCAAGCTAGAAAAAACGCTGCCTTGTTTTTTGCTGCTGCATTTGTCTTCCGAGCAGTACTTGATGCCTTTGATGCTCAGGATGGTTTGCAGAAATTACTCATCCTGTTAAATGATGCTGCCTCAGTAAGATCTGGAGTAAATACTGGAGCATTAGGCTTGTCCAGTTCAGGATCATTTCGAAATGATCGTTCATCTGCAGAAGTACTGACATCATCAGAGAAGCAGATAGCGTACCACACTTGTGTTGCTCTGCGGCAATATTTTAGAGCTCATCTCCTTTTGCTTGTGGAATCCATTCGTCCAAATAAAAGCAATCGAATTGCGGCCCGCAATATATCAAGTGTAAGGGCAGCCTACAAGCCACTTGACATCAGTAATGAAGCTTTGGATGCAGTCCTTCTGCAGCTACAGAAGGATCGGAAGCTGGGTCCAGCATTTGTAAGAACTCGCTGGCCTGCTGTTGAGAAGTTTTTAAGTTCTAATGGACATATTACGTTGTTGGAATTGTGTCAGGTATGATATGCTCAGGTTTCATCTTTCCACGCTTGTATTTGCTTCTTGCATTCTCTAATATGTCGAATTTTGGTTGTATTTAGGCCCCACCTGTCGAGCGTTATTTGCACGACTTGCTCCAATATGCATTGGGTGTTTTGCATATTGTTACATTAGTACCCAATACCCGCAAGATGATTGTAAGTGCCACATTAAGCAATAATCGCATTGGTATAGCAGTCATTTTGGATGCGGCAAATAGTGCTAGTAGTTATGTGGACCCAGAGGTAAGACATTGTGCAATCTATTGATTATCTTCCATAACATCTACGGTTGCTGGAATCAGACTAGCTGATCATTTTGTCTGTTTGTTCACCAATATATCACATTTTCTTATTTTCACTTGGATCTTTGCAGATCATTCAACCAGCACTAAATGTATTAGTCAATCTTGTTTGTCCACCACCTTCAATCAGCAATAAACCGCCTCTACTTGCACAAGGCCAGCATTCTGTTTCCGCCCAAACCTCAATTGGTCCTGCCATTGAGACTAGAGATAGGAACACAGAACGTAATATCTCAGATCGAGCTGTTAACAGTTCCAGCCAGAGTGATCAAAGGGACCGGAATGGGGAATCTAGTGTGGTAGATAGAGGCAGTGCTGCAGGTGGTACACAGTCTGTCAGTAGCACTTCACAAACTCCTGTTGCCCCGGCCACTTCAGGACTTGTTGGAGATCGTAGAATATCTTTAGGTGCTGGAGCAGGTTGTGCTGGCCTTGCTACACAATTGGAACTTGGATATCGTCAAGCAAGAGAGGCAGTACGTGCCAACAATGGCATAAAGGTTCTTCTCCATCTACTCCAACCGCGCATATATTCACCTCCTGCTGCTCTTGATTGTCTTCGTGCTCTTGTATGCCGAGTCCTTCTTGGTCTAGCCAGGGATGATGCTATTGCGCACATACTGACAAAGCTTCAGGTAACTGACTTTCATATAATTAATAGTAATATTCTTATTTGAAATGACTGAATATCATATTTTGTTTCTTTTTACCATAAATGTGGATGCCTCTAGTGCCAGACCTGGTGATGATAAATGATGTTATCTGTAACAAAATTTGGCACTGCAGCCAGTATCAAAACCCAACTCAACCAATTAAGTCCAGTCTGGTCTGCTTCAGTTCATACCTCGTAGCCAGTTGTGTACAGGTCCATATTCCAGAATATTGCGTTTGGAGAAGTCAAGAAAAATGGACCTTTCAGACCTTGTTGTAGTCATATTCACTGTTTTTGTGGATGAGTTCATTTCTGGACTTGCATTCCTTATACCCAATGAAACAGGGATTTCACTTTTCAAAATTTACCATATTGGTTGTTCTCAAAAGAGCCTACATATATTCCTTTTATGTAACTGAGTACCAGCACTTCCCATTTGGCCAGGATGCCCCAAATATTTTCTCAATATTTACTTGCAGTTGCAAAAGGGAGAGGGTATTATCTGATAAATTACCAGAGACTTCAAGGGAAGGAAACAATCCTCTTGTGACCTTTTGGGGCATGCAAAGTTTATACACAAATATGGTTATCTACATGAAAAGGTTATCTGATAAACACAAGTGGAGATCACCGTCTCTTTACAGAGGAGTTAAATTTAATTTAATTTTTTTTCCTTTTAATCCATTACTTGACATGGTATTTTATGGTTGCAAAGAAAATTTGATTGTTTATTTGATATTTCCATGATAGTTTAGGTGACATTACCTGAAAAAAAAATAAAAAATCATTATAGATTAGTTCAAGTATAATTCTGCTGCAGCTTACAATTATCATATCCTAGTTAAGCTTCCACAATAAGATTTAACTGTATTGATGTTATGTTTTACTGCACTCAAACTAGTTTACTGCTTTTCTGATGTTAAGCCATAGCTGTGTTAATATCTTATATATTAAGAGAAATGTTTGGATAAATCTCCCTAGGTCATCACTTTGTGTTACTT
Organism: Quercus aquifolioides; assembly: GCA_019022515.1. Taxonomy (NCBI): domain Eukaryota; kingdom Viridiplantae; phylum Streptophyta; class Magnoliopsida; order Fagales; family Fagaceae; genus Quercus; species Quercus aquifolioides. The sequence continues at coordinate 34,247,524 of CM032336.1, forward strand.
AGTTCAATTTGGTGTTCTAGGTTGGGAAAAAGCTATCAGAACTAATTCGAGATTCGGGCAGCCAGACAACTGGAACCGAGCAAGGCAGGTGGCAAGCTGAACTTTCCCAGGCAGCGATTGAGCTGATTGCAGTAAGCCTTTAAAAAAAAAAAAATTATATATACATATATATAGAAAACTAGGGGTAGCTTTGAGGTCAGGAGTTGAAATTGGTTTCCATTATCTCTATCTCTCTATTGCTCTCTTTTCATCGCAGATGTAACTGAAACTATGTTGAACCATATATTTGCAGATTGTGACAAATTCAGGGCGTGCAAGTACTTTAGCAGCCACTGATGCTGCTACACCTACTTTGAGGCGCATAGAAAGAGCAGCTATAGCTGCTGCTACTCCTATTACTTACCATTCCAGGTACTTTATAATTTCTTTTTTGGTGTGATTTTTATGCATTCATCATCCATTGCTTTCTACTTGTACCTCATCTTTTCACCTTTTGACGCTCTCTCTTCTTGTGGTATATGTTTACGAAAATCCCAGGGAACTTTTACTTCTAATCCATGAACACCTACAGGCGTCTGGTTTGGGTTCAACTGCTGCTGCATTGTTAAAAGAGGCTCAGTTGACGCCTTTGCCATCCTTGGCAGCTCCATCATCTCTCACACACCAATCCTCTTCACAGGAAGCCCCTTCTGTGCAACTCCAGTGGCCCTCTGGTCGTGCTCCTAGTGGATTTTTTACAGAAAAATCTAAACCTGCTGCACGGGATGAGGATACAAGCTTAAAGTATGACTCAACTATATTTTCTTCAAAGAAAAAACCACTAGCTTTCTCGCCCAGTTTTGGTTTTCAGTCAAAAAATCAGTTGCCATCTTATGATTCTCACTCAGCATCTGTCAGGAAAATCTTCATGACTTCAAAACAATCTTCTGAACATGCAATTGTATCAGAAACCCCGGCTAGATCAGAAACTCCATCAGAGTCATTGCCAAACCCTAATTTTGATGCAGAGTCCCAGTGTAAGACTCCGATTGTATTGCCAATGAAGCGCAAATTATCAGAGCTAAAGGATATTGGGTCATTTTCATTCTCTGGAAAGCGATTTCATGCAAGTGAGCAAGGACTTCGGTCTCCAGTTTTTCCAACACCCAATACTGTTCGTAAAAGCAATCTACTAGTTGATACCATTGGGCTTTCTACACCAAGAGATCAGCACGGGCGATCAACACCAAGTAGTTGTTTGGGTGATTATGTGGATGACAGCCCATATACTAACATCCATATGGGTCAGGTGACACCGTTCCCACAACTTGGGCTTTTAAATGATCCTCAAGCCATCAGCACAGAGCGTTTAACTCTAGACTCTCTTGTTGTTCAATATCTGAAGCATCAGCATCGCCAATGCCCTGCCCCCATAACCACTCTTCCACCACTCTCTCTCTTACATCCACATGTTTGTCCTGAACCAAAAAGAAGCCTTGAAGCCCCATCCAATGTAACAGCCCGACTTGGCACACGTGAGTTTAGAAGTATGTATGGTGGGGTACATGGAAATCGCAGAGATCGTCAGTTTGTTTACAGCAGATTTAGACCATGGAGAACTTGTAGGGATGATGTAGTTTCCCTTTTGACGTGCATTAATTTTCTTGGAGATTCATCCCGTTTTGCAGTTGGCACCCACACTGGAGAGCTCAAAATTTTTGACTCCAACAGCAACAATGTCCTGGAGAGCTGCATAAGCCATCAGTCTCCTATGACATTTATTGAGTCATATCTTTCTGGTGAGACGCAGTTGGTGCTTTCTTCAAGCTCCCAAGATGTAAGGTTGTGGGATGCATCTTCAATCTCAGGTGGGCCAATGCATCCATTTGAAGGGTGTAAGGCGGCAAGGTTTAGCAATGCTGGAAACATTTTTGCAGCCCTATCATCAGAACCTGGACGACGGGAAATTTTCTTGTATGATATTCAGACCTTCCAGTTGGAATTGAAACTGTCAGACACGTATGCCAGTTCTACAGGTCGGGGGCATATTTATTCGCCCATCCATTTCAGCCCTTCAGACGCCATGCTGCTATGGAATGGGGTCCTGTGGGATCGACGGGTTCCTGCCCCTGTTCATCGCTTTGATCAATTTACAGATTATGGAGGTGGTGGTTTTCATCCAGCTGGGAATGAGGTATGGAGAGCCCTTCCTCTGCTATAGTAGTCATACTGGTATTTCTTATATGAATATTATATGAGTGCTAACCTGTTGAACTCCTCATTACTAATCCTCATCACTAAAGCAAATTTATCTCCAGTCCCTTTTAGCAACTTTGTCCTACATTCAAAATGCAAGAAAATAACAACAATGTTTTCTAGAAAAAGTTTAATGATCAAAATTACTTGATTATATTTATTTTCTTTTTCAGTTGTAGGGTTTATGTCTATAGAGTTTAACTGCCAATAACATCAGTTGGCTTATGATTGGGTTTGTTAAGGTTTTTAATGCTAGGTGGATGAGGTTTTAGACTGATCAGTAGTAGCCAGGAGCTTAAATTAAACATTTAAACTAATTATCAAAATCAATTAATTAAACATATAAACTATTTAATGGGCTTTTATTAGGATCTTGATTTTTTTTTTTTTTTTTTTTGGGATTAGCTGTCTGGAGGTGTAACTTTTCCGAGATGCACCTGAATTTTTTTATTTTTTCTTTAGAAAGAATTTTCCAAAATTCAAAACTTATATTGAACCCTTCTAACTATTGTTTAGATGCTTGTAGTCTCCCTCTCCCTCCATTTTCTTTCCTGTGATTTTTTTTTAATACATTTTTTTTTTCCATTTGACAGGTAATTATAAACTCTGAGGTCTGGGATCTCCGGAAGTTTAGGCTCCTCCGAAGCGTACCTTCTTTAGACCAAACAATGATAACATTTAATGCACGCGGTGATGTAATTTATGCAATCCTTAGGAGAAATCTTGAGGATGCAATGTCAGCAGTTCACACACGTCGATCCAAGCATCCCCTCTTTGCTGCATTCCGCACAGTGGATGCAGTCAACTACTCCGACATTGCCACTATTCCAGTGGATCGTTGTGTCCTCGACTTTGCAACAGAACCAACAGATTCCTTTGTAGGGTTGATTACAATGGATGACCAAGAAGAGATGATTTCTTCTGCTAGGGTTTATGAAATCGGTCGCCGAAGGTCAACCGATGATGATTCTGATCCCGATGATGCTGAGAGTGAGGAGGAAGATGAGGATGATGACGACGACGATGATGATGGTGATATGGACAGCTTACTGGGTCCAGATCTTGATGGGGATGGTGATAGTGATGCTGATGATATGAGCAATGATGATGATAGTGTAAGTGATCTTGACGATGATGAAGATGATGGGGATTTCATCATGGATGGTGGAGGAGGAATACTGGAGATTGTGACCGATGGTGATGAGGATGATGATGATAGTCAACTGATAGAATCTTATACTAGTGACGATGAGGATGATTTTGTGGGCAACGCATTTGGTTACTAAATGTAATAGAATTCTGATGTAATTATTGTTTATTGGGATTCCTCTCTTTTTCTTTTTTGTTCCTTCATTTTATTTTTGGAGATAGGAAGTGGGAGAGGGCATGCCAATATAGATCGTTTTATCAGATCAGGTGTACTTGTTCAATTTTTTTTTTCAATATACAAGTTTTTTTTTTTGGGGGCCGGGGGGAGCGGGGGGTGGTCTCGGAATTGTTTCTCACAAAGGTTTACTTGACAGCACAATCAAAATCAAAACCAAGTTTGCCCTATGAGATGGGAGTGATATCATGGGCCATGGCAAGCGAGAATTATAAAACATGTGGCAGCAGGAGGGTCACTGGCCATGCAAATGTTTCACCCTGCTTGAGGAGGGCTAGTCAGCCGCAACAGTAGTGTTGGTCGAAACTAGAAACTTAGCTGTTAAAAGTTTTTCAAACTCTCACTAATGTTACGATAACCACTTATTACTCTTTTTGACCCTTTATTGGATATTATGGACTACTTTTCACCAGAAGGGAATCAACTTCTTCAAATAAAGTTCGAGAGTAAAGCTTTAGTCCTGGAGAATTCCCATTTTATTTATTGTAGATTTGTACAACGAAGGTGCTTGACTTTTTAGTTTATTGCGGTTTAAGTATACGCAAATCCTCCTAGGACCACGGCAATTCTGGACAAATGTTTTTGTAATTGGTAGATGTTCCCCCTTGGTATGTAGTTTCGGATTCAATCAGTAGAACAATTTGAAAGGTTGCCTTTGTAATTACCGTTTGATCAACCGGTATAAAAATGTTGTATTTCCTCTCTTTTTTTCATGTTAGATAAATTGAAGATAACTAGGTTAAATCTGTTGGGTATTTGACATAACATTGGTCCCGAAAAAATATAATATGCCTCTAGCATTCCTAACGACCCTTTGATTTACTTAAAAAGAATGATTCTTTGATTTGGTTTTGATACAAATGTCACTATAATGCTGTAGCCTCTGAGGAATCTGGGAAGAAAATTGTGGAGTTGTTGTAAACTTATAATTATGAGATAAGTGATTTTTGTAAGCCATTTTGCGTATTGGCTCATTAGTTTGAGTAAGATCCCTAGTTAATCCTTATATTTCATAGAAAGAACAGGCGTGTGAATTCTTCTAATTAGTGCGATTATACAGAGCTTGAGATTATGAAACAATTATAAATTTCTACTTTTGTAGGATCATAAGAACCATGATAACCCCACAGTAAACATTGATACGCTCTTTTTTTATATATATAAGTAAACATAGTTACACTTTGTATGGTCAATCATTACATAGCCCAAGTAATTTAACCCTTCTACATCAAAACCTAAACTATAAAGCTATTTCCAAAATAACATTTCTCTCCACTCATCCCGCCCGTGGCATGGTCATGAACTCATGAAAGCCAGTCCTAAGATGAAAGCTGCAAAAAGTTAAGCAGTAATTCTCACATGGAGCGTGTCCAGATGGCAAAATATGCGGTTATTTAGAGATCCTTTCTCATACCAGTTGATATAGTCCTGTAGACCAACTGGCATTCCATCTGAAAGTGGTGGCATAGGTTCACTCCCTTTGGTGTGTGTGAGTGTGAGTTACTTCATCATAGGCAAAAGAAAATGAAGACTACCAGATAACAGCAAATAAAGGCAATAAAAAAGTAGTAGCAATTTATAGGAATTTGTCATTGCTTCACATGCTTTGAAAGTGTCAAAAAGAAATATTCCCCTTTTGTCAGGAACTCGTATAAATTTCTCAACAGTTCTAAATCATGAAATTTTGGGGAATAAAAAAGAGAATCAGAGTGTCAATGACTGCTGAAATATTCCATCACGGAGCGATCCTAAGTGGGTCACGAGGGAAAAGGGATGTTTTCCGAATGTTATTCAAACCACAGAAAAGCATCACCACACGCTCCAATCCTACACCAAACCCACCATGTGGAGGTGCACCATATCTGTAATAAGCCAAAATACAATATTTCAGTCATAAGAAAAGAAACCTTGTTTTCAAAATATTAAGCAGCATGTTCCCATAAAATTATTTAATAATAAAATAAAAAGGGTTTTAAGAATAAGAACACAAGAGCTAAAATTTGAGTGCATAACCCCATTTCAGGGGAACACTTTTAACCTTGTGTGTTCAGTGACTGTGCAGGGCATCTGCCTAATGCTAGACAATCAATTCAAATTATTTGACAAAAGCAACCCTTAAATGCACAAAGCTGTAAATTGTAATTCTAATTTCAACAATAACCATAATTATCACCCCTTTCTTTTGTTGAAATTAAGCTGTGGAAAGAAGCTGCAAGGGAAAGTGGCCTTGGCTAAAACAGGAATAATGGAAAAAAAAAAAAACAAACTGTTACACAGAAATTACCGGAAAGAATCAACATATGTTGATATTGACTGGACATCAATTCCTAATGCCTGTGCACGCTCAGCCAAGAAATCTGGTACATGTACACGCTGAGCTCCTGAAATTATCTCCTCACCTGAGTAACAAACAGAATTGAATTAAGATCAATAACCAAAGAAGAATTAAAAATTGATTCAGATCATGTAAATGATTGCATGATATTTCCTCAAAACATGCACACTGCACATTCTACTATTTTCCAAAAAAATAGGTACTGTTAACATTCAAAATAGACAGACACACAGATTAACCTTCAAAACAGGTGATCAGTTTACAATGAAAGAGAATCTATTAGGCCAATGAGAACTCAACTGGCACCTCCTTCCCTATTAAGTGTGCCTTGGGTTCAAAACCCACTGGGTGGGTGTGTTGTAACTTACCAATCCAAAAATAAAAAGGAAAAAAGTAGAAGCTGTTAGGAGATTCAAAAGACAAAATATTATTCAATGGAAAATATAAAAACACCTTTACCAATGGTTCAGTTGCAATTTTCCTTCATCTTGCCCTAATCACTACCCAAAAATTCTAAATCTTTTATTCAGAAAGCCCCAATTTTTTTTATTATTATTTTTTTTTAATCCCTAATTTGAAGATCATACAATGAAACAATCTCTTCAAGCTACCTCAACCTGTCTGATATCCAACTTCTTCATATACATATATATAGGTAATGGCCAGGGGCTGGTTGCGTTAAAACCCCAATGCCTAGGAACCACAAGAGGTGATGGAACCATTGGGGTATCCTCAAACCCCATGTCTGATACCCAACTTTTCATCTACAATTCTATATCTCTATATAAAAAATTTACTAAAAAATGTTTTAATTAAATCAAGATCCAACAAAAATTTGTTTTTAGGGTGTTTGTTGAGTCAACTACTAAAATCATTATTCTAATTGAATGAGCTCCAACTCTGTGTAACTTACAAATTTAAAATAAAAAGAAGAGATTTAACTCTCTTTTTTTTACATGCATCAGTAAGTGCTCAACACTAAGTCTTCGTGTTTGACTTCCGCAACAGTAAAAAAATTGACATATGGACAAGGATCCTGGTGATTCCCTGATGTATGATCTTTTTAACCATCAAAGTTTAGGTTTACACAATTTTTTTTTCTTTGTATAGGTTACAAGATTAAATCTTAGAAAAACCAGACACAAAACAAAGAGAAAATTTGGATATAAGAAATTAATTGATATTGGGCTGAGTCTTCTAATCAATTTGCTCCGCATAGGGGCAAGCTCAACCAAATCTAACTTGGTGTGTGCACTGCCCACAGCCAACACAATTTATCAAGAGGCCACTCAAAATTGCAACCCACCCTCCCTATCACATAGCTTTCAGCCATTCACCCTAACTCCACTGGTGCAACCTATCCAAAAGGTTGCCAATATTGGCTGCATAATCACTACATATAAAATGTTGCATAATCTAGGTAATAAACGGGCATCCAAGGATACAAAGTATCTCCAGAATGAGGACTGACTAATACACATTACATGAAAAAACACAAAAAGGATAAAGATTGAAAAGTCACCAAAACTTTGCGACGATAGTTGATTATTTAAAATTTGAAAAATAAGGCAGCAAGAGATTTAATAAATATGTGTGACAACAGTACTAATGAAATAGTTGATAATTTACCTCGAATGAAGACATCAAATGAGTTACTGTAAGTTGGATTATCGTAGCAAGGCATTGTATAAAATGGTCTCACTGCCAAAGGATAACGGTGGAGGATGTAGAACTCAGTGTCATACCTATAATCAGAAACAAAATCTGCTTGTCATTTATGTACAATTTTTGAATCATTAACAACAAACTGTAAATAAGAAAGACAAGAAAAGAACTATATAAAAAGCATAGGTAAGGATAAAAGATCAAGTAAGATTAAATTACTTCTCTAGAACAAGTTGTCCCAACTTTCTTTCTGCCTCAGTATTTAGGTCCCCAAGAGGGTCAACTTCTACACCAGCATCCTGTACAAACATGCCAAACTTTAGGATCACCCCTTCTTTATTTATCAAAAATAAAGTAAAATAAAACTTAACAAACTTTAAAGAAGGAAGGAAACTTTGCAATTAGCAGCAGCCATGTGTTACTCAGTGTTAGTCTTACTAAGCATAAGCCCCCACAATTTTAAATCACTGAAAGCAAAAGATGCCATAAATTTTTCAATCAGCCATTCAGCCTATTCTATCACCTTTTCTTCTAATGTCATACAATTTGAAATTTACACAGGATAATAATTACTGCCAAAAAGAGAAGGAAAAGAATGCACAACATTCAAATAAATATGGGACTGGTAGAAACTAATTATAAGCCATCTAGAACTAGAAGTCCTCCATTGCCTATTCTTCGTGTTCTAATTCCTAAAAGTAGAGAAGGAGTGGGGGGTAGATCAACCACATAACACAAATACAACTCAACAAAACACCATGTAACCCTCAATCCCAATAGTTGCCTCACCAGCTAAAGAGAGTGTCTAATAATACATACCACTCAATTGCATTTCTCCTGCCTGGTTACTATGAATTTTTTTTTTCCTGTTCAAAACCTATGTGCGAGGGACATGGACACGAGGAACTGCCAATCCTATTAGTTTCTGCCCCGTGAAGGTAAGGTTCATGTAATTTTGTTAAATTATTTAAATCTGACAAAGTATTGGAATTAGGAAAGTGATTATGATAAAGCCATGTAAATAAGAACTGAACCCCCAACTGTTAATTTTTATTATTTGTTCAGGTTATTCCTACCTTAATGATCTTAGCTACATTCTATATGTTCAAAGGTGATGCAATGGCATAAAAGCATTATCCTTTTTTTGCTGAACTTAAATGCATTATCATTACCTTGAGCATTTGGATACCTTCCTCAAATGTAAGCCTTAGGGTCTGTCGCAGGTACTGCACATATAAAAAGTTAAAATTAGATTTAAGATTAAGAGAAGCCAAGAGGGATGCAAAATGGAGATAGTTCCTAAATAGTCCACAAGTATTATAATGGATAAACATAAAGCAATTTTCATAAGCATCTTGAATATATAGGCACCTAAGAATCCAAGACATCATATACCAAACAGAATGTTGCAACCAAAGTATTCCAAAATTTTGAAACTCATAATAAATAATTACCTTCAGAGGCTCAAATGGATATTGCCTCCTCACTGCTTCTAGCTCCTTCGCAAAATTATTGTTCAAGGAATCAAACATTGCAACAAATAAGCGGTCCACAACATCCATAACCTACACAAACCAGCATGGATCCTCAGCAAACCATAACTAAATTTAGATGCTATTTAGAAAAAAACCTCAGAAATCCAATTTTACCTCAAAATAATGCTCCTTGATTTCCATCTCAACATCAAGACCTGTAAACTCACACAAATGTCGATGAGTGAAGGAGTCCTCTGCTCTGAAAACAGCGCCAATCTCAAACACACGTCCAAAATCACCACAAATTGCCATTTGCTTGTGAAGCTGAGGTGATTGAGCTAGGCATGCAGGTTTCCCCTTGTAGTCCAGTTTAAAGACAGAAGCACCACCTTCACTTGAGCCAGCTATTAGTTTTGGCGTGTGGATTTCAATAAAACCCTCTGATAACAAGAATTGTCTAAACACCTGCACAGTAATGAAAATAATCAAGCACATAGACATCCAGCCTTGGAATATTTCAAATAACAATTAACTCTAATGAAAAGATCAACAAAAACCTCAAATTTGGACACTACTTAAGACCTATAGAGTACTATCATCTTCTTCAGCACACATAAAATTTGGACACTACTCAATAAGCTCATATATAGAAATAAAATGACAGGCTTGTTTCTCCTGGAAATACTGATGATTCAATACCATTTCTATATAGTTAATTCATGATACATGTGAGGAATAGATGAAAGCCTACAAAACAATTAATTCAAATAAAGGAGGTAGTACTCAATGAGTTCCAACTGATGATTTTAAGTGCTTTACAAAATCATCAATTATTATTTATTAGTTCATCTTTTTTGATAAAATTACTATGAAGTCCATAAAAATGTTTGAAACAAAAAATAATTTTCCAAATATGAATCCATTATTGAAAAGTTGAATATGTATAAGTACAAATCCCAACCTTCCATTAATTTCTCTTTGGGTAAGGGAAGAGAAGAGTACTATTCTCTCATGCTTTCATGCCTCTCCCTGCTTCCATTTTTATTTCTATGTCCAATCTATGGCAACTCACTCTCTCTCTCATGGAAAATTATCCTACTGAGATATGAGACAGTAACATGAGATACCACCTCCTCTCTCACACACACACAATGGAAAACCAACTGACGTGCTTTTTTAGAGAGGCCAACTAGAAATTCTGCATCTACAGATTACTAAAATTGATACAAGGTGCACAATGATAATGATGATGATGACAAGCAATATATCAAGTATCCAGAAAGGGCAGTAACTTACATTCCCAATTTGACACTGAATGCGAAAAATTCCTTGATTAGCAGGTGTTCGTATGTCAAGAACTCTATAGTTCAAACGAGTATCTTGGTTAACCCGAACAAGCTGCTCTCCATTCTGCACCCATCAAATGATCCAATAATAAATATACGTAGAAATGGCCAACGTGTCAATAATAAAAGGTGTAAGAATTTTTAGCAAAGTTCAAGCTGATTGCAGATATGCCATCAACTGATAGCATCTTCTAATTGAAATGCTAAGATAAGTAGGAATGACAAGAGAGATAGAGAGAGAGGTCTTTATTAGTGAACGTACCTGCAAAGCTTTTTCAATTTCAACATCACTACGAGCAGCATCTTCAACATTGATGGGTAAGGTTGGCATAGCTTTGTTAACACAGAAAATCTTTCGAACTTGAATTTCAACCTTCAAACATATAAATATTTCTTATGCATCAATATACTTAAAAAATTTCCAAAAACATTTGTCAAAGCTCCAAATCACTTCATTAAATGAGAAAAGACCCAAACTTATGTCAACAATAGCAATAAGAGTATAGACCTAACCTAAATGGTATTAAAAAAAAAAAAAAAAGCCGTACCCAGTGCAACCTTGCCCCCAATATTTTTCAGAAAGGCATGCAAACAAACTTAAAGCAATTACAAATCTGCAAACCACTGTTCATAGAAGAATCCAACATGTATTCATCTCTCCCCTTAGTTTCCCTTTAATTTTTTAATTGATTCCATACGATTTGAAACCTATGGCGTCGGCATCTTGATGATTTATCATCAGGCCAAGACAACAATTGGTTCAAGTCCCGTATTCGAGACGATAAGAGATTTGACCAGTTGAGCTATCTAAAACCCACCATGTCTCCTTTATTTATTATGAGTCCATTAATATAATTAATAATTCAACATTTCGGAAACTGCAGCCACTCAAATTTACTCTCATAGATAGCCACATAACATATCGTGTTCAAGCACGAAACAATTTCACCATACATTCACATATTCATAGAATAGATACAAATGAAAAGCTAGCTAGGAATTGAAGTAGAAACCTGCTGAGTGGTACTGTTAATCGTTATTCCAGGGACGGAGACCACGCCTTCGACATCGACGATCGACTCGCGGCTGAGCCCGGCGGCGTACTTCAGCATTGGGCGGCTAACGACGCCGTCCTGCTCCGTGAGGACGCACTGCACGGTGAATCCTCTCTCCCTCAAAACCACGAACGCGGTCTTCCCTTTGGCGCGGATCCTCTGCGCGCGACCCCGCACCAGCACGTACTGGTCCTTCAACGGCTCAGCCAGCTTGCCGATCTCGGTCCAGACCCTGGTACCGGGAGCGACCTTCGACTGGAGGTCCAAAAGCGGAACGTCGCCGTAATTGTCGGCGAGCGGATCCTCCATCGAAAGCGACTGAACGCCGGAGGCCACGGCGGCTTCCTGGCGGCGCTTTAGCTTCTCAAGCTTCGCGGCTTCTTTCTTGGCGGCTTTCTTGCTCTGAGGTTTGGAGGAATCATCTTCTTCTTCTTGTTCTTGTTGTTCTGGTTGTGGTTTTGGAAGCTGGGGTTCGGAGGACGACATGGATGTAGGAGCAGAGAGAGAGAGAGAGGGTTTTGGTTTGAATGGGTTTTGCGATTTGCGAAGAGCGAATGTGCACTGCGCTGCGGTTTTGTCAAGTTTTTTCAAGAGCCGAATCTATGGGTAAGTGTAAGCGTTGCTGTTGAAAACCTGTGGGATTATTTTAGTCTTTTTGGTTAGTGACCTAAGAAACGATTCGGTATGAGAGAGAACAAGGGATTTATTCCAGGGGCGGCGGACGAAGAGAGGTCAAAATGAAAGGGGCAGAAATTTTATTAAATTTCTTTTAAAAATATTAAATTTAGTTAGATGGTGGCATAAAATGACTATATCTAAGGGCATCCACAGCAAATGTTGCAAAAAAAATGTCATTTTATCATACCAAAAATTTACTTTATTCATTCTCAAAAAAAAAAATTTACTTTATTATTTTACCGCATTATTTTACAACATCTCATTTATCAGATATTTTATCATTCAATTCTATACATTAAAATAATATTTACTACACATTAAAATAATATAAACAACACAATAAAATAATATATCTAACACAATAAATAACAACCACAACATTGCTGCCGCCGCCGCTACCACCACCACCACCGTGGCAGCCACAATCCATTGCAAAACAAAAAACTGAAAACAAAACCACCACCACAACCACCGTCATCAACAACCCACCACAAAACCCATTAAAAACAGAGCAACACCCACTAGCACAGCAACTCAAACCCAAAAAACACAACCAAAACCCACTAGCACTGGCAACCCAAAGCCACGAAACTACTAGCACCACCAACCCAAAGCCACGAATCCACTTGCACCGGCAACCAAAACCTACTAGCACCGGCAACCCATGATCAAGATCTCACCTCACCTCAACGTCGATGCCCACAATCAAGATCTCAACGTCAGATGCCCACGATCATGACGAACACTCCGATCTCACCTCAATGTTGATTCCAATCTCACCTTAAAGTCGATGCCCACGTCGATTCCGATCGGCGATGACGATGGTGATGCCTAGAGAGATCGACGATGACAATGCAAAATGCAACCTGTGAGAGATCGGCGATGATGGATCGGCGATGACGAATCAAGATCAACAATTTATAAGAGAGAGGGAATCAGTGAGAGAGAACAGAGGTGAGAGAGAAGATAAAAGAATAAACTGAAGAGAGAGGAGAGAGAAAAGAGAATAAAAAAATATTAATCAGTTATACCATTCTCGTCCGTACAGTGGCAAATATGCAACGGCACTGTTCATATGTGGCAAAAATTATGGCATTTGGAATATCTGATATTTGGTGTTTTTTGTGTTTAGCGTGACAAATGTGCCAAATATTTGGCATTTGACACATTTGCCACACCTGCTGTGGATGCTCTAAGAGAGACGAATTCAGTTTGAATATTTATATCTTTTCTAATTTAGAGTCCGTTTGGAATTCATTTATTTTGCTGAGGTTGAAATTTTTTTACTGAAATTACTATAAATAAACATGAATAGTAAAAAAAAGTGTAGTAGAAACCATGAATAGTACTTGTGCGTGCCCAATTTTCCTCACTGGACTAGGCCAAGTGTTGGGCTCACAATTTATTTATATGGTGAGTTATGAGTTTCCTACTACGGGTAGCTCCCAATCGGACTACTTAGCTACACTCCTTTGCTCTCGCGAAACTCCCCCCTCTCCCTTAAGCTCCTCTCTGAGGTTAGTACTATCTCTCTTTAGCCCCCTCATTTCGCTCAGCATGATCAACCCCCTTTCTCTACTCACTTCCCCTATTTATAGCTTAAGGTTGGTGGAGTGTTCATGATACATTCAAATCTTACTGGACTGGGCCAAGTGTTGGGCTCACAATTTATTCATATGGTGAGTTATGAGTTTCCTACTACGGGTAGCTCCCAACCGGACTACTTAGCTACACTCCTTTGCTCTCGCGAAACTCCCCCCTCTCCCTTAAGCTCCTCTCTAAGGTTAGTACTATCTCTCTTTAGCCCCCTCATTTCGCTCAACATGATCAACCCCCTTTCTCTACTCACTTCCCCTATTTATAGCTTAAGGTTGATGGAGTGTTCATGATACATTCAAATCTTACTGGACTGGGCCAAGTGTTGGGCTCACAATTTATTTATATGGTGAGTTATGAGTTTCCTACTATGGGTAGCTCCCAACCGGACTACTTAGCTACACTCCTTTGCTCTCGCGAAACTCCCTCCTCTCCCTTAAGCTCCTCTTTGAGGTTAGTACTATCTCTCTTTAGCCCCCTTATTTCGCTCAGCATGACCAACCCCCTCTCTCTACTCACTTCCCCTATTTATAGCTTAAGGTCGGTGGAGTGTTCATGATACATTCAAATCTCACTCGTGTGGGTGGGGTTCGATTTGATTATTCCTGACATGGAGCATGTTACTTTGGAAATGGTGGAAATGACTTTGGAACTGGTTCCTGCCTCCAAAAAGTTGCTCAGTAGCGATATTCCCGAAGGCAATACCGGGCTGTCGAGGTCATGGGTTGTTCTAGGTAAATACAGCCCCCAATCAACCCATACATGATCGGTATGGGCCTGTCTATCTTGCAATCAGCTGAATGAGCCCACTATTGGATTTAGGCTTGAGAATGTCTTAGTAATGCGCTTAGGCCAATGCCCAATGCTTAGTGGGCTCGAAGCCTTATGCCATACAATAGCCCCCCCTTGATTTGTGTCTGGCCACCGGGAACGAATCAATGATACTCTAGGGATTCCTTGGGAAGCTTAATCGTCAGTCATTAAATGAAGGATAAGACAATTATTAATGCATTCTTAAAAGAAGCGTTATGACAGCTTGTTAAATCTACCCGTAATCATGACCTAACGGTTTGTGAACTAAGGCCACACATGTGGAAGTTACAAAAAATGGGAATCTAAAAAGATTTTTCCCGCTCATTTTTTATTAAATGTCTTCCCCCTATAAATAGTACCTTCTTACTCTTCATATAATTTTTTACATCCCTACTCCTCCAACTCCTTCTCTGCTGAGCATATTCTTCCCATGCATACTCCAACCAAGACCACCAATTCCTAGAGCCCACAGTAAGTTTCTTCGTCCATTCCTTCTCTTTTTTCAATTTTTTTTTCTTACTCTAGAGTTAAGAATGGGTTTCTCTCATCTTCTTAACACCGAGGCATCTTTAGCTAACTTTTGGTAGGTTTATGATATCCTTGGGGATGTAGAAGTTGCTTATTGTCATAAGGGTGATATCGCTCTTCAGCGGCGCCCTCATGTAGTATTCTTTCCTTTAATGGCTATCTTAGAAGGAGGGGTTAGGTTTCCTGTGGACCCTCTGATACTTAGGACTCTTAGATTTTACGGCTTGTGTCCCAACCAGCTCCCCCTCAATTTTTACCGAGTAGTGAATTGTGTCAGCCGATTAAACCAATTGTACGGGCTACAGCTGGACCATCATGATATAAATTTTATGTATAGTTTATGTGGTAATATTAAGTCAGACTACTACCTAAAGGTTAGGGATGTACGGGTACGGCTGGTATCATGCCTTCCCGATTCTAACAGAAACTTTGCGGGAGAATATGTTCAGGTGAGCGGCAACTGGCATGCCAATGAGCTCACCTGCCCAACTTCGCCTCAGTATGTTGGTCGGTACCCTGCACATTTAACTTTGTTTGTAATTGTTCTTTGCTCATCTTTATTATTATTTAAATGTACTAACCAATTTTCGTTTTACTTTGATGCAGAGGGCAAGAGGTTTAAGCCGGACATCAGAGTTGTGCACGTGAGGGATCTGAATTTTGTGCTCCAGTCAGAGATCTTCGTTAATTTTGACGGACAGCTCCGGGCATCCCATCTCATACTCAGCTGCACTCCGGTTTACTCTACCTAGCAACCTTTCGGGCAAGCTCTTTTGGTGGACAGCCCCCTTCTGTCATACATTGACGTACGACATCCAAATTTCCTCCCTCCTAGTCTAACAGTGGGTGAAGCTCGGGATCTCAGCCCCCAGTTAGTTAGGGTAGAATCACTGGTACTTGCGAGGGACGCCTCAACAAACTCTGTCTTCCAAGTTCGTGTCGCTCACAGACCTGTTGAGGAGCCCCGAGCTGAAGTTCAGCCAGCCGATCAAGCAACAGCTGAGTCAGTAAACTCTTCTGAAGCAGAAACCGAACAAGGTGAAGGCGAGATGGTAGTCAAAAGGACAATGACTATTGACCGGTGATGACTTGAATAATTCAGTATAATTTATCACTTCTCAACTTTAAACTTTAGTCTAATTTTATTTATTTTTGTTGATTTTAGACTTCATTATTGTTATTTAAATTTTATTGCAGATTTGAAGAAAATGAAGATTTAACCAAATAAAAGAGACGTGAAGCAGCTAGAGAGAATATTGGGCTAAAAAGAGCAAGGTTTTTGGGTTGAACAGAGAGCAAGGTTTTGGGCTGAAGAGAGGAATGTGCTGGGCTGAAAAAGGGCAACACGTTTTGAGAAAAGGAGGTGTGCTAAAAACAGAAAAAGAAAAAGGGGGGCGCTGAAACAAAAAAAAAAAAAAAAAAAAAAAAAGCTGCGGAGGCTGAACTAAAGGAGAAGACGCTGAAACAAGAGAAAAACGCTGAAACAGAGGAAAAACGCTGAAATAGAGGGCTGATGCTGAAAGATAGGCTGAAGCAGAAAGAGAGGAGAAGAAGTTGCGGAGGCTGAAGGAGATTTTTTGCGTTCATTTTTTCCTTCAAAACTTCTTAGAAACATTATGGTGAATTCGTTTCTGTTGAGTTTAATTTTCAGCATGAACTAAATTTTCTTTATTCTAGGAAAACGATGTAATCTAATTCCGAACTATGCTTGCTTTTCCATGTTAATTTGAATTAATTCTCTTCATGTTTGTCTGATTTATTCTGAGCCTATTGCTTCTAATTAACCGGCCATTAATTAGATGATTTTGATCTTGTGATTTCCTGTTGAAAGAGGGAATTATAGGATAAATCTTGAATATTTCGGCATAGGTAAATATAGAGATCGAAGGACTTGTATGAACCTGTATAGTATTAAAATCATTGGTCTTAATGCTTTCTTGCTTTATTAAATTGCATACTCTTGTATAAATTGATGAACAAGAATGTTTCCAATTGACTGTCGAAAGAGGCTTTTGGATGTTTTTTGGAGATTGCTAACAAACAGAGAGAATTAAATTCAATTAGCTAGATGAGTAAAGCATAGTGAGGGATTAGGTGAAATCGATTTCCTAGAAGTTTTCTTCCCATTAATTTGATTTTCAAGCATTATCGTTCTTTTCCTCTGCGTATTTTCTTTAATTTGATTTTATTTTAAATTCCAATTACAACAACCTTAGTGACTTCTCTAAATAGAATCGAGATTAGCATAATTTTGGCATTTGTCAAAAGTAAGTTATCAATCCCTAAGGACGATACTCTTCTCATCACTTTACTATAAAACTACGATACTGTGCACTTGCAGTTTTGCACCGATCAACCGGTTTATGCCCGGCGCCCGCCCAATTGCGTAACAACAACAAACTCAGGGCAAGAATCAGCCTCCTCTGGCCACCTGCACTTCGAAAAGTTAGCGCATTGCTGACCAACCACCAAGAGTATTAAGGGATGCTCCCCCGAGAACTCCCCCAGCTCCAGCATCGGGTGGCATAGTTATCCGGGAGCCCACTGGCGGCGCCTGCCCAACTATGCACGTCGGGTCCAACATGGCGTCTTCCTCTTCTCGCCTAGCTGTTGGGTGGAAGACAATCTTTAGGCTCGGGAATGAGCCTCTCCTAGTGACAGCCAGTGTTAGAAGTTGGGCTCAAGGTGAGGGTGGCCGAGTTGCCCGAGGTTTGGGGCAAGGCCTTCAACTTCCCGAGGACAAAAGGCTCCTAGCAGGGCAACCTTTTGTAATGCATGAAGGCGCATCTTCTGGGGTAAAACCCAGTGGATCAACATCCCTTCAGGAAATTGTCCTGGCAAAGGTGACATATTCCAGTGGTTATATGGTTATTACTTTGTAAAAAGTTTTATCCAGAACTCTGCAATTTCATAATGGAGTCTATAGTGAACTACCAGATTCCATTAAATTTATTCTTGATAACCTCCATGTGGCCTTTACCCTAAATCGCCGTAACCTGTTTCAGAAAACCCTTAAAGCACTTGAGATTCACCTTGTTAATCTTACTACGCAAAATGAGGCTTATATGAGCCATTATGCTAACCTTGTTTCAGAAAATAACCTTGTTCCAGAAAATGAGGCTTTTAGAAGCCATCTTGAAGCCTAAATTAGTCAACTCTTTGACAAAGAGGAAATCCATTCAATGGATAAAGAGACTATAATGGGCACTGATTATGCTAGATTGAGTCTTAAGACCCAATCTCTGTTAAGAAGTGTTATTGCCAACTTGCCTACAGATATACAATCTCGTATTTTGGAAAGCAAGGCTATGTTTAGGTCTTTTGACCTATGATACAAATATTTCAAGAAACTTGTTACAGCCACTATTCCTGATCCTGATGATTTAGACGAAGCTAACAACGTCTTTATTCAGTTGGACTGGGAAGAACACTTTGGGAGTAGTCTTAGAGTGTATGAAAAGAAACATCCATTTCCTGGTCTTTTGGTCAACTATGAGGATGGTTCAGTTGATGATGATAGGGATCCCCACTGGCTTTCCCAAATGTTTAAGTATGGCTTCAACAGGCTCATTAAGCTAACAAGTCATGATCAAATCAGCCAGTTCCCGCAAATAATTCAAGAAGTTGTTAAAAAAATTGTTAGTCCTTTTGTTTCTATTAGATGCTGGAGTACTTTGCCAAAATGGGAAAGAGATAACTGAATGGAAGTCCAGCCCTCAAAACATCTCATTCTCATTAATGGTTTCACTCACCAAGAACAATGGTATGAAGGAGATTCTTTCCTTTCATTCAGAAATCCTTATGCTCTTTTTTAACAATATTAATTTCATGTTGAAGATCATTAACAGTTAACTCTTTGGATTTCTTTTTATTAAATCTTTCGAAAGTTTCTTCAAAGCTTATTGTTGATTTTAGTTTTTTACTAGTTTCATCTTTTATCAAATTTTTCATAAACTTATCCAAATATTCTTTTTGTAATTCAGAGTTTTTAATTTGACTTATCAATTTGATCAATAAACCTTCATTTTCTTCACTTTTGGTGAGAACATTAATAGATTTAATAACATTGCAACAAGAATCTCTGCAATCAACTTTAACATTAGGTGAATCAGAAGAATCATCAGCAGATTGGTAGCGAGAATCAGATGAGGAAGAAAAATCATCTTCCAATGAATCAGACGAATTGTTTGATTCAAGGATTCTGAATAATTCTTCTTGATCTTTATCATCAATGTTTAACATGTTAAACCTATTTTTTAATTTACCAGGTTTTTGTTCACAATCTTTACTATAGTGTCCAGGTTTACCACAATTAAAACATTTACCTTTACCTAATCTCTGTTTATCATATTTTTTAGAAACATTTTTCTTTTTAGCATAAAAATAATTTGGTTTAACAAAATTTGTTCTATATTTTATATATTTTTTATGGCTATATTTCTTGTGACTTTTATCATGTTTTTTCCCTTTTTGCCTAGAAGGAGCAATAGGGGGTAAACCATATTGTTCACAAAAATTATCCATTCATATTTAGCTTTTCTTTTATTTTTTAATTGGTATTTTAACAGTTTTTCATCATTGCACATATTAATTCCAAGTTTTTTAATAGTGCTTAAAATATCACCATAAGTTAAATTATTATAATCAATGGAATCATTTTTACCAATTAATTCTTGTTTTACCTTATGAGCAAAGATAAGAGGTAGACCGTCAATAAACTTTTCTTTCCAATAAGGCTTGTAACAATCTTTTCGAAGCATTACTATGGAAATGAAAACATCTTGATACCATCTGTAATCAGACATAGTAGGACATCTCAAATTATTCTGATAATCAGAAATGCTAGATGAAATATTGGATGGAGTACCAACAAAAGGTTTCTCTGCCAAAATTTGTTCTATACAACCTCCTTTTTCAAAACCCTAATGTCTAAGTGTCCAAAGAATATAAAACTTTTACAATTTGAAATTTCTATCCAGGTTTACAGCAGTAAATTTTGAGTTAATTTCGACCTTCAAAAATTGAGAATTTGAAAAACTCAAAACTGGAAAGTTGTAGATATTTAAGTCACGGTTCCAACCCATCCAGCCTTGTGTCAATTGGATTTTTGAGGAGAGAGATACGCCCAAAATACTAATCAGTACTCAAATCAGATTTTTCCTTTTCAGATTCTGCCTCTTTGATCTCTTTCCTTATTTGAAGCTTCCAATCATGTTAGACGATCCAAGCACTCCAGCTGCATCTCCTTAGACATTTAAGCATGGTCCTTTAGCTCCACTTTAATTCTAGTTTGGCCTCCGTTCTCTCACAAATTCCTGTAAACTCATCTTTCTCATATGATTTCCTGAAAGTAGAAAATTACACACAATGAATAGCATTTTATTCAGGAAATTATGCAAAGATAAATAATAGGGACCAATGCAAATCATGGCTTAATTATACAAATTAAGCATAGTAATAAAGAGATAACGCTCACATAAATATATAACAAGTATACATTTTAAGGCGTTATCAACCATCAGGGGTACCTCAACCAATACTTTCATAAAAAATAGGGATACCTTCATTATTATTTTTAACAGCATGTTTAATAGATTCTCTGGAATCTTTTGTGAGATATGAATCCCACCATCCACGAAGAGTACCAGAAAAACAAGTAGCAAGAATCTCAACAATTTCAGGGTGGTCAAGATTATGGTTATTAATATAAGCAATTCCAACCATAGACATATGACCCATTTTATTGATGATCTCTTATTCAGACAAACCATCAATATTCTATTCATAAATTTTATCAGCAGAAACAGAAAACTGGGTTTGAAAAGATCTTTCTTCAAACTGCATATCAAGGGGAGTAGGTTTTGAATACCAGTTTTTTGTAAAAGATATGGGTTTGGAATTTCCAACAAATCTTTTAATTTCTGGTAAATCATCATCAAAAACCTTTTTTGCAGAAACAGAAAATACTGTATCAGAATCTGTATTTTCCTCATAAATAATTTCTTTTTTATTTCTCGAAATAGTGCAAGCAGTACTTGTAGTAGTACCCTCAGTTTTTACTTTTAATCAAAAAGCATTTTTTCAACAATGTCAAGAGTTTTTGCCTGAGAAGTTTTAAATTTCAATTTTTTATCTTGACTGGGTAAATCAATCAAAGGTTTCTCAGGTTTTGAAATAGCAGTTTTGTCAACAATTTTTTCTTCAATATGGTCAAGTTGTTGACCAATAATATGCAAAGATTCATTAGTGAAATTGTTTTGTTCAATAAGGCTACTAATGGGAGTTTGATCATCAGCAATTTTGAAAGGGGAGGCCTTAACATCAGTCTTTTTAGTGGTTATCAAAGTTGTCTCAAGAGGTGGATGACTAGACCTAATAATGGTTTTTATCTTCTTTAACAAAATTTGATTTTTTTATCACATTCAAATGATTTTTTGAAACTTCATCTTTTGGAACATAATAGTTATCAAGAAAGTCAAAAAACAAAATATGTTTTTTCAATTGATTCATTTTTTCTAACCATTTCCTTTTAACACGATCTTTCTCAAACTGAGCAAAATTACTTTGGTAGTATTTTCTTTTATATCTGTTTTTAGCAAGCATAAATTCATTGAACAGGGAAACCATATCAATTTCAAAGTTTTCATTCAAAACATTCAAAACTCTTAATTGACTTTGGAAAATAGAGTTTTCAATAGGAGGAAAATGAGAATCAGATGGACAAACAGATATAGTGTCCTCTTCTTCTTCATTAGTAGTTCTGCCATATGAAGAAGAAGTTTCAGGTTTAGTAGAATAGAAAACAGTACTGACTTGGGATTTATCACTTGAAACACCTTTTAGCTTTAAATCAGTGGGTTTTTCAAAATTCTTTTGCAAAAACTCATTGAGATCTTGATCTCTTTTTGAAATACTTTCAGATCCAACAAAGGAATGTCTTCCTCCGTTGATCCTCAATGGTTGATTGTTTTGAAAACTTATTTTAACAGTACCATCAAGATATTGTTGAATATGAGTGAGATCTAGCTCATTAAAAACAGGTTTAGCAAGAGGGAATTCTTATTCCAACAACCATTCAGTGGGAAGCTTAACATCTTGCCATTAACTCATTTTTGGAAGTTGAACATTAGCATCAGGAGTTGAACACTGAATTAACATGGTTTTACCAGAAGATTCTATATTAATCTTAGCATCATGATTTAATTGAGTACCCAAAAGTCTGTAATAAATACGATAAATCAAAGCAAAAGGCTTACTACCTTCTTCCATGTGATAACCAGATGAAGCAATATTCAAAGTTAAAGCTTTAATAATATTAGGATCATCCAAAGCAAGAGTAATATCAGGATAACAGTTGAAATATACAGGACCATCATACAAAGAAGCAATGATCATACCAAGAATGCTATCTTTAAAGTTCTTAAATCTAGCATCTCTTAAACACATGAGAACATAAGCATTTATTCCTTTTCTAGTAAGTGGTTTGACAGCAACTTGAACCATACCAATATGCAAATAACTGAATTTTTTAACAATAAACTCATTAATATTTCTTTTAGAAAACAAACAACATTTTTCATGAGTTTTAGAAATAGAAAATGTTTGTTCAACAGTTCTAACTTTGTAAGTAGGATGAAAAGTACTTTCAACAAAACTAGTCTTATAAATAGTTTTTGTATCAACTTTAGGAATGTTCCATTTCTAGAAATCAGGGATCTCACGTTCTTCAACAGTGTGATCTTCTTCATTTACAATATCAGGAGGACAACCAGTCCTGGAGTTGACAGAAGAGTTGGATCTCCACAACCTATCCATACTATCCTAGTTTTAACACTCAATTATCATGTTTTTCTTAACACCGTTGCATTTCGTAACACATACCCTAGTCAACCCTATACCTCTCATGCCTTACACGCCCTCTCTTGGCTCAAACGGGCCTTACTGTTCGATTCTGGGAATTCACTTTCTGACACGAGTGGCGCCAACGATGGTAAAAAGGGAACACAACAAAGGAGTATCAAAGTTTCGGGTAAGCACAGATAAGAAATAAAGACACAACAACACTATCACCTGCCAGATAAGAGATGGCTCTGATACCACAAAGGGGGAAGGGGACACAGCGCTGAAGGCGGAAGCATAGTATAATATATGTTGAAAGTAAAATAATCAAAGTAGAACCGGCCAAGAAGGCGGTATTGCAGTTATAATCAAAGTAATTTAAAACAATAATAAGGCGGTAGAACCAGCCAAGTAGTATATATCAAAACAATTCAAAGTAAAACCGTCCAAGAAGGCGGTAGCAACAAGTAGTATATTAAACTGAAAGCTGAAAATACTTGTTATTGAAAGTAGAATAAAACACTTACAGCAGTAGTAGTGGTTACAAAATTGAAATAGTTCAACAGTTTAATAGTTACAAAACTTGGAACTAGTTCTAGTCACAAGATTGTAGGGAAAGTAGTAGGAAATCCTAAGGTGGAAATAAGGAACTCTCTCTCAAAGAAAGGCTCTAAAGCTTCTAAAAGAAAGAAGTTCGGGAGAAAATGAATTCTAAGTTAAACTTAAGGGACAACCCCCATTAAATAAGCATAAAAAGGCGTAGTGAACAGTACCGATGAACAGTAATCGATGAACAGTAAAAAGTAAACAGTGTTTTTTGGCCCTCTTAGGCTACTGCTACTATTAAGCTCCTATAGGTCATTAATAATGCTAAATTATTACTCCTAAAGCATACTTGTTTTAGCAGGAGATTCCCATTAGTCTGATGATCCTCATTGGTAAAGTTTATTCCCCTTACTACCTCTACAATCAAGTGTGGTTTGGTCATGATAAAGAAAATGCTGATGATTTAGCGAAGGATTGATTGGAAGATTTGATTCCCCTATTTGTCTGGCCTGCACAACAGCCAAAAATGCTACAATGTTTACCCCTAATGAAAGTTCCCACTATTGTTTTACTACTGGCCCCCGCAAAATGATGATGCTTTTGAAAAAAGAAGATTCTTCATGTTTTTTCACTTTTTTGACTCAAAATCGTCATGAGAAAAAGCAGAGTGAACTTGGGTTTGAACTTCAGTACAAAATGTGCCGAAAGTGACAAAACATGAAGAATACTCTTTTTTTCAAAAGCATCATCATTTTGCAGGGGTCAGTAGTAAAACAATAGTTGTAACTTTCACCAAGAGTAAACATTCTAGCATTTTTGGCCATTGTACAGACCAAACAAATAGGGGAATCAAATCTTTCAATCAATCCTTCGCTAAATCATCAGCATCTTCTTTATCATGACCAAACCACTCCTAATTGTAGGGGTGGTAAGGGGAATAAACTTTACCAATAAGGATCATTAGATTGATAGGAATCTCCTGTTAAAACAGTAATGCTTTAGGAGTAACAATTTAGTATTATTAATGACCTATAGGAGCTTAACAGTAGTAGTATCATCATGATCAGTTCTTTCTAAATGGCGGATGGCAGAAACATAAGGCTTGATACCGAAAACATGAATTCTATCCGTGTTTCCTATGAAATTGTAATCTTTCCATAGGTCTTGGGTAACATCAAGAATTTGATTATTGAAATAATTTCTCCAACATTTTGCAAGAGCATAAGGATTTCAGAATGAAAGGAAAGAATCTCCTTCATACCATTGTCCTTGGTGAGTGAAACCATTAATGAGAATGAGATGTTTTAAGGGCTGGACTTCCATCCAGTTATCTCTCTTTCCCATTTTGGCAAAGTACTCCAACATCTAATAGAAACAAAAGGACTACCAATTTTTTTAACAGCTTCTTAAATTATTTGCGGGAACTGGTTGATTTGATCATGACTTGTCATGATTCCCCTAGTGAAAGCATTATGTGAAGAAAATGACATATATATTATAGAATTTTTATAATATATAGAAATTCTATTTTAGTCTAATCTAAATGTATATACATGTGAAGCTCAATTTTGGAGATTTAAATATTGACCCTTGTCCCCACATACTACAAGTACTTATCTTTGTAGAATATCCATTATACTAAATATGTGTGGTAGTAATAGGAGCTTTCTAAACATGTGTTTAGATCCAAAAAATTTTCATTTTAACTTTGTGTTGCCATATTATTGCACTTCTCACCAACCAATCTCACGTTGGCTGATCGCCATCGTTCCATGGCTATCAGCGCCGAACAACAGCACCATTCAATGGTCAGAAATTAGAATCTGTTAGAGTAGTGGAATACGCCGCGAAACGAAAAAAGCTTGCTTATTTCTTTTTTGGGACCCACATACAAGCAGACTGAACAGTAAATAAATTTCAGCAAGAAAGCAAGGGCCGAAAAAGATGGCATATACCTACTTGTAGATGTCTAAACCAAAATTTACAGCCCACCACAAGTGACCAATTGCTTCTGATCTCTTGAATCCTGTCACACAATTGTCACGAGTTCTGACTTCTGACACATATACGACTGTTTGGCCAAAAGAGTAATAGTAGAAGATCAAAGGAGAATTTTTGAGCGCTATAAAAAATGTCTTTGCGTCTAAACTCCGAAGCTCAGTATATATGCGAAAGAAAAGGAATGCGATACTTTAGGTACTTTTTGGCTTTAGCAATTAGCAGTAGCACCCAACACTAATATATATATATATATATATATATGTGTGTGTGTATGATAATCACCCAACACTAATACTAATACCCTCCTGGTCTCTGCATAGTATATTTTTCAACTACTCTGTCTTAAAAGTTAAATCTTCCCTCTTAAACCCTGGTCTTTCTCCGCCGTCATAGTCTTAAGACTCACAAAAATGTTAACTTCAAAATCCCTAATAAACCACTATTCACCTCCCTTGTTCTCTTCTAAAACCCCAAACACCAAAACCCGCATCACCGCCTTCCCATTTTCCCACTCTCCAAAACCACGCTCTCTCTCCATCAAAAACTCCGCCAATGAATCAAACTCGCTCTCATCCAAACCGGGTCAGTTCCGAGTCGACATTCTCTCTGAATCGCTGCCCTTCATCCAGAAATTCCGAGGCAAGACCATCGTCGTCAAGTACGGCGGCGCCGCCATGAAATCCCAAGCTCTCCAAGCCTCCGTCGTCAACGATCTCGTCCTCCTTGCCTGCGTCGGCCTCCGCCCCGTCCTCGTCCACGGCGGTGGCCCCGAGATCAACCTCTGGCTCAAGCGCCTCAACATCGAGGCCGTCTTCCGTGACGGCCTCCGTGTCACCGATTCTCAAACCATGGAGATCGTCTCCATGGTCTTAGTCGGTAAAGTCAACAAACATTTAGTCTCTTTGATCAACAAAGCCGGCGCCATTGCCGTCGGCCTCTCCGGAATGGATGGGCAGCTTCTCACGGCTCGGCCGACTTCCGATTCCGCCCAATTGGGGTTCGTCGGCGAGGTCGCCCGGGTCGACCCTACCGTTCTGAGGCCGCATATCGAGAATGGGCATATTCCGGTAGTGACGTCAGTGGCTGCCGACGAGTCGGGGCAGCCTTATAATATAAATGCAGACACGGTGGCGGGGGAGTTGGCGGCGGCATTGGGGGCAGAGAAGCTGATTTTGTTGACTGACGTGCCGGGGATTTTGGAGGACCGAGAGGATCCAAGTAGTTTGGTAAAGGAGATTAATATTAGGGAGGTGAAGAAGATGATTGAGAATGAGAAGGTGAGTGGTGGGATGATTCCTAAGGTGAATTGTTGTGTGAGGACGCTTGCACAAGGGTGTAGGACGGCAAGTATTATCGATGGGAGGCTGCCCCATTCTTTGCTTTTGGAGATTCTCACTGATGAAGGAGCTGGAACCATGATTACTGGTTAAGGGTAACACAAACTTGTATCTGATTTTTATGTAACTTTTTGTTGTAATGGAGTTCTTGAAGTTGAATATCATGCTTTTGTTCTTGTCCTCAAGCTAATTGCAATGATAAAGGCATAGCTAAAGCACAGGTGAAATTAAGCGCATGGTACCATATCATTCTGTCTTGTTTCTTTTTCACTGCAAACCACAAGGCCATAATAAATAGAAGACAAAAATGCATAAGTTGGATGGATAGTCAAGTTGAATCTCCATTCTCCTAACTAAAACCTTGTACAAGACAACCACCTTTCAGCTATTTAGACAAACAGAGTTCATGGAAACGAGACAAGAATACAAGTTCTGTTTCCAAGATACAATATAGTGAGAATAAATTTCCATGACACTTTTAGAAGACGTTAGTGTTTCAAAATTTCGTCTGCTTACAAAATTCATGGAAAAACATTTTAGCCTGTGCACTCACTTGAATGTTAGGTTTCACATTTCGAAAAATCATTTTAGCTGTCACTGGCCTCTTCTGCAGTAGTACCTGGGGAAGAACTTTCATCTCTTGATATCTCTTTGTTAGTATTTTCTGGTACGTTTTCATCATCTGAATCTTCTGAATCAGGTACCACAACAGAGTTAAGGGCAGAATTGTGAGTGGGTCTTTGTCTCAACCTATTCTTTGCACCCAAGCTTTTAGTTTTCACTACAGTATTCTCATCTGCTTCATAATTTCCTAGGTCACTACCATCATTAATATCATCATCCTTGCCACGATAATCAGCATCCTCATTCCCACAATAATCAGCATCCTCATTTTCATTATCAGAATTAAATTCTTGAAGCCTGTCACTTCAGCGTCATTATCCATGGAGTCACTTTTTTTACCAGAACTATCATTTGAGTCTGTATCCTTTTCTTGGCCACCATTAGAGTCGATGCCATTGCTTTCATGTCGACTAGCCTTCCTTTCAGCAGTAGTTTTCCCCTTTCTGAAACAGGAATTGAAGTCACAATCACAAAAAACAATTCCTTCAAATAATATGAAATGCGCAAGCTGAATTATCACGACAAAAAGTAGCAATAGCATATTACATCAAGCGTAATATAAGTGCTACATTATCTAACATTATAAAAGATAACAATCTTCGATTTGGGGGAAGTCATCTTCCTCTACAGGAAATGGCTTTTTATTTTTCCCTCCCCTTCCTTTCGTTGAGGAAAGCAATCCAAGATGCAAGGGAAGGCAAACTAAAGCAGATTACTATCCCAATTAAATGATTTCGTGTTAATGTGATGTCTTGGAGAAGCATGCATATACCTTTACCTATATTCTGCTTTGTCTTTGCTTAACAAAGATGACTTCCGCATAAACATTTCCCTAAATAATAAAGTGAAAGGTGAATTTATCCATGGGCAGAACAATATCAGTCACATTTATGTACATCAGTCAGCCCAATTCAATGAGCAATGCAGTCACAACAGATATGATAACTAACATAAGCAGGTTGTCCAGCAGACAGAAAAAATTTCAGAATATGTTTTACGACAATATACTTTTGGGAAGTTATGAAAAAAGTAGCTACTTAAATGTCAGTTAATATAGATAGTATCTGTTTTCAACATATTATCCAATTTCTCGTGCACATATGGAAGGGATTGTGGAAACTTCACTGCAATCTTAGAATGATCATATTTAACCTTTAAGAAAATCTAGCAACCTTCCTTTCATAAAAAAATTAACTAAAACATCCCAGTTGCTTGCTGATTACAAAATATTTTTGTACCAAAAGAATAGTGTTGCTAAAACTACCTCATTACGTCAAACTCGATCCATGAGCAATAGAGATAGCATAGTAAATTAATCTATAAAGATAAAAGCAGTAAGTTTGCATTTCTCTTACTTTGTTAGTTGAATAGCCTCATCAATGGCCCGGTCATATTCATCTGCACGTTATTTCCAAAATTGAAAGCAGTTGTTAACATAAAAGAAGTTTAATTTAAAAAGAAGAGTTAAACAGTGCACATTTGAAAAAATATATATCAAGGACAGAACATGGTGAGGAACACTGATATAATTTTATGATTCAGTACCTACATGGATTAAGTTCCAAGGATAGATTTCACTCATTTCTTGGACTTAATGATCTCAAGAAGAAAGTGATATAACAGAGATAATATATTATTGAGGCAAAAAGAGAAAGGGGAGGGGGGGGAGGGAGGAACTCATCTCTAAGATGGTGGCAAACTGATGTAGCAACACTTCAATAAAAGGGTCAAGCAAGTTACCTGTTGGATTTAAAGTAGGCAGCCATATGTCTATGAAAATTCCTAATTGAGAGTGGATCTTTTTTAATCTCTCTACAGTGACTCGTAGGAAGCCACTTTATTAAAGCTGAGTTTCAAAACAAAGAATTCATGCTACCTTTATTCAAGAGGTTTCTTTGATAGGTAATTTAAGGTCAACAGATTATCTGGTACTGACATAAATGAAGCAAGGAACAAAGTTATCAGACTCAGCTCCAGTTGACATAAAACAATATTCAAGGATGGTTCAAGTTTTCTAAAACCAATTATGGAGTGATGACCAATTCCCACCTCCAGCCTCACCAAAATATATAAAGGATGGCACAAGCATACTTTCAGAATAAACTCAATGCCATTGGTGATATATCAATATTTGAAGATATCTAACACGAATTGTTTTAGGTTAAGAGAGCAAATTCTTTAAACACATATGTTTCAAAGCTAACCCTAATACTTACCTAAATTCATAGATTTTTTTTTTTTTTGATAAGTAACAAAAGTCTATTAATCAAAAAAAGAGAATAGCCAGGTAATTGAGTAGCAGTACATTAATCTCTCAAATTACAATGCTCTAATAAATTAGAACAGTGAAAAGAGTTAAAAGCAGAACTCCAACCCAGAAAAAAGTGAAGAAGAAGAGATTAAATTAATGCACAAAATCAGCCAAGTTATTTTACCAGCCATTTGGTCCAAATAAAAATTTTGTTCATGAAGTTGTACCTTCACTATATATGGTCTAGTTCACGGGAGGCCTTAAAACATTTTACACAAAGTTCCTGTTATTAAATACAATTGAATTTGCACAAAATAACTGATAATAACCAGGTTTATAAGTTGGTTAGGAGATTTATTCACCAAAAAAATAGTTTGTGAGGTTCCCTCCGGATCTATGCTACACGACCAGAATCAGATAATACAAGTTACAAAAACAAACTTTACAACATACCAAATGTGTAGCTGATAGGCCTACGAGTGCGACAAGTGCGAGTAATTCCAGCCCCATAAGGATTCGCAAAACTATTCAGGAGCAATGCTTTCCGTTGCTTTTGTTTCAGTGCCCTTTCTTTGTTCTTTAACAACCAAATATAATATTATTTCTAATCAATATGAACAATGAATCACTACAGAAGCTTAAAAGTGTTAAAATAAACTTTACCTTTTGAAGCTTCTCAAGAATAGGAATGGCATCAGTTTCAATTGTCTTACAAACATCAACTTCTGCTACAACATCGCTACCTGAGAGTTCATCCTGCCATTGCCAGAAATAGACAGTGAACTAGAGTTTCTAGTCCAGAACAAACAAGAAAATTCAACCTTACCACAACTTTGCGAAATTCCTCAAGATTGGTTGCAAGAGTTTCCCATTGAAAGTTGATAGCTGATGGAGTTAAACATCCTTTACCCTTAGAGTTTCTCTTTGATGGATATATATTCAGTTCCCTGTACAATCTATAGCCTATAGTTTTGTTTCCATCATACCTAGCATGAACATAATAAGAATCATCAACAGTGATCATGCTACTAATTGATAACATTCATAACACATTCAAGACTTACCAATAGGAAGTCCCATTTCCATCTCCTCCTATCTTATCTTTGCGGAAAGAAGATACTTCATTTCCTTGTTTTAAAGCATCATTAATATAAGAAACTGTATCATCTTGCTGTGAACAAAAGGAATGGGTTATAAAACTGCCTCCAACGTATTATTAGTTTGAACATCTCCCTAAGGAGAGAGAAACATTCATATACAAACAAAACAAGCAGTTAAAAGGATCTCTAGGTAGTAAGCATGCCAAACAATCCTAAATAATTAAAAAAGAAATTACTTAAGGAGGAAAAGCCAGGATATATTACATGAGCCCGGAGTTCACAAAGTGCCTTCAAAATGAGTAAACGATTAGTTGAATCAAGCTGTTTGTATCTGGGTATTATCTCCTCTCTGTGAAAGAAACAGCACAAAACAGCACTACGACCTCAGTTAACATGATATCAAATAAATAAAAAATGGTCAAATTAAAAACAAGTAATACATGACTAATACCCTTTAGCTGCCACCAATGGAGTCTCCCCTTCAGCTACCTGCAGTAAAAGGCAAATTAATGTCAAAATTGTAAAATCTTCCTATTTATAAATGTGTAAAAAGAGTACACAACAAGGTCGGCTTGCCTAAATGACTTACCCACGGCCACCAAGTATAAAGTTTCTTACAAAGTTCAGCCACCCAAGCATCAGAACCGTTCAATTTTTTACTTACAGGTGGTATTCCCTGGAAAAAATTCAGGTCATATTCACAACAATAAAGGGAAGGACAATTTATAGATCTCTTGAAAAATAATTGAGAAGCTTGTAAGCTTGCAATAGAATTTGAGAACTTGAAAGCAAAACCGCTCTATTTTGGGTTTTCAAGACATTTGAGCTCACTTTGCTACTGCTTATCATTTTTATATATTTAGAAGTAAAATCTTCAAGGCTAGAACTGATAATAAACCTGTAAGGAATTTCATAAATTATCCCTTTTTTTTACTTTTTCCTATAACTACTAAAAAGAAAATAAGAAGAATTAAACAACAAATACCATTGAGAAAAATATTGTACTCAATCTGACAACATCAATATAAGGCACCATATTCAGCAACCAGAAGATACAAAAGTTTGTATGTAGTCCAATAGCATCAAAAAGTAAAAACTTGAATGCACACATAATCAAGCTTCTGAAACCTTGTCTTTGTATCTGGAATCCAATAGAGCATACACAGTAATATAACGGAGCTTCATTACACACGAAGCGCAGTGCAAACTACACTACCCACAAAAAGAAAGAGGAACAAAGAGTATAATGTACAAACCTACTGCCTTGTCTATCAGGATATCCAATAACACAAATACTTAATCTATCCCAACAAAGAAAGTGTTAACAAATAACTGCCGTCTCCATCATTCACCAACTATGCAATTAACCACGTTACATAATGTTCTAAAATGAGCAAGAATCATCAGAAAATAGAACATCTAATAGATATTTTAAGGCATTGGCCGTATCAGTTCCTGCCAATACCTTACTAAGGAATCGCCTTAATACTACTATAACTTTCAACTTCCGCAAATTTCCTGATCACACCAACTATTTACACACACACACACACACACACACACAAAAGGGGGCATGGTTTGTGTTCTGTTCCACACAGTGCAAGCCACACCGGACACATGTCCTGATTTAGGACGCATATAAGGCGTGGCTTGAGTCCGCTTCATCTTATGAAATTGACAGAGAAATGAGCAACATCAAACAAACAAACAATGAAAGGTTCATTTACACTAGCAGTAAGCAATACTAGAGATGCCAACAATTTCAACTACACATAGATCCATGATTTTTTTTTTTCTAGCAGTGAAACTGAAGAAATGGATAACACGCACAAACACTGTGAGAATAAATATAGATACGAGTAAAAACCTTCAAAAGCGCAATGTGAAGCTGAGCGATCGAACTGTTTGGCTTAATCAAACCCATCTCAATCTCTTCCGCCGATAGCTTCAAACCACTCCCAATCACAGGCTCAAAAACCTACCAAAATATCAACAAACAAACAAACAAAAATCACTAAAACAAAGTCCTGATTCCATAACCATGACCACATTATCAAACTAAGATATCTCTCTCTTTCAAAATCAGAAACGAAGATGATCTTACGCCGAGGAAATTGAGAACGGAGGCTAGTTCCCAACGTCCACGTAGCTTCGCAACCTCCGATTCCAAATGAGACTCGTCCAGAACCACCATTGGCTCCTCTGCGCTTCCTTCTTTCACCACCACTGGCCGCTTTTCTTCCACGGTGACCTCGCTCGCCGCCGCGGCCCGGGTCCGGCGACCGCCGTTCATGGTTTCTTATGAGAGAGAAAACAAAAAAGTTGTAGAGAGAAAGACTGGAAGATTGAGAGAGAGAGCGTTGGAGGAGTTGTGTGTGAGTGTGTAGTTTTGGGGGTTTTCCCGCCTAAATCATTTTTACCACGGGTCAGAGATCGTGGTTAAGTTTGGGTTAGCTTTACATAGTTCTTTCTAGGGTTAAATTAATTTCAGAAGCCGGCTTTTTCCTATTCCGCTTTTATTATTATTCCTGAACTACTTGTTGCGTTTTCTTCCCTCTGTACTGTAGGCTCTCTATCAACCGCACCGTTTTGAAGTTTCTCCAAGCTCCCACACACAATAATATCATTTTTATCCGTTAACCTGTTTTCCAAAACAAGCAACCCAAGTAGAGACACTGTGGAGTTTGGACTCTGGAAAATGGGCTTTTTGAATCACATTAGGTTCGAAAATGGGCTTTTCAAAAATTATTTATAAAGGCCTAAAGTTCATACTATTTGATTTCAAATTAGGTTAATTGTTTTTAATTTTGGTAATTAAAATCTCTAATTTATGAAATCGTTTCAATTTGAAACTTTTGTCCATTTTCGTTATTTTGGCTAGTAGTAAAACAAAGAAAAGCCAAAGCTTAAAGATGGGGCTAGAGATGAATTGAGTCATTTTTGCAGAACTCGATCTTAGCTTGGGAAAAAAATGCTTAATATTATTCTTTTGTTTAGCAAATAAGTCAAATTTAAGCCTAAATTTAGGCTCAACAGTTAAACAAGTCAATTTGAAATATAATAATGCATTTGTGAATATAAGAATCGATTTAAATATATGTAATATTACATCTTCACAAGTATACTTCTCTACAAATATACTTTATATTAGATTGTGTGAGTTTGTAAATAAGTTCATATGGCATGAAATTATTATTTGTACTTTGTAGTTTGTTGATAATATAAATCGGCCATGTGTAGTAAAAAATATATAGAACTTTTAACAATACAATTGTAAGGACTGGCTTTAGACCCTCGGGCCACTAGCAATGGGTGATGGCCCAACGAGTCCAAAACAATATATTTGTTAGAAAATGGATCTTATAGGTAAGACTTAGCAAATCATGTATGGGCCACAAGGGATTGGACTCACGCCAAAAAGATGAGAAAACATAGTTTAAAGATAAAAATGCTCCTCAATCAAGTCCGATGATCAAGTGTTCTTATATTCACTCGAGCTTCTTTAAGTACAAGATATTTTCTCTCTCTCTCTTTTTGTTTTATTTATTTTCTCCGTCCTTACATACCCCAATTCTCACGAGGTCTTTCCTTTATATAGTCTTACTCTCTTTCAATCTCAGCCTTTCATCTGTTGATTGTGCGAGTGATCTTCTAGATACTTGTCTCATCAGAGTCCTCCTACGACCTTTGTATATAGCTATAAGGCTCAACATTAGTGTTCATACATCATTTCCATATAAATATGGCCAGTTAGTTAGGTGCAGAACATTTAATGTGGTGGTAGTAGCTTTCTTCTCATATATTTCCTCATTCTCTGTGGACTCTTTTATCCAAAACTTATCCTTAGAAGTATGGTGCCCTCTTGCACAGTATCTTCTAGGCAATGGGGCTCCGATCCTCCCACAACGTTTCCCGATGAGGGTTGGATCCTCGGGAGACAACCGTTGTTCGTCATTACTTATCCTTGTCCTCGTCCCTTTGCTGTACAAGTTTATCTTACTGTTCAACCCTCCTCGAGTTATCCTACATCCTCAGACAAGGCTCACAGCCCAATATTCCTACTCGGCTCATTTATCCCCACAACAATGTTGGTGAATCTAATTTTTATAAACTCAAAAGAAATTCATTATAGCTAATTAACTTAATAATATAACTTTAACTACGAGTACAATTTAGTTATTGATTATTATCATAGATTTGTGAATTGAAAAAATATGTTTGTCATGGTTTTAGCATATGTGGAAAAAGAGAATTACTCAGTAAAGTAATTCATAAACAAACTCGAGCTTGTTCAACAGTAAAATGAACTAAACTTGAATATACAATCTTGTTTATTGATGAGCTCAAACCCAACTTGTGTTAAAAAGAAAATTAATTGAACAATTGTGAACTTTCAATACTCAACTCGACCTATAACGTTTATAGCTCTAATTTTGAAGACCACTGATTAAATCATGCATTTCACATAATCCTTGTTTAGAACTCGATTTGATCACTATTAAAGAGATAAAACTTCCATGAGTAAGAAAGTGATTACCAACAAATAAAAAATGATTAGCCAGGCAACACACACTTTTGGGCAACAGTTTCCTATTTACTCTAACTTGTTACTGTCCAAAATAACGAAAAGAAATAACAAATATTAATGAGAGTTTCAAATTTAAGCAGCTTTATAAGTCTATGACATCAATGGACAAAATTAAAGATATGGGATATGAGCAAGAACATTATATGGAATTTGGATATTTTTGGTAATTTTCTCCAATCTTGTTTATAATTGCCGACATGTCAAGTTATTATTATAGCAACATAACTATACATATGGGCTCATTGCTAACATAGCTTTTAATAGTACTAATCACACAATACCATATCAAGAGTTGTTAAAATGATCGTGTGTCTATATTTATTGCTTTCATGTTTTTTTTTTTTGAGGAAGTGCTTTCATGTTAGTTTAGATATTGTAATTTGGAATGAGAGACATAATCGAGCACCAAAATATCACAGTTCTCATAAAATTTTGTTATGTTTGGATACACCAATAGTTGCAATATTTAAAGTTGTTAACAAGTACAGTTGTGCACTTTTAAAATCAACATACAATTGAAATTATGTGGTAAAAAAGTCACTAAAGTTTATAGATAAATAAATATATATGAAATAAACAAATCTACATACCATATTTTATGCACCAAATACTATATGGTTAATCATCTTTCATTTATTAAGTTACCAATTGACTAGAGTTGGTTTTAGAGGTCATCTTAGGGATCGGGAGGGTTAATGGATTTATAGGTCCAAATTTGCCGTCTTATTATCTAGTAAGACCTACCATACCTTACAGTCTACACAACTTAACAGTACAATAATAACTTAACATTTAATAACACAAGTAGATGTTTATCACATAAGTCAATATAAAACACTGTAGGGATGTTAGGCCTAAAAGTTTATTATAAATTTGTACAGTGGGCCTATGGCCCAAGCCAAGGACAAGGACTATTCTGAGTAGGAATAATCTCCGTCAAAGAAGGTTGTGTTAGCAAATAAAATGGTTAGTTTTGGCTACAAAGGTTCAAAGAGATATTAGCCGAGGATAATATCTCATCGGCAGACTGGAGCCGAGGTTAGAAGAAATGGCTTACTAATGCAAGAGAACCTCCCAGAAAGTTTTGTCGGTATAAATAGCCATTGAGGAGACATTAGACCGGGGGAAGTCCTAAGATATCTTAGGAAGGAAGCTGTCACCACCGCATTTAATGTTCTGCAGCTAACTTCCTAGCTGTATTAATGCGGAGAATATCTCTGAACAGTGTAAAATCAACTATCCTAAAGCCTACAAAGACCAGAGAAAGTGTCTAATGGGACAGACACTCAAGTGATGACTCAGATGACCAACAAGTGTAAGAACCAGATACTTTAGAAGGAGCTATATAAGAACAAAGATCCTTCACGAAAAAGGGGAGGATTTTTGGAGAAAGAGAAATACGATAACATTGAGAAATAAACTTGTAACTTACTTAGAGAATAATATACATAAGCAGATCACCTCGGATCATGCCGAGAACCATTTTTCTTCAATACAATCCTGTCTCTTTGCGTTCTCTCGTCCTTTGAATCTATCCCAGTGTTAGTTAGATTAACTAAAACCCAGTTTTCCAACCCATGCTCTATAAATTCATTGTTTTGGGCTTTTTGGGTCTAAGTCCACATTTGTAGTGGGCTAGGAATTCAAATCAGATCCTTACAAACACAATTTTAACACCGACAACCAAAAAAAGAAAAAAAGAAAAAATGATCACACCAAAATGTTTAATAACACGATAATATTAGTCTTTTTTGTTGTTGTTGTTGTTGTTGTTGTTGAGAAAGGCGATAATATTAATCTTAGTTTGTTAAAATGACAATTTAATAATATAAACCAAATATTTCAAATTTAATATGAACCATGTCGCTCATGTTGGAGAGGACCTCAAATGCGGATTTGGGTTAGGTAAAATCATTTGGGTTAAATTTAATAAGAATAGAAACAACATTTAGTACAAACTATAATGATTAATAAGGCTCCGTTTGGGAGTTCATAAAGGAATGAAATAAAATTGAATGGAATGATCATAAGGGAATGAAAAAGAATATAATGGAATTAAATAACCTTAATTGGATGTTTTAAAATAAAGGAATGTAAATGAATGAAAATGAATGGAATGTAAGTAATCTTGTTTGGGAGCAACATGAAGAGAATGGAACAGAATCATTTTATGACAATATTATTATTAGACCCCTATTTTAAAATAAAAGGGTTGAATATATAAGAGTATTTTGAGAGTTTTAGTAAAAAAATCATTAAATATAATTTCATTCCCTCCTATTCCTCCCAATTTCAGGGGGAATGAAAATTTGAGATTTGAAGGGAATAGGAATGAGTGCTCCCTCCTACCAATTGCATTCCCTCTCACTTAAACTCCCAACAAGGGAATGAGCTTTCCATTCCCTCCATTAAAACTTCAAAACAAGGGAAGAGAATAATATTCAAATTTTTTTTTTTTTCATTCATTTCCATTCCATTCCATTCCCTACTCTCAAACGAGGTCTAAAAGTAATAGAATTAAATGGAAAAATTAAAAAAACTCATTTATTAATTAAGGAACAAAATGCATCATTTGAAACATCAAGCAAATACATTCAGCATGTAAGCTTGTAGATGTAGCGTAGGATCAACATTATTTTGAAATCTCATTTAAAAACAAAAATTTGAAAAAATATGTAGTTTTTGCCTTAAGGAAGAAATAATTCTTTTAAAAGAAAAATAAAAAATGAGTATTTTTTAATTGGGAAAATTTAACGGACATTTTTAGAAAATTTTGATGAAAAAAAGAATTTTTTGTTTTTGTTTTGACAGTTTTATATATTTTAAATGCAACTGGTATTAAATTTTATCTAAAATGACCTATTGGCAAAGAGAAATATTAGAGATGACCAAAAGAATAATTTAAGTTGTAAATTCAAATTTGCACCGATATCAAATTAAAATCTCTAATTTGTTTTGAGGGTTTTGAAAGTGTTGTGTACCGATTCTCATTAGCAAATATCTAACGGATCCTTTCTAAATTGGAATTAAAAAGGAGAAACGATATCGTTTTAAGTCCAACGTGAACTCCACTGTCGCTTTCCGTATTTTTCTCTAACTCCTTCCGCGAAAACCAAACTGGCACGATTAGCATATAGGAGTTTCAGGACAACTAGACACTCATCTTTCAGACACAACGGACATTCCTCCATGCGCAACCAATTTCCAAAACTCATTTCGTTTTCAGTTCTGATCTCCCAAATCCAATCCAAAACCTCTCCTCTCTCTCATTCAAGAAACTTCCACCTTCTAAAACCCAAAAACAACACAACTCTCTCTCAAAACTCAAAACTCAAATCCCTAAACTCCACACTCTCAATCTCCATAGCCTATAGCAATGGACAAAGAGATCGAGATCCTCACACGCCTCGTCGCGAACCACCTACACCTAGCTCAGTTCGAGCCACTCCGAGCAGTTCTCCTCGCTCTCCGATCCCGGAACCCGGACCTCGCTCTCGCCGTCCTCCAAACAATCGTGGCTCGATCGGGCCGTTTCCAGAACATTCTATGGTCGGACTCGTGTCCATCTCCGCCTCTCCTCACCTACATGTCCACTCTCGAACTCTTGCAGCAATTCGACGACAACAGCAATGCCTCGTCGGCGTGGAGCTTCGACCCCGAAACGCTCCGGCTACGCGCCGAGTTCTTGTTACTAGTTCAGCACCTGATCGACCGGGTTTCGGAGGGCATGCGGAACAATTTCGACCTTCAAAGCTTGGAGAAAGAGGCGTTGAACGAGAGCGAGGGTTACGACGGGCGAGCGGAGGTTTTGGAGAGGGAAAAGTGCGAGGAGTTGAGAGATGTGAATGGCGGATTTGATGAGTGTGTGAGGGTTTTGGATAGGGTTTTAGAATTGGGGGTTAAGAGGTTGAAGCCAGATGCTGATGTTGATGTTGATGGTAATGGCAATGATATTGATATGAGTTCAGTTGAGGAAAGCGAATTGGTGTGTTTGAAGAGAGTGATATTGGATTACGCGGATGTTTTCGATGCATTGTGTTGGAATATACAGCAGCAAGTTAGGGGTTGGGAGGGTTTTGATTCTGGTTTAGCTGAAACAGCGCGGTCCGAGGAGGAGGGGGAGGATCTGAGGGTTTTGGGGTTGATTCAAAGGAGTGTTCAGCTAGCTCACTTGGATGCTATTAAGGAATGCTTGAAGGAGGGTAATGTAGATGGAGCGGTTCCTCGAATTCGTTTTCTTCACACTGATTATGGTGTGGAAGAGGCTGAGTATCGGTATGTATAGTATTTGGCTTTACATCCCTTTTTGATGCAATTTAAGACTGTGATTACAGTGTTTTCTGTATTTTTCCCCAATTTTTTCATCCAATGGGAAACTTCAACTCTCTTAGATATAATTTTCAGTTTCCTTTTTACTATTTACATCATAATGGAGCTTGTGGGTGATTGGAGTTCATTCTTGGGGACATGAAATTGTTCGATCATGAACTTCAATCTGCTTTGCATTTGGTTGGAAGCTGGAATTATTGTTTGTTGTGAAGTACGACGTTATGAACTCCGGTGAAATACGAAAGTATCTCATGATTTTTCTTGTTCTTGCTAATGTTGTGAGCACTAAGTTATACTTTTTAAGGTGATATTTTTGCTGCTCTCTTAGGTACCTATTTCTTTTGTTACAGTTCAGAATGTAGTTTATGATTGTATTTCATTTGTAATGTTTGTTTTTTGGGGGATTAGGTAATAATTATAGATTAAAAAAGGGCAAAAAGGTTGCACCACTGTAGTACACTAGAGGTTGACGTGAAAAATATAACTATACTAATGCCTAAAGTTTAGCAACTCTACGAAATCCAACATAGAAGAAAAAGAAAAACAACTTGTTGCAGCTATCCATTCATATAATGTTCTAACAAAAGCTCTATGTATAGAACTACACTCTGTCCTTCCAATGTTCAATAATTCTGTTCAATCCAAACACACCACAAAAGACCCAATGGCACAATGTTCTTATTTATAGCATTTTTGTGTTTCCTCAATCAATCTCTCAAACAAGCCAACAAATGTACCATAAAGTAGGACTACATTGGTTCGGTTTATAGACTTGCTTGAGAGAAAGGGATTTTGATTTTAACATGGTTCTATGTTTGTCACGTGCTTACACACACATGCACATCCTTGGTTACTTTTCATCGATAAAATGGGAAAGGATGCTACTCTTTTACAGGGAATGTATGCAAGAGTAAAACCACTTATTTAAAAAAAAAATTAAGAGTAAAACCCAAAAGCAAAAGTAAAGAAAAACAATTAATTTCTAAAGTTCAACATTTGTAGAATATCAAGGAAACTTGCCAATGATGCCAACTAATGTGGCCAATGAGTTGGAGAAACTTCGGAAGGATTTCCTGTGGGGAGGCATTGGTGACACTAAGAAATTCCATTTGGTGGATTGAAGAGCGGTTTGCTCCCCTGTTTGAGGGGACCTTAGTGTCTTCATATCTAGCTGGCTCATCATGGGTGAAGGATGGCGTTGGAATCATCAGTATATCCGTCCTTTCTAGGATTGGGAGTTATAAGATGTTGATACTTTTCTTGGGGTACTATATGATAATTGCCTACCTCATCTGGTCAAGACCAAGCATTGTGGTTGCCGTCGAAGAATGGAATGTTTGAGTGAGATCATAGTATAATGCTTTTAGGGGTCCTACAGGAGTCTCTTTCCTATGGAAGATCATCTGGATGGCTAACATTCCAAAAAAGAGAAAGGTGGCATTTTTTGTGTGGACTGCAGCCCTTGGGAGAATTCAAATAGTGGATAACCTTTGGAAGCATCACATTTTAATTTTTGATTGGTGTTGTGTGTAGTGGGGAATCTATAGATCATTTGCTCTTCCATTGCTCTATTGCATCTGGTATATGATCCTTTTATCTTTACTTTGGTTGGGCATTGCTTGGGTGATGCTCAAATATTTGATTTAACTTTTGGAATGCTGTCAAGATCGGTTTTAGCGCCTTAGAGGAGCCAAGGTGTGGCGAGCCTTGCCCTTGTGCATCATGTGGAATCAGTGGCTTGAAAGAAACAGACGGGTTTTGATGGCATCAAAGTTCCTGCCCATATCATCAATGAGCGTATTTTGTGGACATTGTTTGATTGGATACATGCTCCAGGCTGCAACCCTTCATGTCTTTTGTTGATTTTATTGACACTCTTTCATTTTGAGTTGTATTCTTTGAATTCAGCTAGTACACATCCTTTGTGTCTTTCCCTTTTCCTTTTCTAATACAATTATTACTTATCAAGAAAAGGAAACTTGCCAACGAGCTCTAGCTCAAATGGCGCCTCCTCTTTGTGTAAGAGTAAGGTGGAGGGTAAGGTCTTGGCTTCAAGACCCACCGCGTACATGTGTAACTTACTAATTAAAAAAAAAGAAGAAGAAAAGAAAATCCAGGAAACTTGTTTAAGATAGTGGATGCATGGCCTTAGTCCACTCATGGAGAGGCCTTAGGAATAGATGCTTCAATCTCTCTACCATTGCCTCTCTTCCCTACCTACACAAATTATCTGTTGTAAGGATATTTCCCATCACCTTTGTCCGTTCAAAAAAAGCTCCTCTTGGCAAAGCTTTAACTCTCCATATGATTCTTCAAGGTTATTACCCCCTTCCCCAATTTCAAAACTCTATGATAAAGTTTTTACTTAAAAACCTAGCTTGTTGATGGAAGCCAAAATCAAGAATCCAAATCATCCTAGTTAATTTAATCCGAACAATGTAAAGATCCTCTAAAATGAAGTGAAAGAGCATTCCAATGAATGCCACCATTTGTCCAGTCTAAGTAATTTGCCACCTTTACGTCTGTATCCCTAATGTTATAAAATTTGAGATATTCATTCTCAAGGAAAGTGTCTTCTCACCAATCACCATTCCAGAATTGGATGTAGATCCATTCCGGCCTTGAACTGAGTAAACCTCAAAAATTTGGCCCGCCCATTCCCGACTTGCTTCCATATACTCGTTCCATATGACATTAATGGTTTGATACAGATCCTGTGTATGGGAACCATTTCCTTTGTTGAATAAAAATATTTTACTTATATATATAAAAAAACCCACTCCATATGGTCCTTTAACATTATCTGAACACCATCCACCCCAAGACATTTGTAATCTATTTACTTTTGTAAAGATTCCCCTTTCTTGTATATACCTCCACAGCCATTTCCTAAGTGGTGTTTGGTTGAAAACCAGTAGCTTCCTAATCCCAAGCCACCTGATGAAATGGGATTACAAATCACATTCCAATTTACTAGATGGCTTGGGATTGCGAATCTAAAAATCATTTATTGGTACATAACCTGACTAAGGTAAATCCATGACTTCAATTCAGTTCTTTTTTTCTAGTCTTACTAATCAACCACCTGAACCTTGAATTGCCTTGTCTTATGACTCATTGATCAAATAGATTAATTTTTTGAAAGAACTGTTCAAGAAACAAGTGATTCATTTTCTCGCTACCAGTTGATCCCAGACATATTCCTCTTGTTCCATCAACCAATCTTATTCTTGAATCTTTTAACACCTCTCCCATGCCTTGCCATGGAAAGTTATTTTGGAGCTTTTTCATTCTATTCTTTGCACCAACTGGCAATGGAAAGAAGAAAGACAATAAGTTGGGAGGGTAGACAACATAATTTTTATAAGAGTAATCCTTTGACAAGTGCATTTTCATGCTATTAATGTTTCATGAGCTTTGGTGATCTTGATATGACTGCTCATTTTATTTTGAAATTAAGTCCTTGAGAATTGTTCAAAATTTTGTTTGTTCTATCTTGCAGTTTGGAAAAGAGACCTTTGTTGACATCAATCTTTAATATTTTTGCTTATTTCTCAATAAGATCCATGTCTAGTTTTTTGTTTTCTTGTCCTATCTCTTGAGAAACTTGTCTATATGTTTTGCTTCTCTTCTAGATATTTATTTGCATTTTCCTTTCTTGTACCTCACAGCATGGTTTTGCAAGATCTAATCAGAAGTGTTTCGTCAAGAAAGGGTATTTTTGGAGACTCATGGCATGCCGTGCGAGAAAAATTTCTAGGGATCTATGGAGAAGCTCTCTCATCAAATTGCAGAGATCTCGTTCAAATGATTCAGGTAATAACTTTGCCCTTTTCTTGTAAGGGGTCTGATTGGTAGCTTCTTGGCCAGCTATGGCTGGCATGATATCAACATTAATTTTCTTTCAAGCAGATGAGTGAATCTGGTATTCTGGTAAGAGTATATGGTGACTATAGTATTTTGTTCAACCTATGTCAGATGGCTAGGAGGTTTGGGGGCTGTGAGTCAATCCCTTAATCCTGGGTAACTTGGTATTATCTGGCTGGTTTTCATTTTTTTTTGCCTAGTGCACCTCAGGTCAAAGTGAACTTAAGTTAGAATTCATGTGAACTGGTTTAGCAGTAAGTAGCTCACTTTGTTGAAGTCCCAGAATGTCCCCTTGGCTCATATGTGTATGATTCTGTTGTTATTTTGATGTTTGAAGCTAAAGATTTACAATGTAATGTACATTCAAAATAGATTGTCTTTAGACATTGTTAGTAGTGCCGAAAGTTGTCTCTAAGCACATTCTCTCGGATAAAGTTGAAAGATGGTGAGTTTGAACATTATCCATTAATGGCTAATACATATTGTCAATTTTCTTCCTTGAAGATGTATTTGATTTGACTTGCTGCAGGTGATTCAAGATGAATTTCTTTCTGAAGAGATTGAGACGTATAAAGCTCTTGATGACAGCCAGATTCCACCTCCTCTTGAGTGCTTTCAAAGATATCTTGCAGAGTTGAAATCTGATACAAATATATATGAGAAGACTTCATCGTTGAATGTGGCAGTCAGTTCTTGCATGAGAGATATGTACCATTATGCTCGTGTTTCTAATTTACATGTACTTGAATGTGTCATGGATAGTGCCCTATCTGCTGTGAAGAGGGAGCAGCTTCAAGAAGCTAGCAATGTATGTGTCCAGTTTTATCTTTAAATTGAATACGTGAGTATGAAATCGATGGTTTGTGTTATTGAAATTTAAT
Organism: Quercus aquifolioides; assembly: GCA_019022515.1. Taxonomy (NCBI): domain Eukaryota; kingdom Viridiplantae; phylum Streptophyta; class Magnoliopsida; order Fagales; family Fagaceae; genus Quercus; species Quercus aquifolioides. Next base: position 34,291,997 of record CM032336.1, read on the forward strand.
TTCCAATGCTGAATTGATGGTAGCTGTACTCTTACAATCCTTATTGGTCTGGTTATGTGGCAGGTTCTTATGTTATTTCCTCGACTTCAGCCCTTGGTGGCTTCCATGGGTTGGGATTTATTGTCCGGTAAAACAACAGCACGGAGGAGTTTAATGCAACAGCTGTGGACAAGTAAGTCTCAGGTACTTCGGCTGGAAGAATCTTCACTCTATGGTAATCAATCAGATGAGGTAATAACTTTTCCTAAAACTTTTATGGGTACAACTCTTTTTGATACAAGATGATCACATACATAAAAGATCAGCAGAAATATATAACTTGTTTTTTGATCTTGGCAGATATCTTGTGTGGAACATCTTTGTGATAATTTGTGTTATCAGCTTGATGTTGCCTCTTTTGTTGCCTGTGTCAATTCTGGTCGATCATGGAATTCAAAATTCTCATTGTTGTTATCGGGAAAAGAACAAATAGCATTAGCAGAGGAAGTTGCCCAGTCAGACTCTTTTGTTGAGAACTTTGTGTTGGAAAGACTCTCTGTACAAAGTCCGCTTCGGGTAAGAATGTATGTACTTAATTGACTTAGAAATGCTTGGCAATATTATCTACGTATCTGAACTGGATGTTCACTTGTACTGAATATACACATTAGAGTATGTTGGGAAGTTTAGAGGTAGAGGACAGTTAGATGATTAAAGCAGGGGAGGGAGAAGAGGAGAGGAGAGGAGAGGGAATAGTTATCAAATTCATTTTACTTATAAAAAAAAGTAATAAAATATATTTGTTTGGATGTTTTAAAAAATAAAATGGGAGAGAGAGGAGAAGATATATCTTGCTTTGTCTTGTTACAAGGGGGAAGAGGAGAGCATAAAATATTATATAAGTTTTACAATACAGTGAGACAAGTGATTTAGGTTTGTTTAGACATCATTGAAATTTTGATAAATTGTTAATGGTAAAAAGGGAAGTTCAGAAAAATTCATTAAACAATGTATCATCTCCCACCAAATTCCCCTATTTGAGAAAGTTTTTTAAAAAAGTGAATTTGAGAAAGAAGGTATCCCTCCAAATCCTCTCAAATATTCCCCTATATGTATTATTTCTTCTTCTTATATTATTATTGTTGTTGTAATTTTTGAAGTATTAAGTTGTGACACAGCATCTTTTCTGTAGGTATTGTTTGATGTTGTTCCGGGCATAAAATTCCAGGAAGCTATTGAATTGATCAGCATGCAGCCAATTGCTTCTACCACAGATGCTTGGAAGAGGTGTATATGCAAATTCCCTTCTGAATTGGTTATATTGATACTTTAAATTAAGATTTAAAAAAAAAAAATAGTAAGTAATGTAATTCTATTAAAAATCAAATATACTTTATGTTCACGATGACGAACACAAAGTGTCAAAAAGTACAAAAGTCTCAAAAGGAAAATCTAAGAGAAACTTGAAATTCTAAAAGAGAAGAATAATGTGTGAAACCCCAAATCCAGGACCAATTGAAAAGAGTACGAAAGTTTTTAATTGATCCAAGCAGCTCTGTCTTCAAATGTACATCTATTCCGCTCCTTCCATACAAGCCACAGCAAACATGCTGGCACCATGTGCCAAATATCCAAACCATGTTTACCAAACCAATTTCTCCAGCTAAATAACAAAGAAGCTACATTCCCTGACATAACCCATTGTAACCCAAACATCTGAAAAGAGAAGAATAATGTGTGAAACCCCAAATCCAGGACCAATTGAAAAGAGTACGAAAGTTTTTAATTGATCCAAGCAGCTGTGTCTTCAAATGTACATCTATTCCGCTCCTTCCATACAAGCCACAGCAAACATGCTGGCACCATGTGCCAAATATCCAAACCATGTTTACCAAACCAATTTCTCCAGCTAAATAACAAAGAAGCAACATTCCCTGACATAACCCATTGTAACCCAAACATCTGAAACACGTCACCCCACAAAGCATAAGCAGTGTCGCAATGAATTAAAAGGTGATCCACCGTTGCTCTATTGTAGCGGTTTATACAACACCAACTAACCAATGACAAACCCCTCTTTGTAAGGTTATCCAAAGTAAGAACCTTTCCCAAAGCTGCTTTAAATTAAGAATTTGAACTTTTATGACATGATTAAAAAAAAAAAAGATCTGCAAATGGGAAGCACAGCTAGTTCTCATATGATAACACACTAAAAGAATTGTTTTCCATTCTTGATATTCATCAATGTCTATATATATTTGTCACTGATACCTAGATATGCACCTGATATTTTCAAGCCATTTAAAAAAAATTGATTTTCCTTAATTGCTTCCAATATGCTGATATTTTTCTTTTCTTTTCTTTTCTTTTATTTTTTTTTGGGGTGGGGGTGGTAGAAAGCAAGATGTTGAACTCATGCACATGCGTTATGCTCTGGAATCAGTTGTTCTTGCATTAGCAGCAATGGAAAGGTGTACGGGTGATGAAAGAGAAAGTCATCATCAATTGGCATTATGCCATTTGAAAGACCTGCAGAACCATTTGGAAGCTATTAATAATATTGCACGCAAGGTCAGTTGCTCATCTTTATGAACTCTTTGCACTGTGATTTCCTTTTTGTGTTCTTAAGGCTGTTGTTACCTTCATACACTCTTGCGTGGCCATTTCAATATGCAAATTTCAAACAAGCACCTGTGGGTTGTTCTTGGCTGAAAATGTAGCATTTTGTTGGTTTTGCATAGTATTTTCAATTCTTTGAAAAACCTAAGTATAATAATAATTGATTTATCACATATAATACTAACTTCACCATGAGCTGTTTTATATCACATCTTGGTATCATTATCAGCCAAGAACAGCTCATGGTGAAGTTAGTATTATATGTGATAAATCAATTATTATTATACTTAGGTGAAGTTAGTATCTTGCTAATTGAATCCATGCATATTGCTAGTGGATCCAATATACGTGGGTTCAATTATTATTATTATACTTGTGCGTGGGTTCAAACTTCAAAGATCATATGTTTATCTGGTCTCACTAGCTAGAATTTGACCTTTGGACCCACGCATATTGGAGCCTAAACCAGATAAACAAGGAAGCAATCATAAATTCCTCCCAATGCCACTTATGTTACTCTAAATTAGTAATAAATGCCGATATTGTAGTAATTGGTTCCACAAATTCATAAGATTACCATAATACTCAAACAAGGGTTCCCCATATTGTTTAGCGGTGGAAATCTTTTCATATAGCTCTAAAACTTAAGAAACTATTCTTTTTTTTTTTGATGAGTAACGTAAGAATATTATTAATAATAGAAAAAGTGCCAAGCCGAGTACATTAGGATGTACTATGGGGACACAAATCAGGAAACAAAAGTACAACGATCAAGAAAAATAGGAAAAGAAGAACAAGAAAAATGAGAAAAGACCACACTCCATTCAAAGAGAGTGTGCAAGAAAAAAGACTTAATCTCTAGCAAAGAACGTTCACAACCCTCAAAGCTTCTAACATTCCTTTCACACCAAATGCACCAAATCAAGCAATGAGGCACTAATCTCCAAACATCAATGTGATGATGTTGCGCAAACTTTCCTTGCCAAGCCTCAAACAACTCAAGAACAGTATGAGGCATAACCCATTGAATACCAAACAAGTAGAAAACCAAATACCACAACTCCCAAGCTATGGAGCAATGAAGTAGAAGATGATCTATCGACTCCCCACATCTCTTACACATATAGCACCAGTCAAGCACTATCACACGTCTTTTACGAAGGTTGTCTGTTGTTAAGATCTTACCTAAGGAAGCAGACCAAGAAAAGAAAGCAACCCTTGGAGGAACCTTCGATTGCCATATCATTCTCCATGGGAAGGAAACAATAGTAGGAGGGTAGAAGGAGCTATAATATCCTCTAACCTCAAAACCTCTATTCCTTGCAGGCTTCCAACAAACCTTATTTGGCCCAAACCCCTGCACTGTCGAAGAATAGACCAACCCCATAAACCGATCAAAAGCTTCTTCTTCCCAATCTTGTGGTGGGTGACGAAATTGCACATTCCAGTGAAACCTCCTAGCAGACCAATCCATAATTTCAGCCACCAAGGAATCCTTTGACCTACTAAGACAATAAAGCTCCGGAAAGGTCTCTTGGAAAGTACAATCCCCGCACCACACATGCTTCCAAAATTTCACTCTAGTAACATCGCCCACATCATATACAAGGAGTTTAGAGAAGTTCAACCAGCCACTTCTAATGTATCTCCACAGGCTGACCCCATAAGGACTTGTCACCTTTTTCGTACACCAACCACCCCAAATATTCCCATATCTTGCCTCTATAACCCTCCTCCATAAAGCATCAGTCTCCATGCCATACCTCCACAACCATTTTCCTAGCAAGGCAGAATTAAAGCTTCCCAAATGTCTTATACCCAACCCCCCAACCTGCAAAGGCTTACAGACCTTGGCCCAATTAACTAAATGAATTTTAGGTTCACCACCAATCCCATTCCACATAAAATCTCTCTGTAATTTCTGCATACGCTTTGCCACCTTACCTGGTAAAGGAAGAAGGGAAAGAAAATATGTAGGTAAAGACGAGAGTGAGCTTTTAATGAGTGTCACCTTATCCCCTTTAGATAAATACATTCTCTTCCAGCCTGCTAATCTCCTCTCCATTCTCTCTAGGATAGGATTCCAAACAGATAAATCCTTAAACTTAGCACCTAATGGAAGGACTGAATATTTCAAGGGCAGAGAAGACTGCCCACACCCCAACAGACCCACCAAAGCCTCCAAATTGTGCACCCCACCAACAGGTACCAATTCAGATTTCTCCAAATTAATTCGAAGCCCTGACACCTCCTCAAATCTAGCAAGAATTGCCCTCAAATTAGCAATCTGAGAAGGTTCAGCATCACAAAAAATCAGAGTGTCATCTGCAAATAAAAGATGAGACACTATCACTGATGGACCAGCAGTACTACCCACAAAAAAGCTTGAGAATTGCCTAGCGGAGGCAGCCGCATCCAACATACGACTTAATGCCTCCATCACAGTATCAAACAACAATTGAGATAATGGGTCCCCTTGCCGAAGCTCCCTAGAACTTCCAAAGAAATCAGATGGACTACCATTGATTAGAATGAAAAACTTTACAGTTGAAATGTAATACCTTGTCCATTTTCTCCATTTCTCTGAGAAACCACAACGCTGAAGCATGTACATTAAAAAATCCCAACTCACATGATCATACGGCTTCTCCACATCCAATTTACACAACACACTTGAAACTTTTGACTTCAATCTACTATCAATACATTTAGAAGCAATCAGGACGGAATCCAAAATTTGTCTGCCTTTCACAAAGGCATTTTGTGAATTCGAAATAAGCCCATACGCCACCCTACAAAGCCGATAGCCAACACCTTAGAAATAATCTTATAAATCCCACCAACTAAGCTAATAAGCCGAAAGTCCTTTACCTCCACAGCATTCACTTTCTTGGGAATAAGGGTAAGGAATGAAGCATTAAGACTCTTCTCAAACACCACTTGAGTATGAAAATTGTGGAATACAGCCATAATTTCCGTTTTCAAAACACACCAGCAAGACTGGAAGAATGCCATGGAAAAGCCATTCGGGCCAGGCGCCTTATCACCATTAAAATCATTGATCACCCCAAACACCTCTTCCTCCTCAAAAGGCTTATCTAGCCAAGATACTAGAAAAGTCTACATCATCTAAGATAGGTCTATGAGCCACATCCTCAAAATAAAGCTGCCTATAGAACTGAGAGATACAATCTGCTATAGCTGCCGGGTCCGAAGACAACTCCCCATCCACCATAAGCCTATCAATAGAATTAACCCTCTTGTGAGAGTTAGCTATACGGTGGAAAAATTTAGTATTCCTGTCTCCTTCCCTAACACAGAGAACTCTAGATTTTTGCGTTCAACATATTTCTTCCAATAGAGTAGCTTTTTTAACTCATCATGAATTCTTCCCACTTCTAATGTTTCCTCCGCTGATAAACCCCGACTATCCTCCATATTCTCTAGAACACTCGGGTCTTTTCACAATTTTTTAATCCGATCTTCAACATGACCAAACACCTCCACATTCCATCTTTTCAAATAATTTTTTAAGAGCTTTAATTTATTGGCTAGAACAAAACTTGGTGCACCATGAAATTGATAGGTTCCCACCAAGACCGAACCCTATCCACAAAACCCTCATCCTTAAGCCACATATTCTCAAATCTAAACGGCCTACTCCCTCTCTGAAAAGATCCACCCTCAAGGACAATTGGAAAATGATCCGAGCACAACCTAGACATCCGTCTTTGAGAAACTGTAGGGAACTTATCCTCCCAATTTGCAGAAAACAAGAATCGGTTCAGCCTAGCCTTCGAAGCAACCTCTCGAGAATTTGACCAAGTAAAAGTACCCCTTTGCAATGGCAGATCAATGAGACCCTGTTCCGAAATAAAATTGGAAAACTCCCGCATAGCAGCAGTGAAAGAATTAGACCCCAATCATTCAGAAGGGAACCTAACCACATTAAAGTCACCACCCACACACCATGGAACACACCACCAGCTATTCAAGCCACAAAGTTCCTTCTATAAAAACCTCCTGTCACGGTGTAAATTAGGACCATAAACACTAGTAAATGCCCAAACAAACTGATCTGACACACTTGTAAACTTACAAGAAACTGAAAATCTCCCCACTGCTTCCTCCATTTTATTCACGACCTGAGTGTCCCACATCACTAACACCCCTCCAGAAGCTCCAAAAGAACTTAAGTAAGACCAGTTAACATGTTGGCCACCCCGCAAGCTACGAAGTACCGCTCTATTAATCAGCCCCATTTTGGTTTCTTAAAGACAAACCACATCTGGCCCCCATTTCCTAATCAAATTTCTAACCCCGAGCCTTTTATCCTGCTCATTCAACCCTTTAACGTTCCAAGAAATAATCTTCACACTCATTGATAAGGCACAACAGCCCGCTCAATACTTGCACTCCTTGCTTTATTTGGATCATACTCAACATTCAAAGATGACAACAAATTTTTCAACTCTTGCTGACCTTTTTGGCCTGACTTGACCAACTTCGTCTGATCACCAACCACAAGTTTTTGTTTATATTTTTTATTGGCCTCTATAACTAATAACAATCCTATAATTTGCTCCTCAAAACCTTCCAACGAAGTGCCCACAAATTTCTTAAAAGCTTTTATCTATTGGTTACCCATTGTGATAGCCGACTATTATCCACACTCTCCTTACACCCAATCTCCTTCACATGACTAGACACCAACTCCAAAGGACCTTCAGTGGCCAAAGGTACCACAACTAATGGCTCATCACCTCTCTGACAAGACCTCTCAACCTTTCATCAAATTCCCACATCTCATTTCTGACCCAGGAACCACAGACGAAGACTTTACTAGCCTCTCACCCTCGTCTGCCCAACTAACCCTCTGCCCTTTATTAGTAATAGAAGCATTACCTGGTACACACTCTCCCTCCAAGCTTGAGCAAACCGACATATAATCTGGAGATCGATACAATGACAGTGGAAGCACTAATTGCCTTCCATCACGCAATTGTAGTATCCAGTCTTTGGAATTACCCCAAGACTTATCCAAATCTCCGACCAATTCCCTAATAGTTGGGCTAGGTAGATGAGCTCCCTCAAAATCAGAATCATTATTTGTAGTAGCCGATCCTTCCGAACCCACAAAATCCTCATCCCCATCATCTGATGCCACTTGCGAAGTCAAAGACACTAGCGCCGACACTATCGGGTCAGTAAAGGTCATTACTGGTTCCAAAATCGTGGCCGAGGACACCACCAGCACCAACCTTGACCCACTCGGAGCACTAATCACCGATAGTGGTTCGTGGGAGGCTTGGGCCACCACCGCTGGTCTTGTCGGCACAGTGGGTGGTTGAGCGAGTCGAGTCGGGCTGTGCTGACCACCCTCACCTGCCACTTCTGTTGCTGCTAAGGAAGAGATCGTGTCCAAGGTTACCTTCGGCAACATCGCAAGCTGCTTCGATGTGGTAGGTGAGACCATTGAGCTCTCAAGTTCCTTCGTGGCAGTGAGTTCACTCCTACCTGAACTCGGAATAGAGATACCATTCTGGTAGGAAGGCTCCAGAGCATTTGGTCCACTAAAGGAACTCTCGCCAGCCTCAAAGTTAAGTGGGCTTGGCAGACCTAGGCCCAAAATGGGTTCCCTGAATGGGCCCAGTCCCACTATTGTATTATGGGCATTATTACTTGCTACCCATTTGCCAGCTTGCTTACCACCCTTAACACCATCCCAAGATACCCGCCTCTTTCCAAACTCATTCACATTCACAATCAGCCCTCTCCCTAACCAACGTGCCTTCCTACTATCACGCAACTTTCCAAACTCAACAATTTTTGAATTCAAATTGAACTTCAAAGGAATATTGAGATTATTTCCTTCCGGGATTTTCTCCTCAATTTTATTCTTACCATTAATACCACCTTCTCCACCCTCACCACCACCCACGGCTGACTGGGGAAAACTTCCGGTCTGAGTTTCAAAAACTACAACCCGTGTGTGAGAATTGTCACTCGGAAGCTCCACAATATTCTTCACGATACCATCTTTAACCTTTTCTTTGATGACGGGCTGCTAAACAGGCCTCAACCTTGCCTGCACTGGAGCTTTGGCAACTTCCACATAGGACCTGGCAGCACAAAATTTTGGGATCTGCTTAGACCTGTACGGTACAAAATTCAATCCACCCAATGCATATTGAGAAGGTTCCAACATTTTTCTTAATTCAATCCCAAAAGTTCTCCATCCTTGTTGTAATTTACCAGTAGGAATAATGATAGTTCGCCGCAACCCACCTACCTTAAACTCTGTCATTGATAAGTACTGCCCAAACGAGTTGGACCCCCGTTGCAAAGTGTAAGCAGTATCACCTTCCCTGAATGTGAAAAATTGCTTAGGATTAACCCTAATCACGGTGTGTTCCAGATTCCGCATTATCCAAAGAGTTGCACTCTTGCCCATAAAAACTGATTGCATGTAGTATTTTCCCCGTTCAAAAATCTTTAGGGAGAAAAAATTCCCTCCTTTCTCAACCACCAACTAAAACAGCTTAGATTCAATAAAGAAACTTCGAAATGTAAACTAAAACAGGATTTCTGGCTAATTCGAGGTAGCTGGGGCTCCAAAGAACCTACTACTTAAGGCTCATTTTAAAGATTTTGCAATAGAGTCCCAAATCTTCTTAGAAGAGTAATAAAATTCAACTGTAGTTGCAATTTGAGGTTCCATGCTATGCTACAACAATCTCATAACAACTGAATTCTCACTCATCCAGTTCTCATAAGGTTGATCTTTCTTATCACAAGAGGTATTTGTCAAATATTTCAACATTCATTTCCCTGGTAGAAAGATTTTCATGGCTTGTGCCCATGTCAGATAATTTATAATATTCAACTTTTTTAATGTAATAGATTTAGATACATCATCATCCTTGAGCAGTAATGTTTTTCTCTCAGCCACGACAATTAATTTTTCTTTAGTTGTATCAAACACCACTAATCCAAGGTAGAACACTATTGAAATTCAGCATGTTAATAGTCAATCAACCGAAAACAAAAGAGGAAAACTACCGAATCCCAGCACTTGCATAACCCCAAGCCAGAAAAAATAGTAGGTTCCCAAATTAGCCAACATTCCCAAAAAGTTAAATTGTAACAGAACTTAAAAAATTTCTGTTTTCAAGGCTGGTCGAACTTCCCAATGTCATAAAACAACTCAACTTTAACAAATCAGCAAAGGAAAAAAAATTATAGAATAAAAAATCTTTGAAGGACTGAACTGTTGACATGCTCCAAATATATAGAATCGTTTGCCAAACTCCATAAATTAGCAAAGCAACTATCACCTAAGGCTTCCTAAGTCTTATTCAGCTGCCATGGGAGTAAACCCAAGCAACAAAACCAACAAACAAACAAAAAACTGCAGATTGAAAAAAAATAGTGTTGAAAATATAAAAACAGAAAATAAAAACTCACATCAAATGACTTCAAAAATATATGGAAAAATCACCATAATTATCACGAGAGGCTGGTGACTCAGATCATGTGGTTGCCAGAATCAAGCGATTGTGTTGGTATTGACATTAGTGATGATGTTAATGTACGGATGATGACCTTTAGATGTTATAATGCATTTTAGGGTTGGAATAGGACACTCTGATGCCTAGAGATAGCAGGAAAAAATAGAAAGAATGGAGAGAGGGAGAGAGAAAAGGTCTAGGGCTATGTTAATCAGTCCCTCACCTTAGCACATATTTATATTAGGATTTATGACATGATTACAAGAACACTCTTATGCTAATATAAAATAACAAGAAGCTTCTCTGACATTTATATCCCTTTGAATTTAAATTTAAGTGCCTTTAATTTACAAGTTGTAGCAGCATATATTTAATGTTTTTTAGTTACTTTTTTTTATTACTTTTAGTTACTTTTCCTCATTTTTAATATGGTATAAATTAATGTGGATTGTATTCAATGATGCAGATATTGATGGTGAATGTCATAATTTCTCTTTTACATATGGATGATCTTTCTCTGAATTTGACGCATTGTGTCTCCCCAGAGAGAGATTCTAAATCATGCTACACCCATGCTTGGGAAAATAATGATCTCACTCCATGTGATGGAGGGAACAAAATGGTTATATCTTTCATGGGGATTCTACTTGATATATTAAATCGCAATCTTCCGTCAGCTGTGATTGAACTAGAGCAAGCATTGAGTGAGGACGTAATAATGGGTGGAAGACAGGCCTTAGAGTGGAGAGTCTCAATTGCTAAACATTTCATTGAAGAGTGGGAATGGCGGTTGTCAACTTTGCAGCGCCTTTTACCATTATCCGAACGCCAGTGGAGATGGAAGGAAGCATTGACTGTATTACGTGCAGCCCCCTCAAAGCTACTCAACCTGTGAGTTAAATAAACTCTTTTCTGAAATTCATAAGATGAGTAACTGGTTCTTGCTCATGATATGCATGCTATGTATCTTATTGAGTAATTCTAGTATGTCAGATGGTGGAATATAAAGCAAGTTTTGTTGCTCTAGGCCCTAGGTTAAAATTTGTCAATTACTTCTAGTTAGACTTCACAATTTTGTCTCGTTGAAGTGCATATTTTATGATCCTCTGCAATGTTTGCATTCCAGATTTCCAAATTTTGATGTATGGGACAAACAGTGATTGATGTATAGAGAGGCCCGGCTACCTCAAATTAGTCAGAAATTTTGTTCCCAGTTAATTTTTACTTCTGTTTTGGATCGATATGGGTGGATTTCGCAGTTTTTTTATTGAATCGAAGTTGTTTCAATTGGTGGTTGAGGAAGGGGGGAACTTTTTCTCCCTTAAGATTTTTGAACGGGGGAAGTATTTCATGCAATCAGTTTTTATGGGTAGGAATGCAGCACGTTGGTTAATGCAAAGCTTGGAACACACGGTGATTGGGGTCAACCCCAAACATTTCTTCACGCTCAGGGAAGGAGACATCGCATACACAGTGCAACGGGGTTCTAACTCGTTTGGGCAATATTTGTTAGTAACAGAGTTAAAAGTTGGCAGGATGAGAAGATCGATCATTATTCCTGCAGGCAAGGCACAACAAGGTTGGAGGGTTTTTGGGTTAGAACTAAGGAAACTGTTAGAACTTGAAAACTATGTGAATGGTGGGTCTGGGTTTTTGAAATTCGTAGCTCAGCATCACAAGGTTAATGAAGGGGTTCAACCATTTAAAACCTTTGCCGATATGGTGTGTGGGCCTCAGGTGCAGGTCAAGGACCGGAATAAGCCAAAACTGGTCATCGCCCATGTTAAAGGGAAAATGCTTTTAGAGGATAATAAAAGGGAGAAGCAGAACTCAGTTTTTGAATAGAGGCCGGTGAGCACATCAGGTCCGATGACTCTTGGAGGAGGAGAAGTGGGTTCCCGGTGCATTAATGAGGAGTTTGAATTTGGAGAGACAGATACGGTAAAAGAAAAAAGGAGATCCCCGTTGAAAACCCATTCAAACTGGAATAAGCATACTTTTGGAAAAAAGCGTGAACTGAGGCATCCTGACTGGACAAGAGGAGGCTTGTCTGTAGAGGTGAATGAGGAAGGAGTTAGGCGTGTAGCATGGTCCTCTAATAAAGATGGATGGAGGAACTCTATTTGGGTTAATAGCAGTCAGAGGGAGCAGGTGGTGGGTCCTTCAAGGTCACGGTTCATCATAGGAGGCATGTTACATGGGATAGCTATCACAGGGGCTTTAAAAGCCTTAAGTGGGTCACACGGGGTGAGAAGCCCATAATGGGCTTAGGCTCTAATTGTGACACAAGGGGTCCAGAAAAGCCTGTGTTGGATTTAGGCCCATATGGTGGCACATGCATGGGCTTTCCTTATATCCCAGAGTTAACAGCCCTAACCAGACTTGTAGTGGGTGAAAGTTCTTTAGCTGACCCGAGACCAGCGAGCTCCAAAACACAGCACGATGGTTCTGTGGCTCAGAATGAGAGGTTGGGTTGACCAGCGGAGGCTTTGACGGAGGTTGACAACAGAGTTTCCAGTGGGTTGACGAAGCCTATGACGGAGATTGGGTCGATGGAGCCTTCGATGACGGCAACGAGCTTTGCTTTCGATGCGATGGGTCGACCCGAGAAGGCTTGGATGGAGGTCGAATGTCCTTCCGATGGGTCTTGCGCCGTTGAGCATCCAAAGGCACTAGGTAACGCTGACCGGAACAGTATTCTGAGCTTTTCAAGAGCTGGGATATTGGGTGGTTGGGTTGGTTGTGCTGCTCAGGGGATAGACACTTTCCATCAGCGTTGGGTTTCGCCGGTGGATGTGTCGGGGTGCACCGAGTCTCTTTTGAAGATGGGTTTTAGGTTTATTTTTGAAGGTAAGAGGTCGATGATTCTCGAATTTGTGCCGAGATTGGTTGTACCTTCTTTCCCCGATCTTTTCTGGACTTTTTGCGAGCTGGGTCAATGGGTTTTGGAGTATCGGGTCAGGAGGCTAATTCTTTTTCTAGTAAGGAACTTTTAAGTCTTCCTATGGAGGTCTTGCTTGTGGAGGATGCAGTTGATTTTTCTGTGGGTTTTGGTGAAACAGAAGTGTCAGATTGTTTACCTCTACAAACCTTTGCTCCAAGTGTGTCAACAAATTCGACAGAGTTGTAGGAGGCCACTGAGGTATTGAGTATTGAGAATAAGTTAGATATTTCTAGGTGGGTGAAACACAGAATTCCTGGGTTCAGTAAATTGGTTGGGTTGTCAATGACTAGACATGAGAAGTTGTGCATTGCTCTCTTACAGAGGCTAGAAACTGTGATGGAAGCAGCCAATGTGTTACACAGGAAAGAAACGGGTAGCAAAAAAGTGGCTAAGTCCAAAAACAAGGGACGTAGAGAGTTGCAAAACTTGATCTGTTCGGTGAATTATGACAGGAGATAGAGGGCGGTCTTGTGCTGGTGTCAGTAGTTGGGGATAGTTTTGTGTTTATGAAGATAAAAATGATTTTGTAGAATGTTAGAGGTTTAAATGATCCTCAGAAACGACTTGTGGTAAAGAATTTGCTGCAGGAGTGGAAGTGTGATGTTGTTTGTTTACAAGAGACGAAAATTGCTAGCATGAATAGACAACTGGTTTGTAGTTTGTGCAGCTGTCCATATGTGGATTGGGCTGTTTTGGAGGCTGATTGGACTGCTGGTGGTATTTTGCTTATGTGGGATAAAAGGGTTTTGGAGAAGGTGGAGGTTATGGTTGGTACTTTCTTAGTTTCGGTAAAGTGGCAAGGGGTGGGGGACGGTTTGCTCAGGGGTGTATGGCCCAAATGAGAATATTGAGAGGGGTCACATGTGGGATGAGTTGGTGGGTATTCAGCAGTATTGGAGGATACCACGGTGTTGCTTTGGGGATTTTAATATTGTTTGCTTTCCTAGTGAGCGTAGGGGTGAGAAACGTTTGACCTTGGCTATGGAAAAATTATCTGAATTTATTGAGATCTTAACTTGGTTGACTTGCCTTTGGAAGGAGGTAGCTATACATGGTCAAGTGGTACTGATCATCCAGCGATGTCTAGGATTGATAGAGCTCTAGTCACTCCAGATTGGGAGGACCATTTCCCAGATGTTATTCAAAGGATTTTACCCCGTCCTATTTCAGATCACAGTCTAATTCTTTTGGAGGCAGGGGGAATGGCAAGGGGGAAAAGTTCGTTCAGATTTGAAAATATGTGGTTGAAGATGGAGGGATTTGTGGATAGCGTTCATTCCTGGTGGAATCGGCATTCTTTTGTAGAGACACTGAGTTTCGTGCTTGCAAAAAAATTGAGGGCTCTAAAAGAGGACATTGTGCAATGGAATCGCCGAGAGTTTGGTAATGTAGAGCGCCAAAAGAATCAATTATTGGGATCGGTTATGGAGGAGGGTGGTAGCTTCAAAATATGGGGAAGAATGGGGGGGTTGGACCTCAAAGCTGGGTAGGGGAGTTCATGGGTGTGGTTTGTGGAGAGGTATTCGCATGGGATGGGAGGACTTTAGCAAAAATTGTCAGTTTGTTGTTGGGTTGGGGAATAGAGTGAGGTTTTGGTAGGATGGGCGGTATTTTTCAATTGGCTTTCCCAAGGCTGTATGGTATTGCCATTGATAAGGAGGTATCTGTAGAAGCTTCTTTGTCTAGGCAGGGGGCGGAGGATAGAAGAATTTGGGACGTTCGTTTTATTCGAGAATTTAATGATTGGGAGATAGATGAAGGGCTGCGTTTTCTTCATATTTTGGGAGCTAATACTCCTCCAATGGATGTGGGAGACCGGATGAGATGGAAGTTGAAGCCTAATGAGGATTTTGACACCTGGTCATACTATAACAAATTAAGGGACTCTCCCTCAATTGCCTTTCCTTGGAAAGCTATATGAAAAGTAAAGGCCCCTAGGCGAGTTTCCTTTTTTGTTTGGTGTGTAGCTTGGAATAAGATCCTAACGGGTGATAACCTGAGATTGAGGAGATTGGTTTTTGTAGACTGGTGTATTATGTGCCGTCATTGTGGAGAGACGGTTGACCACTTATTTCTTCATTGTGAGATGGCTTATCGGTTATGGAGCTTTGTCTTTATAACTTTTGGCTTGTCTTGGGTTATACCTAGATCGATCCCAGATTTGCTTTTTGGCTGGTGGAATTGGTTGGGGAAGTACTCGTCTCAGATTTGGAATTTAGTTCCGTTGTGCATCCTTTGGTGTATTTGGAAGGAACGGAATCGGCGGACTTTTGAGGATTTGGATAGTTCCGGTGATTAGATGCTTGCTTCTTTTAGTGGAACTCTTTTTGATTAGTCTCGGGCATGGGGACTCAGGACTAGTGATTTTTTCCCTTCTTTCCTTAGCTCTCTTTCTCTTTGTAATTAATATGTTGATTGGTTTTCTTTTTTGTTTTTTCCTTTGTTTTCTTCTTCTTGTATTTTCTGGGTTTGCTCTGTGTTCTTCATGCATAGAGTAGCCTTTCGTATATATATCATTCTTACTTATAAAAAAAAAAAGATTTCCAAATTTTGGTTGCTGATAAACAAAGTAATTAAATATGGTGGATAATAAAAAATTTAAATATTTGATATTAAGTTACTAAGAAAAGAGGATTCTCAACTCATCTATGATAGGGAATTGTGTAGCGGTCAGGAATTCTTAACAAGCAAATCTTTGAAGTTGTAGTATTCAATTTTCTGTTTCTTTTACCTTTGATTTATTCACTACCAATTGGAACATAAAGGTTCATTATTTTTTATTGGTTGTGGTAATCTAATTCTTAACTTAGGTTTTGGTTGTGTACAGATCTGGGAATCTTTTGTTGTTTAAACAAATTTGTTCCGTATAGGGTCAAGATCAAGTTACACCACCTTGTGCAACTCTTCTTTTTATTTTTTATTTTTTTGATCAGTAAAAAAAACTTTATTGAAAAACAACTTCCTTTGTACATGGAGTGTACAGGAAAGCAAAAGCCTACCCAAAATTACATAAATCTACGAAATCTAAAATAGAAGGTATTGCAAGACCACTCAAAGCAGTCTACCATTCAAATAAAGACAGAAGGAAAACGCTCTTCAACTCAATAATAGAATGCTCCTCCCCTTGAAAGATTCTAGTATTCCGTTCTCTCCAAATGTTTCACATAATATACTGCAGAATAACATCCAAAACAAATGCTGACCTATGTCGCCCAACGCCTCTATGCCAACAAGCAACCAACTCAACCACTTGTTTAGGCATAACCCAAGCCATGAACTAAATACAAAGGACCATAAATCAGAGGCAATAGGACAATGAATGAGCAGGTGGTCCACCGATTCTCAATCATTCTTACACATACAACACCTTGTGTAACTCTTCCTTAATATTACATAACCTAATAACTTTTTATTGGATTAATATTTTTAATATCGTAATGTTGAATTACATGTTCTTTATGTTGTTAACACACATGCCAAATTTCATGTCAATTGGATGTTCTCTACTTTTTGATCTATTAACTCATGTTCTATATATAATTTCAAAGTTTAAAAAATTTGAATTTTAAACATTTTATAGATGAGATAGTTATTATTTCTTATTGTCTTGATGATTTGCATGCATATAGGGTATAAGGTCGAAGGAGACAATGTAGTCCAATGGTAGATTTATCAAAAAATACATCCAATAAAAAATTATTGAGTAGTGTAATATTGATAAAAATTACCCCAATTGTACATTTTTTTTTGATAAGTAATAGAATTTTATTGATGAAAAGGACTACTCTATGTTCACGATGATGTACAGAGAGCACCTTGAAAAAATACAAGCATATTAGTCAGAAGATCTAAGAGAAAGCTCAAAAAAAAAAATCGAAGTGCAATTGGTCAAACCCCATGTCCAAGCCCAATCAAACAAGGTACAGAGCAACAAAGACTTCAATTGATAAAGAGATCTCATAGTCTGCTCAAATGTATAGTTATTTCTCTCCCTCCGCACTAACCACATCACCTGCCCCGACACCAAATTTCATACATCCGAGGAATGTTTTCCAAACCAATTGCACCATCCAAAAAGAAGGGATGCTACCTTGTTTGGCAACACCCAATGAATCCCAAAAATCATAAACACTCAATAATGCATAAGCAATATCACATTGGATCAAAAGATGATCTACTATTTCCCCACTACAATGACACATACAACACCAATTGACCAGCTGTAAACCCCTCTTAATGAGGTTATCAATTGTGAGAATCTTACCACACGCAGCTGACCACAAAAAGAATGACACCCTCTTAGGGACCTTAGTACACCAAATGCTTTTCCATGGTAAAGAATGAGTATTGGTTCCACCAATAGCACTATGAAAAGAGCAATCATCAAAATTGCCACTTCCCAGATAGCTTACTACCCCCCAACCCTGTTGGCAGCTTTGTATAAATATAATCTAAAAATGAGTACACTATCCCCTCCTAATCATGAAAATCTCTATATAATGCAAATTCCAACTTCTCACTATCCCCTGCGATGGGGGATCCAACACATTCGAAGTGGCAATCAAACAGATTAGGATATAGATCCTTTAAAGGAAGTTGGTCACTCCAAGGATCATACCAAAACCGTATACAATTGCCTTCACAAACCACAAAAACTACATCTGGGAGAAATTATTAATATTTTGAAAATCCCATTGTTAGATTACACTTTCTATTCGTTTTAACACGCATGTTGAACTTCATGTCAATCGAACGTTTTTAACTATTTGATTTATAAACTCATGTTCTATGTATGACTCTTAAAATACAATAAAGATGAAATTTAAACATTTCATAAATGATATGGTTATTGATATACAATCATTTTGATATTTTGCAAGCATTGAAGGTATAAGGAGAGTTCTCCTAATCAATTGCAATCTTTGTTGATCCGTACCCTGTTTGATTGGTCTCGGGCATAGGACTTTACACATTGTACTTCCATTTTTGGGTTCCAAAACTCTTTAGGATCTTTTTTATTGTTTGTAATTTTTTAAATACTCTGTGTTCATCATCGTGAACATGAAGTATTTCTCGTTTTCAATAAAACTTTGTTACTTATACCGGGTTTAACTTGAACTTGACTTTCACACACAAAAGCACTAGTTTATCCTTTACTCCTATATATTTAGTACTTTTAGGTGGGTGTTTTGTCCTAATCCATCTCTCTGGTTGGGCTGGCATATATATGCTTTGGTTAGGGGTAGATTGATTGAAATTTTAAAAGCCTGAGGGGTCAAGGCAGGGGTAAAGAGGTTCCTAGAAGGGTGTTTTTTTCTTATGGACAGCTGCTAGGGGTGGGATTCTCACAATAGATAACCTTGTTAAGAAGAACTTGCCTCTTGTTAATTGGGGTTGCCTATGTGGTGTGAGGAGGAAATCGTGGATCATTTATTACTACATTGCAAGTTTGTCCATACCTTGTGGAGTGAAGTCTTCTACTTGTTTGGGGTTCAATGGGTGATGCCGAAGACAGTAGTCTCTCTACTTCTACATGTTGGAATTGGTTGGGCATTCATTCTTCCAATGTTTGTAATATGGTACCGGTGTGTCTTATGTGGTTAACTTGGAAGGAACGCAATGCCTGAACATTTGAGGACACTGAAAGAATTGTGGACCTATTGAAGTCTTTACTAACTAGGACTTTGTTTGAGTGGTCTCGTATTTGGCATTTTAGGCATTGTACGTCTTTGCTTGATTTTATTAATTCTGTTAGCTTTTCCCTTTAATCTGTTTGTATCCCTTTTTTTGCAGTGAGTTTACTATCGTAAACTTATTGTACTTTTCTTATCAATAAAATTTTTATTACCTATCAAAAAAAAGAAGAAGAGGTTTTTTATTTAGTTGTGCTGGACTTATGCCTGTCTTGTTGCCCTGTTATAGCTAGACATTGGATGAGGACCCCAAGTAAGTCAAGTTGAATCAGTAACTACAGAAAATTATCAATTAATTGATTATATTGATGATGGCGATACCTAATTGTGCAGAGGTGAATATGATTATGTTCTTCTATTGTGCAGTTGCATGCAAAGAGCAAAGTATGACATTGGAGAAGAGGCGGTTCATCGATTTTCATTATCTGCTGAAGATAAAGCAACCCTTGAAGTAGTTGAATGGGTAGATAGCGCCTTCATAAGAGCTTCTGTATGATTCAGATCATCAACTTTTAACTATAAATTTAATGCTTTCATATATTATTGGTATATCTACAAATTGCTATTTTCTTTTCATTTTGTACTTTGAACCAGTCAATTGTATTTTGTTCATCATCGTGAACAGGATGTACTTTTTTTAATGAAATTATCTATTACCTATAAAAAATATAAATTAAAACATCAGAGGTTCTTATAGCAGCTAAGTTGTGGATGGTATCACCGAAGGTAGGAAGTGAAAGCTATGATAATAATCATTGTTATTGTGTGATTTCACGGCCTTTGGCATTTCAGACTGTTGCATGTGGTTGCTGCTAAGGTGCCCAACTATGTATGAATTATATGAGGATGCTGTTGGGAGCATCTTTCAAAGAAAGGGGGATTTGGAACTTAATCATAGAACATGTGGAACGAAGATTGGGTGGTTGGAAGAAGATTTATTTATCAAAGGAAGATTAGCTCTCTTGAAGAGTACTCTTTCTAGTTTGCCTATGTATGTTATGCATTTGTTCACCATTCCTACTTATGTGGCAAATAGAATTGAGAAGTTGTTGAGGTATCTCCTTTTATGACTTTAAGTTTCATCTGGTGGGATGGAATACTTTGTGTTCTCCATTGAAAAATGGAGGATTAGGGGTGTGAGGAAATTGGGAAGTTCAGACAAGCACAACTAGGGACATGGTTATGGTGCTTTGAAGAGGAGGAAAACCATCTTTGGAGAAGTGTGATTGGTGTAAACTATGGGGATGAATGGGGGCGTTGGATTGCAGAGAATGTTGGAGATCCCATGGGTGTGGTTATTGAAGAGTATAAGAGCAGGATGGGACAGCTTTGTGAGCTACACTAGTCATGGTTGGGGATGGAAGCAGGGTTGGACTTTGAGAGGATATTTGGTGTGGTGACTTTGCATTGATAGAATTGTTTCCATAGTTCTCAATTGTGGTTGATAGAGAGGCTTCATATTATGCTTATATGAAATAGCTGGAGGGACTCCACGAAATATTAGATTTCTGTGGTTTTAATGATTGGGAATTGGAGTCGGTTGAATTTTTTTTTGGTATCTTGTATTCTAATATTCCTTGTGGAGATGCCAGAGATCATCTGAAATGGTGTTTCAAAGGTAATGGGATGTTTAATGTCAAATCCTACTTAAAGTTCTTTGTGGTTCTAATGGTACAAATTTTCCATGAAGGAGCATAGGGTGTACTTAGGTACCAAAGAGAGTTGCTTTCTTCTCCTTGTCAGCAGCATGATGGAGGATTCTGATAGGGAAGAATCTAATAAAAAGAGGCATGGGATAGTAAATTGTTGTTGTATGTGCAGATGCACTACTGAAATAGTGGACCATTTGTTACTTCATTGCTGGTTGCTACTGAGCTGTGGTCTTTTACTTTTGCCATGTTCAGAATACAATGGGTGATCCATAAGGGAGTGATAGATGTTTTATTTGGTTGGTGTGGTGGATTTAGCAAGAATAGAAGCTCTTTTGCGTGGAAGTCTGCTCCTCTTTGTTTTATGTGGACAGTATGGAAGGAGAGGAATAACCGAAGAAAGTAACCATAAATAGTCAACTGGTCTAGAATTGAAATCTGGTTTCTTAAGAGATTTGTTTGAGTGGTTTGCATCATTGGCACTAATAATTTGAATTCTGTTTTAGACTTTATTTATTCACTTTCTCTTTAAACCTAATGATTGGTTTTGTATTTTTTATGAGTATTTTTTGTGCACTCTGCATAAAGTCCCCCCCCCCCCCCCCCCCCCTCTCCCTCCCTCAATAAAGACAAAGTCATTACTTATAAAAATTGATATTTCTCTCTAATCATGCTATATATGCAACATTAATGTTTTAGCATATATTATGTGTTGGACTTCTCTGTATTGTGATATTTGATGTCTTTTTGTTGACTACTGATGTTTAGTTCTGAATGAATCTTGTCTTGGTTGCAATTTTCCTCTCATATGTGAAATGATGTTTGCCCATGGTTTTTTGTGCAGTGAGTTTAGCATCATAAACTCATTGTTATTTTCTTGTCAATAAAGCTTTGATTACCTATCAAAAAAAAAAAAAAAAAAGATGTTTGCCCATGGTTTCTTTAGTCTCTTAAAAAAGGGATTCATTTTTATTTTATTTTTCTAGGTAGAAGATGTAGTGTCTCGTGCTGCTGATGGGACTTCTGCAGTACAAGATCTAGATTTTGCCTCTTTACGCTCCCAATTAGGTCCTTTGGCTGCAGTAAGTGCCTGCAATGTTAATCTCTATTCTCAAATTCTGTGAAAGTTAATATTTAAATATCTTCCATGTGCTTATTGACTGATGTGTGTGTATTTTTTGCCAGATTCTTCTTTGTATAGACATTGCTGCTACTTCTGCAAGGTCTGCAAAGATGTCCCAACAGCTTTTGAATAAGGTAATGCTCAACACCTACAAACATGGAATATTTACTTGGTGTGGCTGTAGTCAAAAGAATGGTATATCCTTTTTCTTCAAGTAATCTTTGTCTTGGTTTTGAAGGATTATTTGAATTTCTAGTTCCCTAGCAAATAAGAGGAGTTATTTAAAAAATTGTCAAGGAATTTTCACATGTTCTTTTTGATAGAATGATAGTGACACCTGTTTCATACTACTTCGTTAAACTTTTCTGAGAATTTATCGATGTGAAGGATATAGTGGAAATTCCTTTCTCTTCATTTTTGTTTTTGTTTTTGTTTTATAAATTATGGGTGATTCCTGTTGATCCCGTACCAAAATTTTCTTTTACCATTAATATGTTACTTTCCCTACACAAAGCCTATCCCATAAACCTTTTCAGCATGCAACATTCCTTTCTTAAGTACGAAGTTAGTATGCAAGATTAAGCATATGTTTTTGGGAAGAAATAATTTTCCTTCATTGTTATCATCTGTCAGTAATGACTTCGTTTACTTGTACCAAAAATAATGTCTTCATTGTCATCCCTTAGTCTTCTTCTTTAGACTTTCTAGATTTTTTGAGCTTGAGATTGTAATTCTTTAGGAGTAGGCCAATTTGCATTTTGTGTTCTGATCTATCTTCTCTTTTGAATAAAATTATTTTTACTGCATCTGCCACATACTGAGCTTTGTTAGTTTCATTACTTTTTGAAATGTCCTTTACTTTGTCTTTTGAAGGTTTTAGCCATAGTTATTTTTCCCGATGTTGCCTTGTGGTGTGGTTCTACAGTATGCATTGACTTGTATCATATGCAGGCGCAAGTTATGTTGTCAGAGATATATCCAGGAGGTGCTCCAAAGATGGGCTCCACTTATTGGGATCAAATCCTTGAAGTTGGAGTGATTACTGTTTCACGGCGTGTCCTCAAGCGTTTACACGAGTTCTTGGAACAGGTAGAAGTTTATCTATGTATGTATTTTATTTTATTTTATGATGGAGAAGGAGTTCTTGTTAGTATTGGTGTAGTTCTATATCTGAAGACTTATTATTCATAATTCCAGTTAATTGACTGAGGCAACGAGAATCTGTGGAGAGAACTTTATCCTTACCTATGTCAATGGTCTTAAATTTGCCTTAGAAACTTTTACAAAAAAAGTAAGCAAGAAGATACTTACTTGGTTATTGATCCTGCTTTGTGGTCTGCTCTGCAGGATAGCCTTCCTGTCCTTCAGGCCCTTTTGTCTGGGGAAATGATCTTTTCTTTGTCTAAGGAGTCCCACCGACAGGGACAAAGGGAACGTGCTCTTGCAATGCTACATCAGATGATTGAAGATGCTCACAGGGGCAAGCGGCAGTTTTTAAGTGGTACCTTTTTCTTTTGGGGGAGGGTATATTATGGACTACCAGTATTTCCTTCTTTTTGGACATCTATTTTTTGACAGGTGGAGCTATGGGTTACACTTATTTTATTCCATGGCTTTAATGTGCCTTTATCCTGTAAAATTGCAGGTAAGCTTCATAATCTTGCAAGAGCAGTTGCTGATGAAGAAACAGAGCCTAATTTTTCGAAAGGGGAAGCCCCATCATCTGATCGAAAGGTTCTCTCCAATACTGACAAGGATGGCGTTCTTGGGCTTGGGTTAAGAGCTGTCAGACAGATACCCTTAAGCTCAATGGCTGGGGAAACTGGTGCACAACCTGTTAGTTATGATCTAAAAGATACTGGGAAGAGGTTGTATGGTTCTTTAAGTACCAAGGCCACAACGTATCTATCACAATTTATTCTCCATATTGCTGCAATTGGTGACATAGTTGACGGGACTGATACAACTCATGATTTCAATTTTTTTTCCCTTGTGTTTGAATGGCCTAAGGATGTAAGATCTTTTATTTCTTGCATTGAAGATTATCTTTGTTGTTTTGCTTATATATATAGATAGCTTCCATATCAATTGTAAGTTTACTTTTTGGAGAATGGAGTCTGGAAGCCTTATAGAGTGATAAAAAGAATAGACTAGAATAAATTTGGAAGTTCTTAAAAATTTAAGGGAGAAATAATTTATGCAAAATGCATCATTAGCATGTAGTGAGCCTGCACATCATAGCACATCACTTTGGAGCCGGGGAATATGTCCCAATGTGTTTATGCGCAACATTTACTTGTGTAATAGCCAACCAAAAATACAAGCTTCTATAAAATGTTATATTATGAGCAATAGCAGAGCACACAAAAGACTGATAATTATTGGAACCATACTTTTTGACGTGCCCATCACACATGTTAATCAAGTTAAATATACATGATAATTATTAAGAAAACATAATTCAATGGTCCTTATGGATGAGGGTAATAGTGATAAATTTGGGGAATGCCCTCTAATTTAATCATGAATTTTTTTTGATTCTTACTAATTTTGTTAAATACTTCATATTACAAATAAATATATTAAAAGTCAGCTAATCATTCAATCGCAGTATTGATAGGTTAAGCCTTATATTTCCAATTAATATAATTAGCATATTAATTGTATAAATCATGCATAAAGTGATTATCTATATGAAATGATCAATCCAACTTGAACTTCAGCAAGGACAGGTAGGAATGAGGTTCTCATTTACAAGATTATCTTTCAGCAACCCTCAGTAACCTTATCTTCCTTTTCGACATGATCATGTATATGCTAATGTATTATTGTGGTATTTTGCAGCTTTTAACTCGTCTGGTCTTTGACCGAGGCAGCACTGATGCCGCTGGAAAGGTTGCTGAAATTATGGGTGCTGATTTTGTGCATGAAGTGATTTCTGCATGTGTACCTCCAGTTTATCCTCCGCGGTCTGGCCATGGATGGGCGTGCATTCCTGTCATTCCTACCTGCCCCAAGAGTGGCTCTGAAAATAAACTACTCTCCCCTTCTTCTAAAGAAGCTAAACCTAATTGTTACTGTCGTTCCTCAGTGACCCCCGGAATCCCTCTATACCCCCTCCAATTGGATATAGTAAAACATCTGGTTAAAAAGTCTCCAGTGAGGGCTGTCTTAGCATGTGTTTTTGGGCGCAGTATATTGTACTCTGGCAGTGATTCTTCTATATCAGGCTCCTTAAATGATGGATTAGTTCAGGCACCTGATGCTGACAGGTTGTTTTATGAGTTTGCGCTTGATCAATCTGAGAGGTAAGATACATGCCCTAAGATTAATTTACACCAAGTTACACCCATATCTGATGTGCATTATGGTTATCTAGTTTAAGCTTGTAATTTGATGTCCAGGTTCCCAACTTTAAATCGATGGATACAAATGCAAACTAACCTTCATCGAGTCTCAGAATTTGCTGTAGCAACCAAGCAAACATCTGATCATACCAAGCGTAAACCTGAAGCAACATCTGCTATTAAGAGACTCCGTGAGCATGACAATGATACTGAGTCAGAAATCGATGACATTGTTTGCAGCAATAATGTTTCAACTACTTTGCAAGACTTCAATGGTCAAGGGGATGCAGCTCCCGATCCTTGGCGTGATTCTTCAAAATCTGAGTTTGCTGAACTTGATAATACAGTTTTCCTTTCTTTTGATTGGGAGAATGAAGAACCCTATGAGAAAGCTGTAGAACGGTATCAGTGCTTATTGTTTTTTGTTTCTGCATCCCTTACTATATATTGATGGTTATCTTGTGTAGTTTTTCCACTTGTCTTCTTTGGTCATCTTTGTTCTGGTGTTGCAAGTTGCATATGATTTTTTAAGTTTGCTTCATCCTGATATACTTGTTTGAAATGTAATCACCACCAGGATTGCTTGGATGTTTCAGCTATTAAATCTGGTAACTGTGATACTTAATTATGATTTGATAATATGAGAAATAAGAAAATAAAAAGGATCAAATAAAGATGCATCAAATCTTAGATCTTAATCAGAACTTTCTGTACAGATTGTGAATTTCATTTTAAGCCTCTAGGAAGTTTGTATGTAGAAGTTTCCAGTTTTCTCAGGGCATATTGGTGAGAAAACATGTGGATGGTAATAGTTTTTAACATGACAAATAAACAAAATGAGTGCTTCTCCTACCAAGTTTTCCTCTTAACATAGTTTTCGCATTGTTATTGGGGTTCTTTTTTTTTTTTTTTTGGTGTTTTTTGTTTTGGGGTGGGGGTTGGGGGCTTTACAAGGCCCTTTTTGTCATGTTTGAAATTTTTTAGTGTTTATACTTGTTTTTATCACTATTTTTAGTAATATTTGTTAGAATTATGTTTAAATGATTAAATTCACAATTTCCTAACAACTCAAACATTTGGGACATTTGGTAATTTAACATGGTATCAGAGTATGAGATTCTGATTTTGATCATTGACTTTACTCTACCTTCCATTTAAAATGTTAAAAATCCCACATTTTAGGCCCCACTTATTGAGTAGTTTAGGCCCACACGTGAAAGGGGAGTGTTAGAATTATGGTTAAATGATTAGATTCATCATTTCCTTACAGCTTAAGCTTTTGGGACAATCAGTAATTTAACAATATTCTTGGCCCTTGTTATCTTTAATAGGTTGATTGATGAAGGAAAACTAATGGATGCTCTTGCACTTTCGGATCGCTTTCTACGTAACGGAGCTTCAGACCGTTTACTTCAGCTACTCATTGAACGTGGGGAAGAGAATCATTCAATCTCTGGACAGCCTCAAGGATATGGGTGCCACAACATCTGGAGCAATAGTTGGCAGTATTGCCTGCGGTTGAAGGACAAACAACTGGCTGCTAGACTTGCCCTCAAGTATGTATGGGTGTTTTCCATTAATGTGGTAAATGCTTGCTTAAATTTTGGAATACACCTAGATAATTGTTTATGGCCAGCTTCGCTTTTTGATTTTGTTATTCAAATGTGAAGCAGTTCTTTTTTTATTCTTTCTCCTTGTTAGCCCTTACCATCTGATATTTAAGAATTTAAAACTGCTACTCTGTTAGTGTCTGCTTGATATACATTTTTTGTCCACATCCTGACCACTTAAGAATTTACTTAAGCATTTAGGGTTATTAGTTTCAAACATAGTACCAGAGCTAACCCCAAGGAGTAGCACAATTGGCTGGAGATGATGCTTCTTGTAGTTAAGGTCTCCAGTTAAAGACTTGAAGTTTCCCCTTCCTCCACCCCTGGGGCTGAAAACTCACTTATCTCAAAAAAAAAAAAAAAAAAAGTACCAGAGGTTGGTTTGTTTAAAAGGTCTAGTGGTCGAACCTTGGGTTGGGAGCCTAATTGTTTAAGATTTGGTTTTGGTGTTTGTTTTTGTTTCTGTTGCCATTACGGGTTTGTGTGTGTGCGCGTGCGTGCATGTCTATCCTTTTTTTATCCTGTCCTCCCATTCCTTTGTGATCTTTGCCTTTTGTTCTACATCACATTTTACAACTGGCAAACCTTTCTTACAATATATCACTCTCATTGTATCTTCTGTTCTACACCATTGATGGGGATATACTATATACTTGCATTTATGATGATTTCTGTGAGATACGTTATGCGTCTCCCTGTAAGTTGAATCTTAAGACTCACATTTTATTCCAGGTATATGCACAGATGGGAGCTTGATGCTGCTTTGGATGTTTTGACCATGTGCAGCTGCCACCTGCCACAAAGCGATCCACTTTGGAATGAGGTGCTGGCTTGTTTGTTATTTGTTTCATTGTATTTTATTTATTGTAAATTGTTGTGTTGATTCGTTTGCATGAAGCTTGGTATGTTACCTTTATACTAGTGTTATATTTTCTTTGGTAACATAATTTTTTTGGTTGCTTAGGTCTTGCATATGAAACAAGCTTTACAGAGGTACAGCCACATATTAAGTGCAGATGATCATCATAGCAGCTGGCAAGAGGTTGTTATTCTCTCCTGTATCTGGATTAAGATGCAAAGTTTGGAATAAGTTTGGAATAAGTGATCTATAAGTGGTACTTTCCTACTAGGAATTATTTCTCCCTAATACTCTTTAAATTGCAGGTTGAAGCAGAATGTAAGGAAGATCCTGAGGGCTTGGCACTTAGACTAGCTGGAAAGGGAGCTGTTTCTGCTGCTTTAGAAGTGGCTGAAAGTGCTGGATTATCTATAGACTTGCGGAGAGAACTGAAGGGCCGGCAACTTGTGAAGCTTCTCACTGCAGACCCTCTAAATGGTGGAGGTCCAGCAGAAGCTTCTCGGTTTCTTTCTTCACTACGTGACTCTGATGATGCTCTACCAGTTGCCATGGGTGCAATGCAGTTGCTACCCAATTTACGGTCAAAGCAACTTCTTGTAACTACTTGTTGCCCTTTATTTTGTAGATGTGATTGGATTACATTCCTTCTTTTTTATTTTATTTTTAATATTTATTTGGGTATAGAAATTTTGTGTTCCTTCATTATGACTTTCTTTTGTGCCTTTTCGAAGGTTCACTTTTTTTTGAAGCGAAGAGAAGGAAATCTCTCAGATGTTGAGGTTTCGCGGCTTAACTCATGGGCCTTGGGTCTTCGTGTTTTGGCTGCCTTGCCTTTGCCGTGGCAGCAAAGATGTTCTTCATTGCATGAGCACCCTCATTTGATACTGGAGGTGCTTCTGATGAGAAAACAACTGCAATCTGCTGCTCTGGTATTGTAATTCTTACTTGGACAACTTCTTAGATGCCTTAACTAACATGAGTTTTTCTTATAAATGAATAGATTGATCATGCCTTTTGTTTTCCCCAATATATATATATATATATATATATATTTTTTTTTTTTTTGCTTACAACAAGTGGGGTGGGGGCATTTGAACTCAGGTTCTGTCCATGGGAAAACTGGGCAGTTCCTTTGTGTCACAAGGCTCTTGGCAAATTCTTTTCCTCTGTTACTTATTTTGGATTATATTTGTTGACAGATCCTTAAAGAATTTCCTGTGTTGAGAGACAACAATATAATTATTGCATATGCTGCAAAGGCTATGGCTGTCAGTATTAGCTCTCCCCCTAGAGAACATCGGATATCTGTTTCTGGAGCAAGACCAAGGCAGAAAACAAAGGCAGGCATTCCTCCGAGGTCATCTTTTACTAGCAGTCTTAGTAACTTGCAAAAAGAGGCTCGCAGAGCTTTTTCTTGGGCTCCACGAAATACTGGAGACAAGGCTGCTCCAAAAGATGCTTATCGTAAAAGAAAGAGTTCTGGTTTGACTTCATCTGAAAAAGTTGCTTGGGAGGCTATGACTGGAATTCAAGAGGATCGTGTTTTATCATATCCTGCAGATGGGCAAGAACGGCTTCCTTCTGTTTCAATTGCTGAGGAATGGATGCTGACAGGTGATGCAATTAAGGACGAATCTGTTCGTGCATCTCACAAATATGAAAGTGCCCCCGACATTACACTATTTAAGGTATGCTAGTGAAAGTGGTGAAACATGTTTGTTGCATATGTTGGAAGCTTAATTAGCATTGTGTAGTATTATATAAATTATCAATTTAGTGCTGGAACTGTTGCAGGTGGGTAGTTGATTACTATAAATCTATACTGGGATGAGCATTAGTCAAAATAATGAGATTGAATTATGGATGCATATAACTCATTGCACAAGTGAGAGATTATCTATCTCAAGCTCAAATAGGAGCACACCGCTAATCCTATCCAAGATTTCATCTTTGGGGCTCATGGTGGGATGGGTCAAGCCTCCATGTTTAGTGTGTTTGGGACTTTGGGTGTATTATTAAGTATATATGTTTTATACTACTGGTGCAACACAAACTAGCAGATAAGAGATGTTTCTACTCTTTGTATGTGAGGTTTTAGTGCAGTAATTGGGTTAAATCATGCACGATTTTGCTTAAACTATAGCTGTGATGTATGTTAGAATTT
Source organism: Quercus aquifolioides (assembly GCA_019022515.1). Classification (NCBI taxonomy): domain Eukaryota; kingdom Viridiplantae; phylum Streptophyta; class Magnoliopsida; order Fagales; family Fagaceae; genus Quercus; species Quercus aquifolioides. The sequence continues at coordinate 34,321,495 of CM032336.1, forward strand.
TCTGACCAAATTTTGAATTAATCTAAATACAAGGTGGAAGAGAATTATGAGAAGTTGTTACTGATAAAAAAAGAAGAAGAGAATTATGAGAAGTTGTGGCTTATTTTGTTAAAATTATGGTTAAGTGATTAAATTCACAATTTCCTAACAGCTTAAGTTTTTGGGACAATCGGTAATTTAGCATGGTATCAGAGCAGGAGATCCTGAGTTCGATCCCTGTTTTCACTCTACCTCCCATTTAAAATGTTAAATTCCCACTTGTTGGACCCCCACTTACTAAGGGGAAGTTTAGGCTCACAAGTGAGGGTGAGTGTTAGAATTATGGTTAAGTGATTAAACTCACCATTTCCTAACAGCTTAAGCTTTTGAGACAATCGGTAATTTAACATGGTATCAGAGCAGGAGATCTTAAGTTCGATCCCTGGCTTTACTCTACCTCCCATTTAAAATGTTAAATTCTCACTTGTTGGGCCCCCACTTATTAAGGGGAAGTTTAGGCTCACAAGTGAGGGGGAGTGTTAGACTTATGGTTAAGTGATTAAGTTCATCATTTCCTAACAGCTTAAGCTTTTGGGACAATCGGTAATTTAACATATTTATTTGTTGAAAGATTTGATATTTGAATTTTCTCTCTTCTGTGGAAGCATAACAACACACAGTATAATATATTAAAGTGGCTTCTCTTGGCCATGGAGTGTGCATATTGTGAATTATGGTATAATTCTTATGTGGTGATTTGTTTACAAATGATTTTTATTTTATGCATGCTGCTGTGAGTCTGCTGAAGGTTTGGGTATTCTATTTATAGGCACTGCTTTGTCTGTGTTCTGATGAGTCGGTGTCTGCCAAAAGTGCCCTGGACTTGTGTATTAATCAGATGAAGAATGTGTTAAGCTCCCAACAGTTGCCTGAGAATGCCTCCATGGAAACAATTGGTCGTGCATATCATGCCACGGAGACAATTGTACAGGTATTATTTTTGCCAAGCCCCTGTAATGCATATTATATGAAACAATGTTTTTATTTTTATTTATTTAATTTAAAATTTTGCTATTTTTGTGTATCATATGTCACATGTTAAAAATCCAAGGTCAAAATAGCCAATAGCATGCATTTTTGCTTTCCTTACATGCAGATAGTTATGGCATCATAGTTCAGTTGCCTTTACATGTGATTAGTTTGTAATGCTCTTGAGTGATATGACATGTTGAATGCCAGGGGCTACTATATTGTAAATCCGTGCTGAGAAAGCTTACAGGGCGTAGTGAAATCTCCAGCAATTCTGACAGAAGTAGGGATGCTGATGATGCATCCTCTGATGCTGGTAGCTCCAGTGTGGGCAGTCAGTTCACAGATGAATTATCTGAAGTTCTGTCACAGGTGGAGATCTGGCTAGGACGCGCTGAACTGCTTCAAAGCCTTTTGGGATCAGGGATTGCTGTTTCTCTTGATGATATTGCTGATAAGGAGTCATCTGAACGTCTCCGTGACCGGTTGAGTGTAGAGGAGCGATACAGCATGGCTGTATATACTTGCAAAAAGTGTAAGGTAAATATAGTGTCCAGGCATTGTGGTTTATACTGCTGGTCTTTAGATTGAGCTTATGTGTTTTTTTGGATTCTCCCAGATTGATGTTTTCCCTGTGTGGAATGCTTGGGGACATGCTTTGATACGGATGGAGCACTATGCTCAAGCTCGGGTGAAGTTTAAGTATGTCAAATTTATTCAGATAGTTGCTCAATAAATTAACAAGATTTAAGTTCTCTCTCTCTCTCTCTCTCTCTCTCTCTCATATTCTTCTAAAGTGGGATGCAGAGTGGTCTTATTCTTTAATGCATATTCAATGGCTTTCAGGCAAGCTCTTCAATTGTATAAGAGTGATGCTGCACCTGTCATTTTAGAGATTATTAATACAATCGAAGGAGGTCCACCAGTTGATGTTTCAGCAGTTCGTTCCATGTAAGATATCATGTAGCTTTTATGTCAAAATTCCTATATTTATTGCCACAATAAATTTCTATTAGAGTTGTTGAACTAGTAGCTGAATCAATGTTGGCTTAAGATCCATGATAGGCTAGGTTTTAATTTATAGGAGGTCTACAGCCTCTGCTAAGAGATTGGACCTTACTGCGATGGCAAGTGCCTTCAATGTGTTGTGGCTTCAAGTCTGGGAGTTCGTCTCTCCAAAATTTGAGAGTAAGGTTGCCTACCAACCACCTCTCTCAAATTTTTCAGAAGTGGGGAGCTTTGTGCATTGGACTACAGCCTCTGCTATTGACAGTGTTGCCTTGATAGTTTCTGAAAATCTTGTATTTTGGATATTATAATACAATATCAATGACTACTTATAAAAAAGGAAAAAAAAAAAAATACAATATCAATGACTGTAAAAAAGAACACGTAATTTGTTGGACTTACAATAGTTCACCTATAACTACTGCCATTAGCTATCAATTATCATGCACACATACACTTCAGACTATAATAACCTATAAACTTTGATCTGTTTGGATTTTTTGGATAAGAAGATAGGCAGAGAACTTGATTGTGCTCAGCACTTTCCCATTGCTGTATAAACTAAAAGAAAAAAAGAAAAAAAAGAAAATCAACTTCCCAACTCTTAATCCCAACTGGATGGGGTGGGTTGCATGAAACCTTTTTTGCCATGGAGGCCCTGTTTGTGATGATGAAGAAGCATTTTGATTGTGAAATGTTAAGCAAGGTATCTCTTTGAACTCCTACCACTAAAGATCATGAACCAATGTTGATGAAGATTTGAAGTGGTATCTTTAATTGTCTGCATCAAATTTAACTATATCTTTTAGCAACATTACTCTTTGAGAATTACTGTTTACCAGAATGTTGAAAGATGCTGTGTTCCTTAGTCTTGCACCAGGTTATGCGTGTTGAATCCTTTTGGTTATGTTTCTAAATGACCTGCTATTCTGATATAATTTTAGTGGTGTACTGTGCATTGAATATCACCTTTTAGTTGTGAACAGGCAGGAGTACATTTAAGCTAGTCAAGCCTAAATTTCTGCAAAAAAAAAAGGATACAATTTTTAGATGCTAGTCATTACATAGGATCTGACTGATGCAACTTATACTGCAGGTATGAGCATTTGGCTAAAAGTGCACCGACGATATTGGATGATTCTCTTTCTGCTGATTCATATCTCAATGTTCTATACATGCCATCCACCTTTCCACGTTCAGAGAGATCTAGGCGGGCTCAGGAATCTGAAAATAATAATTCTTCCCTCAGTTCAGAATTTGAAGATGGACCTCGCAGCAATCTTGACAGTATTCGATATGTTGAATGTGTGAACTATTTACAAGACGTGAGCTTCATCCTTACACTGATCAAGTTTTTGTTTTTAGGCTGGCACTCAGATGCCAGTGCCTTTCTATTTTCCCCTGCATCTGGAGTCAGTGGTATCTCTTGGCTTAGTAGCTAATTTAAAGTTCTTATTCTGTATTACATACATGCATGTTTATTTACACAAATGAATCAAGAAGTTGATGATATATATATTCTTTTTATTACATTTTAAAACTATTTAGTAATGGTTCTAGCTTGAAGTTTGTTTCTGTTATTTATTTTAACCTGGAATCTAGAATTCTGTTAAATTTCTCCATTATATTTTATTTTTTCCACCATTGGTTGTTGACACCACCGGCGATATGGTTATGAATATGACTATTCTCAGTATCTCTCTCCTGTGCCATGGTTATCATTAATTTTCTAGCTTTATTCATGGTAGTCAGCTTCTTAATACGTTTTTTTAACCTTTGCAGTATGCACGCCAGCATTTGCTGAGTTTTATGTTTAGGCATGGTCACTACAATGAAGCTTGTGTGTTGTTTTTTCCTCCAAATGCTGTTCCTCCCCCTCCTCAACCATCAATATTGGGGGGAGTAGCAACTTCATCTTCATCCCCTCAAAGACCAGATCCATTGGCTACAGATTATGGGACAATAGATGATTTGTGTGACTTGTGTATTGGTTATGGTGCAATGTCTGTTCTTGAGGAAGTGATTTCAACAAGAATGTCATCAGCAAATCCACGGGATGTGGCAGTAAATCAGTATACAGCAGCAGCCCTTGTCCGTATTTGCATCTACTGTGAAACACATAAACATTTCAATTATTTATACGAGTTTCAGGTAATTTTCAGACCATATATTTTGATTTTAAACTGGATATATTATTAGTACTACTAGTGGTTGTGAGACCAGGCCCCTTATCCTTGGTTGGAGGCTGACCTCCGCATCTTTCTCTATTACACCTGCTGCTACCTTCTCTCTGCCCCCAACTAAAGGTGTAGGTTTGGGTGGATTTGATAGCAAAATTCTGTTTAATTACTTTTTTTTTCCTTAAAACACACATATATAGACTCATGTATTTCCGTGTTCTTTGGGGTTACTTTTTCATTAAGTACACAGCTTGTGGTGGTTTTCTGTTGCACGCATGTTTATCCCTATATGTTGAAATTTTTTATCACTTACTGAAAATGAGACTTTGCAGTCTATTTCTAGTATTTTATCTATACAGTTATCTATAGGGCCATTAAAAATGTCTATTGCATATTTTTGTGTTTATTGATCTTGTCATGGGCATCTTTCCATTGGGAATGTTCACACAGCATACCTCATGTATCCCTCCTTCTATTTTCTTTGTTTACTTTAAGTTAGCGGCATTTGCAAGATTAAAGCTGCTGTGTGATTCAATAAGCTGTATAGAGATTGTTAAACAATTCTTACAGATATGGTATTGAATTTTTTCTGGTGTGAGGGGAAAAGGATGTAAGGTAAATAGGATGCTCTTATGAATTTTTTACACTCTATTGAACAAAATATCATGTTCATTTGACATGGTTTCAGCAGAAAAGCTTGTGTGCTTGTCCTTTCTATATTATAGCGTTTAATTTAAAAGTATTTAAAGACCTTATGAGCTGTTCTTTTCTTTCTCCTTTTAGCAGCATTCCTTTTTGGTCAAACTCAAATGCATAACTTGCAAATTATAATTTTAGCTTTACAGTTATGACTTGAAATAGCATCAGAATTCAATTATAGATTTAGTTGATTTTATTATTATTTCCCAGATAAAAATGATTTTTTTAGTGGTTGAATTTTTGTTGAAAGCATTTTCTAGTTCCAGATTAAGGTTCATTTAAGCCAGATTAAGCCAAGGTTTACTTGAATTTACTCACTGATCCAGGTTATTAAAAAGGATCACATCACTTGTCCTTCCTATGTTGTAGAGTTTAATTTAAATGTTTTAAGAGACTTTATGAGCCATTCTTTTCTTTCTCCTTTTAGCAGCATTCCTTTTTGTTCAAACATAAAAGTTGCAAACTCTTATTTTGGCTAAACTTATGACTTGAAATAACATTGCAATTCAATTAGAGATTTAGTTGAATCTGTATTATTTCCAAATAAAAATGATTTTTTTAGTGGTTGAATTTTCACTGAAAGTATTTTTCTAGTTCCAGATTAAGGTTCATTTAAGCCACAGATTAAGCCTAGGCTTACTTGAATTTACTCACTGATCCAGGTTATTGAAAAGGACCACGTTGCTTGTCCTTCCTGTGTGCTTATTCTTTCTATATTGTAGCATTTAATTTCAGAGTTAATAAACTTTATGAGCTGTTCTTTTATTTCTCCTTCTAGCAGCATTCCTTTTTGGTCAAACATATAAGTTGCAACTTCTTATTTTAGCTTTACATTTATGACTTGAAATAACATCAGAATTCTATCATAGACTTAGTTGAATTTGTATTATTTCCCAGATAAATTTTTTTAGTGGTTGGATATTCGTTGAAAGTGTTTTCTAGTTCCAGATTAAGGTTCATTTAAGCCAGGTTAAGCCAAGGTTTACTTGAATTTACTCACTGATCCAGGTTATTAAAAACGATCACGTCGCTGCTGGACTTTGCTGTATTCAGTTGTTTATGAATTCTTCTGCACAAGAGGAAGCTATCAAACATTTGGAACATGCTAAGGTATATCTTTATTATTGCTCTGGAGCACCTTTGTTTGTTCTAATATATAGAATAATGGCCTTTTTTAGATAACTTGGGATTTTCAGTGCCATGGTTTAAGAAATAGGGTTATGTTTTCTGGATATTATGTTTGGGTGATTTTGTGTTGATAGAATAGGATTGTTGGAGTGCAACTAAGATTTAGGATGTGATGTCTTCAATGATTTGTTGTCCAGGTCTTAGAGAAACTAGAAAACAGGATATAATTGCATGAAATAGAGGCAAGAGGAAGAAAGATAAATTTACAATATGCTCTTCTTTTTTGATAAGTGCAATAGACATACTAGGAAAGCTTCTGTTGATGAAGCTTAGATGTCTCCGTTGGGAACAACAGTATCTGCCAGTTGAGATATAAATTATAAGGCTCTTTTCTTATCAAAAAAAATTATAAGGCTCTTGGAAAAACACTCAATATTTTTATTAATCAACTTCATCTATTCTTCAAGAACATTGAGCATAAATATATCTAGGACTTTTTCTTGATCTAGTAGTATTAGAACTCCTAATTTGACTAGTAAATGTTTTTGACAAGTCCAAATTTGACTAGGTAAACTAAAACCTAATACGGTAATAACTGATAAAAGACTAACTTGAACCCAAAGAAAAGAAAACCAAAGATGCTTAGGATCTCCTAGAAAATTCTAGACTCAATTAAACTATTAAAATATCCTTAATTTGTAGAGATTGCAGTTTTGCCCTTGAATACAAAATTGACCATAACTTGTTTAATAAAAACCCAGATTAAAAACTGTTAGGACACGTATAACTAGATCTTTATAATCACACGACTTTTACTTTAATTGGACCATGTGGACCCCATAAGATAGATCTTAAATAGATGAATTTGCAAGGTAGTAACAAGTCAATCAACCATGGCTGCATCAACTGCCTGAACAAGAAATTGATGTCTACACAGTTTATCTATATATTTAAGTTTCATCCTTCCTGGGTTTGTATAGTTTCTCTTGTTTAATTTATATCCATTTTATTTCCTCGCTGATTTTCATATATTGCTTTGGTTATAGATGCATTTTGATGAAGGTTTGTCAGCACGACATAGAGGTGGAGATTCTACTAAGCTTGTCACAAAGGGCATTAGAGGAAAAAGTGCCTCTGAGAAGCTTACTGAAGAGGGACTTGTGAAGTTTTCTGCTCGGGTTTCAATTCAGGTAATGACATCTATTGATTATTGAGAAAAGCTTATTACTTTTAAGGTGATAGCAGTCCTGGAAGATGGTCTTTAAATATTAGGTTAAGACATCAGAGGTTGACAGGTACGTTGGTTAGTATATCTGGAAACTTAAAGAAGGAAAGGAAAGTAGAGAAAAGATCGTCTGTTGATTTACAATTTCTCATATTGTTTCAGGAGATTTGTACTTATCAAAAAAAAATTATTTCAGAAGATTCCTTTTCACACAAGCCCTTGTTGAAATTAGATTCACCAAAGTTATATGCTTCCTAACTACATGCATAGAGTATTCTTTTGTGCAAGTTGGCATATTTGTATGTGCGTGTGAACATTTGACCTACTTATGCTTTCTGTCTCATCCTTAAATGTAATGCTCAGAAGGTAGCAATTGTACATCTAAATCATTTGTTGCTATCTCTCTCTCTCTCTCTGTTTTCTACTCATAATTGATTGGAAGTAATGGATTATTTTGAAGTGTACACCCAGTCGTTGAGGTAGGAACCTTGCCTTGTGCTTGCTTTTACTTTTGGAATTAGATCCTTGGTATAAGAACCGCTGGGAAATAAATATGCCGACATCTCTGTTACACACACGGTCAAAGCAAGGGTCATTTTTGCTGTAAGCTTGGACCATGTACTGAACATATCTACTCAATCTTAATAATGTCAGTTAGCAAGCTTTCACTTCTTACTAAGAGACAATCTTCTATCAAATATTTTCTGGGATGGAACCTTTATTAATTGCCTGGTGTCTCTTTAGTCAGATTGTACATTGGTTATAATATTCTAAATAAACCAGATGAGTAGATAATATATTTTTTATTTGTTGAAAACTGAAAATCAAAGAATCTAAGTATGTATTTTATCTGTATAAAAATATCTTCTCTCTAACAATTTCGTAGGTCAATTTTTTCACTTATTCCCTTTGGATTATTTATATATTATAGGTGGAAGTTGTGAGATCCTTTAATGATTCAGATGGGCCACAGTGGAAATATTCGCTTTTTGGGAATCCAAATGATCTTGAAACATTCAGGTATATGCCTTCTTAGAGGAAGTTGGTTTCAATCAGAAAGTATAAAAAGCAGATGTTGGCTTTAATCAGTGTAGTTCCTTTACTTTTTGGTAATTAAATAGTGTTATTATTCTATGATGCATGATGACACACTTGTACATATGCATATATATATATATATATATATAGAGAGAGAGAGAGAGAGAGAGAGAGAGAGGTGTACACACACACTTGTACATATGCATATATCTAGAAATCATGGGTGTGGCTCCAGGGCCGCCGCAGCTGCACCCGACATGCACGGATGCGGCGTGTGGTGGTTGACGCTGCTGACCGCGCTTCCGTGCCACATTGCTTTTTTTTTTTTTTTTTAATGGATTCGCGCTGAACCGGACCGATTCGCGCCGATTCGGGTCAAATTGGATCGTATCGGCCGACGGCCGAAATTTTCCGAAACATGCCGAAACCGGCTTTGAATCAGGCCGAAATTCTAGTAAAAATAAAAAAAAAAATTTATGCAAAACTCACCATTTTGAACTTTGAAGCTCTCTGCCTATTGCCTCTTGTTATCTCACTCTCCGTCTCCCCTCTCTCACTCCCTAACCTACAGCCACTCACTCAGAAGTAGAATCTCTCCTTTGCCTCACTGCCCAAGCTCACTCTTCATCTCTCGGTCTCAATCTCTCCATTATGGAATGTTTTAGTTTCTAACTTGTGTGTTGTATTCTAATTTATTAACATCATGTTTTAGTTATTATCTACTATTGCTCTTAAATTGGTATATGTTTATATAATGTGAAAAAGTATGCTTAGCAATATATAGAAAATAAAAATAAAAATATTTTTAATAATTTTTTAATCGCCGCACCCGCCGCACCCATATCCGCACCCGCACCTGAATCCAAATCCGCACCCGTGCTTCATAGGCATATATGTAGATAAGGGGGGAGAGAGAGAGAGGATCAAATTACTATTGACGTCACTTGGTTAATGTTATGCCACTTAATATTTTTATAAGGATCAACATATTACCAAATCCTCTATTAGATCACATGTCCTTCCCATTCTTATCACGTATATGAAATTCCACATCAATTGGATGCTATTTAGCATTTAATTATAAACTCAAGATACTTAATTTTAAAAATTATAAAACTACCATTTTTAACATTTTATAGATGAGGTTCTTTGTTGCTTCTAGCACACGGCCTGTGTGCTTTGATTCCTTTGTATTTTTTTACATCTTTTTTCAATGAAGCTTATGACTTGTCAAAAAAAAAATTTATAGATGAGGTATCTTTTAAATTTTGATTTTCTTGACATTTGACGTTACAACAGGTATGTGGGGAACATGTAATTCATCAGTGGATTTGATAAAGTGTTGCTCAAATCAAAAGTTATTGGGTGGTGTAATATCTATCAAGTGTTATGCATACATACATAACAGGCATAGGATTGCTCCTATTGTTGATAAGGAGACTGATGCTTTAGGCTATGAAACTTATATATCTTTATATTTACTTAATCTAAGCAAACTTGGTATCCTCAAGGCCGAAGGGTCACAAATTTTTAATAAATTGATTCCAAACTATGAAATCTTACCTGGCATTTATTTATTTCTGTAAAAATGATTTCACATTTGTACATTTTTCTTTCATGGCATATAGTGCTTCAGAAATGTATGGACATACTTGGAGAGACTTATTTGCTGTTTCTCTGCAGGAGAAGATGTAAAATTGCTGAGACTCTTGTGGAGAAGAATTTTGATTTAGCTTTCCAAGTGATCTATGAATTCAGTCTTCCTGGTAGCCATTACATAATGACTTCCGATTCAATCTAGTATTTCTTTGTGGTAATTTAGCATTTGGAATTAGTGCATTTGTGCTTATCTACATCATGTCTTCTTCTCATACCATGCAGCTGTTGATATATATGCTGGTGTTGCTGCATCACTTGCTGAGAGGAAAAAAGGCAGTCAACTGACAGAATTTTTTAGAAATATAAAAGGCACAATTGATGATGATGATTGGGACCAGGTAATACGATTACATTCTTTTAATATTCTGTGTATGGCTAGTAAAGGCAAAAGAAAAGGCCGTTTGATATTCTCAATTGTTTGCTAGTTGAAATGCCCACACTTAAGCTAATCATTAGAAGACAGCAGAAAATTAAGTATGATGTTTAATTAAGATTCTTAGTACTAATTATCATGCTGATATGCCAACATGGTATCCAAGTTGTTACTTAGTTTTGAACTCTGTGTACTTGCCACAAAAATTTTGAATAAGATGTTTCGTACATGTCAATCACTTTGCTCTTTCTGCAAGATTGGGAAGTTTTATTATTTCTTTTTGTGTACAGTATGCCTGTTTTGTCTATTAAAATAAGAAGACTTGTATCTGAAATTGTGTAGGTCTTGGGAGCTGCGATAAATGTTTATGCTAATAAACACAAAGAACGCCCTGACCGTCTCATAGACATGTTAACCAGCAGCCACAGGTAATGGTTTCTACTAATTTATATGCATTTGATAATTTTGCATAAAAAAGATCTTGCACCGTCTGTGATCCTTTTTAGAATGAACTTAAAGGTGTGTTTGAGCTTTCAGCGCAGTCTGTCATTAATGCACTTATACTCATTGCCTGTTTGACCTTTTCAAAATGGGTAACTCTAAATGCAACAAATGCAAACAGATTGTGGGCAGTTTGTTTTCAGGTTGGGTCCATGAACTCATTTAACGCTTTTGCAAAATTTACAACTTGGTATCCAGAAGAGTTTAGGTTGGCTGACTTGTCAAAAACAAATGAAGGTTGACTTTCTAGTGAGGATACAGTAATACTGCTTTGTTTAAAAGAAATTAAAAGTTGAATTTTTCTATGTATTTATCTATGCTTATTACTTTTTTAAAGTGTCACTTGTGATAAACATATGAGAATGGTTGCATCAAATAGGTGCCTTAATATAACACCATAAGATTGACAATAACATGACTTATATCTTAATATATGACCATTTGTCTGTCTGTATTCCTTTATTATCTTTTTATCACTATGTGAGACCTCCGTGCTTTGTATCTTGACTTATGTGAGCAGGAAGGTTTTGGCTTGTGTGGTTTGTGGTCGTTTAAAAAGTGCTTTCCAAATTGCCTCTCGAAGTGGAAGTGTAGCTGATGTTCAATATGTAGCCCATCAGGTTAGCCTTCCCCCTCAACTTCTACTATGGGAATTCTAACATTATTGTTACTGTTTAGTTAAATTGTGGTGCTTCTCATTTTGAGATTGAGTTTTGGTCATTCAAATTCAACACCAAATGCAATTAATAGGAACATGTGTACAAAGGCCCTTTTGAAACTAGTGGTTATTTATGTCAATGGCATAGTCCAAAATTTCAAGATTGTGTTGAAATGAGCCGTTTGTCTTGTTCAATTTAACACCTTACCTCAAAACCTCTCCTCATTGCGGGCTTCTATCTCTCTTTATCTCCTTCTGTCATTGATTTTCCTTGGAAAATGGTGTGGCAATCAAAGGTTCCTCCTAGAGTAGCGTTCTTTTTTTGGACTGCTGCCTTAGGTAAGATCTCAACTACGGATAATCTTTGGAAGAGGCATATTGCAGTGGTAGAGTGGTGCTTTATGTGTAAAAGGTGTGGGGAATCGGTGGATCATTTTCTTCTTCATTGTCCTATAGCATATGAGTTGTGGTCTATGGTTTTTTGTTTGTTTGGTATACATTGGGTTATGCCGTATAAAGTTAGTGAGGTGTTAGCTTCTTGGCAGGGGAAGTTTGGTAGACATCGAAATATAGGTTTATGGAGGTTTGTGCTGCATTGTTTGTTTTGGTGCTTATGGCAGGAGCAGAATGCTTAGATGCTTTGAGGATTGTGAACGGTCTATTCTTGACATTAAGTTTTTCTTTTTCCGTACTCTCCTTGAGTGGAATTTAATTTTGCCTTCCTATTCTTGTTTTTCTCTCCCCATCTTAAAGATTGTTGTAATTTGGGTTTTTGATTTGTGCCACTGTAGTACACTTCCAGTGTACTTGGTTTTTTTAAATAAATTTTTTTACTTTACTTATCAAAATTTTTTTTTTTTAACACCTTAATTTTGTTTTATTCTCTGATTTTAGTCACACTGGATTGTAAGGAATTTTTCTTATCCTGGTACCTACTTTTTTTCAGGCATTACATGCGAATGCACTCCCCGTGCTTGATATGTGTAAACAATGGTTGGCTCAGTACATGTAATTTGTTGCTAGAGAAAATTACAGCTAAAAGAATTTGGTTTTGGGCAAAGTGGAATTTCTGTTAACTTTCAAATCAATGAGGTTTCAACAGCCATTGCTTAGGGAAAGTGGATTGCAACGAGGTTACTTGAAGACGCCATCTTCTTGAAATTGACAACCCTTGAGACATTGAAAAAAAGGTGGTTTACCTTATTGGTTTTTGTGCTTGTCACCTTTTTGGTTCTGTTGCCCTTTTATCTGCTACGTGGCATTGGTGAGGCTGCTTTTAAATTGTCATAGATTTGAACCATTGGGTTGGCCCCATTTTATGGGTAACATGCTGTAATGTGGTCAAAGGTTGAAGGATATACAGAGAAAATGTAGTCACAAGGCTGAATAGGACCGCAATGAGTCAGGAATCATCCCAAGATGCTCATATAAGGTCTGAGGTTGAGACCATTTGGATGTAAAATATAACGGCACGGCAACAGCTATAGTGGATTTCCGTTGCTCTGTATAGATTGTGAGAAAGGAAAAAGTAAAATAGGGATAATATGTATGCATGTATGTATGAATGTATGTGTATCTATTCCCTCTAAGGGGTTAAATTTTGCCGTGAAAAAGTAAAATAGGGATAATATGTATGCATGTATGTATGAATGTATGTGTATCTATTCCCTCTAAGGGGTTAAATTTTGCCGTGTAAAATAATAAGCTTGTGCATCTCTTTTGTTCCTGTATTGAGTTCTATATATTCCGTCATGATTCCCCAGGGAAGAATCTGTTACTTTTCACTAATGCCGTTTAGGTAGATCTTCTCAGAGTCCTCACCATTCAAATGATACTCATCAGTAATAATTTTATTCTTGTACAAGGCAGTTCATGATTCCAGCCTGCATGGATTCACTTTTGTTGCTGTTAATTGCGCACTGAACCATATCCGATCTCATTTTTTTGGTTGCTGCGGAACAAAATCCATTCTCATCTCAACTTGCTTTCTTATAACGAAAAAAAGATTCTTTAATTATGCTTTAGTTTGTTGTAAAAGCTACCCTCTTTTTTTTCACAAAAAGGGAACTTTTGGCTAATTAGTTCTTATTCGTTCAAATGAAAGTCTTATATCTTTTCGTGAGTGAGTAATTGTGTGTTTAACTTATCAATAACATTTATTTATTTTTCCCAAAAATGGAACTGATGGTAAGCATTAATTTACTAATTTCAAGAAAGGTTAGAACTTAGAACTTGTGATTTACAAACTAACAATATATACAAAGTATCCACATTTCCCTGATGTTCTGTAAACATGGACCAGCCTTTATCATGACATGTTTATCATGTGATTACTGAGCATCCCCAGTGAGGTTGCTAAATTGACAAAAAAGTCAATTTTGCAACCAATTCTCCAAATTAAATTGTGGCTACAGCAAAATTAAATTTGAGCTACAGTGGGCTGCTATAGAGCTGCTATTTATAGCAGCCCACTTTATAGCAGCCTAGCTCAAAACTCAAAACAAAAAATAATATTTTAATATAGTGTTAAAAAAAAGTATTTTAATGTATTGATTGTTATGGTTATTGGTTATTGTGTTAGATATATTATTTTATTGTATTGTTTATATTATTTTAATGTGTTGAATGTTAATATAAAACTTTTGTTGTAGGGTGTATTATAAAGTGAGTTGTTAAAATAGATAAAATAGTGTTTTGAGTTGCTAAAAGCTAAGGGTCTGTTTGGATTAGCCATGTTTTGAGTCATATGACTCAGTTCTCATAACTCAAACTGAGAATTGCGTGGGACCCACTGAGAACTGAGTGTTTGGCTTGATTTCCTCTCCCTGTTTTCATCACTCAAACTCAGTTTGGGTTGAGTGAAAGTGATGAAAACTGAAAACAATGATTTGCTGTTTTCTGTTTCTCAAACTCAAACTCAGTGGCAATTTCCATAAAATGGAAGACCTCGTGGAGCCCACAGCTGGTGTATTGTCATGTCAGCTTGATATTACCGTTGCAAATTCGCCCATTTCTCTTTCTCAGCACCACCACAACAAACCCAGCGCCACCACAACACCACCACACCAACCCAGCGCCACCATAGCACCACCACAACAAACCCAGCGTCGATCCACACCACCGAAACACCAACCCAGCACCGATCCACACCGCTGTAACCCAACCCCAACCGATTCAAGCCACGCCGTGACCCATAACTCAATCTCCACCATAACCCAACCCCAAAAACCCAATCTCAAACCCGATCTCCACCGTGAAACCCAGCCAACACCCAAATACAGATTGAAGAGGGGAGAGACAGAGAAAGCTGAGAAAGAAACAGAGAAAAGTGGAAAAATTTGATAGACAAAAAAATTTGATAGAAAAGAGGGAGAGTCAGAGAAATGAAAGGTGAGAGGAAGAGTGGAAGATTTTTTTGTTAATAAGCCGTGGGTAGCAACAATGTTGCACTGGATAGTGTCAGTGGTGGGGTCCACGAGTTTGGGGAAAAGTGGTAGAGATATATAACTGAGAACTCAATCCAAACATGTGTTTTGCAATTTTTGAGTGAAACTGAGTTTGAGAATTGAGTTATGAGTTTTGGGTTTGAGTTATGAGAATTGAAAACTAAGAACTAAGAATTGAGTCAGCTCTAAACCAAACGGGGCCTAAATTTTTTAGATGGTTTACTGTGAATGCTCTCACACTAGGAGCCACCTGCTAGCTTCTTCTGCATGATTATCATTGCCTTTTGGCTTATTAGCCATCATTGAGTTGCCAAATGCCAACTGAAGGATTTTAAACTGATTCCAATGTTAGCTCAAAAGAAAAAACAACTAAAAGCGCAAACAAGGCTATTGATAAGTTTAAAGCAAAGTACATGCACATGCATTATTCCTTGATTATACCACATATTGGTGAGATGCTGGAGCTTACTTGAGGACAAATAATATTGACTCCGCATTCTTATATATGTGCTTTGATATCATATAGTAAGCTCAGCATAATGTCACTATAACAACAAAGTATGCTATATTTAAATATACACTTTGGTTTCGAAAAATTCTTAGATACTTTCGGAGTACGGTTAAATGGTACTCTTGCTTCTTACTCTCACATTCATGAATGTGAGAGGAGGGAGTCGGAGCACAATTTCACTGTGATCTAGGAGTGCCTAAAAATTACTCCTTGATTTCCACTTATAATTTGTCAATAACAATAATGCATGAATGTGAGAGAAATAAGCAGGAGTACTATTTCACTGTGCTCTAGAAGTACTTAAAAATTACTCATTGATTTCCACTTATAATTTATCAATAACAATAAAGACTATGCACTAGCATTGGAGGGTGTAAAAACCCTCCAGTTGCTATTTTACCACCTAAACTCTTAAAATCATGCTACATCCGAGTATGTAAACCCAAATTTTTTTTTCCATCCTTACTACAGTAAAGGTTGCATATATGCAAAGAGCACTAGCATCCAGGGATGCAAAAAGGTACCTATTTTACATCCTCAAAACTTATTTTATCTATTTTACCATCTCATTTTACAACTCATCCAACATCTCAATTTCTATTTTTACATACAACTCATTAAAATAATATAAACTTTACCAACAAATTATATAAAAAATTTAGTTTCTCTTCCATCTCTCTCTCTCTCTAGCAAACCCACACACCACTTAAAATAATAAAATTTAAGTTTACCACCCAGCTACAGTAAGTTGCAAATATGCCAACTTACTGTAGCAATGTGGCATATTTTTTTTACAACTACATTCCCAGATAGAGTGAATTTTGAGTGAATTTGGTTGTAAAACAGCATTTTGGTCCAATGCTAATGCTTACGGTTCATGGGGTTGTAAACCAAAATAGAATATTTTAATCTCACTCACTCTCTCTCTCTCTCTCACTTTTAGACTTCATGGAGTATTTTTTATTATTTTATTAGGTAGTTTATATTATTTTATTGGGTTGTATGTAAAAATAAAAATTAGAATGTAGGGTGAGTTATAAAATGAGTTGATAAAATAGATAAATTGATGTTTAAAGATATAAATTAGGGTTTTTTTTTTTTTTTTGTGCATCCCCGAATGCTAGTGCTAGTGCGAAAAACATCAGCTAGCCAATGACATGCTTCTAAAACAGAATCCCATGAGAAATAGTAACGATAAACTGAGAGATGTTAAGAATTACTATAGTTTATGAGCCACAATAATAGTAACAGTGGTTCTAAAAGCAAAAAGTTCCACGCACCGCATCATACTACAGTAATTAATATTTACTGTTAGCCAAAGGACAAAACTTAAACTTTGTATTCGCAAAGGTTACAAATAGTTCAGTTGACTGTTTGGAAACATTGTGTTTTCTTAAAATGGCCAAATTAGCCATCTAAAAGATAATCTATACCATACCTATTATCTAGAGAGACTCGCTCAAAGAACAATGGTCGACCTCCTCCACTTAAAAAAAGGAGAGTATGCATCTTTCTTCACACCCCACATTAATTATAAGAAGCCTAAGAAACATTGTGTTTCTTAGGCTTGTTAATTAATATTTACTGTTAGCCAAAGGACAAAACTTAAACTCTGTATTCGCAAAGGTTACAAATAGTCCAGTTGACTGTTTGGAAACATTGTGTTTTCTTAAAATGGCCAAATTAGCAATCTAAAAGATAATCTATACCATACCTATTACCTAGAGAGACTCACTCAAAGATCAATGGTCGACCTCCTCCACTAAAAAAAAGGAGAGTATGCATCTTTCTTCACACCCCACATTAATTATAAGAAGCCTAAGAAAGAAATTGATACACATTATATTAGTTTATTATCTCAAGTTCTTAACACTCTTGTCATTTCTCTTGAGCTTATTCAGTGATTTTCTTTATTGACCTGATTGTCATAGTGCCTCTAACAAACCACACTCGTTGCCCTTAGGCCTAATGAATAGGTAATTCTCATTTTATCGACTTCTTACCTGTGATCCTTGGGATTTTCGACCTTTGTGCTTATCAGAATCCACGTAGCAATTCTCTTCTTTATTTCCCACCTACACCTACAACATCCATTCATTATTTCTAGTATTCGCTTCTTTTTTTTTTTTTTTTTTTTAACATGTTTTCTGTTAGAAATACTGAATAATTATATTGTATTTCTCAGTGAAAGAATATACATGAGTGCTTTTATATAGGAGGCATATGAGTGCAGTACAAGTAAGAGTGTAGTACAAGAATGTGTGCTATACAAGTAATCTAGTTGGGGCTAAAGCCCACAACACTATACACGTTAATAGCCCCCCTCAAACTCAAGGTGGATGTGAGACCAACTTAAGGTTGTCAACCAAAGTACGAAGGCGTCCCTTAGGATGTGACTTGGTGAAGATATCTGCAAGTTGATCTTTAGAGGAGACTGAGATCAGCTTGAGAGCACCATTGATAAGATGATAATAGATAAAATGACAATCGATCTCAATGTGTTTAGTCCGTTCATGGAAGACATCATTGTGAGCAATATGACTGACACTCTGGTTGTCACAATAAAGAGAAGTAGCAGAGGATGTAGACACACCTAAGTTTTTGAGAAGCCATCGTAGTCAAAGGAGCTCAGATGTGGTATCAGCAAGGGCATGATATTCTGCTTCAGTACTGGAGCGGGCCACATCAGTTTGTTTCTTGCTTCGCCAAGAAATCAAAGAAGAACCAAGAAGAAAACAATAACCAGTGGTGGACCTGCGATCGGTGGAATCTCCTACCCAATCAGCATTAGAAAATGCACGGAGAATAAGAGGAGACTGAGCAGAGTAGAAAAGACCATGAAAGAGAGTGCCCTTTAGGTATCGAAAAATGCACAGAACAGCAGCATAGTGAGTCGATCATGGAGCAGACAGATACTGGCTCACCTGGTGAACAACATAGGAAATGTCTGGACGAGTGACAGTGAGATAAACTAGGCTGCCAAGCATCTGTAAAGAGAGGGATTAGACAATGGTTTCCCCCCTGAAGGAGTCAGATGCGCATTAAGCTCAATTAGAGTGTCAACAGTCTTGCTATCAGTGAGTCCAGTTCGAGACAAGAGTTTAGAGGCATATTTGGCTTGAGTAATATAAAGTCCATCTGTAGAATGAGTGATTTCAAGACCCAAGAAGTAGCTGAGATGTCCAAGATCTTTCATCTCAAATTGCCGACTGAGAAAATCCTTGAGTTCTTGAATGCCACTAATGTCATCACCAGTTACGATCTTATCATCCACATACAGGAGAAGTAAAATAGTGCATTTGTCAGTGCGATGAAGAAATAAGGCAGAATCATAATGATTAGCCATGTAACCCAAGCGAGAGATGGTAGAGCTGAATTTGGCAAACCAAGCTCGTGGAGCTTGTTTAAGGCCATAAAGTGCATGTCGAATGTGACAAACCTTGTTTGAGTCAATAGAGAGACCAGGTTGAGGTTGCATATACACTTCTTCACTTAAATCCCCATTAAGGAATGCATTTTTGACATCCATCTGAAAAAGGTCTCATTTACTGGCAGCAGCAATAGCTAAGAGGGCATGAACAGATGAGATACGAGCAACTGGAGCAAAGGTCTCTTCATAATCAATCCCATACTCCTGTGTAAAACCTTTTGCAACAAGACGAGTTTTGTAGCGCTCAATGGACCCATCAGAGCGAGTCTTAACCTTGTAGATCAACTTACAACCAACCACAGATTTTCCAGGGGGGAGTGTCACCAAATCCTAAGTATGGTTTTTGGATAATGCATCAAGTTCCTCTTTCATTGCAATCTGCCATAAAGGGTCAGTGGAAGCCTCACGATAGGTGTGAGGCTCGTGTAGTGTAGCAAGGGCAGTGTAACAATGATAGTCAAGTAAATGTGCAGGAATAGATCTTACTCGGGTTGAGTGACGAGGTGGAATGTCTTGTGCAAGATCTTCAGGCGAAGCAGGAACAGGGGACCCAAGCTCAGGGTTGGGGTTGGGTAGCTCGTCTTCAACCTGTTTATCTTCCACCTGTTCATTAAAGGGTGAACTAGGAAATGGATCAGTGATATTTGGTGGTTGGATAGAGAAGTCTACAGGAGAATCAGGAGCAACTATAGGAGGATCAGGAGCAGCTACAGAAGGAATATGTGCCTTATCTGGAAAAAGATCTAAAACAGAAGAGGAAGATAGGGAGGCACGGAAGTGAGAGAGCTCGACAAAAAGGCGATGTTCCCAAAAGACAACATTGCGGGAGATACGAAGACGATGAGAGACAGGATCATAACACCAATACCCCTTTTGAGTTTCGCCATAACCAAGAAAACAACAAAGCCTTGACCGAGGCTTAAGTTTGTTATGCTCATGTGGCTGAAGAAGAACAAAATAAGCAGAACCAAAGGAGCGAAGGTGGTGATAGTTTGGAGGTGACCCAAAAAGGCGCTCGTATGGAGTTTGATTTTGGATAACAGGACTCGGAATGCGATTAATAGTATGAACAGCATGAAGAGCAGCTTCACCCCAAAAAGGTGCAGGAACTTTGGTAGAGAGAAGGAGAGCACGAACAGTGTCAAGAATATGACGAAGTTTTCGTTCGGCTCTACCATTTTGCTGAGAGGTACCTGGACAAGTTAGTTGATGAACAGTGCCATAGGAATGTAAAACAGCTTGGAAAGCATATTGAGTGTATTCAAGAGCATTATCAGATCGAAAAATTTTGATGCGTCTGGAAAACTGAGTTTCAACCATTTTTGCAAAATTAGAATATACTTCCAATAATTCAGAACGATGTTTCATATTAAAAATCCAGCTATAGCAAGAGTAATCATCAACAAAGACAACAAAATATCGAGACCCACCAATACTAGAGATAGAGGAAGGCCCTCAAACATCAGAATGAATAAGGTCAAAGATATCAGTGGATATTGATTCACTAGTATTGAAAGGCAAAGTTAGTTGTTTTCCTAACTGACATGAAACACAATTAAAATTTTCTATAGACATTGAACTTAACAAACCTCTAGAAGCCAATTGTTGTACCCGAGAGGAAGATGCGTGACCAAGTCGAGCATGCCAAAGTGCAAGGGAAGGAATTGAAGTAACTGTAGCAGCTGCAGCAATAGAAACAGGAGCAACAAGTGGAAGATGAAGGTTGTCCATGGGAAACATATGCCAAACTCTGGGACTGGTCCCAAGCTCCTGTCCCGTCCTCGGATCCTGCACAATACACCCAGAATAATCAAATATAATGCGATAACCCAACTCAGCTAATTGTCCCACAGAAAACAAATTGCAAGAAAGGTCAGGAACATTAAAGACCCCAGGAACTGAGAGGTTGGAGGTCGAAACAGAACCTATATTATGGCCAGACATTGTGGAACCATTTGCTGTACGAATATTAAGAGAGTGTGGTGCAGGTTTGAGTTTAGAAAATAAGGACGAGTGAGGTGTCATGTGATTGCAACAAGCGGAATCCATAAGCCAAGAGGAAGGAGACATACCAGATAAAGCTGAGAGAGAAGAGGAATAAGATGTATTACCAACCATACGAATGACATTGGCGATGATGTTTTTAAGGTCATCTGTGGACATGGTGAAAGTGCGTCCTGAAGATTTAGACTGTGCAGAGACGAGAGCCATTGGCTGGACACTCTCAGTATTAGCAACAGTAGCAACAGAAATTGAAACAGCTGATTTGTTGCGATGATAGCAAGTCTCAATATTGTGGCCAAAACGTTTGCAAAAATTGCAAAAACGTTTGTTGGATTGTCGGCGACGATTATTGCAACAAGAAGAAGACCTATCCTTATTCTTCATTTAGAAGCAAAATATTCAAAAACGGACTGCAAAAATGAAATCTATGCGAAAAACTGGGTAAGGAGCACTTGGACTGCAAAAGTCAACCCTGAAGAAAAGTCAACGGTCAAAGTCAACCTTTCGTCAAAGTCAAAGGCCGGTCAACGCAGGTCAACGGCTTGGTCAACGATGACAGGGCAAGTGACGTCAGCAGATGAGTGGACGATGATGTCAGCAAATGACGTCACCTAGGGCTGACGTCAGCAGGTGCAGAACTGGCACATGTAAGCGTGTGTAGGCGCGTGAAGAGGACTGACGGTGCGTGGCAGCGCGTGGAGCGTGTGATCTTGTCCGCAGAATCTTTGGGTGGCGCGTGAAGGCATGTGCGATCTCCGATGACGATGAGGTTTCCACGATTTAGTAGATCGGGGCGAGACGATCACTGTGGTACCTGAAAAATACTTATCAGAGTAAGATGCACGATGAAGACGATAAGTGCAGTGGTCTGTGTGGTGCAGGACTCCTCAACAACGGTGGCTGCAGGTCCGGAACCCAAGGACGACGACTGAAAGGCATCGGAGGTTCTACGGCGAAAGGCTGCGGCAGCTGTTGTGACGGCAGAAGCGATGTTGAGAATAGAGTGACACCAATAAAGACAAGATTGTTAAGAAAAGGTTAGAGCAGTGGCTCTGATACCATGTTAGAAATACTGAATAATTGTATTGTATTTTTCAGTGAAATAATATACATGAGTGCCTTTATATAGGAGACATATGAGTGCAGTACAAGTAAAAGTGTAGTACAAGAATGTGTGCTATACAAGTAATCTAGTTGGGCCTAAAGCCCACAACACTATATACGTTAACATTTTCCAATCTGCTTTTTCCTCCTAACAAGAAATCGAATTCAATGTCAACATCCTTTCTTCATGTAGCACTTGCATTAGAGGGTTTATACTTTATAATAGAAAAATGTGTAAAATTTACACAATTTTATCTAAAAATGACCCACATCAATCAATGTATAATTATGTAAAATTACAAATTTGTTACAGTAATCATGTAAATTTATAGTTTTATACTGACATTATTCACTTTGCATTTAGTTTTTTTTATTCTTTCTTTATATATCCCGATGATGAAGCTAGGAAGAGAGTGGATGATGGTTCTTATGTATAAAGAAAGAGAAATAATTTTTAAAAAAATTAAGAAAATTTAACATTTTAACGAATGTAGTGTAAAAAAAAATAGATAATCTGATGTATGGTGTTTTAAAAAGTGAGAATGTAAAATAGAAAAAATAGGTTCTTATGCTAAAATAGACATGAATTTTTGCATAAATTGATGCAAATGTGCTGGGCAGGCCATTGGTCTTCCACTATCCTCAGGAAGAAACAGGATCCTCTTTGTCCTCCTATGGTCATATTATTGCAAAGTAATCCAAAAAGGTCACATATATGGATCCGGTTTCTATTTATATGATTGAAAATTAGTTATCAGACTTTATTTTGTTAGAAATGATGAATTGAAGTGCAGAGCCTACAACCAATAGGTCTGTAACATTCGTTGCATTACAAGACTAAAATGCATACTGATCATTCCATCTTTGATGTTATATGTGTAGCAGTCAGATGCCTTCTCATGTACCAATAACTTGCAGTATGCTTACATAATTTCTTCTTTGACGTGAATAAGATAACAAAAATGAAGGAAAATACAGTTTCAAATTGACACAGCGAGAAATGAATCCTATTTATAATTTTATATACGGCAATGGATGGAAGGATGAAATTGATTGAAATGTTAAAATCTAAAGACTAAAATGACAATTCATCCAAACTTGAAACTTAAGAGGTGATATTTGTAATATTCCACACACAATGCATTTAATTTGATTTTAGCTTGAGGACACAACTCTCATTTAAAAAATTAACATGACTATATATTTTGAAAAACTAACCGTTAGATTTGCATATTTTTTATATTTTTAAAATTGAAGTTTCAATAAAATAGGTATTAATATTTATATTTGGAAAAAAAATGTTACAATTCTAAACTTATATAATAATTTAAACTTAATATAACATGTTACATGTGTTCCATGGAACGAGATTATACTTTTTCTTTAATATTCTTCAATATGTTCAAATTAGTCAACTGGTGTTTATTTATTTATTTTTTTAAGTCCTTTTAATAACATCTTTTCCATTTATATAAAAAAATTGATACATTGATAAGTTTCTTTTTTGCTTTTGGTTGGAGTTTCTTCCTCTTGATATATATTGATAAATTTGTGATATTTGATTTATCAGCTACTGAATAAAATTATGCTGAACTGTTTTATATATATATATATATATATCGTTGTTGAATTCAAAATACATTATATGTTTTATTACATAAATCTTATAAAAATATAAAATACTTTTAAATAACACATGAACTATTTAACTTACAAATTTTATATTATATTCTTATAAAATAATTATATTACATTTTCTCATGCATTGCATAGGTTTGTGACTAGTTAGTTATAATTTTGAGGAGGAAGTATGTCCACTTTATTTATCATCCTTGGCAGGGACAGGCCAGGTGGAGGCCCGGGCCCCCTGGTCCAATTTTTTATTTTTTTTAGTTTTTCTATATTTCATTTTTGTAATTGTGCCCCCCTTCTCTCAAATCAGTGTAGCTAGCCTAATCCAAATAGCAACTATCCAATTCAAAAACTTAACAAAAACAATAAAAATATTCACACTGGTGATTGTATTTTAGCAAAAAAAAAACTATTTTACCACCAAAGAACAAAAAAATCATGTGTTATTGGTGAAGCTAAAACTAAATTTTTTGCAACTACAGTAAACTTGTATAAATACCAGTTGACTGTAGCAAGTTGTTAAAAACAAAATACATTATTTTATTAAGATTATATATCTTCCTTCAATTAAAAAACTCAAATTATCTCTCTTCCTTATTATTTTAATGAGTTGTTTATATTATTTTAAATGAAGTGATAAAAAAAAAAAATTGATATTTGGTGTATTGTAAAATAAGGTAGTAAAATAGATAAAGTAACTTTTTGAGACACTAAGAGTTAAAATTTTTAGCACAACCATTGTGAATGCTCTAACTTCAAAAAAAAAAAAAAAAAAAAAAACTAACTTAGTAGTAAAAAAAAAACATTATTATTTTTTTGTTGTTGGTAGATAATTGCATCTTAATGTATTTAGAAATAAAGATTTTGTGTATTTATAATTTTTTTAATACTATATAGATGTCTATTTAGAGTGGTTTTTTTTTCCTTTATACTCCGGCTCTGGCTAGCTTAAAATCTTGAGTCTGTCCCTGATCCTTGGAGATAGACCCGTAAGCCAAGCATATATAGTTTGAAAATTCTTGACATCAATTCGAGCATAAAATCTTCTAAAAAGAAGTCGAGTCACAAATGAAAAGACTAGAACAACTTATCTGATTCTTTCGCATATAATAATATGTCATAGTCACGCAATGAGCTCATGAAAAGTTAAAAAACAGTCGCAAATGAGAGAGTTTAAGACAGAATAAAAAATGTTATTTTCAAATTTCAGCTAGTATCAGTTTATATATTTACACCCCATCAGCCAAAGTAGGAGGCAAAGAATGAGAATCGTCTTTGAGCATTTCCCTTTAAACAAATGCCTAGTAGCACTATTAAAATTTACACCTGATAAGTTTGCTGAATTGTATGGTTCTCTCTCTCTCTCTCTCAAAAATGCAATTTAATTACATTTTAGAGGCTTGCTGAATTGTCATTGTTGAGTCTAGGACTTAGGCTGGCAAACCGTGATCAATAAAGTTTTTATGCATTAGTCTAAGAAGTATATATATTTTTGAGTGGATTCGGAGTTATGTTGGATAATAAATAACAATAGTAAGTTCTACAAGGGAGTAGCAAACTAGAATAGTGTTATTCAATTTGTCATAGTTCGATTCGGTTAATGGATTTGTTTTCCTTAGGGTTGCTAGGTTTTACCCTCCCCTAACTGTTCATAATTTCACACATCATTATTCTAATATATATATAAAATTTAAATTTCATTCTATATTTAAGCCTTCCATTAAAATCTTCGCCCAACATATTTTCTTTAAATGGTAGAATATAAAATTCCATATACAAACACAATATATATATATATATATATATATTTTGTTGAGAAAGTCGAACACAATATACTAGAATGTATAGTTTTATATACAACTACAACCCTAATAAATTCCTATCGTAAAAAAATTGTATTATGTTAAACTTTCCTGCATTACATGCACGTCTTATTACTAACTAGTATAACTCTTTTTTTTTTTTTTTTTTTATACAAGATAGAATTTCTACTCTATCCTAATCTAAGTGTATATGTGTATGAAGCTCCATCATGGAGACTTGAACCCCGGCCTTTGCCTTCCACACCTCACAAACACTTATACTTGTAGAGTGACTATCGCACCAAGGGTGCGTGGTGGTTAGTATAACTCTTACTTGTGCGTGTGTGTGTGCTAGAATCAAGTTATAACTCTTACTTATTATTAATTACACAACCTTATAAATTTTGATTGAATAATTTTTGAAAATTTCATCATAAGGTTACATGTTCTCTAACATAAGCTAGATTTCATATCAGTAAGATCTTATTTATTATTTGACCCATAAACTTATTTTTTATACATAATTTTAAAATTTTGAAATTTTAACATTTTGTAGATGAAATATCTATTAATCTTTGATTGTCTTAAATTTTGGAAGTAAGGAGGATATACATAAAATGTTCAATAATGGATTTTTCAAAATACAAATTTAATAAAAAAATTATTAAGTAGTGACTGTAGTGTAGTATTGCTAAAATTTACATAAGATATAATTTGCACCAAAGTTGTCGTAGCCTAAACTTATGCTATGTTATTAAAAAGAGTTTAATGGGAAAAAATGGATTTATTTCTATTTATTAATTATATATAGGCGGTGTTTCTCAAAAACAAATTATATAGGCGGTCCACTAGTTATTTTTGTAGAAGGAATTTTTATAATCAATTTAAAAAAATTATTTGGGAAACAATTGATTGGGATTTATGGTATTTTTGCTCAAAATACTTGTAGCTCAACTGGCACCTTATGGTATTTCCAAATTTAGTTACTTTAACAACAATGAAAATATAATCAAACCAAATGGTGAAAAACATATTTAAGAACATATACACTGAATAATTAATAAAATTGCATCCTTAGCTTAGTAGAAATAATTAAATATCTATCAATTAATTCACTAAAGAAAAATAGTTGTATTCTTATTTATATATATTAATTATAACAATTTACATTTTTTTTTTTCAATGAGGTGTAATACAATAAAAAATAATTCTCAAAATATTATATAACATATAATGAGTATTATATTAGCAATAGAAATAATTTATTATTAAAAATTTCACAATGAACTTATAACATATATGTGTATCACGAGAATAGTAGTGAAAATCTGGTAATCGGATGGTTATAACGTGTGCCAAAACCTGTATATGAAGTGTTTCTGACATATTCTTAAAAATAAAATAATTTGAGATTTGGCAATCTATCTATAGTATCTTAGTCTGTGATTAATATTCTAACTCCATTAAATTAAATTCTGCACAGAAATCAGAATAATTAAATATACAACACCAAATAATAATATGTAACTATGAAAGCTGTTTGCCACCTTCCCTATATTATTCTAATGAGCTCAAAGTCTTCGACAGACAAGAAGCTATGGCATTCTAATACTTAACAAGGCCTAAGAAAACAAGAACGTTCTCTCTCTCTCTCAGAGTGAGTTTTTGTGTTTGTGTGCGCGCGAATTGTAGAAAAACTCCGGTGAAGAATCTAAGGATGCCATCAGAAACAAGGCCTCCTGTACCACCTTTGCAATTCCGTAGGCACTCAAGTAGTCATGAAAGCAAGAATTTGAACTCGGTGTCTAGCAGCCTGTTACCAGCTTTTGGAACAGTCGTGGATGAAGGATATTTGCAGCTCAAGAAATATGTTATTGCTCCCTACGATCGTAGATACAGGTGATTTTGTCTTCTTCTGTTTTTTGATTTGCTTTCAGTACCCCAAGAAGTTTCTCTTCTTTGGTGCAAATTAAAAATAAAAATAAGAAGAATAAATTGCATAGGATTAGGATGGTGTTTTCATTTTCAAATTTCAATGTCGGTAGTCTAGTCCAGTCTAGTAATGGTTCTTTCTTGAATTCTTGTGTTTATTTTTGAGTTTTGTGGAAGGGAGGAGAAAACTCCAGTCTGGAATTATTTGCATCATGTCTATTATCTTGAAAACAAAGACTTTGTCGCTTAGTGTTGAAAAAGAGACATAGAGAAAGACAGAATTTCCAGTACAAGTTCCCTATAATGTGGTGGGCGGTGTTAGACTTGCTTAAACTAAGAATAACCTCGGAAATTCAAAGCCAGTATAAAAAGGTTTCTAGGTAATAATTATCCTTTAAGGAAATTTCTTTTTAGAGTTCAAACAGCCAAGACTTCAGAGTCCAGTAACGATGCCTTCTGTTTTGTTGGATCTAGTTTATGTAATGTATAAGGGAAAAACAAAGAAACTGATGATAATTGGTGTTGGAATAGAAAAGAAAGATCAAAGAGTGACAGAGAAGAAGAAATTACAGAAACTGTAATAGTATTGACTTGTTTAAACTATAAAATAAAGAGTGCGCATTGAATATGACATATATATGAGTAGTATTATACAACTATATAAATATAGACTCTATATCATCATCAATTAAGTCCAAGGGCACAGAAAATTTATTGACACCCTCTTTGTGTGTGTGTGTGTGTGGTGTTGGGTAAATGAGCTGAGTTACAATTTTAGGTGAAAGTGGGTATGAAAACTTCTGTGAAATTTTGGGTAGTTGTAGCAGAACTGGTATATAGATGTAATAAATACTTAGAGCATTTGCAGCAGTGGTGGTATAAAGCAATAATGCTATATTTTAGCTCCACTTTCATTAAAATGGTGCTCCAGTAGTGGAGCTAAAGCAAAAAAATATAGATGATTCGCTACAGTGCACATCTAAAAATAGATGTGCACTGTAGCTCACATCTAAAAAAAAAATGTTATTTTATTTTGCGTTCACACTGGGATTATAATTTTTTATTTATTTTTTCTTTCTTCTCCTTCCCCATTTCAACCCGATGCTCCTCTCCTCCTTCGCCATTTCTTTTTCTTTTTCCTCCTTCCTCCACTCGCCGCCGATCGCCTTAGACCCAAGCCCCTGCCCAGCGGCGATCGCCTCAGACCCAAGTGCCGCCCAGCAGCGATCGCCTCAGACCCAAGCGCCGACCCAGCGCCGATCGCCTCCGGCCTCGTGGATCGAAGTGGCTTCCCTCACCTCCACTCCACTGCTGGGTCGTGGTTGTGCTCCGGTGTGCGTTGGCTGTGGCTGATGGTAGAGTGGGTTTGTTTTATAGTGCTGTGTTGGCGGTGGTTGTGCCGTGTTTTGTGGTGCTGTGGGTTTTTTTTTTTTTTCCTGCTGTGGTGGTGGTGGTGGTGTTAGTGCTAGTGGTGGTGGTGGTGGTGGTGCCGTGAGGGGCTGTGGGTTGAAGAGAGGGCAGTGAGGGAGAAGACAGAGAGAAGATGAATAGTGAAAAAAATAATAAATAGCTGATTGTGGATATATATTATTTTATTGTGGTGTTTATATTATTTTATTGTGTTGAACGCTAAAATAGATCCACTGCTGCAGCACGTGTGTAGTTAAAATAGATAAAGTGGTTTGTTGTGGTGCCAAATAGCTATAATTATTGCTCCACTGCTGTGGATGCTCTTACAAATGCAATGCAAGTATGCAACTACAGAAAAACCAACGGTACACAAGCTATTCAAAATTGGGGCCTTACTATTCTAAGAGCATCAACAGTGGGCTTCTCAAATGCCAAATTGTAAATTACATTTGGCATTTGGCATTTGGGTCCAAATTGCTCCATCAATTGGATGGCTATACTTGGGACCGGCCAAATTTTTTTGGCATAGCGCTACAATGCGATCTCATATGTGAGATTGCACTGTAGCGCTATGCCATCCAAAAATAGTGTATTTTAATAGCGCGTCAGTCCGTTCAAGCCCCTCTCTCTTGCTACAGTAGCTAATTATCTTTCTCTTTCTTTTTTTTCTGCCATCCAAAAAATAATATTTTAATAAAATGGTAAAATAATAGAGTTTTGGGATGCTGGGTGTATTGTAAAATGGTATAGTATAATTAATAAAGTAGCTTTTTGAGATGGTAAAATAAAATGAGATATGAAAACCGATTGTAGATGCTCTAACAACCAGAAACCTGCATACTCTTTTTGGAAAGCTTAATCAGATGCACATGCAATTCTACCAGCAAGAACTTGTGCATAGGATGAACTCAAGTCTCAAACCCAAGAACTCACAAGAAGTGAGACACTTTATGTTATCGTGAACGTGGCAGTATTAGAATGTATCAATGGAATGAGATCCATATATTATGATTTATGAGAGGGAGGATACATATTTCAAATGCATATGATACTTTCTCGACTTACTAGAGTTTTGAGTTCCATTTTACCGCACAGTTTTTTGACAGAAAACTACATAAATTAATGGACCATTAATTTCCAAGCCAACCCCAAGTTCCAACTCAACTCATGTTTAGTCACTTAACTTAGTCATAATTTTGTAAATGGATAATTTAATTAATTGTAGTGTGATATCATATCATGCAGGTGGTGGCAGACATTTTTGGTGGTGTTAGTCATATACTCAGCATGGGCATCACCTTTTGAGCTAGCTTTCAGAAAAGTCGCAACCGGCTCACTTATGCCCGTGGATTTAGTCGTAGATGCTTTCTTTGCCATTGATATAATCATAAATTTCTTTGTGGCTTACTTGGATAAGTCAACCTATCTCCTTGTAGATGATCACAAGAAGATCGCCCTAAGGTACCCTGCTACTGTCCTAAGTGACTTTTGGTGTTCTGATAATTAACATAAGCTCCAATCCAAACTACTAAGAATTTATTATTAAATTTATTTATGCCTAATACAATTTTTACAACATAAACCTTGAAAATTAATGTTAATTTTTAAACATATAGAAAAAAAAAAATCAAGAAATTGATTTATTATGTTGATATGACATTAATTACATTTATTATCATGTCAAATTACAAGCATTATGTAGTGAAATTAAAATATTATTGAAACTTCAAGTCATGATTTTTGAAAGTATTGTATTCTTTCAAATAATTTTAGAAGTTCTGTATTCTTAGTAATAGTTATAAATAAAAAAAATGTAAATTCTAGTCAAACCGCTCCCACATCAATGTTTTTTTTTTTTAAATGATATATAAGTATATAATAAAGAAAAAAGAAAGAAAGAGAAGGGTCCTAAACCATCTCCAACTTCTAAATCTAGGCTATCTAGCACCCAAGAAAGAAGAGAGGAGATAGAGATAGACCCATCTCAATTACAAAAGACAGCCCATCGGGCCATATTATGAGACAAGAAATTTACATTCCGAAGAACAAAAATAAAATCCCACGTCAATGTAGTATATGCAAATGAGTAAACTAACTAAAATCAATTTGACCTTTTCATTGAGGGCAGCCAAACAAGCCCACAGCAAATAGCTAACAAGATAATTATTTCCACTTATTAGTTTTTTTTTTTTGTTGGTAGAACACTTCTTATTTAGTTAGTTACTTTACAAGATTTGTTTCCTCTTGATCAGATACGTCAGAAAATTATGGCTCCCCATGGACATAGCCTCAACCCTGCCCTTTCCGTTACTATACAGAATCTTCACCGGCAGAATGCATTATGGTGAGATCTTTGGCTTCCTCAACATGCTTCGCCTCTGGCGACTTCGGCGTGTCAGTGAACTCTTCACAAGGTACATTACTCTCTTACTGTTTCCATGGACACAAATTGACAAGCTCTATTAATAAAACATCAAGCAGCAAGAGCAACTTTTTATCTGATAAAGCACTTTTATATGTTTTTTCAGGCTAGAGAAAGATACACGTTTCAGCTACTTTTGGACAAGATACTGTAAGCTGATATGTGTAAGCATTCGTTTTAAACTATTGCTCCCATCTTTTTTCTTAATTATGCATACTTCACTGGAAGGAAAAAACTTCTTACCTTAACACTTCATTCATTAAGAAATTTAAATAATTTATTACAGGTAACACTATTCGCAGTGCACTCTGCTGGGTGCTTCTATTACTGGCTTGCCATCCATCATCAATCATCATTGAATACATGGATTGGAACAGAGGTCCAGGATTTTGAACAAAGGAGCATCTGGGTGGGCTACACCTATTCCATGTACTGGTCCCTTGTCACCCTCAGCACAGTTGGCTATGGAGACCTTCATGCAGTGAATACAGCGGAGAAGATTTTTAATATGTTTTACATGCTATTCAACATAGGCCTCACAGCTTATCTGATTGGCAATATGACAAATCTCATCGTCCACAGTGCTGCCCGAACGTTTGCCATGGTAGAGTCTACCCTGCCCCGTTTAAAGTAGATTATTTTCTTCTTCTTCTTTTATAATTATTAATTTTATTTTAACAAATTACAGCAAATCAGCAAAGTGCACATCCAAACACACACATCTACTAACTTTAACCAGAAATGAAAATGAATTTATAACTTGCACTCACTAGACCAAAAGAATTGATAACAACTTTTAGAAGCACTGCTCATACATGTCTGTCCATATGAACATGAGAACATCAAATCATTATAAACCTCTTCTAAAAACAATAACCTAAACATGCACACACCTCAGACTATTCCCATGGAAATAAGCCAAACGGGTTAAGCAAAACTCTTACCACATCTTGTTTTGTAAAATTGACTGGAATGCTCAATTCTCCAAATAGTGCCACCCCATATATGCATTTTGATCTAAGCAAAAAAAACTATTTGACATATTTTAAACTTATACTGTTGCTTCACAGAGAGATGCCATCAATGAGATATTGCAATATGCAAGCAAGAGTAGACTCCCAGAAAATCTGAGAGAGCAAATGCTGGCACACATGCAACTAAAATTCAAGACAGCGGAGCTAAAGCAGGAAGAAGTGCTAGGGGACCTGCCCAAGGCAATAAGATCCAGCATTGCCCAGCATCTTTTCCGCAGAACTGTTGAAAATGTGTACCTATTCAATGGAGTCTCAAACGACCTCATTATACAGTTGGTAATTTTTTTGGAGTTTATTGTGCCATGTTGATTAATAATATTATTAATAATACCTTTAGAAGTAATAATAGTCTTACTGAAAATGACTTATCAATAGGAAAAGACAGGACGTAAATCAAAGATGTTAGCATGAATACTAACATTGAAGCTTGGTTATGACCATACCATATGTCCACAGCATCTTATAGTAAAATCATAGAATTGGAAGTACTGCCATCATTGATACAAAATTGCAGTACTATGTAGAAAAGTAATCTTTACTTCTTCGAAGTTGTTATTTCAGCAGTATCTGATAGCTTTTCTTCTCACAGGTGTCAGAGATGAAAGCAGAATATTTCCCACCTAAAGTGGATATTATCTTAAAAAATGAAATACCAACAGATTTCTACATCCTAGTATCAGGAGCAGTGGTATATCATCTCTCTCTCTCTATCTCGTCTTCCTGCATTCTCATTCTATGCAATCTCATATACAAAATCCGAATTGTATCTGAAACTGCAGGACATGCTGACATACAAGAATGGAATGGAGCAGGTATGCTTGAGCAACTCTACATTAAATAAAATCCCAATTTACTACTGACACTGATATTCCTCCTTCTATTTAACAAATCCAGAAGATAGTGGGGAGGTTCGTATTGAAACTGACTTGGAAAATAAATAGTTGTACTTCTATAATAAGTTTTCAAGTGGAAAAAAATTGTCAGCAGATGACACCTCCTACCCCTTGTTAGAGCAAGGTGATGGGGGAGGTTGTGGGTTCACAACCAAGGGGAAAGAAAAGACAACGTTTAAGAAATCAACATAAATCAGTGAAAAATGGAAGACGATGGCTGTTTAACACCAAAGTACTTAACCCAACTTATTTATCCACCATAAAGCAAAAGTATTAGTATTAGTAGTTAGTACTGAACTCTAAATTTGTAAACTTTAATACATTGGTGGTGGTGAATATAGATACTCCTGCATAGTTTAGGACTATGATTCAAAACCATCATTGCAGTCCAACATACATAGCTTAGAGAACAAGAATTGTATAAAAAAAGAAAGACAACCAAGAGGGTAACAGATTCACAGTTTAATATGTGTAGATGTAGAGCAAGACAAAAGTAATTTTCCTGGAAATTCTACCACCTGTACATTCTAATCATTACATATAGCAGTAATTTCATTCATATGACATCATAGTGAACCAAAGAATATTTAGAAAAGTAAAGAGGAAGTCACATGTTTACTTTGCACAAACCAAGAATTTTGAAAATCATCATCATGAGATCTGTTCTGCACTTGAAGCAAAGGGTGAATCAAAACTTGCAAAACATAGCATTTGACAGACTGCTGATAGCTCAGACTATATCTACAAGAAGATGTATCCAGCCAAAATAGAATGAAAGTCCATACTTTCTCTACAAAACAGATTGAATTTTCTCTTCTATACACTTCCATTAACAACCTGCAATGGAAAATTAACAAAAGGTTCAATAATTAACTGTGAATTATTTCCATAACTTGTAGAAGAGTTTCATCTCAAATATCAACATTGTACAGGCATAAGATTGAGCATAAAAAAATATATAAATTACCATATAGCAGTAATACAAATACAGCAGTGAGTTCCCTAATGATCATCCCCATCCCCCCCAGAAAAAAGAAAAGAAAAGCCTGCCCTCCCCTCATATCATAAATAAAGAAGGAAAAGATGTTGCAGGGGAGATTCTGCCATGCCTATTGCAAGACATAACACATTTTTATGTTATTTACCAAACTCATACGAGTTTTTCAGTTTTTGTCAATACTAGGATCGGCAGACATGGCAGGAGAAATTGGGGTAATTTTCAACATCCCACAACCGTTTACAGTGCGAACTAGGAGGCTGTCTCAGGTCATTAGAATCAGTCATCACGATTTCAAGCAATTGGTGCAGCCACATAATGAAGATGGAAAGAAAATTATCTCCAACTTCATTCAGGTTTGGAAAATTGTGATCTCTTCTATTCTTAGCTTTAATCTGACTTACAATTTTATGAAGAAATTAAAAGAGATTAAAAATCACAAAAGAAGTTATAATGAAAGTTACTTCTCACTGGAAAATGCCCACATTGGGCCTAACGAAGTTGAAACAACTTTTAAACAAGCACATGTAATGCTACTTTGATTTTGACACAGCACAAGAACCATCGTGGTTTGATAAGAAAATAAAGCCAGACCTTCTTCTTGTAAGGATATTATGAGCTGGAAAAATATCATTTTCAACCAACCATGACATTTTGTATTCAAAACATAGCTAGTAGCTAAAAAATTTATTGTTTCTTTCCTTCTTGAGATTTTTATAACTCACTCTGATATCATATGTATTTGTTTATACTGATACTTTCACTCAGAATTTGAGGGGTTTGAAAAAAGAGGTGCTACAGGAAATACCATATCTAACAGAATTGCTGGGTGACATGACAACAGAGGTATATATCTTCACCTTTCAGGTAGAAATTGATAATTTCCTAGGAATATATCTTGCCTAGGATCTAAGATTACAAAGATCCAAAAACTCCCAAGTAAAATAGTGGAGGAAAAGCCCTTGTGGCTCTTGTCCAATTAAAAAAAGAATTGAGAAATAAAGACTTCAATTCAATCACTGTGAGCACATTTCCTTTTGAAGTCCAATCATTTTTCTCCATTCAAATACACCACATGAGATAAAGTGGAATGGTATTCCAAATAATGCTACCCCAATACATCCTAAAACGATTTTTCCAATACAACATGATAGGTTGATATTTTGTTTGAAATATGTAATATAGTTCGAATATGCTCAAGATATTTAATACATGCCCATATGACATATGAACTACTACTCATCTTGTCCAATACAGATAAGCCCACACAGTCCACATGATCACTTTTCTACATACATACAGACATGTCTGCAAACATTGGATAATGATTTGAGTGAATTATTTATGTACGTATAGAGAGTCAAATATCAAGAGATATATATCTCTTCTTCTAGTATAACACAATGGCATTTCCAGTTTGCAGAAAAAAAATTTCCTCTAAAAGAGAAGATAGACCAGGTAAAATCTTTATTAAAATTATATCATTTTAACCCTTTGCTGGGAATATTTCCATAGAAAAAGTAAGAGAACAAAGGAAGGTTGCAATGAGGGGAAAAAGGAAACCCTTAGGTTGAACAAACTTATGAACCTTGGTTCCATGCATGCCTACTTGAAAACATATTTCAGACAGGTAAGAAAACTTTTACGGCACACAGACACAGTATGTGTACAATGAGATCCTAGATATTCACAAACATGTCATCTTCTGATCTTCTTCTCATTCATATGACAAATATTTCCCAAAATGTCCAATCATTTACCTGACCTTATCATAAATTTAAGGAATGCAAGTTCTCAAATAGTAGCTAATGATAATCCCTGCATGTTCTTTGCAGCATACAGCACCAAATGAGGGCAATGAAAATCGTGAACAATTGAGTAATCAAGAAAATCCAAATGCATTAGGTAACTTGAAGCTCATTCCTGTTTTTGGTGGTGGTGGTGGGGGGATGTGACCATATGGTACCCTATGAACCCCACAAAGTTTCAATCCAATATGGTTATATATTTTTCTTAAATAAATGGTAATATAAGAACATCTAGCAATTTGTCAACTTTAGTATGATTTGAGCTATTTTTTTCAGGAGCACAAGAAACTTCTAAAACAGTATCAAGCACATTTCCTATAAGGGTGATAGTCCATGGACATCCTCCAAATGAAAATGCAATGAAAGACGACATGATGGGAAAGCTTATAAATCTGCCTGAATCAGTAGAAGATCTTTTCAGATTAGCAGGTATTACCATGTTTGAGATGCATACCTTCAAAAAATTCCATTTATTGGTAAGTTATGCATGCCGGCGGCATTTGAACCCACGCCCTTACCTTCCACCCACACTTGTGAGAGGAGGAAGTGCTGTCGGAGCCATAACTCATTGGCGTGCATACCTCCAAAAGATGCTCAAATGCTAGTTTTTTTTTTTTTCCAGAATAGTTCTGGAAGACATGCTAAAGGACTAAAGGACTTAACCATTACTAGATAATATGAAATATCCTTAACAAAAAGAACACAAATCCAAATTACACCTTAAATGTTTCACCAAAAAACTAGAGGAATTGCCGCATAAAATTAAATTAACGAGATCTCAAGAGTCTATTATGGAAGGCCTACTGGTTTACTGATTTAACATGTGGCCGAATTATTTAGACAGCAAAAGTTATTACACTGATACAAGTTACTCATAAAATGGGAGTACTAATCATTCCCAACAAAATTTAACTTTTCAACCCTTGCTCTATGTCAATTTATTGATGCAATTTTTGTATGTATAAATGAGGGAGGAATCCCCATATTGATGTAATACATTGAAACTGTCTTAAATTCTGTCAATGCAGAGAAAAAATTTGTCAAAAGGGGAAGTACAATTCTCATGGCTGATGGATCAGAAGTGGAAGAATTGAGTGCTTTAAGAGAGAATGATCACTTGTTTATCTTTTGAAGACCAAGATGATATTTAACCAAATGTCAATGCAGATAATCCTTTGCTATGGGCAAGTGATGATTTCAACCATCTTCCAAGTATTTTTGCACATGATAGAGTCATAATAGATAACAAGGGGAAAAATGGACGTTAAGCATGAAATGTGGTGAGAATAACCTCTTATGTATAAACATGTGTCATGGAACTCATGGTATTTATGAAAATCATATATTCCGTTAAGGCACAAAGGGCTACCAGTGTAAAAATAGTAGAGCTTACAGTTTCTAATCTCTGTTGTCAAGCATGCCTAAGACAGTGTAAGCAGCTTTCTGAAATCGCTGCTTCTCTTCCTCCAAAATTCTCTTCCTCTCAAGAGCAGAATCTTTGCACTTCTCTATCTCTTCCATTATTCCTGCAGAGTTTTGATCAACTTCACTGCAGGGAGTTTGTCAAGGAAAAAACAAGTAGAGATGACAAATTGTCAGCATATAGTTATTAACAAAAAGGAATAGTATACTAGTATAGAATTAACATATCCAATCCTTCATTGAGTAAACTGTTTTCTGGGTAACCAAAAGGGCAAAGATATAGCGTGTGTGTGTGTGCGTGAGAGAGACTACAGAATGGTCAGATATTAAAAACAAATGACCAAACAAAACCTGGAGAAGAAGAAGAAGCTTTGGGTTTGTTTTGCATGCAACAAAGAATATGAAAGTAGTGATAAGTAAAGTGAGTAATTGGCTCGAAAAAGTGTGCATTGTAGTGACGAGAAGCAATATTTCTAAAATTTTATGGTACTAATTATGAACTCACTTAATCATTTTAAGCATGTTCTCCATTGCCCCTTGGAGTTGTTGTGACAAATCTGCATTCGTTAAAAGAAATACGAGGTATTAAGGAAATTCTAGGAATCTTATATCGTCATCAAAATGAGAGCAAATTGACGATGTAACTGAGAGGTTTGATTAATTCCAAACTATTACAATACGTTTCGTCATTTATCATATAAACTAGTGTAAATTCCATTCATTGAAAAAGAGAATCTTCCAAAATGTGACATGATCAACTATTTCTCAAACAACAATAGCCTCGATTCCCTTGAATCCAAAAAGGTACAAGCCCTCAGGTTCAAAAAATCAATAAGAATCCGATGAGTAAAATAATAGTTCGGTAAAAACGTTGAAAAAGTTAGATATACAGAAGATATTCTTTGTTTAAATTAGTTTCAGCTTTTAAACAACACTAATTCATCAAGCATTAATGTAAAATTGGCAGGATCTTTGATATTCTTGGTGTGATAACTCTCGTTTTCCAAATATGAACAAAATGCACATAAAATACAGGAAAAATGTGAGCCAGAGTTAGCTTCAACGAATAAAAAAACTGTTGGCGATTTTGAAAGCATTTTTGTTTCTTTTTCCTGAGCAGAACTGAAATCAAAATTTGCTTTGTTATGCTTTCAAAAGCAATTAAAAAAGCACTTCCAAACAGGGCCTAGAAAGTCCGTGTAAATCACACAAATGAAATTACAAAATTCGGACAATTAGAAATCGAATTCTCGCATTAATCACATATTTCACAGCGATTAATCGAGTACATTACGAAAATTTTGAACAAACGTACAATAGAGATAGTTAACGTAAACAGATGCAGTGAGAATAAATTTTCTCAGATCATAGAATGTAACAAAGATGGATAGCGAGAGAGAGAGAGAGAGAGAGAGAGAAGAGACTGACCGTAGACGAGAGATGAGAGCTGAGATTCAGGTTCCGGAGCAGGAAGGAGTTGAACATCGGAGTGAGATGGTGAGGCCGCCATTGCTTTGCTTTGAGAGAGAGCGATTTGGGTATTATGGGCGGGAATGGATGAGAATTTGAGAGGGAAGGACGAAGGGAAAAGTTATGGGTGCGACTGTGCGAGTGGAGTGGATGTATTTTTTATTTTGATAGGAGAAGTGGATGTATATTTGAAATGACAATAAATATTTTTTAGGGTCCGGCTTGTACAGTGAAAGTTTCCCCGGATACATTGGATCGTGAACACGTGTCTAAATTTTTACGGGACACAAATCATGTCCTATTTTTTATATTAGTAACTTTTTTTTTTTTTGAGAAACCTTTATAAATAAAGTAATTCTCACAACACAACTTCCACCACAGTTTTTGCCATAACTTGCTCATGTGGCAAGTTATGAGTAGTAGAGTTGTGGATATTCTTCGTCCCTTCAGTCAATTTCGGCTCACTTCTGTTTGCTTATTTGGTCCTTTGGTCCAATTCGGTCCATTACAGTCCAGTTCAGTTTATTTGGGTCCACTTCAATAAAGCTTGATTCTTATTATTCCATTTTGGTCCAGTACGGTCTATTTCGGTCCTTTCATTCTATTAGGTCCACATAGGCCTATTTGGTCTACTTCGATCCATTAGGTCCATTTTAGTTCACTTCAGTCCACTAAAATTACTTTAAAATAATAATTTTTGGAATGTGATTTTTATTAATTTAATTTTTATTTCATTAACTTATATATTTAATATATATATATATATATATATACTATTTTTATTTATTTGGGTGATAAGTGCTCTATATCATTATATGTACTTAACAATTCTTATTTTATAATTAAGTTTTTCTAATATAGTTATTGACAATATGTATTTGCTTAAAAAATTGTGTTATTTTCTATGTTGTTATATCCTATTGGCATTCATGGTGGTTGGTAACTTAATTTTCATTTTGAATTTACATGTCTTGACTAAAAATCAATTATAAATTTATCCAAAATTTTAGTATTTCAAGTTAATGTGTGTGTTAGCTTTATTTTACAATGTTGTGTTTATTTTTATGATCATGAATACTATTTAAAAATAAAATAAAATAAGAGGTCCATGATCATGACTACAACTGTTTTTTACTTGATGGAGAAAATGATGGGATGCTTATGATGAATATATGGCAGTTTTTTTTTTTTTTTTTTTTTTTTTGAGAAACAATTACAACTTGCTGCTAACCTCGCAGTTTGAATCTTTTCCCCCCTAGACCCCCAACATGATGAATATATGGCAGTTATAAGCGCTAACAATTTTAAATCTTTTAAAGTGATTATAAAACCTAACATTTCATTTAAATTTTGTTTTTTTATACTTCTATTTTTGGGTTATTTCCAACACTATTTAATAAAAATGTGATTGTGTTAATATAATTGACAAAGAAATATTTTAACTTTGAATATAAAAGTGTAACCTTTTATTAGTTAGTAATAATTTAGCTATATTGTTTTCACATAATTTCATAATCTATGTCGAGAGAGAGAGAAAAAAAAAAACACTAGTCATTGGTAGCATAGCAATGACTAAGAGGTTCATTGGTAGCATAAGGAGCAATGACATTCACGTATTTGTACTTTTTTTTGAGAAAGACAGTCGTTTTCCTAATCCCTTCGGTCCATTTTATTTTCTAGCCTTTAGGTTCCAAAGTTTGTATTGATAAAAAATTATAGTCTATTAACACATTAGCTATGGTAGATTATGGAGTGTGTTTATATGACTGTCCACCAAACCATTACAAGGTTTATCTTTGCCTCCAATAGGACTAATGCATTTTTACATAATCAAATGAGCCTAACAATGAAAGAGTTGCATTCACATTGAGACCACTAATAAAGACTTTGATCCACAAATGAACAAAACCTTGGGGTCTTTCCTAATCAAGGATTCTTTGTTAAGATATTGTGTTTTGCCAATCTAGCACAGGAACAGTGTGGTGGTAATCTCCAATGAGATGATGGCTCAGATAAGAGCTACTCCGACGGAGACACCGGGTTGGTTCGACCCAACACTATACAATGCTTGGAAACACCTATTTCCTATAACCCCCATAAGTATCAGAACAAGGGATCTTGCTCTGGATCATCCGGCGTGGGCTCAAACGCCCAATCTGTGGTGGAGATTCATCACCGACACCCCACTGCTGTCCTGGGAGGAGGCAGAGATTTTAAGCAGGTAGAGGAGGCCATCAGTCTTGCCCCACTTCAATGAATCAGGGTGGATCATTCAAGATAGGAGGATTGTGGATTTCCGAGGATCGGCTTCAACTCATATGGGGAATCATCCTATGTTGAAGTTGATTCAGATTCTAGTCCCAGTCAAGAGATGCAACCTGTTGATATGTTGCAAATAGGATACACTGGGGATTCTCAAGTACATGATGATATGGAAACCGGAGTGGAACTCATCCAAGGATCTTCTAAAGAGGCTAGGGTGGACTATGGTGGATGCTGCAATAATGAATCCTAACCCTGTGGAAGTGTTGTTGGGTCAGTTTGTTGCAATGAATATATTAATGTGGAATTGCAGGGGTGCCTTGAACCCTGATTTCAAAAGACGGATTTATGAAATGGCTGTCAATCACAATCCAGCAATAATGGTGATCACAAAAACTAAAGTGGGTGGAGATAGGGCTGAGAGGATTATTGCTGGCCTTCCTTTTGATGGTTTTATTACAACGGAGACCATTGGTTATGCTGGGGGTCTTTGGGTGTTGTGGAAAAAGGAGGAAACTGATTTTGATCTCCTTGCAGCTACGGAGCAGGAAATTCATGCCTTAGTTAAGGTATGTCACTCTAACTTGACCTAGTTTATTTCAACTTTTTATGTGAGTCCTCGCTTGGTTGAGAGAAGGTTAGTCTAGTCTAATCTTTCGGAAATTGCTAGACTCCACAATCATCCCTAGTTGATGCTTGGTGACTTTAACGAAGTGTTGAGTAGTGAGGAGAAATTTGGAGGGAATCAGATAAACCTAAATAGGGCCTTGGAATTTAAATAATGTTTAGATAATTGCAACTTTTTGGATTTGGGCTTTGCTGGCCCAAAGTTTACTTGGACTAATAAGAGGCTTGTCACAAGCCTTATTCTTGAAAGGCTTGATAGATGCTTTACCAATCCTAGTTGGAGAATGTTATATCCTGAAGCTACTGTAACCCATCTCCCCAGGACTTTTTCGGATCACTGTCCAGTTTTAATTGAGCTATTGGGTAATAGAACAAATGCCACTAATAAACCCTTTCATTTTCACACCATGTGGCTACTGCATCCCTAATTCCCGAAGGTGGTTGAGGAAGCTTGGTCTGGAGATAGGCCCTTCCTTCAGCCATTTTTGATTTTACCATCAAAGTGAAGAAGTGGAATTTTGAAGTATTTGGGAATTTGTTTGCAAGGAAAAGAAGGGTGCTAGCTAGATTGGGTGGAGTTCAAAAAGCTATAGCTTGCAACCCGAGTGAAGCCCTTCTCAGGTTGGAGAAACTATTGATTGAGTAGCATGCCTTGATTATACTTCAAGAGGAGGAGTTTTGGGCATTGAAAGCCAGGCTAAATGCTGCCGTGATTGGGGATCGTAACACCTCGTATTTTCACATCACAACTGTGGTAAGGAGACAGAGAAATAAAGTCTGATGCATAATGGATGGAACTGGTGAATGGATTTATGAGGAGGCTAAGATTAAGGAACATATTCAGCATGAGTTTTCTAAATTGTATACATCAGAATTATGCATGGCTTATATACATTCTCCTATTATAAATTTTTCTTGTTGTATGCTTTTTAAGGAGGAGAGGTGTAGAATGGGTAGATAGGTGGATGAGGAATAGATTAGGGCTGCTTTATGGTCCCTCAAGCCTTTTAAGGCCCCTAGACTTGATGGATTGCATTCTGGATTTTTCCAATATTTTTGGCATGATGTGGAAGCCTCTATTTGTCATGAAG
Source organism: Quercus aquifolioides (assembly GCA_019022515.1). NCBI lineage: Eukaryota > Viridiplantae > Streptophyta > Magnoliopsida > Fagales > Fagaceae > Quercus > Quercus aquifolioides. The sequence goes on from CM032336.1 coordinate 34,364,269, forward strand.
TTAAGAAGGCTTTTACTCATGTTATCATTTCGGCCTATTTGAACACTACCTTGATTACCCTCATTCCTAAGTGTAATAACCCCAAGTCTCTGGCCAATTATAGGCCCATCAGTTTGTGCAATTCATTGTATAAAGTTATTTCAAAGGTGCTAGTTGCTAGGATCAGGCCATTGCTCAATAACCTCATATCCCCAATTTAGACTGCCTTTGTGCTGGGGAGGAGAGGAGTTGATAATGTAGTAATTGCTCAAGAACTAATATATACAATGAATAGAATGAAGGGATGAGAGGGTTATATGGCAATGAAGGTTGATCTTGAAAAAGCTTATAATAGATTGGAATGGAGCTTTATACACAAAGTGCTCCAAACTTTTCGGTTTCCACATAACATCATCAAGTTGATCATGAGTTGTATTTCGACCTCATCCTTGTCTGTGTTGGTGAATGGGTGTGCTCTTGAATCCTTTAACCCCTCAAGGGGCATTAGGCAAGGAGACCCTCTGTCTCCGTACCTGTTTATCATGTGTATGGAGTACTTAGGATTTCTTATTGAAGAGAAGTGTTCCAAAGGATTGTGGTGTCCCCTTAAGGCCTCATGTGTAAATATCAAAATTTCCCATCGTTTTTTCACCGATGATCTCATCCTTTTTGCTAAGGTTACTAATGAGATTGGTGAAGTTATATCGGAGGTGTTACAGACTTTTTGTATGGAGTCTGGCCAAAAAATTAGTTGTGCTAAATCTAGAATATATTTTTCCCTAAATGTTGGAGCTGATTTGAAGGAGGGAATCTGTGATAAGTTGGGTATGTTTGAAACGAATAATTTTGGGAAGTATTTTGGGTTTCCCCTTAAACATAAAGGAGCAACGAGGAGGCTGTTTAATTTCGTGGCTGATCGAGTTATGAAGAAATTGGCTGGATGGAAGACCAAATTTTTATCCTTTGCTGGAAGGGCGATTTTGGTGTAGTCTGTGATGTCAGCTATACCAAATTATGTTATGCAAGGAGCTGCTTTACCAATTCATTTGTGCGACAAATTGGATAAAATAAATAGAGATTTCTTGTGGGGTCAACCAATGAGAAGCGAAGAATGCATCTAGTTAGGTGGGAAAAAGTTATAAGACCTAAAGAAGAAGGTGGTTTGGGAATTCAGTCAGCTAGAGCCAAGAATATAGCTTTGTTGGCCAAGCTGAATTGGCGTATGTACCATGAAAAGGAGGCTTTATGGGCAAGCGTGCTCTTGACTAAATATTGTTCCAATGCTAGAAACAGATCCAATAACCCAGATGACCTTCCTTCTTCTTTTAATTGGAATGCTATCAAGGTTGGCTTCCTTATTTTCTCTAAAGGAATTTGGTGGAGGATTGGGAACAGCTCTAGAAAGAGTGTATGGATGGACAGTTGGATCTGTAGGCAATCCTTAAGGGAGCTTATTGAGGGGCCTTTAACAAGGGAGGATATGCAGCTTACCATAGTTGACTTTTGGGACAACAATGATTGGTGGTGGGAGAGTTTGTCCTTTGCCTTGCCTCCTTGCATCAAGGAGAAAATTCAAGCAATCCCAGTTCAAGAGTTTGGCATTGGAGATGATGTATTAATATGGAAATTTACAAAGGATGGAGATTTTTCCACTAACTCGGCTTACCTTAGTATTAAGGCTGATACGAGAGTGGAGAACACATTTAAGGGTGCTTGGATTTGGAAGTTAGATACTCTTCCAAAGATCATGAGTTATTTCTGGCTGTGTATGCACAATAGTGCACCTGTGAAGGAGGTTCTTGCGGGCAGAGGCATCAACTGCAACCCTCTCTGTCCTATTTGCAAGAATCAAGGTGAGTCCGTAGATCATTTGCTGAGGGAATGTTTGTTTGCTCGTCAGTTCTGGTTAAAGATTTGGTCTCCCCACATCATACTGCCCCTGCACAACCAAAGTTTGGGTGACTGGCTATATGAAAATTACCACAGTAAAAAAATTCATCACAACAACGTTCCTTGGAGTGTTATTTTTCCTTTTGCTATTTGGAATCTACGGAAGCATCGTAATAGAGTGGTTTTTGATAATGCTTCACTCAACACTAATCTTCATGGGCATTATTTAAGTCAAGCTGTGGAGTTTTTCTTTTGTGTTGGAAAGACGAGGAAAGTTAATTAGAGAGTTTTAATGTAGGTGAAGTGGTCCAAACCTCCTAAAGGGTGGTATAAGCTTAATTCAGATGGAGCTTCTTGTGGGAACCCAGGTAAAGTAAGGGGTGGTGGACTAATTAGGGATTGCAGTGGGAATTGGTTCAAAGGATTCCCAAGATCCATTGGCTTTGCCACCAGCGTTATAGCTGAGTTCAGGGCTTTAAGGGATGGTTTGAAGCTAGCTTTGAGTGAAGGGATCCAGAACTTGATTGTGGAGTTGGATGTGAGAGTGGTGGTTGATCTTGTAAATTCTAACGTGGACACTAATAAACCATACTCTCCTCTCTTATGTGACTGTAGGTGCTTGTTGAGAAGAATTCCTCGGGTTCAAGTGGTGCATGTGTATAGGGAAGACAATCGATGCACGGATGCGCTTGCAAGATGGGAGAGTACCATGGATGAAGATTTTGTTGTTTTTAGTTCTCTGCCAAGCCTTGATGTTTTGTATTTAGTTAATATGGATATAGCTGGCATGTATGTTAATAGAATTACTGGAATTGGTCTCACCTCTAGTGTGAGATAACTCTCTGTACTTGTTTTCCCTTTAACCCAAAAAAAAAGAAAAAGAAAGAAAGAAAAGAGAGTTATAATAGACAATCTAATGTAAGTGTTTTTGTAAAATAACTATGTAAAATAGAAAAAATAGTGGATTCTTATGCTAAAATAAACAGAAAATTTTGCATAGACTAATGCAATTGCTCTAAGAAATGATTGTAAATTTGTAATAATCGTTGGACATGCTCACATTGAGAGATAATAGTAGAGTTTATTCCATGTATAGATTTGAGATCCATGGTATGGTATGGAGTCTATGGAGACATATTTATTTTTGAGAATACGCTATATAATAAATTGTGTATGTTATAAATGAGATTTCTTTTGTATTCATTCATAATAATTTATGGATGAATAATCTTTACATAGTGAAGAAATGCTATTTAATTGTAGAGCATATATATTATCACATTAATGCAATTTTTTTGTGCTACTCATAATAATTTATAGATTTCTAATCTTTATATAGTGGAGAAATGCTATTTAATTATAGTGCATATATATTATTATATTAATGCAAATTTTTTGTGCATAGCGTAGGTTGGTAATTAGTATTGATTCTATGCTCTCTCTCTCTCTCTATGAAGAGAGTAACTATAAATTATAAAATCTTGTAAGATCAAATTCATAAACCTAAACTATAAAAATAAATGATTTTATTAGTTTTGTATGTCTTCAAGTTGTTATGACAATCTTCTTTTTTTGTCTTACTTCAGTTGTCACTAAGACTTCATGATATAGATCATAAATTCAAAATATCTTTTGCCCCACCTCCAAAAAATTCCTCCCTATAATAACATAATGTGTATGTAAAACAAAAAATTACATACACCCAAAAGATTAATAAGATACTCAGAGACTTAGATACCCTTATTTGTATTTAAAAATAAATAAAATCTCCATTCACATTATTCATTATTTGTATTTACTTAATGTGCTTTGTTTAGGTTTATTAAAATGGTAATTGAAAAGTAAAATTTTGATAATATTTTTGATAATAGCAAAACTTAAAGTGCAGTAGTTAAATGCTGCTCCTTAGATTCCCATTTTAAAATATTACTATATGAATTTTTTTTCATGAAATAAAAATATATTTTTAGTTAAATAAACAAATGACTAAATTTTTAAAAGAATACCTAGAGCACAACACTATTGTACCTATTGTACCTAAATTTTGTCATTTTGATAATTATTTAAGCTACGTGGTGTTATAGAGAGTGCAGGGAAACAAGAAAGTAGATGGCAATAAAAGCATAGATGGCATTCTTTAAATACAAGAGAACATAATGGGGGGACAAATGCATAGGATAACAGGGGATTGCAAGTGGATCATGAGGGATCTTGTGGCAGAGAACGGGCTGCAGGACAGGATCAATTGTGAGAGATTCCCAGCAGATAACAAGATCAGTACCACCAAGGGAGGACCACAATTCTCCCTATCCATGAATATGACTCGGGTAATTGAAACAGTGAAGATAAATCCCTGTAAGAGATGCATTCAATTTGAGAACACTTGCAGTTGTCATTGCCATTGCCAGTTTCATTGGAACGGTCTAGCCATAGCCACTTGCTCAGCCCCGTGTTTGGCGCGTGTTATAAGATTTGCAGTTCAAGCATTTCTGAGCCACAACATGGAACTGTACCTTTGCTTTTTTACCGCAGTCATTGCAAAGGATCCAAACCTGCAAAACAGTATTTCCATCAGATTTTCATAAATAGTAATTGCCATTGATAGTGTTCAGGTGTTCCTCTTTGACCAGAGGATTGAATGAGAAATAAATAGGGGTGTAAATGGATCAGGTTAGGTCGGGTTGAGGAGATTTTTTGACCCAACCCACCATGATGGGTAAAAAAAAATTCAACCCAACCCAACCCATCACATAAGTCCAACCCAATCCCAATCCATATGGGTCGGGTTTGGTCGAGATGAACCCATAGGTTTGACAAATTTTTTATTATTATTATTAAATTAAGTATAAAAAAATATAAATATTAATATATTAAAAAAACCTAAAGATTAGTATCAATGTAACTCCTTAAAGGCAAACAACACTAATGACTAAAAAAAATAGTAATTTATTAGGATTTGTGTGAACTAATTGACTTTTATATAGGATAGGAAAAACTGGTTATTTAAATTTTTTTATTAATTTTATATATATATATATATATAAAAGTGCCCTACAACTGATTTTTTTAAAAAAAATTATTAAATATATAATATATTTTAAATATATATTAAATATGGGTGGGTCGGATTGGGTTTGGCGGATTTGTAATTTTATGACCCAAATCCAACTTGACCCGCTATAAAAAAAAAAATTGTAACCCAACCCAACCCACCAAGCCTTAAAAACCGACTTGACCCGACGGGTCGGGTTGGGTCGGGTTTGGCAAGTCGGTGGATTTTCTGCACCCCAACCCACCAAGCCTTAAAAACCGACTTGACCCGACGGGTCGGGTTGGGTCGGGTTTGGCAAGTCGGTGGGTTTTCTGCACACCCCTTTGAGAATGTGTGAAACTGTAAGGCAGGTTTCCTCACACTTGCCCTCCCTAAACTAAGAACATGAGGTTGAACCAGGGTTTCCACAAAGATATTAAACTGCTAGAATGGCATAGAAATTGTATAGAGCTCTGGTTTAAATGTGATTACTTCTGAACAATGTGAGTGGTGAAAAAGAGATAAAGATATCAAACCCCAATTAGTTGATAAACAAAGGACTCAAAAGCGAAGTCGATTCATTGAGATTAATGTTTAGTTGAGTTGATTAAAATCAACACGAGAGAGGGAGAGAGAGGACTGACCATTTTATTTTGATAAGGTTCTGGCATAGGTGTAGCTGCAATTTCCATGTCAATTTTCTCCCATACCTTGGACATATCACAAACAGACTTGGAGCAAAGAGGGCAAGCAAACCTGTTCAATGAAGAATACAATATGGAGATGATCAGTAAGATTGTACAGCAAAAGGGTTATAGTAAAAAAGAAAAAGAAAAAAAGTGCCAGCACTCACTGAAGATGATCCCGCATTTCCTTCAAGCAGTATTTGTGAATAGTGTGACCACATGGCAGAACAGTCACATCATTTCTTGACTCGAATAGATACTGCAGATCAACATATTATCACGCTTGCAATTCAGCTTTGATCATGCAGAACAAATATTACATCAACTAGAAAATGAGAGGAAGCTAGCGTGTATTACCTCAAAGCAAACAGGGCAGTCATGATGCATAGCTCCTTCTACACATGGGTGGCTGTTCTTCAACAGAATTGAGTAGCAACAACCTTCATCATAATCAAATATATGATAAGCACAATTAGATAACATAACACATGGAATAATAACACATAAGCTCCCAGCTAGGATTTTAGGTAATAAGATTAATAAGACAAGAGTAGCTTACCACACTTGGAGCAGTGGAAGAAGTTCTCACGCCCTCCGATTCTGTCACAAAATATAAAAATATAGGTTATGACCAGACTAGAAATTCAAGCATGATGAAATAGACGGCAAATATTAAAGGAGGATTATGTGCTGGCTGTTGGGGACTTAGGGGGGCAGTATCTCCTAAAAGTTGTGGAGATGCAATGGTGATAAGCAATCCCTTCATTACAGAGTTAGCATTTCCACTTTCTGGGGCTCTTCGCACCCACATAAATATTTTAGCGAAGGGCTATGCCAACACACCATATCTTTTTATTTATTTTTATCATCTTTTAGATTCTTGGTCTCATTCTTTAACTCTACTGAATCACTCACTATGATCAGCTGTAATTCTTCCCTATATATGTCCCTAAATATGCTCTTAAGGCCTAACCAGATTGAGACATGACCAAGCATACCTGCAAATTCCACAGCCATTGCAATGATACTGTTTCTTGGATGTCTGCAACATATGAAAAACAAGACAAGTAATTAAATCAATTCCTTAATATGAATTACTAATGTAAAAGATATCATGAGTGTTGACAACAGGGCTGAAATAAAGACCAAGTAACAAGGACAAAATCAATGTCTACACAATTGTCAATAACTTTCATTAATGGGTACTTATGTTTCAGTACACCATCTGTGACACCAAGAAGATGCACGGAATCGACAATCATGCTGAGGTCCTTGTTACTTTTTTTTTTTTTTTTGGGAGAGGAGGTTGAAGGAAAAGATTGATTACATACATCATCATCAAACAACTTGCAAGTCTCGCAGAAGTATTTCCCCATACAGACACCACAATTAATACATACTTGCTGAACCTGTAGTAGCAGCAACCAACACAATGAGCAACTTGAGTTAGAAAGAAGTAGTTACTTCTAAGAGATCAACCAAAAAAAATATATATCTTTAAAAGAAAATAAATCTTTTAAATTGAGTAGACTACTTTGTTTTTTGTCTTCAACTATGATCATCTCCTAGTTAAAAGTACAAACTATGGGTACACAAATTGACTAGCAAGCCACTTTTATGAAGATTAAATTCATAAAGTTCTGTGAAATTGCGTTCCCTTTTTTATAAGTGGTTATGAAGGACTGATGGAAAACAATAATACAAAGTAATCTCTGCTCACCTCTTGTTCGGTGCCACATAGTGAACATATCACCTGAAAATATTTAACAAGGATTACTTTGTCAGTGACAAAGAGGTACTAAAACCATGAAGAATGCATAGAAAAGCCAGAAAAACAAAAGCTAGTAAACTTGTGAATGATTTCTACCTGTTTGACTTGATGGCGTGGAATGTCATGTCTATGCTTTTGATCAACATTAATGCTATTCTGTACGACAACAGAAAGGTTAAAATCCATTGATACTTGAAAAATCACAAAATATTCATAAAAAAAAAAAAACACAAAAAATTATTTGAGGATGACCAATTAACTCACCTTTGCCTCATTATGACAATGACGACAATCAAATATCTCATTGCAACAAGGAGCTCTAATGCGGCACCTCCGCCGATAATGTGAACATCTGCAATAAATGTTGCCAAGTATTAAATATCAAGAAAACAGAAAAGACAATTTAGATAAAAATAAATAAAATAGAAAAGATAAGGAGATGCAAATCCAAACAAGCAGCTAAACGAGCAAGACTTTACCCGTATTGCATAAGTCCTTTCTCAAATTCTTCAGCAGTTTCTGTAGAATCTGCTGATTCTTCTGCAATCATGCAATCCTGATTTGACTGTTCAGAGTAGACAGCTTCCATTTCCTTCCCTTCGAAGGCTATATGTTGTATGTCTTGAAGCGCAAATTGTTGAGACTCAGAATGATTAATTGCCATAGCCAGTTCCCCCATTGGATACTTTGGATAGAATTATAAATTATCTAGAATCTGGCAATAAGCCTAAAGCACCTGCATAAAGGAAAGAGTTAGGAATCATTCTAAAACTTTGAAAGACAGTCTCAGTCACCCGACCATGCCAGGCAAACACCGCATGCTACTGTTGATTTCTTCTACACAGCTGCAGACCAATGGAAATCAGCAACAACATAATCCAAGTAAGGTTGAAGTGCTCCAATCAGCAATACTCCAAGACAAGGATTCATCAAAACAAGTAGATCTATAAGAGTCCCATATAACGGAACTCCAGAGCCTTCATCTGTGTATACTTTATGGAAACGAATAGCTTGGCATGATCACTTCTTGATTGGAACCAAATCCACTATACTGGATACGACCAATAGATGCCCCAACCTAAGGTAAAAGCAATACATCACACAATCAAATGTGCTCCAGAAAGCAAAAAAGAAATTGAGGGGTAAGTGAGATTGAAGAAAAGTGTCATTTTGAGTGCCCGACAAGGACAAGCCTACCTCAATTGGTATCTCTGAACCAAGTCTCCATTGAGAACTGTACTTACCACAATCTTAAAACCTTATTTCAAAAGACTTGAGAGGCTTCTCCCCAGTCACAATTCAGTTCATCTGTGTCTTAGAAAATCTTCTAATTATCTAATTAATTGAGTCTTGAACCACAACAATTGTCATAGGTTTAAGGTCTGATTGCCAGAAGATATCAGTATCCTCCAAGACTGAGGCTCCTCAATCCTCATATCCAAGAAGATACAATCCTTACCCAGATTAGTGGAGCATCATCTCTCTCTACTGACATGGATTGTAAAATTGATGGGTTTCAATAACAGTTTAAGATTTAGAAAGGGGACAGAGAGGCCTAATGCCATTTTGGTAAGGGTGGAGCAATGAAACTAAGGATCACTAAAAGAGGTGATGCAGTTAATTACCCATTTCCCAGGTATGTTTACACTTTATAGTGGCCCACTCTAGAGTTTATGACAGTGTGAAGAGTTCCTACTGAATAGCAGAGATGGTGGAACCTAACAAATGCTGTTTGTTTGTCCAGCATAATTTTTCTTTTTGGAGGGTTCACAAAGACGGAGAAGTTTTTTTTTTGGTTGATTCAAAATAAAAATTCTATTCAAGCCTAATCTTAATCTAAATTTATACGTGTGACACTCCCTCTTAGAAATTTGATGCTTGGCCCTTGCCCCCACACCCCTACAAACATTTATACTTAATATACTTGATAAGAGAAGAAGACGGAAAGACGAAGCACAGACCACGAGGCATATAAGAAGTAGCTCTTTATTAGCTGGCTTTTATTTAGACAGTCAACACAAGATAGCTTACTAGAGATAGAATAGTTTTTTTTATTTTGAGGAGGTAGAGATAGAATAGTTGTTTATGCTATTCCGCTCAATTTACTTTTTCACTGCCATTAGCATGAACAGCTGTAGCAGTCGTTAGCCTAAAAAATGCACCAAGTATATCACTTACAATCCAAAATGCCTCAAACGTGTATAAAGAATTTGTAAATATCACAAGATATATGGAGCAATGTTACAGAAATGCTGAGTTATTGAGTAGTGGGGTTTTCTTTTTCCGGTACGTAATTTTTTGTCCATAAAGACACTACCAAAACAAAAATGTATATTTTTTGGGGTACCTAATTTTGTGTCCATAAAGACACTACCAAACACAAAAAGCTTTTTCACCCCCAGCTTCCTAAGTCAGTAAGTTGCTTCATGAATTCACTTTCATTCTATTTATTTTTGCATGTGTCCATAAAGCTACTTCCAAATAAAAAAAGCCATTTTACCCGGACTTCCAAAGGTTAATTTTTTCCACTACTTGATGTCATGTTTGTTCCGTTCATATTTGTAGTTTACTTCCTTCCCTCATTTCTTCCTCCTCCTCTTAATTAGAGGTTCATAATATTGAGACATATTAGCAAGAAAAAGAAGAAAACACGCACAATTAGGGTGTGTTTCTAAATTCCCTATGCCATTGCCATTATAAAGGTTCACTCTTTGTTAATTAAATCAATCCTAATAATACCCTCATTGAATGATGAATTGTTGTTTCCAAACATAATACTCTCATGATGCAATGTAATTATTTCATAACACCTTCAAGGAAGACCATTTCAGCTGCGGTGTCGGTTTCTCCATTAATAAAGAATTCAATGCACCAAAAGCAGACATAATTTCGACTACTATATCTGCTTAATAATATTTAATTTAACGAAATCAAAGTCAAATGAAAGGCTGGTGCTTCCTTTACCAACAAAGAGTTTTCCTAGAAAGATTACCGGAGCAATATCAACCCTACTAAGGAACTGCTTTATTGACTTCCAACCAGAATGCACATAATCGAAGAAGTTCCTAATATGCTCGCAAAACTACAAATGATATTTGCCACATAAAATATCAACTGCAAACAACAGCGTCGATAATGATATCACGCAACGACAAACCAAAAAAAAATCTACTGAAACAAGAAATCACCACACGCGTCAAACACACGATATAACTCGCGTTCCCGCCTAGATTTAAATATCATACAATATGTAAACATAAACTAAACATTCAAAAATGTAACAGTATATAATTAACACAGAAAATGCACCAAGACAACCATATCGCCACACTAATTGAAATTAAACAACCATAATCTAGCAGAAAAAAATTTGAATGGAGCATAAATCAGCCATAATCTAGCAGAAAAAACTATTAATGGAGCATAAATCAGCAATGACCGGAAAAACTAAGATACAGACTGAATATGAAATTCTCACAATTACTTCAACCAAAAATAACATCCACAGCAATCCACGCATTGCAATTCAATTTCATACACAATCATAGCTCAACCAAAATTCACTTTCACACACGCAGGCACAGAAGGAAACAATGACACTCTAAATTATCCAATTTCATCAATTTGACCCTAGTGTACTGTTTGGCCACTGAGAAACCTAGCGTAAAAGGGAAAAAGGAATCCAGAGCTTTGAAACCTTATATTCTCCGTGTAATCGTTCCAGAGAAAAAGAAACTTTAAATTTCGTTATCTAGGCAACTAGATCAGAAAATGTAAGATTTCAAATCAGTTTCTCTCTCCTCAGCTGAATTTTCTCAGAAACCAAACAAAATCTAACGAACACAAAAATAAAATAAAAAAAATCGATAATTTCATTACCTAAAAAAGAACTAATTTATAAAAAAAATAGAGCCGCTCAAAACACGATCAATTGAAAGAAAATAGTATAAAATTATACGAATTAACAACAGAATGACGAACTTTCAATCTGCGGAGAGAGACGTCTCGGTCGCCAATTCGAACACTTTGAGATTGATCCAACTCAGTTTTCGTAGCTCCGATTCGCCTTTGCGGTGACTCGCTGACGTTTTGAGTTTGCGAAAAACAGAGACAGAGAGAGAAACAGAGTTTGAAAAATAAAATAAGAGAGAGAAACAAAGTTTGGTAAAGAAAATTCGAAAGCGCGTCCTATTTATAGCTCTGAAGAGTCTGAACAATTCTGTTCTTCCAGAGCTTTCTTATAATTTTTGAAATTACTCTTATACCCTCGTTTGTCTAAAAATATCTTCTACTTTTAAATTGATAGTGTGCAGAACATTGCTACTCACAGCCGTCAGATCTAAATTTGTTTAATCAAACGGCTGAAATAGAGGATTGCTTGTTTTGTAGTTATTCTTTTCTGAATAGTCGGTCGTCTTTATCTGAAGTTGAGCTTACACAGATGTGATTACCGCCTTTTTTAAAGAAAGCTTGAGTTTTTTTTCTAAGTAGAAACGAATTCGAAGCTGACGCGTGTTACTAAATTCTGTTTACGTTACTGGAATTTGACACGTGTCATAAGGCCCGACAGTCGGTGGGCCGAAGTTACGGAATATGACGTGGAAGGATTATCATGATATTAATGTAATCCTCTCTTGGGCATGATCTGTCAATTTTCTATTCGTGCAACGAATTAATTATAGACTGTATTTCAATTTGTACTTATCCACTAGACGTGATCACAATGATTACATCGATTTTTAGCCAAAGAAAAAAGTCAAAAACTATATTATCTTTTTTTTTTTTTTTGGGTTAAAATATTATCTTCTTTTATCTTTATTATTTATAATGGAGTAACCGAATTTGTCCCATTTTTTATTTACCAAAGGTCCAAAGATAACCTCATATCATTTTCTTTAAATAATTATGATAAGAATTTTTATTTTATTTGTTTTATAATTAAAAATAATTGTATTAAAAAGAAATTGAGGAAATGAGCGTAGACCCATCCCTGTCTTCTAGAAAGATTCAATCAAGAAGATTAAAGATGATTATAAGTGTAGGGCACAAGAATTCAAATAAGGTACCTATGTTATGTGTTGTATTTATGGCCGAGGAGTCCATTATCGTGCCGAGGAAGTCACACGCTCGGACAGTAAGACCACGTCAGTGGCATATTGCCAGAGAAGGTCCTGCTGTTGAGAAAAAGTTTTTGAGAGAGGATTAGCCCTGACATGACTGGCGGGATGGTGGCTGCCTCAACATTCAATGCATCCCACCAAACCTCCTGACTGCATTTATGTGGAGAAAACCCCTGAACAATGCTGTCTTGGCTGCCGCAACTTACAAGGGGTTTGGAAAGGTGTCTGATGGGACAAGCATTCGAGTGGTGGACTGGACAATCAACAAATGGAGGGCTAAAATCGCCTGAATGGAGCTATATAATGTGAAAGACCCTCCAAAGGGCAGGAGGACACAAAATTTGTAGAGAAAAACACCATAGTATTAAGAAAAGTAACTATAATCAAAGCTAAGAGAAATATATTCAAGAACTACTCCCCTCGGACATTGCCGAGGAAGAATTTTTGTGCATCACATTTGTCTATTTATTACTTTTCCTTGCTCTCTTACCATCCTTAGCCCATTAAGGGCGTTGTTCACTTCGTTGAAGTCTAACTTTTTAGTCCACTTTCTACAAATTTATTGTATTGGTCTCTTTGGGTCTTAATCTATTCATCTTTTGGACTTAAGAGCTAAAACCCGCCCCTACAATTGGTGTCGTTTGTGGGAATAGCTTGAGCTTCAGTGAGTTCGACGTCCAACCATGGCAGGATTAGTGCAGGGACCGGGAGGAGTCTATCGGCTCCCAACGTCAGGATCAGTTCCTCAACCATGAGCGGATGAGGGATCGTGAGGTTAGTGTGCACACCATGCATACTAGCAAGAGCCAATCTCGAGGGGGGAGTCACATCTCCCACGAGGAGAATACCAGAAGCTTGCAGCTGGAGATAGAGCTGCGCCGCGAGCAATGAAGAAGGACTTCCTCAGATTCTGACCCTTCCTCTGAGGACGAGGAGGATGGTAGCTACAGGCCCAGGTCTAGGACTCCTCCCAGTGAGTCTTTTTTGTACGATGAAAACCGTCACTACGAGCGGAGGAGTAAAAGTCCGCCACACAAAGGTTTGGGCAATGATGCTATGAGCAGGGCCCTTAACCAGATCTCCAAATCACCGTTTACGCGTAGAATCGAAAGGGAAAAACTTCCCCGGCGTTTTACTCAGCTAACTTTCACCATGTACAATAATAGAACGAATCCCGTGGAGCATGTAAGCCACTTTAACCAGAGAATGGTTGTGCACTCCAAGAGCGAGGCCCTGATGTGCAAGGTGTTCCCATCCAGCTTGGGGCCTGTGGCGATGAGGTGGTTTGACAGCCTGAAGGAAGGCTCTATCTGATGGTTATAAAGATAAATGCAGCGGAAAATAAGTTTTAAACGGATCTACTTCATTCGATATTGACAACACGTGCTAAGTAAATTTCAGAATTTTGAGAACAAGAGATCGTACCTTGAAGCGGTGAATTTCAAAACTGAAGATTGAATCACTTAGGAATACTTTTAATCTTCACTCCAATTCCACTAACGCCCAAGATGTGTGGTCTCTCAATTGGTAACAAAGGGATTACTAAAAGTGTGACTTACACTCTCATACACACCACTTTTCAATGATGTTTTTTTTTTTCTCTCTGAGAAAAATCTGAACGTTTTTCCCTTTGTATCTAACCAATTTGTCTAATTGGGCTGGCCTTTTGGGCCTTACCAATTGGGCTTAAGTGTGTGGCTTGGAGTGGGACCAAAAGGGACCAATAAGACACTAGCTCCAATGGGCCTTGGGCTTTTCTGTCAACTCTTGACAAGTCCAAAATTACCATTAACTATTTTTAATACCACTATATAAAAATAGTTGCACTCTAGGTCTTATCTATAAATTATATCCCAAGACTTTATTATACATGCAACCCCTTCATAAAATATTTGTAGTAATACAAAGTCATTAATGTAGACTGCCACTTTGTAAATTACTACATCTTAATCCTTGAGTACCCAGTTTAATCCTTAAATGTTATTCATTATATATTTATGAAATCCAATTCCATAAATATATACTTTAGTCTTACTAAAGTGGTTAGGCCTAACTCTCTGAATAACAAACTTATTAAACTTATCTCAAGGGAATACTTTATATCTCCGTTAAGACACTATGAATTCCATCTTGAGAATACATGTTCCATCAACACTAAATGTGGCTGCCCAACATACTGAGGTTTTGACCATAACTTTAGATCTCACTCCTGATATATCAAAGCAACCTACACCTCATGATCAGGTCCATTATTCTCTCAGGATTAAGAGTTCATGCAAATGTAAGTCATGAGATTTATTATTCATTTGACAGTCTTTAGGAGAATAATAAATCTCACAGCGGTCCAGTTCAATATGTCTTAACTCTTAAAACATATTAACACATCAACCAGAAGTCTCCACTTCCATGATCAAGACAAATCATCATGGTTGATATGTTATAGTCTTCGCAGATGAAATGCCCAATTTCATCACCGACTACGAACTATAATTTTGAGTTTACAAAGAACTTGTGATTTATATCTTCTGTGACTTTTCACATAAATCACATACTATGCATCTCATGGACTTATTGATAATGTCCGAATATTCATGTTACCATTATTTCAGATAATAATAAAACAAATTTATTAAACATAATATTAAGTCATACATAATGTCAAACACAATGTCACACTTAATATCATACATAGCATCATACAATAGGATTTAAGGGCACTAATCCTAACACTATCAACTCCTTTAAAGAGCTTACTCGGGCATTTAGGGCCCGTTTTGTGACTTGCAGTAGGATTCCTTGGCCTTTGGACTTTTTGATGTCCATGGCAATGCGGGAGGGGGAGACCTTGAAAACGTACTCCAACAAGTACTAGAAGATGTTCAACGAGATAGATGGAGACTTTAATGACGTGATTATAAGAACTTTCAAGGTCGGCCTACCAGCCGAGCATAATCTGAGAAAGTCTTTGACCAAGAAACTGGTCAAGAGTGTGCATAGGCTCATGGATCGCATTGATGAGTATAAGCGGGTCGAGGAGGACCAGCAACAGGGAAAGGGGAAGGCTAATGGTTCCTCAGGACAGAAGGGATCTCAAGTCGGACAGGTATAATAACAGCCGACCTCGGAGGGATTTTGCAGGACACTCTGGATCAACTACTTCTCAGGTAGTCAATATTGTGTTCCGAGAGCCGGTACACCAAATCTTGGAAAAAATCAAGAACGAGCCATATTTTCAATGGCCAAACAGGATGGGGGGAGACCCCGCGAAGCGCAACCAAAGTCTTCATTGCTAGTACCACTAGGAATGAGGGCACACTACCGAGGATTGCAGGATTTTGTGGAGCCACTTGGAGTAATTAGTTAAGGCGGGAAAGTTGAAGCAATTCCTGCATTAGCCCAACGGACAGGGCGGTCAAGCAGGGTCAGGGGCTCAGAGGGACGCTTCCACAAGGCCGCATTTGGGTACGATCAGCGTCATCCTGGCTGCCTCGGGAAGGACTAGTTCTCAGCCATCCAGGGTGATGTCTGTGGCTCGACCACCTGCAGATAACTCGTCCCCTGATCCGAAAAGGAGTAGAGTGGAGGTCCAACCAGCATTAAGCTTTTTCAATGAAGATAAAGTGGGGACCTTGCAGCCACACGATGATGCCCTATTAGTTACCCTCAGGATATGAGGGTATGATGTGAATAGGGTGCTAGTGGATTAAGGCAGTGGCGCGGAGATCATGTACCCTGACCTATTTAAGGGACTGAAGCTGAGGTCCGAGGACCTGACACGCTACGATTCCCCTCTAATAGGGTTTAATGGCAAAATTGTCTTTCCAAAAGGCCAATCCGACTACCCGTTCAGACAGGGATAAAGATTGTGGAAGTGAACTTCATCGTGGTAGACGCCTATTTCCCCTACACTGCCATTATGGCAAGGCCTTGACTTCACACCATGGGGGTTGTACCTTTCACCCTGCACCTGAAGGTGAAATATTCGTCTGGAGGACGGATTAAGGAACTGGTGGGAAGCCAATCCATGGCCAGGCAATGCATGGTGGCCGCAATTAGACATCAGACCGGGGGCGAGTCCTCGGCCTCCGCAACGAGGGACTTATAGCAATCAAGGGTGCCAGAGTTGTCTGCGGGGGTAGCGACAGAAGGGGCTAAGTGTGAGCAACTGGAGAAAATTTTTATTGGCAACGACGATGAGAAATTCTTCTAGGTCGGAGTTCAGTTGTCTCCTCGGGAAAAGGAAGAGTTGATAGGTTTTCTTAGAAAAAATATTGACATATTTGCATGGAGTGCTTACGAGGCCACCGGGGTGGATCCGAACTTCATTTGTCACCATTTAAACGTCAATCCATCTGTCCTCCCCAAAAAGCAACCACCTCGGCGCTCATCCAAAGAACATTCTGATGCTGTCAAGGAAGAAATGCTCAAACTAAAGCAGACTGGGGCCATAAAGGAAGTGTTTTACCTCGAGTGGTTGGCTAACACGGTGGTGGTGAAGAAGAAAAGTGGGAAATAGCGGGTGTGTGTAGACTTCATGGACTTAAATAAGGCTTGCCCAAAGGATCCTTTCCCCTTGCCTCGGATAGATCAGCTGGTGGATGCAACCGCAGGCCATCCTCAGATGAGCTTCTTAGATGCTTTCCAGGGATACCACCAGATACCCTTGGCTCGGGGTGATCAGGAGAAGACTTCTTTCGTTACACCCATAAGGAATTATCATTATAAAGTGATGCCCTTTGGGCTGAATAATGTGAGGTATACTTATCAGAGAATGATAATCAGGATGTTCGAGCCACAACTGGGCAAGAACATTGAGGTCTACATAGACGGTATGGTGGTAAAGAGTAAGGTGGAGTCCGAGCACATAAATGATCTTGGAAATATTTTTGAGATACTGAGGAGATATAAATTGTGCCTTAATCCCGCTAAGTGTTCTTTTAGGGTGGGCTCTAGCAAGTTTTTGAGTTATATGGTTACCCACTGCGGAATTGAAGTCGACCCAGATCAGATTAGAGCAATCCACGACCTGCAGCCTCCTCAAAATCCCAAAGAGGTCCAAAAGTTAACAGGAATGACTGCCACTTTGAATTGATTCATTTCTCGATCAGTAGACAGGTGTAGGCCTTTCTTCCAGTTGTTGCATAAGCAGAAGGGATTCGAGTGGACAGAGAAATGTTCCTCGGCCTTCCAACAATTGAAGGAATATTTTTCTCGGCCACCTATTATGTCCAAGCCTAAGGAAGATGAGGTTTTGTTTGCTTACATTGCTGTAGCCTCACACGCTGTGAGTCTGGTACTGGTGCGGGATGAGAATGGGGTGTAGAGATCGGTTTATTATGTGAGCAAGTCATTACATGAGGCAGAGGTTCACTACTTACCACTGGAGAAGGCTATCTTGGCAGTAGTGCATGCTACGCGGAAGCTCCCACACTACTTCCAGGCTCATACTGTTGTGGTTCTAACTCAACTCCCTTTCCGATCACTGCTTCAGAAAGTTGATTACATATGGAGGGTTGCAAAATGGGCAACGATCCTAGGAGCCTTCGATATCAAATACATGCCTCGTACCTCGATAAAGGGGCAGGTCCTCACCGACTTAGTAGCTGAGTTCGCCGAGCCTTTGTTTGAAGAAAGCAGTGAGAGGCTGAGCATTGATGAAGAATCAGTTGGGATGATCTCCTTACAGGAACCTCTACCTTGGAAGGTGTATTTTTATGGCGCGGTGAACTAGAGGGGATCAAGAGTGGGGCTAGTTGTGGTATCTCCTGAAAAGATCATCATTGAGAAATTCTTAAGACTGGGCTTCTCGGCCACAAATAATGAGACTGAGTACGAGGCTTTGTTGGTGGAGATGTTCTCAGATTCAAGGTTAGTCGTAGGCCAAGTAAAGGGAGAACTGAAAGCCAGGGATGTGAGGATGCAAAAGTATCTGAACTAGGCTAGGCACTTGTAGTTAGGATTTGACTCTTTCTCCTTGCACCAAATCCCTAGAAACAGAAACACACATGCTGATTCCCTTACCACTCTTACGACATCCTCGGCGCAGAGCCTACCTCGGGTCATTTTGGTCGCGGATCTATGCAGCTCTACTGAGGCGAAAAGGGAAAAGGTCCAGATTCATCAACTAAGGGTGGGGCCTAGTTGGATGGATCCTATTGTCCTATTCCTTAAGGACGAACATCATGCCCGAGAAGAAGGGGAAGGCTGACAAGGTGCAGAGAAAGGCTCCTCGATTTTGGCTGTCTGAGGACCAAGAGCTGTACAAGTGCTCTTTTTTAAGGCCATATTTTCTATGCATCCACCCCGAAGCAGTGGAGCTACTCTTGGAAGAGTTACACAAAGGAATTTGTGGGAGCCATACATGAGATCGTTATCTCATCGGGCCCTTATTCAGGGATATTGGTGGCCTAATATGCAAAGAGAGGCACAAGAGTACGTGAAGAAGTGTGACCAATGTTAGGGATTTGCTCCTAACATCCATCAGCCCAGGGGCGTTCTTAACCCTCTGTCTAGCCCAAGGCCTTTTGCTCAGTGGGGCTTGGACATTGTGGGGCCCTTCCCCAAAGCAGTAGGAAATAGGAGATGGCTATTGGTTGGCACTGATTACTTTACCAAGTGGGTTGAAGCTGAGCCACTGGCAAACATTAGGGACGTGGATGCCAAAAGGTTTGTGTGGAAGAACATTGTCACTCAGTTTGGGATCCCCCATACCCTCATCACGGACAACGGACTTCAGTTTGATAGCAAGGCTTTCAGAAGGTATTGCTGTGATATAGGTATTACGAAAAGGTATTCCACTCCAGCCTACCCCTAGGGAAATGGGCAAGCCGAGGCTGTCAATAAGGTTATAGTAAACGGACTCAAGAAGCGGTTGGATGATGCAAAGGGTAAATGGGTGGATGAGCTTCCACATGTCCTCTAGACATATTGGACTACCCCTCGTAAATCGACGGGGGAGACCCCCTTTTCAATGACCTATGGGGTCGAGGCTGTGATTCCTCTAGAGACTAGATTCCCAACGCTGAGGACTAGCCTATTCACTCCAGATAGCAATGACAACCTACTAGAAAAGAGCCTGGACCTAGTTGAGGAGCGGAGAGAAAACGCTATGGTTCAATTAGCATATTACTAGCAAAAAATCAAACAAGGGTATGACTTCAGTGTGAAGTTAAGACCGTTGAACCCAGGGACTTGGTATTGAGGAAGGTGGTGAACACTTCAAAAAACCCAGCATGGGGGAAGTTAGGGCCCAATTGGGAAGGGCCGTACCGTATCACCTCGGTAGCAGGCGTAGAAGCATACTTCTTAGAAGATCTAGACGAAAAAGTTGTGTCGCGACCTTGGAATGTAAATAACCTGTGAAGGTACTATTATTAATGAAAGGCAGCTCTGTCGTGTTTTCATTTATGACATTATGTGTTACGTCTATTGCTTGTTTGAATATTAAACAGAGCCTTGGTTATGTCTGGCCCCTCAGATCACATACCTTGGGTAAATTAATATTCTTGATTATTTCTCTAAGTGTTAAACAGAACCTTGGTTATGCCTGGCTCCTCAGATCACATGCCTTGGGTAAATTAATATGTGCGCGCCCGAAAATGAAGCCTTTTGGGCTGGGCCTTACTTGGACTCACAACTTACTTGTATGATGGGTTTGGATTTCCTACACTGGGTCGTTCTTGGCACTGATACTCAATGAGATCACTTTTCTCTTCTCAATGGTCTGAATCACCTTGTTCTCACTCTGCTCCCTATCTATCTCTCCCTCTTTTACAGTAAATTTTCCAACCCCCAATCTTCCCCAAACTTCTCATATTTATAGTTCAAAGTTAGTGGAGAGGTCATGATCACTTACCAGTTAGTGCAATAAGCGGTCCAGTATTATTGATCATATGTGGGTGGTTAGGTGGGAGTGGGAAGCGGTGAGAATGGCTTTGGAACTTGGTTCCCACTTTCGCAACTATTCTCGGCAGCGGTGCCTCCTGAGGCACGGCCGAATATGTAAAGGACGGGGTGTTTTGAACGTCGCTTCTTCATCATTGCCTGAGACAGTATTGCCGAGAAATGATGAAGTGGCAAAATTTGGGCCCGCAGCATGTGTGGCTTTGGGATGGGCCGCTAGGTAGAAAAAGATTGGCTTTATGGGCCATACATCCAGGCCAGGGTCACAGGCCCAAATGGGCCCTGGTGCGGGGGCCGTACATAATACTTCACATCATCTTTGAGTATTAAACAGAACCTTGATTATGCCTAACTTCTCGGACCACATGCCTTAGGTAAATTAATACTTCACATTATTTCTAAGTGTTAAACAGAACCTTGGTTATACCTGACTCCTCAAACCACATGCCTTGGGTAAATTAATACTTCACTTTACTTTTCTAAGTGTTAAACAAAATCTTGGTTATGCCTGGCTCCTCAGAGCACATGTCTTTGGTAAATTAATACTTCACATTATTTCTAAGTGTTAAACAGAACCTTGGTTATGTCTGACTCCTCAAACCACATGTATTGGGTAAATTAAAACTTCACATCATTTCTAAGTGTTAAATAGAACCTTGGTTGTGCCTAACTCCTCAAACTACATGTCTTGGGTAAATTAACACTCTCCATTATTTATCTAAGTATTAAACAGAACCTTGGTTATGCCTGACTTCTCGGACCACATGCCTTGGGTAAATTAATACTTCACATTATTTCTAAGTGCTAAACAGAACCTTGGTTATGCCTGACTCCTCGGACCACATGTCTTGGGTAAATTAATACTTCACATCATCTCTGAGTATTAAACAGAATCTTGATTATGCCTGACTCCTCGGACCACATGCCTTGGGTAAATTAATACTTCACTTTATTTTTCTAAGTGTTAAACAGAACCTTGGTTATGTCTGATTCCTTGGACCATATGTTTTGGGTAAATTAATACTTCACTTTACTTCTCTAAGTATTAAACAAGAGCCTTGGCTATGCCTGACTCCTCAGCCCACATGCCTTGGGTAAAATAATACTTCCTATTATTTCTCTAAGTGTTATGTTTTTGTTTAAAAACTTAGACCCCCCTGTTGATTGCACAGTTTTCAGTGCCAGCACATAGCCATTTTTCTCACTGTTTATACGTGTTTAATTCATTTGAATTAGTAACAATTCATTACTGTTAGCTCTTGTTAAAGTCTGGGTATTCACCCATAAAGGCATCATCAATCTCAAGTCTCATTAGAGGGCAAAACGATAACTACACCAACCATAGATAAATATTGCAAGGAAAATAAAGATCCATAAAGCAAAAATTGATATCTTTTCATTGAACAAAAGAGTGGTACATTATACACAGTGGCAAACCGCCATAACAAAAGGAAAGGTACCAAAAAAAAAAGTAGAGTAAAAAGAAAAAAAAAAAGAAAAAAAAAGAAAGGATCCTAAGACTACGCCTTGGCTCAGGGAGGGTTATCCTTGGGATCAGCTGCCTTGGACTTGGGCTCAGCATCCTTGGCCTTGGAAATGACATCCTTGATTGTGAGCGCAGCCTCTGTACCCTTGGCCTCTAGCAGGGGCTTGATCTCCTTGCCCTTGCCCTTGTCCTTGGGTCGAGGACCATCCTGGCCAGCCCCCTTGCCCTTGATTGCCTCAGCCTCCCGGCCTTGGTCACCAGCCTTGCTAGGCCCTTTGGAGACTTTATGAGGAGGAAAAGAGGCCTGGGTGGTGGAGGGCTGCTCACAGGAGGTTAAGGCAAGAGCAGTGGGAGGAGGGAGCACAGTTGGAACTTCACAGATGTCCTCGGGGTAGAAGATGTTCTCAGCGTTCCTCCACTCGGAGGCAACAGGGACTCCTGCCCGATTGAGCGCCTCTACCCACCCTTCCTTGCAGTAGTCCCTGCAAACCTCCGCCAGCTCTTCTACATGCAAAATCTCAATTTCTTGCACCCCACGGTCATAGGATGCCTACTCCAAGGCCTCTGCAGCTTCCTTGGTCATTTGAGCAGCTTCCTTGGCCTTCTACGGCTTTGCCTTCAGCTCCAGGACCCGCTTTTTCTTTGTGGCCAACTCTATTTTGGTATGATAAAGCTTTTTGCGTTGATCATCAACCTGGTCTTGGGCATTTTTCAAACCGGCCTCAGTGCTCTTCTGCGCCCTCTCCTCGGTCAGCTTAGTGGCGAGCTCTTGTTTCTCCTGCTTGGCGGCTCACAAGGCCTTGTTGGCCTTAGCGCGGAGGTTGGCCTCAACCCTAGCCTCATTCCTGGCATCTTTGACCCACTTTTCAGCCACAAAAACCTTCTAGATAGTCTGCACATAAACAACAGAGGAGTACGTTAAAAAAAAAAAAGAGAAGAAAGGAAAACACTTTTAGTGAAGCATGCTAAGGAACTTACCAGGGCTAGATCCCTCTTCAGGGACAGGAAGAGGTCCGGCTACCTCATGTGCTTCAAAGCGTCCATGTCCTTGGGTAGTAGGAGAGGACGCTCTAGAGCCTTGACCATGTAATAGGCATGGCCTTTCTGGAACTCCCTAATGGAAGAGCTCTAGGGTACCGCTATGTTATCTAACTCCAACCGGGGATTCCAAGTTGGACGGCGCACGTCAGCCAAGTGCTTGGCCTCCTTACTCTCAACCGAGGAGGCCCGCCCTTTGTCTTTGGCCGTTTTCTGCTGCTTGGGCTCCTTTTGGGGGACCACCTCCCCCTTCTCAACTATCTCCTTCTCCTTTCTTTTCTTTTTCAAGTTAGGGATGGGGAGCAGACCGGTTGTAGAAGGAGGAGGAGGAAGGGGGAGAGCAGGCAGAGGTTGGGACCCTGAGGTGCCTTTATTCCTCTCCGCGAGGAGCTCCTTCAAGCCTTTCTTCCTATTTAAGGCCATTTCCTTTTCGTCCTCTAAGCCGTCGTCTATTCGAGCGATGACAAGACCAGGGGTGCGAACACCTGAAAATCTGTCAGGCTCGTCTTCTGAGTCTGAGACTTGAACCACCGGTTCTCCTGACTCCTCTCCCTCTTCTTCAAGGTGAAATTGGTCTATCTCGGCCTCAAATGACAGGCGCGAGGAGGCTGTCTCTTCCCTTGGAGCCGCTACCTCACGAGAGGAACGATGGAAGGGCAGCTCAACTGGCGGGAGATCTTTTCAGGCTAGAAAATTTGGCCTTGAAACATCTATCCGGGCTAGCCGAGGATTGCTTGCTCTGATCACGTGGCCCACGTCCTGGAACTTATCTGACAAGGGCTCAAAGTTGAGGATGAGGTGGACAGCTTGCAATTGCCTGTCTTCGCTCACAAACACTTCAGACCTCAGCACCTTGCTCAGGCCCGCGACGTTGACGAGGTTGAGACTAGGAGCTACATGTCTTTTATCTGCAAAAACATCTGAGAAGCAAAACCACGGGCAAGATAACGAAGCCATCCATCAGAAGTAAACAAAATACTAAAGGAAAGAAGAAAGCGGTGAAATCACAAAGCTAATGCCTATGTTCAAAAAAAAAAGGGGTGACCTAAACCTAGGGTACCCCACCTGGCTCTCCCTCCCGGATTGGGCAGTGCAGACCGTCATGCCATTCACCCTAGGCTATTAGGAAGTCATCTTTCATACTCTTATTGGATTTGGAGAGGCATGAGATGAGCTTGACAACCGAGGATCTAGACTTAAGATAATACCCTATGTCTCCGAGCAAGTGGCACTCATACATCCAAACAACGTCGTGCCAGGTGAGGTTTAGCCCCATATGCTCGTTGAGAGCATCTACACTACCCAGAATCCTGAAGAGGTTGGGCGCACACTGGTGGGGGCATAGCCTATGGGCAATTAAGTAATCCTTGGTTACCCTACCCATGGGAAGTGTCATCCCCCCTTCTATAAAGGCGATCATGGGAATGACCACCTCCCCCTCATTCCTATGGGTAAGCACTTGATCCGGAGCACAGTGCTGCACTGATACTCTCTAGGGAATGTGTTACTTAGCCCTAAATCCCTCCATACCGGTGGGAGAGTCTACGAGGTGAGCGAATCTACCCATCTAAGTAGGCTAAGGTGAAGTAAAAGAAATTTTCAAGGAAAGGAAATAGAGAACAGAAGGCCGAGGAGACTGGCCGAGGAGAAAAGAACCTAAAAGAGAAAGAACTTACGAGAAAAAGCACAAGGGTGGCTTCCTGAACTTCTTAAAGGTTTAAAAACTTTTTTTAAAGATCTGGAAGACTTAGAAGTTTGGAAAGCCTTGAAGGTTTAAGAGTTTGGGAAGTCTGGAAAGCTCGAAGATTTGTAAAGTGGGGAAAATGACTCCCCAGACGCCTTATATAGAGGGGCGAAACTGGGTGGGAGTTATCCCGCCCAAAATTTGAGGAGAAACGCCACCCGTAGGATTTCTATCTCACCACAGGATGTGGGGAACAAAGCGCCGCCTGGAGCATTTAATGAGACATTACGGACTTTAAAGTGCCAGAACGGTTGCTGGACACACGAAGTGGCGCTTTCACGTGTGGAAGTCAAAGAAACGTGTAGGATTAGTATGCCAAAGTCAAAACCCCATTTTTCTCCTTGGATAAGAGAAAAAAAAACCGGAGTTTTGAGGGGCTATTGTGGGGCATAAGAATTCAGATAAGGTATCTGTGCCACGTGTCGTATCCATGGCCGAGGAGCCCATTATCGTGTCGAGGAGGCCACACGCTCGGACAGTAAAACCACGTCAGTGGCACATTGCCAGAGGAGGTCCTGCTATTGAGAAAAAGTTTCGGATAGGGGGTTAGCCCTGACATGACTAGCGGGATGGCGGCTACCTCCACATTCAATGCATCCCACCAAATCTCCTGACTGCATTTATGTGGAGAAGACCCCTGAACAGTGCTGTCTTGGCTGCTGCAACTCACAAGAGGTTTGGGAAGGTGTCTGATGGGACAAGCACTCGAGTGGTGGATTGGACAATCAACAAATGGAAGGCTAAGATCGCCTGAAGGGAGCTATATAATGTGAGAGACCCTCCAAAGGGCAAGGGGACACAAAATCTGTAGAGAAAAACATCGTAGTATTAAGAAAAATAACTGTAATCAAAGTTAAGAGAAATATATTCAAGAACTACTCACCTCGGACATTACTGTGGAAGAATTTCTGTGCATCACATTTGTCTATTTATTGCTTTTCCTTGCTCTCTTACCATCCTTAGCCCATTAAGGGCGTCGTTCACTTTGTTGAAGCCTAGCTTTTTAACCCACTTTTTACAAATTTATTGATTGGACTCTTTGGGCCTTAATCCATTCATCTTTTGGACTTAAGAGCTAAAGTCCAACCCCTACAATAAGTTTACTCCAATTATGATAGGAATTGAGTTTTTATCATCCGTTCAGTGATGGTTGTTATTACTTATTACCATTAAATCAAGATAATTTTTCGTTTTTAGTATAGATGAGATTTCAATTTACATTTCTTAATCAACAAAAAAAAATTAAGTCTTTAATTCATTTTACATGACAGTTTGAATTAATTGGAACCAACATAGAGGAATTAATTGGAACCAATACAAAGCAAAGAAGAGAGGCCTAAGTGCAACATTATATTTTTCAGCAAAAATATAACAAAAGAAAAGTAGCATCTTTCATGAATCATGATGTAGGGGGCTTTAATTACAATGAACTACGTGGCGCATGAAAAGCATTATTCGTGATGTATGGGGTTTTAGAGCATTCACAGCAGTGTAGCTATAATGTTATATTGCTAAAATTTAGCTCCACAAACACAAAAAAACGCCTATAGCAGTGGAGGCAAAGTTAAAAATTATAGATGAATTGCTACAGTGCACATCTATTTATAGATGTGCACTGTAGCTTGGAGCAAAAAAAAAAAAAAAAAAAAAATTTTAATGACAGCCGTATAACTTCTCAAATTTTTTTTTTCATTTCACTCTCTCTGCGCACAGAACACTCATTCACTCTCTCTCTCATTCCTGGCACGCCATTTCTGCCCACGCCGTCGCCGTCCCAACCCACGCTGTCGCTGTCCCACGCCATCCCAGCCCACGCCGTTGCCCTCCCAACCCACGCCGTCGTCGTCCCACGCCATCCCAGCCCACGCCTCAGCCCACGCCGTCCTAGTCGATCCACTTCAGGTCAATGCTCTCTCTTCTTTTGTAGTGAATTTTTTCATCTGGGTGTTTGTTGTTTTGGCTTAATTTTTCTGGGTTTAGTGTTATTTTGTGGTGAAAAATGGTGTTGTCGCTATGTTGTTTTGGGCAAATGGTGTTATTTTTTTGCTGTTTTTGCTGGGTATAACATCTGAATGGAGGAATGTATTGGGAATTTTCTGTTTGCAGTGGTGATGATGATGATTAATGTTCTTAATGGATGAATACGGTAGTTTCTCACTGATGGTGGCAGTGGCGGTGGCGGCGGCGGTAGCGGTGGCGGTTGTAGTGGTTGTGATTGGTGTTTATTATTGTGAATATATTATTTTATTGTAGTGAATATATTATTTTATTGTGATGTTTATATTATTTTAATGTGTTGAAAGCTAAAATAGATCTACTGTTGCAGTACGTGTGTAGGTAAAATAGATAAAGTAACTTTTAGTGGAGCTAAAAAACTAAATTTTTAACTCCACTGTTGTGAATGCTCTTACAATTAATTACGTGACGCATGAGCTATAATAAGTTGTAATGGAATTTGGATTTGTCACCAAAAAGAGGGATAAACGGGAAAAGAAAAGGAAGACGCAATATATTAGAAGGGAATAGTTATCACTTGGAAAAAAAAAGGGTTATTACAAGTTTTGATCAATCTTGTGACGTAGAAGTCTGAGGTGCTATATATGAGAAACCTCTCAAATGATTTATTTATTTATTTATTATTGAGGGAGAGAAACTTCTCAAATTGATATATCATTTAATACAAATTAATACGATGAAAACTATATAGTAGGATTAATGAAGAAAAATGTGATGATAATAGAGAAAAGCAATACTAAACCATACTGGAATGTCAAGTTATTATACCAATTCCTAGCCAATAGAGGTTAGCAAATAAAAATTCCTAGCCAATAGATTTTAACAAAAAAATAAAAATAAATGGTTTATTTTTAATAACTTATAAGTTACAAACCACCAGCCGTTCAACCTGCTATCATTTTTAAATGTTTTCAAGGCATCCAAGTTTCAAATCCTTCATTTGTATTATATCTATCAAATTTTTCAAATTTACCTTAAAAACCAGATATATATATATATATATATATATTTTTTTTTTGGGCATGTGCGAATTGAAGATGAAAAACATATTACGAGTCAAACAACATAACAACACTTTTTTTTAAAAGAAAAGAAAACCATGTTATGTGGCATATTTTCCTTGCAAGAAACTTTGAACAAGCTCTTCACATTTCTAGCTCCTAAATTTTTGGTTTCGGAGAAAATTCCACTCTTGACCAGAAAATTTAGCCGCATTATTGTGAAAAGAGTTGCACCAAAAGCTTGCCATCAAAAAACAGGAAACGACTAGCAAAAAAGAAAAAGAAGCCGCATTGTGGCTATTTTGCTGTATAAATCTTGACCCATCAATCTTTCTCATACCCAGCAAGAGCTCTAAAATCTAAACCAAACAAACAAATAGAGAGAACTCCATCCCATATATGTTCACTGGAGTGTGATGAAGGAAAAGATTCACATTCTTCTATCCTTCACTTTTCTCACACTCTTTTGCCTCAGCACTAGCACTACTCAACAATTCCATATTCCCAACAATGCAGTCCTCACACAAGCTTCACACATCAAGCAAAGACAGCTCTTGTATTACAGAGACAAGTTTGGCTCAAGAAATGAGCTTGCCTCAGTCCCACACTCCCTTGTTTTTGACAACCCAAGACTCAAGAATGCCTACATTGCCCTCCATGCATGGAAACTAGCCATCATTTCAGATCCTCTGAATTCCACATCCAACTGGGTAGGGTCCAATGCTTGCAACTACACCGGCGTGTTCTGCTCCAACGCTCTTGATGACCCTTCGATCCAAACTGTTGCTGGCATTGACCTAAATACGCTGACATTGCTGGGTACCTCCCTGAAGAGCTTGGCCTCCTTTCAGATATTGCATTGTTTCATATCAACTCCAATAGGTTTTGTGGTATAGTCCCAAAGAGTTTCAAAAAACTAAAGCTTCTGTTCGAGCTTGATCTAAGTAACAATCGCTTCGCAGGTAAATTCCCTTATGTTGTTCTTGGTTTGCCAAGCCTTAAATATCTCGACCTCCGATTCAATGAGTTCGAAGGTAAAGTCCCTAAAGCTCTCTTTGAAAAAGACCTTGATGCCATATTCATGAACCATAACAGGTTTGCCTTTGAACTCCCTGATACTTTTGGGAACTCACCGGTCTCCGTTGTGGTTCTTGCGCACAATAGTTTCCAGGGGTGTGTACCTGCGAGTCTAGGCAACATGTCAAAGACTTTGAACGAAGTGATTCTTATAAATAGTGGGTTAAGGCCATGTTTGCCTAAGGAAATTGGGTTGCTGAAGAATGTGACAGTGTTTGATGTTAGCTACAATAGTCTAGTGGGTGAATTGCCTGAGACAATTGGAGAAATGGTGAGCTTGGAAGAGCTGAATGTGGCTCATAATATGCTCTCAGGGACTATACCTGACAGGGTGTGTTCGCTTCCTAATTTGCGTAATTTTAATTATGAGTATAATTATTTCACTGGTGAACCGCCTTTGTGTTTGGATTTGGAGGGTTTTGATGATACAAGGAATTGTTTGCGGGGTAGGCCAAAGCAGAGATCAACATTACAGTGTAAAATGTTTTTGTCTAGGCATGTCTTCAATTGTAGTGCTTTTAAATGTCATCCATTTGTTCCTTCTTTGCCTCCAACATCACCATCACCGCCACCAATTTACTCACCTCCACCTCCTCCTTCAATGCCACCACGGTCACCACCGCTGCCTTCACCACCACCTCCTCCAATATACTGTGTTCGCTCTCCACCACCACCACCTTCACCTCCCATGTATTCTTCACCACCCCCTCCATCAAAATCACCGCCACCTCCGCCATCAATTTACTTACCTCTACCTCCTTCACTGCCACTGCCATCACCACCTCTGCTTTCACCACCATCACCACCACCACCACCGCCATCTTCACCACCTCCTCCAATATACTGTGTTTGCTCTCCACCACCACCACCGTCACTTCCCTTGTATTCTTCCCCACCCCCTCCGCCAAGTCCTTATAAGTCACCACCACCACCACATTCACCTACTCCGCCTCCACCTTATTCTAACGCTTCTCCACCGCCCCCACCAAATTCACCACCACCTTCATCTTCATGCATAGAAACTCCACCACCTTCGTCTCCCCCACCATGTGTGGAATATTGACCACCCCCACAACCTTCGGTACCACCACCTAGTCCAACATATAATGGTCCACTGCCACAAATTATATGGGTACCCTAAGTGTCTCCACCACCACCACCACCATTCAAATTTTGATTTTTTTTAAACGGATTTTTCTCCTTTCACCATCCCTTTTGAGTGGGAAAATTTTGATACATTTCAATTAGTTTCCGTGGATTCTTCATCTTAACTCTCTTTGCATTTTCTCCTTTTGAACATGCCAAAGGAGATACAACAAGGTAGAAGAATGCGATCGCTTGTGCTAGAATTGTCAAAGAAGTGGTTTTGTGGTGAAGTTCAAGAGTAAGGAAAAGTTATAGTGCTGAGAAAGAGGGTGTCAAGGGAAAGTTCTTCCATATTATTTGAATTGTTGTGGATGTTTTTGAGTAGATAATAAGATGGAAGATGTAGTTAGGAGGATTACTCGCAGGGAATGTAATTACAGAGATGAGATTCATGTTAGCCATGACAGTTAAATGAATTGGAATTATAGTAGACTGCAGGTCTATTTTCCATTTAAATGCTGTTTCTTTTGTACGACAGTTTTGTTTCTTTGCTTTTACATCTAGAATAACGTCAGATTCAGATTCATCCTTTTCTTGACGTGTGAGGGGGAAAAAATCCTGTTTGTTTTGTTTTGGTTTTTGTTTTTTGAGATAGATATATAGTGGGGGAGGGGAGGTTGATAAATAAAGTTTCCCGAACAAAGTCAAAGCCAATTGCAATCGGCAACAATCAGCATAATTTGCTCTCCCCTCCATCTCTGAGGCAACTCTATCTAATTGGTTTAAAGTTTCATTCCAATGCAACATTTGACGCTGATCGAATCATTGCAGTTGCGATAAAGGGATCATATGGGCAAGTTGGCGGAACACGTACCTAATTGCAACCCAGTCAGTCTTGGTAACAGAAGTGCTAGCAGTTTGAGAGGACATTTGCTTGCTAACTAGCATCACGTTTGCGATGCATGGGGCTTTCACACAATTAAGTAATGATATATAGGATGGTGCCAAATTGTTCTAGAATAAAACGTAATGTAGTAATTTGTAGCCTATAGTTCGGAAGAAAGGAATATACCAAGAAAAA
Organism: Quercus aquifolioides; assembly: GCA_019022515.1. NCBI lineage: Eukaryota > Viridiplantae > Streptophyta > Magnoliopsida > Fagales > Fagaceae > Quercus > Quercus aquifolioides. Next base: position 34,395,177 of record CM032336.1, read on the forward strand.
GAAATAGTATGAAATTTATTAGAAATGAAATTGTGTTATACATATGCGGTATCATTCCAATGTTAAAAATGTTTCCCCAAAGAAAACTACAATAAATTAATACTTACAACGTGAAAATGATATAATCAAGGGCCATCTAAATACATTCTTCTTGGAAAAAATTTGCTTGCTTCTGCATGGTAGTTAGACCTCCAATTCACACCTTAGTGGCTCAACAGCCTGCAACCTGCACAGAATTTTATGTACTTATATTCAAAATCCAAATTCAAGGTCAAACCATCCACGTATGAATGGTAAAATGTGTTGAGAAATAATTTCTGTGAAGAAAAAAGACTTCCAATGGCCATGAGCCAGGGGTTTTAAGTATCCTGGCAAAGTTTGTTTAATTACTGAGCAGGTTGAGTGTGTTGTCGTGTCTAACTTCCACGAGGTCCTTCCTTTAAAATGCTTCCAAAATGTCATGTAAATAAGTCTTGCTCAGTACTATCTAATAATAGAACGAGGTACAAACTAGTACCAGCTTGGGATTCTAGAGTTGGATTCACATTTTCCTTTTTCAGTAATTTGAAGATGATCCTTTTGAGTTGTGCCTTCTCCAAGTTCTTACCTGACGCTATGTTTCCAGGTCCTTTTTTTCAGTGCTTTGACCCAAAGCAATAGCTTCTACCCAAAGCAATAGCTTCTACCTACTTTAGTGATAAGATGTCTGCGCTCCAGCTGTTCCTTTTTGCTATTTTTGGGGCTTATCATTCTTCTTTGGCGCCTGTGGTAGAGATCAGAGGTCTTTGGCCGCTAAAAGGGAGAGTTTTTTAATTTTTTCTCTCTTGGGTGGATGTGGACTCCAAAAGTAGATCCCTGTCGCCACAAGTTTCATGATCCAGTCCTCTAGGGCAACCCTTGATCCTAACCTGCAAGCATAGATGGCTAGGAAACAAGCACCTGGAGAAAGGAAGGGCCACAGTCAATGAGGTTGAATAAATACAAGCCCGCCACTACTCTTTCCGTTTCACCTAGAAATGCATACAGTGAAAGCCGCAACAAGGAATAGTAGCCTTTCCGAGTGGAGAGTAGAGAGTGGGTCTTTCCTTGCCTCTGAAATGACAGGTATGCAGTCTGATGTCTCTGCTAATTTGTCCCCTTCCTTGATAGCCAGAAGTTCTCCGAAAGTATGAAAAGCTGGAGGAGTTTGTACCATCCATTCCATTGAATTGGATTTTGTTCATTCCTCACAATTGCTCCATGTGATGCAGCAGATCCACCAATGCACAAAGCTCCCAATTTTGCAGGCTGTAGGAGAGGTGATTGGTAGCCAACCTTAGCCCAAATTTTTTTTAAGAGATGCTGATTCCCTGACTTGGTCAGTTACCAAAATTAAAGATGACCAACCATGGAATCTGCCTTGATGTTTACTGCAGTCAGAAAGTCAAGAAGCTACAGTTCACCAAGAAAATTGAGCAGAAGAGAAAAAGATAGGAAAATGCATAAGCTGAGAAGATATGAAACGCATTTAGGTATATGGAATAGAATTTTCATTTTTTAAGTGATAAATAAAGCACACCCTGTGGGTTTTGAACTCAAGATCACACCCTCCACGCTGTACTTACCTGGGGAGGAGGTTCAATTTGAGCTTTCATTAAGGCAGCAAGACGTACCTACAAAAGCAGAGAGTCAGACCTTTATGAAGCCAAATTCTCATATAATCAAACAGTGCTGATTTGATCTGACTTGTTTCGAAGTGAAATTTGGGCTGATCAAAGAACGGAAATGTCACAGCCCTATCTAAAACGTTTGGCATATAAGCAGAAGAGCTTCAGCCCAAACATGGATGCTCAATCACCTGTTCAATGGTCTGCTCAATGAAGACGCGGAAAAAGCAGAACATTATCTGCCAGTTGAGAATTAATCTCAGGAGGTAATGGCTGGAGTAACCCATTATTAGACAAGTCTTCCAAACCTTTGATGTCCTGTTGCAAGCGGGTTGCATGTAAAATGGCATGCTCTAGAACTAGAGGATCATCTGGGGGGTTCTGCAGAAGGGAAACCAAGGTCTGCCGATAAACTTGAGCAGCCAATAATGGTCTTGCAACCTGCCGATTTTTACATAAAATTGCCACCTTGATAACATGCTTACAGAGATTTCCCACTCTTGACCAGGGGCAATCACAGAGGGAGAATTCTGAACCAGGATTCCAAACTGTATATGCCAGGCTTCTATCTGTTTGAGAGATGACTTTTGCAAGCTCAAGATTTTGCTCGTCCAATATCACATCAACATCAGCAATGTGTACAGCGTGAAACCAAGCATTGGTTAAGAAAGATTTGTCCCTCAAATTTTCAAAATACCCAGTCTCCACACTGTATTGGTCTAACCAATATGAGGAGTGAAATTCAGTTGTCAAAAAGTGGATCAACCAGTCAACTCTTGCCCAGGAATTGGCATGCTGCTCATTATAAAGCTTAGATTTTAACCTAAGGTGATACGACTCAATTGCAGCATGGGGCTCTGGACTGGCCACAGGAAGAGACCTTACACCATTAACCCACAACTCTACAAAACAAGAAAGCACATCAAGATCAGATTTTGTGTGTAACAACTCAGTAGCTCACAATTTTTGGGGGTCGTTGATCCTGCTTTATTATTATAGAAGTAACATCAAACATTATAACATTAACCTCATTGATTGAATTTTGTATATTTGATGTTTGAATACTAAAAGTAGTTAAATTGGGCATCTATGTTAGTAAGGTGAATCTTAAAAGGATTATGAATGCCATTTACCATGACACTGTCAGAGTTGGAAAGACAAAAATTTAATCAGTAATGTAATGATCCTCTACATCCTAGGTCTTCCCATTCTTCATCTGACTTTTGTTCTTAGCTTTTAAACCAAATGACTCTATGAAAATACGTCAATAGTTCCACATGTTACAGATAACAGTACAGAGTAGAACAAGAAGAAGATGATTCTAGCCCTATGACAGTGAAGAAGTCCTTCCAAATAATAAAAATTAAACCTTATATGGGAAAATACCTATGGTTGGCAACCACCGGATCTTGAAATAATCCATAAAGGCATGTTGATCAACAAATACTTGCATAAACTCTTCAATCGCATCCATAGCATTTGGCCCATTTCTTGTGCAATATAAAATCCAGCCTAAATGCTTAAACATTTCTCGCTGTACATCAAAGTTACGGCATTTTTTTAAAATACTTCTCATCCAAGCACGGCGAATATGCCAGACACATAATAGGACTCGGCATTGGAAAACCTCTCTGCAAATAAGCATAATCACAGCACTCACATTCCTTTTTTATTATCAAAACTATTAATAAAGCTGGAAGGCCGCACTTATAAATTACCTTATCATTGAAACCTCAAAAGAAGGATCATCCACTAAGAAGGCATGGAGTCTCCATCTGGGGTCCTTGGTATGGACTCTTTCAGCAAGTAATCCAATCCATTTATGGACATCTTGACCAACAAAAGAAGAGGTAATGACCCAAGCAACTGGAATTGCATTGTGGGTTGAGTCAAAAACAAGTAAAGTACAGAGGGGATACTGTTAAGAGAGACAAAAAGAAAAAGAAAATTTAAGTATATTGTAGTACACAATCAAACTCAATAACCTTAGGCATGAAGAAGTTAATAGCTGTTTATACATCTAAACATGGTAAACTCCTTCCTTCCTAAACTGCTTCTTGAGAAAACTCCCTATGCAAGATGTTAGGTGCAAGCACATAACCATCCAGTGGCATTAATTTTCTAATTACTGGTTACGTCACTATAACTAGGTTTAGCATAATAGTTCAAACAGATACCAAATCCTTGACATGTGTTCATTTCTCTCAGACCCCTTAATATATCATTAATATTATTCAAAAATGGTGTTACCTTTTCTTGGGGCCCTAAGGCCAGCCTAACAACCACTATATTTAAGTTCCCCAATATCTTAAGTAATAATGTAGCTGACAATTATCTCAATGTCCTACCCTGAAGATCGTGCTCTTTTTTTTTTTTGACAGGACAACAAACAGAAAAACTTATTATCCCATGCCCAAAGATTAAAAGAGAGTACACTACCTTAAGCTTCTTCAAGCCAAATGTTGAATGAGAAGCTATCGAACCATTATGTCCATAAAGGAGCATCTGTTGCAGCTGCCAGTCCGTCTGTATCCCCAAGATAAATGGTTCTGAACCAGAATTTTCCTGAAAGTAGAAAACATGCTTTTGATGGCGTTGGACCCACACCTTTATACTGCATTCATCACTTGCATGTAACTCATGTGAAGAATTACGAATAAGCCTTTCCATGTTACGAACATCATTTCGAGTGAGAAAATCATCACGATTGTGGGGTCCACCATGCCCCTGCACCACCTCCATATGATGCTGAATTACAGTGTCCAAAGATATTCCGACATAAAGCATAGACATCACTTTCTGCCGTAACTCTTCTGAGATTCGTGGAGCATACATAGCTCGTGTCCCTACAGCATCCTGATCAAGTATCCCATGACATGGGGCCCCTGATTTATCTACATGCTTTCTTTGATTATAGATGATGAGGGCTAGAAGGGGGCGAGTATATAATCGTTTTACGGTAAAATGGCAAAGGCAGCCTCTCATCATGTGACGCCTCCCTGGCCTGCTCCCTTTCCCTGATGCAGGCTTGATGTTTGAGCCATCTCCCATCCCGGACTCGCTGTCTCGGTAGTCTTCGGGACCATAAGAACACCAGTATCTGAAGAATCACCATAACAGATAATGTTAGTTCAATGTAACTCAGAAGAGATTGTTGAAATGCATACCCTTTTTAATATTTAAAAAATAATAATAATAACTATGTAATATGAAAACTGTTATCTACTGGAATACTGTTTTGTTGAAGACAATAAAGTTAACAGCTGAGGTTTACTGGAAAATAAATACCTATAATTAAACATTTAAGGAAAAAAAAAACTGCATTTTAAGAAATTTTCTGCTGAAAAATGTTACACAAAACATAACAATGATGAGCATAGTCTTAATGATTTTATTTATTTATTTATTTATTTTTTATTATTTTGGGTTGAAGGAAGAAGAAAAGTTAAAAAAACCACCCAATCAGCACCTAGAGGATTGAATTTACATGGACAACATACAATGTGTATTCGAGATAGCCATCGACCCTTGGTTTGCTGATGCTCCCCTCAGGTCTCTTCCTTCTTGACTCAATGCGGAAACTAGCGGGGCATTCGGCATTGGAAGATTCTCCTTTTACAAAATCGTCCACTCTAGCAAAAGGAATGAGAGCAATATCATCACCACCTTGGCGACCACCTTCTACTTTTACCCACTTTATCTGAGCAGCAGAAAACTCAGCACAAGGAGGATCTTGCACTGGAAGGTTTAGAATATCCTCCATTCTTGGCATCTACAAAAAAAAAAATGAAAATATGAGTGACAATCCGACATATGACAGGTCATGGAAAGACACTCAGAGCATCAAAGAGTATCAAGCACATGAGTGGACATAATCAGAGATTTAAAATAGGAAAATGCATCAAATAAATAAAGAGAAGGGAGGAGTAGACGATTCAATAACTACATAATATACTTCTCAATGCCATTCTTAAACATTTAACTTTTTGGGTCAACCAAACAATGAAAACCATGAAGAAAGAAATCAATGAGGTTCTCAGTGCATAAAAATAAATATCAGAATTCTAACGCCAAAAGTTGCTTTCAACTATTTACTCAAACACAATGCAAAAGCAAATTGTATCTGAAATTTTCACCTTGAAGGCTTGAACAGTTTGAACCTATCATTTAGTCTTGAATTATGTTGAACCAAAGAGCATAATGCAAACAAACAAAAAGCAAAACCGTGAAATGGGAAACTTGTCATTAAACAACATAATGCTCTCTATAGCAAATTGACATGGTTAGGAGCCAATAGAAACAATGACAGGATTATGAAGGTTGTCATGTTAACTTCGAGAATGAAACTAAGGAAATTCTACTCTTCAATAAAACTCTTGGAAAATCTCAGTCTAAACTGAATAATTATCAAATTCAATCAAAATCTAATTTACAAATGCTTTGGCTTGGCTATTTATAAGTGCCAAGTCGAGAAGCCTCATGCTAAAATTACTTTGCAACAAACTCCAATTGTACCAAGAGTAGCTCAACTGAAACCTCCTAGCGTTTCCAATGGAAACGTCCAAGATTCAAATCCGGAAATCCCCCCTCTCTCAAGTATTGAATTGTCAAAAAACAAACTCTGATTGCTCCCCCATTACAATATGTATCTGAATTGTTAAAAGGGACAAGTTAACAAATGTCCTAAGGACATTGGTTTAGGAACCATTTTTAGAAATTTTTTTATGGAAAAAAAAAAAAAAAAAATGGTAACTTACTTCTACTGCTTTTTATATTTCCCATTAAAGTGGTATTAAAACTTTTTTAAAAGGTCTAAAATGGTCCATTAACAAATGCCGTAAAACTTTGTGATGCAGTGCTACATGCACTCAATGTTACATCTTGTATTTCCTTTTTTTAACAAATTCCCTAAATAACCAAAATTTTCATTTATTGTGTTTGCTAGTAGTAACCTCTCAAAATTGGGACTGAAGAATTGAAGGACCTAGTAACAAGACCACCACTTCCTAAGCTGTCACATATATAATCAGATAGTAAGACCCCCCCCCCCCAAAAAAAAAAAAAAAAACTAAACAAGAAGATAGAATTTACCTTTGCTTCATGGCCCTTCATGTTTCTTCAACTGCAATAAACTCTAATCCTTGGAATCCTGCACACAATCAGGAAAAAGAAATCCCAATTTTTTTTCCAATTACCACAAAAGGACCAGAAAATCAGAAAGTGAAAGAAATTGAAACGGGAATTACCTTTTTCTTATTGGAGTTGATGATTTCAACGAGAGTGGCATGAATGAGTGTGTGATTTCTAATTCAGAAAGGAAGAGGGTTTCGAGTTTCGATAATTTTGTGGAGTTCAGCTCTCTCTGTGATCAGACACAACTAGTGATAGTGAAACCACCTCGAAATGACCAAAGTCCGCACCAGGTTTTCGCCTGGTCGGTACTGTCACTGGGCTTGAAATTTGGGCTAGTTTAAGCTGGGAGATTGGACTTTCAAAGCTACTTGCGCTAGACTCGGGCTTATAATAAGCCCAGCCCATTTAGGCCCGGTGAGAATGGTTATTTTAGAATTTTTTTTTTCCCGAAATTTGGATGCCGAACAATAATATGATGATGAATGTCTGTTAACCTACACTTACTAGCCATAAGAGGATTCTCTAAATTTCTCAAAAAAAAAACAAAAAAAAAGCCCTCATTTTTTTTTATACAAAATAGAATTCTACTCTAACATAATCCAAGTGTATATGTGTGTGAAGCTCCCTCCTGGAGACTTGAACCCTAACCCTTGCCCCCCAAACCCCACAAGCACTTATACTTGTGGAGTGACTATTGCACCAAGGGTGTGCGGTGGTAAAGAGACCCTCTTTGGACTGAACTTTTATGTGATATAGAAATACCTCTAAACCTTAGGTTAGAGGAAACAAAACTTGAGGACAACCCAGTAAGATATATCTCAAACTCCACTTAATATGCTTACAAAATAAGTCACTCTTCTACTAATTTATATTTTTAAAACAAACTTATCCAATTTTTTTTTTTAAAAAGAAAATTATGACATTACAAAAAAAAAAGGCCTCATTGCACGCGCTTTGCGCGTGTAATGAGGCTAGTATTATAATAACTTGTTGAAGTCAAGAGTCTTTTAACCCAATTAGAACCTCTTGTTGTTGTCAACAGAAACTACCATTGTTCAAATCTCATTTCTCATTAATATTTATCAAATTATGAAATAATCCAAAAAAATTAAAACTTGTCAAAGCAACTTTTTTTTCATTTTGTTGATTTTTTTTTCTTTTTTATAAATGTTAGTCGATGCTATGGACTAGTTAATAAATTAACATGGCTTTTAGGGCTCTTTTTGTGTGTGTGTGTGTATAATGATTGTGTGTGTGTGTTCTGTTCACTACAATATGTAGTATTATCAAATTTTTACTTATTTGCATAGTGCTTATTAAACTTGCGACTAAAAGTTAATTTATTTTTAAAAAGTTAGAAGTTAAAGGTGTTTGACATAAATTTTATTTAAACTACCTATAAATGGAGACTAGCACACCATGCATGCATTGTGAAAATATAAACATGAACTGCAGGTTTAGATGCATGACTTCATTAGATGACTGCAGAGGCGGCAATTAACTATCTTCAAGAGCACTTACACGCTTCAACTATTCCAACAGTAGTAATGATAAAAGCATAATATATAATATATAAACACTAATGGGACACTATTTCAAAGATTAAGTGCTCGTTTGGTTGGCACGTTTCTGAATCACGTTTGACGTCTGTGTCTTTTACAGCCGTGGGACCCAGCTACAGTATCAGAAATAAACGCCCAAAACAAAACGCTGAAATGCAAATTGAAAGAGCACTCAACGCACCGTTTCATTAAAACGTTTGTGCGTTCTCAAAACACAAAACTCTGCGTTCACAAAAGGGGTCGAACCACTACTGTTCACAAAACTCTCTGCACTAGTTGAAGCAGAATGACCAAAACGCTGCGTTCTCTCCAACGGTAACTCTTTGAGCAATTCCTTTCTTCCTTTCACCTACTGTGCACAGATGGAGTCAATTTTCATCAATGCCTCGTCCTCCTCGTCTTCAATGAGAGGCACCTACCCACCATCCCGCAATAAACCATCAAAAGTCACATTGAAACACGGTAATTCAGCTCCCACAGAGAACAAAAGAACCCATTCCTTCGTGCTTCGCTCGAGCTCAGCTGCTCTCCGCTTGGGACGTCGTGGCCGCCATAGTGGGTCTCTGCATTCACGGGTACTGTTCTGCCAAACGTTTCATACCTTTTGATCTATTGGTGTTTGGTTATTTTGTTTTCCATGAACACACTTCAATCTGTGGTTTTGTACAAAACTTGTGTGTAATTTTAGTTCAACGTTTGTGTGTTATATTTGTGTTTTCCATGACATTAGTATGTAGGTTTCTCTCTGCTTCATGTAATTTTGGGTGTTTCTCACCAAGTGTAGACGTATTGGGACTATATATGTGAGTTTACTTTGCATTTTTCATGACTCATGCGTAACTGAAAATTGATATGCATACAAACTGTTCGTTGAAATGCCTGAATGAGTATAGAAGGAAGTTGTAGCAAATATGAGTAAGGGAAAATCGAAGGCTAATGGTAATGAAGAGAATTGGGTGGAAAGATCCTAGGAAAGTAAAAGCTTTTTGTGATTTTTATGCTTCTCAAGTCCTAGACGGCAAGAAGCATCAAGGATTTTTGAGAAAGGAAGGGGTTGATGCAGTGATTGAGCAGTTGGCTGAAATGGGAAAAGTGGTGACTCACGTGCAGTATAAACACAAATGGAATCATCTGAAAACGCGATGGAAGGCTTGGAAGGAGTGTTTTGGTGAGATTGGGTTGGGTTATGATCCTGTAACTGGGGTTATGCAGGCCACTGATGAGTGGTGGACCCGAAAGATTCAAGTTAGTTCACTTTACATAATTGTGAAAAAACTCAGCTGTCTACAACTAACATTGTGTTCTAACTACCGATTGTCCACGTGTAGGCATGTCCCAAGGCGTTAACCTTTAAAAACAAACCTTTGCCGAATATTAAATCCATGGAAATCATGTTTGAAGGCACGGTTGCAACGGGAAAAAATGCATTCTGCACGAGTGGTGAAATACCAATTGAATTATCTGAAGGGTCTGGGGATTCCACTGATAGCAAAGAATTTGTTGACCCCCAATGTGAACCCTCTGCGAACTCAGTTGACCCAATGGAGGTTGAAGGCCCAGCATCGTCCAGAGCAAGACCGGCAGTGAATAAGGGGAAAGGCTTGGCAAGCGGTGTCCAACTTTTTAGGGGAATTTGCAAGAAACCAAGAAAGAAGCGTTCAACCATTCAAGACATGTCCGACTCTTTGAAGAGCATGTCAAACGTTATTGTTGAAAGTAGAAGTGTAAGTACTCATAATACACCATTTCGCACCGTAGCAGCTACTGAGATGCAAGTAATTATGGACATGGTATTAAGTCTTCCTGGGGTGCAAGCGGGTGATCGCCTTCATATGTTCAGCACCTTCTTCTTCATGAATAACGTAGACGGTAGGAACATGTTTGCAGCTAATGTTGAGAGGAAGGAGGTCCAGCTAAGGTGGCTAGAGAAGCAGTACGAAATGAACCCTCAATTTCATGTTCTCTGAAGGAAAGGGGCTTGTCTACAGCCCGGGTTGCTTATCTTTATGTACCTCTTAGTATTGTAGTGATCGGATTATCTTTATGTACCTCTTGCAGTCTTTTTTTTTTTTGTATTGGCATAAACTATATGCTTGCCATGGGTGTGTATGTAAAACAGTGGTTACTAATTAATTGTCATCTTCTATATGCTTACTTGTTCCTTTTTCTTATGCTAGTGTTTATAATTGTCATATGTAACTAAGATATTTGTCACTAATTAAACCATAGTTCTAATTGCATCAATTTCTACCCCATAGTTTGAATATAAAACTGCCTGAAATTATTTTTTGAAATATTTACTGTTTACATTGACAGGATTATTTTTATATTCTGGTGAGAATTCATTTTTGGTGAGCACTTTCCAAGCTCATGTCAAAGCTAGACTTGATGGTGAGAAATCATTTATTTTTTCAATTGTTTTTTATTTCCAATGTTTATTAATGATGGAAATCATTTCAAATTTATTTACTTTTCAAATTTAAACTTTCTGGTGCTGTGTGTTTTTTGGAAGGGGTATCATAATAAATTAAGTATATATCATACTTAATTTTACCTCTACCTATTAGATGATTAACTCAAATACATAGTGATGCTTGCGGATTGTTAGTCCTGTGTCTGTGTGTGTTTATAATTATATATCATGCTTTCCCTCCTTGCTGAAAACTGCTTTCTGCTGCCTGAGGATTGTTAGTCCTGTGTGTGTGTGTGTGTGTGTGTGTGTGTTTGTGTTTTGTTAACTATCCAGGTTTGTGCAGCAGCTTTGATGGAGTTTAAATCATGAAAAATGTATTCCTTATCACATGCTGTTTGTATTTGTGTTTGTATTCTTGAAACTGGGTAGAATGAGTAATTAGTTCAATTACTCAAAAACTTATCAAACAAAAAGCTAAAATTGTATTCCTTGTACATGTCGGCATTAAGCCAAAAAAGTGTTAGGTTCCTAAATACATTAATTCCATTTCTTTGTACCCCTAAGCTGTAGGTATTGGCCTTAATCACATGCTGGAAGGCTAAGACAAACCGTAGTGGCAATGCCATTGTAGCTCCTTTATTTCTTGGAACTCTTACCCTTTAACCTGCTTTTGGTAATGCAAATATTCTGCCTAAACTCATAAAAGCAAGGTCTGTTTCTCTCCTTTATTTTGTTATTTTATCTATACTTTCCTCCCCAATTGTCTCTCAAAAGGAGAATCCACTGCAGTATCAAAGTCACAGACCTTAATAAAATTCCTACCAAATGCTTTTGCGCATGCTAGAGTAAAAGTTGTACATATGCAATGGTTTTAAAGTTCTGCTTCTAATGGAAGTGGAAAATTGTCCACCAACACAAAAAGTAGTACTTTGTAGTGAAAAGTGAAAAGATATTGCAGTGAAATATCTAACTTTGCTTGAAATAAATTGCAGTGAACTTTGCCTCTTTTTTTTTTTTTTTTTTTTTTTTTTTTTTTTCTCTTTTTCTTGTTGGGTACAAAAGCACCCAGGAACTTATCTGTACTGTTCACACAGCCCGTGAACAGTACCAGATGCCAGTAGAGGCTGGGTACAAAAATTTTCATGCCTGTGAGTATTAATTGTTTTTGTCTTTTTATTTATTTATAAGGAATTGCATGTACATCTTTTATAGCAGTAGTTTTAAATAGATACAAAACAACAAGAGGTGAATGATGGTGAATGATGGTTTGCTCTTCCTGCAAACTGAACTTTCCTCTTTTAGCCAACAAAAAATAACAATAGGCATTTATGAAAGTAGAAGAGGAAGTAGAGATATGATAACCAGATTTGACAGTAATCTCCACATTTTTACTTCAGTTATAGTATAAATACTCACAAGCTCACAGCTGTTGTACACATTGCCTTCTCGGGTACTGTTCACAAGTACTGTTCACACAGCCCGTGAACAATGAATGTTGCCACTAGATATTGTTGTTCTACCTATTATATTCTCTAGGTGAGTGCTGAATATGTGTGTATTGGCTTTCCACAGACATAAAAAGAAAGAAGTCTCAAGGTATTCAAAAGGATGGATTTGCTAAACGACACATCTGATTCCCAGCACCAGTAAGTTTTTAAAGGAAATAACTTGTTTTTAGCGTACATATTATAGTATCACTCCAGATTTTGTACATGCAATTAAAGTTCGTAACATATGCAGGGACGAAGACTTTGACATTAGTGACGACATTGTACTTGCAGCATATATAGCTGGGTGTGCAAGTGTCGTAGCTTACGTAGAGACGTATATGACCAAAGTACCAATGCATACAAATATACAAACAGGGTATGAATGGGTACATTATACATTAAATGGAAATGAGAAGAAATGTCACAATGTGTTTAGAATGTCAAGCCATGTGTTTCGACAATTGTGTAATACATTGCGCACTCGGTATGGGTATGATGGTACCAAGAGAGTTTGCTTGGAGGAGTCAGTGGCAATGGCATTGGTGGTACTTGGTAATGCCATGAGTAACAGAATGATGCAAGATAGATTTCAACATTCCGGTGAGACAGTGAGTCGACATGTGGCTACCGTAATTAAATTGTTAGCCACGGTTATGGCACTAGACATTATCAAGCCTGCTGATCCTACATTTCGTACCGTGCCATCACATATCCAGGGGTCAGATCGATATTGGACACATTTCATGGTACTTTGTCAATTTCGTATCTTGACTTGATTGTATTCCTATTATCTTTATGGTTATACCACGTGTTTCATTTTCACATGGCATTTTTGTGGCAATTGTTAGGATTGCATTGGAGCGATTGATGGGGTTCACGTCCCCGTGGTCTTACCGGAAGAGGAGCAACACCCATATAAAGGAAGGAAAGGGGCCACAACAGTATACTGCATGTGCGCATGTGATTTTGACATGAAATTCACATTCGCGTGTGTGGGATGGGAAGGGTTAGCGCACGACACTAGGATCTTTTTAAAAGTCCTCAACAATGAGAGTGACAACTTCCCAAAACCTCCACCTGGTTTGTAACTATGCAGTTTAATGATAGTATTAAAGTATGTATTACGTAGTGAAAATGCTAATATAATAAACGTGTTCGTTTGCAGGAAAATATTATCTTGTTGATTCAGGGTACCCGATGAAGACAGGGTTCCTTGCCCCATATAAGGGGGAGCGGTACCACATCCCTAATTTTCATCCAAGTTCACAGCCACATCGTCCAGATGAGAGATTTAATTATCTCCATTCCTCACTTCGTTCGGTCATAGAACGAACGTTTGGAGTTTGGAAGAATTGATGGAAAATTTTGAGATGTATGCCAGCGTTCCATATACGCACTCAAAATTACATCATTGTTGCTACAATGGTTCTGCACAACTTCATTAGAGCACATGACCACAATGACATTCCACATTCCCGTTTTGCACGGGGCACATATGGAGGTAGTAACGGAGGTCATTACGATGGAGTGGCAGATGTGGCCTCTTACTTGGATTCAAATGAGATGAAAGAGGTTCAGAACAATATCACAACATCGATATGTATGGACCATAACTGATGGTGCACAAACTTCAATGTAATACCATTTTGTGTTATGGTACTTTTTTTGTTGTCAAGCAGAACTAATAGCTCACAAAACTTGGTTTGTTGTTAAGCATAACTTGGTTTTTTTGTTGTAAACCATTTTGTCAATGTTTGCACGGGTTGAATGCTGACATTTGTAGTAGCTATATGCTGAAATGCTGATTTATCCTATATGGAAATGCTGAAATGCTGAAATATTAGAAATTATTAATGTAGCAGAATTTTTAATGCAACAGAATTTTTAATGCAGCAGAATTTTTTTTTCCCAAAAGCAAATGTGAGCCTTGCACCATATTTTCTAGCATGGTCTACACCCTGTCTTGTATATTTTGCTACCATAAAGGAAGTCTTTTATAGTGAGTTTATATTTTGCTACCAAAGAGCTTCCCCTTTTCATATGATAAATGCTTTAGGTTCTGCATTTAGTATTACTGTCCAAAAGAGCAACCTTTGAATTCGGGATTCATTGCAGTGAGGGGTACCTCTGATGGGATTTTAAGGTGAATTAATTGCAATGTCTCTGTGTTCTTGTATGCTCAATTTGGTTGCAACTAAATGGGGAATAAAATATAAATAGAAAGCTCATATGTGGACATTATAAAACTTTCTGAATCAGTTTCATGTATCTTGTTCTGTCATTCTACTCTAAGTAAAAAATAAAATAATTTTTTTTTAGTTAGGATCATATGGATGAGAAGACAGAGGGAAAGAAAAAGGTGTAGGGCTTGCGTGGAGAGGGTTCAATTTAATTTTTGTTAGAGGATAAAATATCTACCCCTTTAATAGTGGAGAGGTAGATCAACAACTCCCATACCTCTGTTTTTGCACCTTGCACCATGTCTAGTAGTACCCCACATGTCTATCCATTTCTGTTGTTTTCCTCACATTGTCTTGGCAACACCAAAGGAAATTAAGTTATGAACTTGGATGCAGGGCAAAGGCTTTCTTACAAGAAGTACTGAAAGTTTACAGTTTAAAGTACATAAGTGCTTCTCGAATGATTGGAGATCAATTAGCTCTTGCCTGGGTTGTAACGTCAAATCCTTCTTTTGACATGAGGAAATTTACCAAACCACAAGCTTTTGTAGAAAAAATTGGTGTTGCCTCAGTACTATTTATACCATGTGCCATATACAATTGGACGCCCCCAGAAGGTGCAGGTCAATTTCATGGAATGCCCTTAGATGTTAAGGTATATTGTTAACATAATAACTTATGATTTTGCCACCAGCTGAATGTAGGAGTGTGCTTTGATTAACTTATAATCCTAGTAACATATTACATAGAAACCAACACGTTTAAGTAGCTTCCCAATACAAAAACTGTCCAAAAAGCTGCTACAAGTTGTGCAAACAATTGTCCAAGTTGTCCTAACACCTGTGCATCACACCATCCAAAAGTTGGTCCAATATGCTTTAGCAATAACCATCCAACATACTTCAAAAGTTTGGCTCACAGCAGATATAAAAAAAAAAAACACAAAATCTTGGCTCATTTTTTTTAAGACACCAAGAACTCAATCTATCAATGGCTGGCAAATTGTGTGTATATATATATAGACACACATATACAACAACATAATTTCCATTCTTCTTTAAACTTAGCAATAACATTATCTCCATCAAACGTCTCCACATTGTTTTCAACAGTACAATTACATACATATCATAAACTAACTTGCAATAGTACGATTAACATACAAAACAAATGTACTAATACAACTTGCAGTTAGTACATACAATTACATCCCATTATGGCAGACACATTTGCCTGATTTTGACTTCCCCAGACCTAGTAGATAAGATAAGCAATACTAGAAACATGGCCCCCAAGACTACTAGAGATATTGTCAACTTCTTTGCTTTCTCTTTAGAGATCATGCGTGCAGCCTTGGCTCTTTCAAACTTTTGTTTTGCAACTCACTCCCTTTCCAATGTTGCGGCTGTCAGGGCATGTGTTTGCTTTAACTCTTCAGTGGCAACTCCCACCGCATGCTCCAATCGGTTGAATTTGGCAATAACTATAGGTGCTATTGCTGCGCCACGCGGACAACAAATGCTAGCGTCTAACCACTTGAAGAAATTGCATGCACGGTCATCATCCTGCACAATACAATACAACAAAGAAACAGGAATACAACTCATTGGTTCTTTAACGCACAACACAAATATTTTGCCAATACTTGGATATGGTACCTACTGGTGACCAATAGCGACAACTATAAAACCTCCTACCAAATGTATGAAGTTTCAGGGACGTCCTAATTCTACAGTTCTCAACGTCACAAAAATGGCCATCAGAACTGGAGAGATAGTTACTTGTTTCCGACATTCGTAGTTCTTGGCAGTAGATATTACGTTGGCTTCGATTAGTGAACCATAAACCAGGTTGGTGCTATAAAAACAAAAGGACAACTTGAGCATAAAATGAGTATTTTTAACTGAAAAGTGGAATCAAGATCGATAGTGCATGTTTCCTATAATGTTAAAATATAAATGCAATCTTTGTGAAATATGATCACACACACACAAATCGAGTAGAGTACAATCATTGCAGCAATGATGCGACCATGGTATTTCAATACTCTGAAAAAAAGAAAAAAGAAAAAAAAACTCAAAAAAGGCCAAGGTTTCTGTTTCAGCTAAAAAATAAAGTAAAAAAAGTCTGATACAACTCATGTGCTTGATGAACATCACAGCAGTTAATTATTCTGGTGGAGTGGAGGGGTCTCACAACAGATATAAAATACATCACCAGCTGCTACACCAGTGCAGCTCAGCTTGCCTCATAGTGCAGCAGCCAGTGCACCAGGTGATGCAGCATCAACTGCCACACTGGTGCAGCACAGCATGCCACCCAATGCAGTAGCACAGCATGCCACCCAGCACAGCATGCCACACACTGGGCAAATCTGATTCCCACAGAGCAATGGTTACTGTTTACACTAAATGAATATAGTTTTTTTTTTTTTTTTAAATTCCTACCAAAACTAAGGAAAAAATGTCACTGCTCCCTTGTGGTTTGTATAAATGACATTCCCCTTTGAGATTTGTACAAATTAGTAGAAATCTTTTTTTTAAATAGAATATTCTCATAGGAAATTAAAAGTGTTAGAGAGCATGAAGTTATTTGTTGAGTGAGTGTCATTTCAATAATGTAGCAAGAGAGGTTGGTGCAATTTACAAGTAACATAATAATGGAAATTATAATTATAAACTGATCAATGGGTCTACAAGATGTTGAACCTTGGTGCTATGGCAAGTACCACTTGTCATCTACCCAAGCAATGTGTGATGAGTTCAATTCAAGTAATTAGTTTGTAAAAAGTTGAGTTAAGGCTACAGGTGATCACGGGTCAATCAGTTCAAGTTGAGGTAAGCCCTTCACTTAACGCGATCATGTCAGGCAGATGGTTCTTATACCTACAGCTGAATGATGGATCAGCTGGAGTCAACCGCACCCAACTTTCAGGTGCTCAGCCAAAACCCGGTCGGGTGATAATCCCAGCATTCCCAGAAAAATTAATGCTAAAAAAAAAATCAAACCCATCCTATTTCATCCACCAAAACTTTTAGGTAACCTAAAGTAGCTAAAAGGCAAGACTTCCAAGTTCTTAACTCTAAAATGTTCATGCTACAGCTCACCCTTCACCCAATCTTATGGAAGAAATAAGTGTATAGGAGCAAGAATCTGATTTAAATGAAACCCATTAACCCATTAACAAGATCAAAACTTTGTAAAAAAGAAATCAAATGAACCCATTAACAAGAACTGAAATTCTAGCAAATGAATAGAGAGGACTAAACTTGCATTCTATCAAATCAAATGAAGTAAATTTCAGCTAATGAAAAGAAACCCATTAACAAGAACTGAAATTCGAACAAGACAGGATGGAAAAAAATGAAAAAAAATTTGAGAAAACTTACCGTGCACAGTGGGATTCGTTTGTCTTTGCCGACGTCGGACTAGGTGACGTTTCTCGTGGATTTCTCTTCTGAGCTCTTCGCCGGCGTTGAACCTCGTCGATTTTTCTGGTGGGCGCGGAACTCTCTTCTCTGGTGGGTGAGGAGTGAATAGCAGAGAAAGAGAAAAAAAAAAAACAAACAAAAAAGGGGTTTTCAGCTGAGCTATAGTAAAACGCGATTCTTTATATATTTTCAGCTGCGCTACAGTACCCACGTTTTGCTACAGTATTTTTCAGTTTTCAGTTTTCAGCTGTATCCAAACGGACCCTAAATCTTCTAACTTGTGTACGTAGGAGCAGTGACTATATAAGCAGAAGAGTCAAAAGAATCCACCAAGTTGAATAATTTGATGAAGCAATATTTGTAACTTTGAGAACACTGATTTCTCAAAGGAAGTGGGGTATATATGCAGGATATTATCCTCGAAAAGGGGTTACCACTAATGCAAGAGATATGGATCGGTCCATTGTGGATCATAAAATTGAAAGAAACAAAAAAAGGTGTTTGAAACTTCCAGATTTTATGTTGGATTTTATGTTGTCTCTCATCTCAGATATGAAGATTTGGTAACCAAGTGGGTCACAAATGTTTTGTGATTCAAGTACATACTTCTTTTCTTTGATAGAGTTGGTCCACCAAATTTTTTATATATAGTATCCACTTATTGAATTATTATAGGAATAACTTAACATAACTGTCGTATCAAAAAAAAAAAAAAAAAAACTTAATATAACTGTTACAACTTACAAGGGATATTTTATTCATGATAGACTTAGAGACAGTCATGCACTGTGCATATTTTATTCATGATAGACTTAGAGACAATGTCAAATTCTTACATATTGATTCTTACAATGTCAAATTTTCTTGACAGGGTTGTCCATTTTGTTATGTCTGTTGGATGGTTCAATTTAATTACAATAACTCGGTTATAAAATATAGGATTTGTTTTACATGTGAATGAATATGTTAAAGGGTTTTGTACTGCTAGAAAGTCATTACAAGGGTTTTGTACTGCTAGGATTTGTTTTACAAGTTGTTTCTTAGTTTTCAATTTTGACTACAAGGTTAAGTTTTTAATTTTTCTACCTTGAATGCATCTTTTTTGAGTTTTATAGTACATTTACTCTACAAGATTAAACTCAGGTGTGGAGGTTCTTCTTAAGCCATCTGACCTAGGAAAAAAAAAAAAAGAAGGGCTATAGCCGCGTTTTTAAACGTGGCTAAAAATATGTCCTATAGCCACATTTAAAAAATGCGGCTATAGTTGTCACCTATGGCCACGTTTTAAACGTGGCCATAGTCTATCACCTTAGGCTGCGTTTTGAACGCGGCCATAGTCTATTGCCTTAGGCCGCGTTTGAAACGCAGCCATAGGACCTGGTCTTAGGCCGCGTTTGGAAAGTGCGGCCATAGACTCCCTTTGGCCTGTAGTCACGGGGTTTGGGCCACATTTAAAAACGCGGCTACAGGCCAAATCGGCCTATGGCCACGTTTTTTGGACCTAAGGCCGCGTTTTACAAACGTGGCCACAGAACGTTTTTTTTTGTAGTGAACTAGATTTTGCCATAAGACAACTAAGCATGGATGTACGGAATACCAATGAAGAATACTCTATCGTTTTTGTAATTTTTTTTAAAAAAAAAAAAAAAGGTTGATAAACGAATAGCAATTAAGAAAAAAAAATGTTCGATTGATTGTTACATCTTGAATATATATAGTACTCTCATAACACCCACTACACTAGTTTCTTATAAGGGAAAAAGAGAGTTGTGCATTAAGTTTATATTCAAAAAATTAAGAACAAGACGTGCAAACTATGTTGATAACTTAATTAAGTATAAAATATAGTTACTTGCAAAAAAATCATTTAGTGTTGAACCCACTATTAAACCTTTCATTTTGTGTGTCAGTACTATGTATTGTTTGCAAAATAATTTGCTAAAACCTCATGAACGACTAGATAAATAATTCAGCAAAAAAACAAAGACTAAATAAATAAAATGGCTGCTCACTATCGTAAGCAATTCACATCCAAAATGTCAAGTTGGGATGTTGTCGATAGATGTCGTTGTAGATACAACAGGATCTCGCCTGCCCGATGAGTATTTTTCCTGTATGAAATGAATCTAATGAGGTGACACCAAAAAAGAGAATAAATTTCGTGGCTTATTCATTGACCTTTTGCATTTAGAAGGGGATAATATATTTTTTAATATATTATATATATATATATATATCAGAGATGCGAAGAAATTTAAAAAAAAAAAAAAAAAAACCAAAAGAATACAAAAATCAGATGGACTGTTAAGTATATATATAATGTTTTTGGTATTTTTTTTTTCTAATTATTTTATAGAATACAATGGGGAGTGGAGACTTAAACATTTAATTCAACTACAAAAATTTTTATAACATTTTTTGTATTTAATTAGTAGGAAGGTATGCCCTGAATGATCTTATTTTTATTGGTATATTTTATTTTAAGAATAAATAATATAAAAGTATAAATATTTACGTAAAAAAATTTTGAAAGTTTTTTTTTTAATTTATACTCTACACCTAATTAAATCAATAAAATAAACCATGAGCTTCTTTTCAAATTTTTAAAATTTATTTATTTATTTACAATATAAAAATTAAAGCAAGAAGAAACAACAAAAATGAGAAAAATTAAAATAAAATTGCAAAACAAAAATCCTCAATTTTAACTATAGAATATAAAAAATGCAAAATATATTTTTCAAAAAATGCATTTCACAGATTTTAAAAATACTGTCACAAACAGTCAAAAGTTAAAATAAAAAAATAAAATAAAAAATCTGTAAAATGCACTCCTATTAGTTACCAAATGGGCCTTAAACCCTTCCTTTTTGTTTTATGTAATGTCTGCAAAACAATTTGCCAAAATCCACATAATATATGATCTGGGTTGTATCACTGCAGCTGGTTTATGCAATGAAATGAAATGCCATATTGAAATAAATAAATA
This sequence comes from Quercus aquifolioides, assembly GCA_019022515.1. Lineage (NCBI taxonomy): Eukaryota > Viridiplantae > Streptophyta > Magnoliopsida > Fagales > Fagaceae > Quercus > Quercus aquifolioides. Next base: position 34,416,021 of record CM032336.1, read on the forward strand.
AAAAAAATTATTTAAAAAATATATACATAAATAAAGAAACGAAAAAACTAATCCAAGCCTAAATAAATGAAACGACTGTCTCTTCGCTAGCATTCATATAGAAAATATTAAAGGGGAAAATGTCGTCGCAAATACGATAGAAGATCGTTGCTGGATGAGTCGAATAATTAGCACATTTGACGGGTCATTTTTCTTGTGTGAAATAATCTAATGAGGTGACACCAGAAAAGATTATAAACTTTCAGAAAAATTCTCTTGATCCGTGGGCCATGCCTTGACTTTTTGCATTTAGAACGGGAAAAAATGTGTTTTATATGTTAAAGAAATCATAGATGATAAGAAATGATAAACACTTAGAGCATTCTCATTAAGAATGCTAAATGTTATAAATGCTAAATTTTAACATTAAGTTTGTAAAAAGTACCAAAAAGAAAGCTACAACAAAAACGTGCTAAACTTATAAAAAATAGCAACTGAGCTACAGCGAGCTTTCATCTTTAAAAGCTCACTGTAGCTCCAATCTTAAAAAAAAAAAATTATTATTTTAATACTTGTAGTGGAAAAAGTGGTTTGTGTAGTTTTTTATTATTTTAATGAATAGTTTATATTATTTTAAACGAAATGGTAAAAAAATAGAACTCTTAATGCTGGGTATATTGTAAAATGAGTTATTAAAATTGATAAAGTGATTTTTTGAGATGCTAAATGCTAAAATTTTTAAAAGTTTTGATAGGAATGCTCTTAGCAGGAAAAAAAAAAATGAATAAACCAAAAATACAAAAATAGCACATCAGAAGACTTTTTTTTTTCTTTCTTTCCTTTTGTCCTGTTAATATATAACTTCTTTTAATGTATTTAATTAGTGCTAAGAGTGAGAACCCAATGTGAATTCAAGTAATGTAAAGACAAATTTTCTTCTTAATTTTTGAATAAAAATGGAGAAAAGTGTATTGTATTCTATGAAAGGACACCACCGACCTCTCTACTTCCAAAAATGATGACTTTTTGCTACAAGCAGGATACTTACATTTATTTACAGGATACTATTTTCTTATGTTGAAGATCATAGTTGGCCAATGTAATCATGGCTCTCATATGTTAATTTTCCTAACATCTCAAGCTCAACATCTACATTCCATTTTAAGATAATGTTTCCTCATATGTTTAATGTTCTTGGTTTTCTTATAGGTGGGAAAACAATGTATACTACTTTTATGTCTTGCTTTTCCCAAACATATTCCTAATTTCTTTAGGTACACTAGCCTTTCTTGGTTTTGGAGTTTAAGTTCCATGATGTTAGAGTGGCAGCCACAATCATTGATTAGCTAGAGGCGAGCTTGTTACCAAATTTCATGCTTGATAGTTGATTCATTTATTTTGTAAATATATATATATATATATATATATATATGAGCAAAACTTAGGTACAGTACTTAGGTACTGTTTCTTAAGTTCATCTTTTAACATTCTACCATGTAGATTTTTTTTTATAGGATGGAAGTATATTTTTTAGTTAAGTAGTCACATGGCTGAATCTTAAAAAGAGAACAACACTTAAGGTACTGTACCTAAATTTTGTCCATATATATATATATATATGATTCATTTATTGTAAATAAAGCTTCTTTATTTATGAACTACTTGTTCTTTTTGTGGGGTTAGCAAGGTTTGATCCCTCCTAGTTACCAATAAGGAAACAAATCCCCTTATTTTCTTCTTATACAAAGTAATTATCATGATTAATATTTCACAGTACTCTTATGAAAATCCATAAATTATGTATTTACCATCTTTGATTTTAGGATTGTTTATCGACCAAAATTCAAAAGTTATAAGTTGAGCTTGACTTGATTGTCTAATACTGAATGAATGTATACAAGTTTTTGTTTTTAGCCCTGCTTGATTTGTTTGTAACCCTAGTGCCCTACTAAAAGCTAAACGTTTATTCCATATTTGTCATGTTTGATAGCGTCACCTTGTATCAAACATATGTTTAATACATAATTATTAATGACGATGTCAATCTTCGGTGGACTTAAACGTGGTTTTTACTAAGTATGCGTTTGGATACAAATTATTTTGCTGAAAACTGAAAACTGAAAACAATAAAAAAAAAAAAAAATTTTATTATTTATTACTGTTCAGTACTGTTCATTGGCCTAAAATCACTGTTCATGGCTAATGAACAGTGCATAATGTGCTGGACTTAAAAAAAAAAAAAAAAAAAAAAAAAAGGCCCAAAACGCGTACGCAGCCGCACTACCCAAATGGACCTTAAGTGTGGTTATAGTGGCCATAAAATGGTGGGTGGCAATGGAGGATTAATTGGAAAGACATATATGAGTTTGTTTGAGATCCTCTTATTTTGCTGAAACTGAAATTTTTTTGCTGAAAGTACTGTAGATAAAGGTAAAAGTTAACTGAAATAGTACAGTAAAACTCATAAATAATACCAAAAAGTGTAGTGAGACCTATGAATAATAGTAAAAATAAACTGAATAGTAAAATAAGCTAGTTTTTTAATTTGGAGCCAAACGCACATGGTCGTCGTTTTCTTCCATTGGTGGGACATTTGCTACAGGTCAAGTCAAGTGTAGTGATTTAAGTGATGATGTTAGAAGCATTGGTTGGAGAAGATGATGATGGTGATGGTAGACAATGGCAAGTGGTTGGGAATGAAGATGATGATACTGAGGCTAGAGGAGATGAAGCAGAAATATATGGTTGGCCATATCATGATCATCTCTCTACATCTCCTATATACGTTTGCAATGTTCTTCTACGAGAAATTGGGTTTCACTAGCTTGGTTTCTTTGGATATTAGGAGTATTGTGTAGTTAACATTATTTTTAACTTCCTGTTATTCTGAGAACAAAAATATTGTTAATGCAGCGGCAGCCTAGAGTCCACAAAAAGGTACATTTTGTTGCAGAAACACCGGCTTAGCCCTCTTACAAACATCTGGGATCGATCTATGTGGTTTACAAGTTTTTGTGGAAGGAATTTGTATGCTTCTAAGTTCTAAGGCATATCTTATTTAGAATTTTTATTGCAGATGTTAAATAATAATAAGGTATTATACTGGTTGTTGTATAATAGCCCAATCTAGTGTAAAGCCTATCTAGGGCTAACCCTAGACCCTGTAGCATCTGTATATACCCTATTATTATTAAGGTTCTATATATTTCAATTTTCAAATACTTCATTATATACAAAGACGTAGCTACTAGGGTCTTATCAATTTGGCATTTATTTATAGGCAACGACACTGATGATACCTAGAAAATCACTAGTGAACTACACAGTCTTCGCGCACTCGAAACAATCCTACACAGTCAAAAAGAGAAAATCCTAGGAGAGTACCGGTGTGGTATCGGCCAAAGATCCTCCGAAGGTTAAGTTAGAAATACCTTTCTACAACTCTAGAATGTCAGAGCTGGGGTGAATTATGTATACCTATTTTATGTGGGTCTTTGGGTTTTTATAGTAGTGTAGAATCGAACTCTCGTACTTGCGTAACAAGTCTTTTTCTTATAGGAAAGATCTTCATTGATGCGTATATTCCAGAATCCCATTAATGTTGGAATTCAATTCCCATTAGAACTCTATAAACTAGGGTTTGTCATGCGAGGCAAGTTGTTTCTATTTAGGGTTTCTTGGGAGCCATGTAACGTCTAGTTGAGTGCCACGTGCCCCTTTGACCCGTGACCCTTAGTCCGTCCACACAGGATCCGTCCAATGATGAACAAATCCGTCTAGCAACGTCAAGTCCCACAAAATGGATCCGTCATCCCTTATTTTACCCTCTTCAGACATGATATCAAATACTGATTTAAAAAAAAAAAGTTTACTTATATTATATGTACATATTCTTGGTATAACCCTTTCGTACTTTACGTACCTTGCACGATGATTAACGTTTTTTTTAGAATGCGATGATTAACTTTAATCCAACTATCTCCATCAATTTCATTATAATCAACCTACCATTTCTTTCTTTCCATTTCTTTAACTCACAAGGACATGCCTTTTGAAACTAATCAACCATATTAATTAAGTAATGGCCCTATAGAATATTCACTTATTCAGTTAGAAAGTCCATGGTTACCTAATTATGAGCTCCTAACATAGGTCGTGGTTGTCTTGAATTTGCCTTTCTCACTAACTCCTTTTCTCAAGAATCAAATGAGTAATCTGTAAAGTTGTGATTTCCAACTATTTTGTGTTGGCTTTAATTCTGTGCCAAATTTGATTGTAATTTCTTCAATCATTTTCCCTGTATGTATGTGGGATTAATTGTAAGGGATGAGTGTGAGAGATCGGTGAAGACTCAAATTTCAAAGAATGATCAAGTGGTTTTCGCGAGTGTCTTGGTAGTAGCTTACCTGCGAAAAAAGCCATGTGCAGAACACATGACTGGAAGATGAAGAGTCATGCCAGGCTGGATATTTCGCGAGTGTCTCGCGAGTAAGGCCAACCCGTGAAGGACTCGCGAAACTTTCTGTTTGGCAAAAAGTTATGTTTTGCTTTACCATGTCTTTACCCATACTATATATACCCTCATTACCCACAAATTATAAGGAGTGCTTTTCAGAGAGAAACCCTAGAAAATACACTTGAGAGTTAGAGATTGTTATACCCACAATCATCTACACATTTCCTTGTAGTTTTCCTCAACTTCTACCTCTCCATCTCTACATCCTTGAAAGGTTGCTAGTCCAAACACTTACCACACCCATACTGAGTGTTAAAGTGAGATTTTGGTGCTCCTAGAAAGCATTGGAAGGAGTCATTCATTGGCGGATGCAATCGGGCTGGATTGCGGGATCTAGAAAGTTAGAGAAGACAAGGCTCTGAGAAGTTAGTTGGTAGCAGGAGCTTGGAGGGCTCAAGTACATGGGGTAGACTAGTCTTGGAGGGTCTTTTGTTATTCGTGTACTAAAACTTTATTCTCTAGTGGATTGATTTCGACTTGGAGGGTCGCAAAGAGGTTTTTCACCAAGTTCTTTAATACGTCTCGGTGTTATCTTGTATTTGCATCTCTCTTCCCTACTCTTAAGCTTTCATTTTATTGTTAATGATGGATGAATATGGCTTAGGGTAGTGTTATTGGTTCATTGCGCTTATATACTCTTACTCTGCACTTAGTCTAAGTTAGAGTAAAAGCAATCTAGCCGTAATTTTTAATTGGAAGTCTGAGCAAGCTCTTGTGTTTTAGCACAAATCCGAGCTTTCATAATCAAACTTTGGGACATCTAATATTCTAATCAACCTGCCTTTATCTACCCTATTTCCTTTTCTTGACAGGAATAAAAATATTTTTTTTTATAAATAATTTGATAGTTGAGGAAGGGAGGATTTGAAGTTTAAACCCTAGATATCTCTGCTAAAAATATTAGAAGGTGTCAACAAATTAAGTTACAAGAGAAGATAAAAACTAAAGTTTAAAAAATCTGTGCTTTGAAAAAGTATGATTTGATAACGCACTCAAACAAACACAACACAATCATTATATATTAAGAGCTTGTTTAATTCTCATATAGGCCAATCATTGACACTACTTTATTATTTATTACTAATAAAATTTATATATAACACACATTTTTTAATATGTACAATTACAATAGAATTTGAAATTATCCATAATTATAGTCATTTACTCATTTGTCATCAAATTAAGACAACACTTGGTTTCTTTTTGTGTGTGCAAGATTCAATCTCAGGTTCTTGTGGATATCCTATTTTGCAATCCTTATTTTTCCTATTATTTTAGCACTAGAGGGAGATTGGTAGTTTTGAATAAGTATTCCATAAATAGCCTTGACCCTAAGATGAAAAATTTATATCCCAAAGTGGTCATAGTGCAATTACAGATAAATTGATTTTAATTTTTGATTGTAAAAGTAGTAAAATAGAGGGGAGGAGGAAATTTTGTGGGTGCACCCCCCTACCCCTTCTCTTCTAGAGGCAAGAAGGGCCTTTTTTTTTTTTTTTTTGATGAGTGAAGGGGGGGGGGGGGGGGGGGGCAAGGGTGACCATTGTGACTCACCCCCCTGGGTGTGATTATAGGGGCACCCCCTCGCTAGAAAATGTTGGATTGAGTCATAACTACTGTGGTCTGGGGTGGCCTGGTGGTTGGGATTCGTGAATCAGTTTTGTGGTCCCTAGTTCGAGCCCGGGCGAGTACCATGGGAGGAATTTGGATATCTTTGCTGAGGAGCCAGCTCAGCATAATTTGTTTACTTTTTTTTTTTTTTTTTTTTGCGTATTACTGTATACCAAAAAAACTCTTCAATTATATATGTCATCCATGCGTTTTCATATTCCTTTTCTAAGTGTGCTGCGAGCGACACAAGTTAGACGTTAGTTTCACTCAAGTTGTTGAACATTTCAAACAATAGTGCTTTTGTCCTATGCGTTTTCAAAGCTTAGATTAAATATATGTCTATTATCCAATTTCATCCTTATCATTCCATCTCTCCTGTTTATTTGAGTACTATTTTAATAATATAATAATTATAAAATTGGAAAATGAAATAGATAATAATAAAATAAAAGAGTAATTTAAGCTAATTTTCTTTTATACAAGATAGAAATTCTACTCTAGAATTATTTAAGTGTATATGTGTATGAAACTCCCACCTGGAGACTTGAACCCTGACACTTGCCCTCCATACCCCACAAACATTTATACTTGTAGAGTGACCATTCACTACAAAAAAAGCGCTTCAGAGCTGCGTTTTGGGGCTACGTTTTTCAAAAACGCAGCTTCAGGGTGATGTTTAAGCTGCGTTTTACGAAAACGCAGCTCCACCATTGGACCTATAGCTGTGTTTACTAAATTTGCACCAAAAGTGTGCAGTAGTAGTAATTTAAGCTAATTAATGATAACACATTGTGGAAGAAATTTTTATCAAAATAAAAGTAATTTATTGGAAAATAATTTAAAATAAGTAATAAAAACTTATTTTGTTTTTGTTAAATTTTTTTGCAGTAGAGTTTCATTTAAAGAATATTATGTTAACAATATTAATGTACTTATAATGCATCATATAGTAAAAATATGTTGCACAACATGCAATATTTATATTGAGACATCTCATATGATGCAAAGCCCAAGTTTTATTTTAAAATGGTACAACTTAGGTGTGGTTTGTGTTATATTTTATTGTTCTCAATTAAATTCAACCAGACTTTTACATTGACCAATTAATCATAGGATTGAGTTTAATTATCATAGGAAAGAGAGAGTATTATTGATAATTTATTAATCAATACAACTATACGGTTGAAATAAATTAAGAGATTAAAATACATCAAACTCTAAGCATCGTATATGTGGTTGAATTAAATTAGAAAAATCAAAGATCTATAATCTAGACAACTTGCTATGTGTCCACATCCAAGCGGGTTCAATCCATAAGTGACAGGAACACTCAATCCAAGCCTTGCACACAATCACATCCCAATAAATTTAGTAAACATGAACATTCGACCCAAGCCTTATCTATTGTATATAAATTTTTGCCGTATTTATTTATTCTGTTCCTAAGATTATCTTAAAGTCCACGAACTTTACAGAAGTTTGGCAGCGTGCAATAGTCTATAAATTTTTTTTTTTCAAGAAAATAGTCTATGAAATTGTTGACTTTATCAAAAAGACAATACAGTTCAAAGTTAAAACCTGATCAAGGGCCAGTCTGGAATTCTCTAGAAATGTAACACGAATCCTAATGGCAGATTTTAAATTCTATGGTCAGATACCATTAATGTGATTAGATTCCTATACAGATTTTGACAGTCACCAAATGTTGTTGAGATTACCAATTTACCATGTAAATCAACCAATCAGATCACAGGTTAACTTATTATATGAACATATAAAGCAAAAAAAAAAAATTTGTGAGATGATTTTTTTTTTTGTTTCCAATCAACCTAACATGTTTAGGAGTTTGGTATCACTAAAAATAGAAAAAAATCAACGTAGAAAAAATGCTACTAAAACTGTAAAACATAGCAAAAGATGTATAAAAACATTACACGAAAATGTTGTAAATGATTAAAACTCATACTCTCTCTAGTCTCTATAGATAGTCAAAAGTTACTGGAGTATCTTAAATTTCAATTAGAATAGTCTTATCAAATTAAATTTTGATCATAGATTTGTTTATACGTATTAATTTATAATAGATTGACTTTTACGATGAATTGATTTTTTTTTTTTTTTTTTTTGCTAAACACGATGAATTGATTTGAAATAGGGAGATAACGATAAGAACATTATTATTTTTTTGGGAATATATATACAATGGTATGAAAACACAATAGGTGCTACATGCTGTGAACTAATCAGGTCCAATCATTTCCCGCGTGACTTATCAAAAGGTCGAATCAAATCCAGGTAAGGTAATATTTTTTGTGATGATTTTGTTAGTGAAGGCAAGGAAATCGAAACAACAATTTTAGTGACACGACTGTGGGTTTGATAGCGCTTTTTTGCTTAAAGTAAGATGAGTAAAAGTATCTATTGCACATCTTTAGTGTGATGGCCACTTGATAAATATAAGTTCTAGTAGGGATGAGAGACAAAGATAAAGGTTAAAATATCAACTTTCTAAGTGTGCGCTTCACACAAGTTTTATTACAGTAGGATTTCTATCTTAGAAAAAAAGAAGAAAAAAGTGAATTTAATTAAGTTTATTTGCTTAAAGCTAGTTTCTTGCTTTAAATAGCTTTTATCTCATCTATACAAATAAAATTAGCCAAACACGTAAATTTCAAATATCTTTTCAAACTTGTTGGTGTAAGTTACTTTGAAATGGATACATTATTTAGTCAAGAGATCTTATATATAACTCAATTGACACTTTCTAATGTTTCTAATAAAAATCATTAGAGTTCAAATTTCACTCTCTCGACTATTGGAAAAATAAATCCGTCACCAACATTTTTTTTTTATTGTCCCTTAATGAACCTATTCATTTTAACTGTCATGAAAAAAAAAAAATTTAAATTATGATTTTTTTTAAATTTTTATTATAATATAGAAAGTCTAGACTTTTTATATTATATACTATATAATAAAAGTTGGGTTTAGAAGTCGTGATTGTACCAAATGACTTCACTAAATTACAGAAATTTTTTTAGATTTTTTTTAAAATAGATATTATTTTTTTTGTTTTTATCTTTTTCTCCTATAATTTATAAGTTGATAAAAGTCTCAATTTGATTACAATCCAAAATTTTCATCTAATCTTTTTATTATTAAATAAATTATATTACAATCTTAAGAAAAAAAAAAAAAAAACAGCAACGTTATTGGAAAAACAAAAGAGAGAAGTTTTTGTTCATACTGATTTACCAAAAATGTTTTTGGATAAAGTTAAAAAAAAAAAAAAAATTGTAAATAAGATAATAAGTATTTGAGTTTCAAGTAAACACCATCTCTTTCTTCTCAAAAAAAAAAAAAAAAAAAGTATCTATATATAATAAACATTTGTTCTTCTAAAAAAAAAAATGTTTGTTTTTTTTTTTTTTTTTGGTTATAAAAAAAGTTTCCTTTTTACCATAAAAGAAAGGTTTTCTTTTTTTCTTTCTGTTCATATGACATTTTTTTTATTCCACTTTTTATGGGATTTATGAGATAGCAACAAACACATTGATTAGAAATCTTAATTCCAATAGGATTTAAAATCTATATCAAATGAAACTCTACCTATCTTAATTGTTTATGCATTCTTTCTTCATTATTATTTTTTCATTTTGTTTAAGCTATTTTTCTTTAACTTCAAAAAAATTAATAAAAACTTCTCACATATGTTTTAACCCAATTCATAATATTAAAATTTTGTACTCATTTATTCTCTTCTACAATAATTGGTTCAGATTTTAGTTACATACTCATACTTTCATCTCTCAAAGTGATAGAGAAAACAAACATGTTTATTATTTGTTCTTTTTCTACATTTATATCTTAATTTATAATTTGTGTTAATTTTTTAATTTTAAATTATGAATGAGTTTGCTTACATTCTTTATATTGAATTTAAATTGTTGTTAATAGGTTTTTGGTGTGTTATATTCTTCAAAAAATAAAATAAAATAAAATAAAAGAGTTTATATAAATTTGGCAACAAAGCTAAATAGATAAGTCCAAGAAATGTTTATTAATAATAGTTTTATCAGTAACTTTTTATTAACATGATTAAAAAAAATTGAATAGAGAGTTAATTTATTAACGTGATTTAAACTCTACTAAATTTTTTTAAGGGATTGGTTTAAAAAAATTTCAAAGTAATTTTCTAATTATTAACTACTATGCGCTAACTTCTAACTACTAAAATCCACAATTGAAATACTAATCCGTATGAGATACCACTTCCAAAGATTAATATCTTAGCTATTATATATTATACATTGACTCTCTCTTTTTCCCCCCCCAAAAGAAGCGTTTCTCTCCCTCCTCGCAAAATAAAGGGATTATAAAAAGAATTAGCTAGACAATAGTAAGACTACACCACCTCTTTTCTCCAATAATTGTTAAATTCAAATCATTTTTCATGCATACACACACATATAGCGTGCAATGCACAGGACTTAAACTTTAAGTTTAAACTTAAACTTGGTAAGATGAAACTCACTCAAGTTTCAGTGTCTTCTTCCATACTTTTAAGGACAAAAATTAAATTCTTATGTGAGTCTCTCTCTACTTCAAATTTTTAAATGTTTAGTAATTTAGATTATTCTTAATTATTGAATTGAGATTTCTCATTAAACATGATTTCAATTATTGTTTTGGATTTTTTTAACTATTAAATTTAAGGGTTTTCCATTTAAATATATATGATTAATTGAGCCTTAAAGTTCAATGTATTATTAAAAGAGTAATACTATAGCCACAAACTATTTTACAATATTTTTACAAACTATTAATGTAGCAAATTCTTATTAGTTCTATTATGGGTCCACTACTAACATCACATTTATGTTTACCAATAATTATTTGAAAATTACTAAAGCTACATCAGCAGTTTATAAAAATGTTGTAAAATAGTTTGTGTCTGTAGTATTACTCTTATTGAAAATCATTTTTTATATATTTTTTAGGTACCTCTACCATCTTCCATTCAATTATATATATATTAGCCTCTATGCACGTTTAGAGGCTCTTCTATTTTTTTGGGTAAAAATTAATAATTTGCATTTATTATAATTTGGAAATATATATTTTAATTTTTCAAACAAATAAAAAGAATAAACTTTAGAGATAAACAGTAATTGCATTTTCTTTTTTAAACATAGGGGAAAGAAGGTTAAATTTTGGGAGTTCTTTTAGTTTTTTATTTTTTATTTTTTAAATTGGGGGTTGTGGGGGGTGAAAAGTCCAACCTAATATATTGGGCTTAAGGCCCTATTTGAAGACTACTGTTTGTCCGAAGAGAGGAAAGTATTTGAGAAGAAGCCCATGTGAAAGAAACATACCTGGAGATGAACGTGGGGCATAGTCCGAAGAGATATTCAATTGTCCGAAGATGCCATTATCCTCGGATTCAAAGAAGCTTGGTCAAACAGATGTCTGAGAAGTTCAAGTAATCCTCCTGAAGATTCTAATGATAAAGATGAACCTCAGGCGCGCATGGAGATGATAGGAACGGAGAAATATCTAGAAGACAAACTTCAACCACCACATTAAATGTACTGCAACTACTTTTCTAGCCGCATTAATGTGGAGAAGACCCCTGAACAGTACAATCTCAACTACCGCCACTCACACAAGGTTAAAGAAGATACATGATGGGACATGCACTCAAGTGGACGTTTAGATGATGAACAAATGGACGATGAAGATGAAGGGAGAGGGTGTTATATAAGGGGGAGAGGCCTCTGATAAGAGGGGATGGAACGAAAGAGAGAGGGAAGAAGAAAACAACTTTACTGTAGCTCTAAGAACTGTAACCAACTTTCATTCAATAAAAAGCCTCTTCGAACTTTCGCGTTTGCCTTTGTCCAAGCATGATTGCATGTTAGTTCAACCGTAAATACCATAATCAACTCGTCTAATTCACGTCCAACCCAGCTCTTTCACCCACGCTCTACAAATTCATTGTCCTGAGTTCATTGGGCTCATAATCCATACCTTTTTGGGCTTGGACTACAAAAATAGACCCTACATGGGTGTTTTACTTTTTATTCAAATGAAAAAGTAATAAAAAAAAATGCTAAATTTTAGGGAATAAAAAGATGAACATGAAGGAAAAAAAAAATCTTAAATTTTAGGAGTTCTCTTTTTTAATTCAAAATAAAATTTGTTATTTGACATTTATAACTCTATTTCTAAGAGAAGTTACCATTCATTAATGAGGGTATTTTTTTTATCATAAAAATGTCCAATTCAAGGAGGGAAATCCTCTTATAGATAGTATATATATATATATATATATGCATTTTATGATACCTTAGTCTCACATAACATGCATTCATTATGTAACCTAAAAGTAAAATATTTATTTACTTTAAGTAAATTAATAAAAAAATTATTTACATATGAATTTTGATTAAGTGTGTGTTTAGTAAAAATTAAAAAGTCAGCTTATTTGACTATTCAGCTTATTTTTGCTACTATTCATGACCTCACTGCACTATTCGATACTATTTATGAGCTCCACTATACTATTTCATCTAACTTTTACCTTTATCTACAGTATTTTCAGAAAAAAATTTCAATTTCAACAAAATAAACAGATCTCAAATAGACTATAAGCCGTGCATTGCAAGGGTATAATAAAAGAACTCTTCATTAAAAATGATATTTTTAATGAAGAGTCCTTTTAGACTCGACAAAATAATCCCATCTGTCAAAATCAGTTGTCCAATAGTTTAGAGACATTTACCCTGAGGTCTAAGCAGTTCATTCCAAACCTAAGCATAAATTTATGGAATTTAGGAAGCAACTAAACTTATTAAAATCGAAATTACCTCTGTGACTACGTCAAACTGACATAGATAACTTGGGCCAACGATAGCGGCACGTATTGTCATTTTACTAACGGCCTCTCAATCAATCAGAAGACACTCTAACCTCACTTATTACCCCCAATAATTTAGTATATATATGCCAACATTCCATTCACATTTTCTATACTTCCTTGCTATTAATTTGCATTCACATACATTTTCAGTTATACTAGTTTGACACTTCCATGGAGTCCCAAGATCCCCAAATCCCACAACCCCATAACCATGCCCTCCAAACCCCACCTACTGAAACCACTCACCACTCACCCTTGTTCGGTTGTGCTGCTAACTTTGCTTACAAAATGAAAGCCAACTTGGGTTTTCGGTCCAAATGGGCTGAATTGAATGGAGCAATGGGGGACTTAGGCACATACATACCAATAGTGTTGGCCTTGACACTAGCAGATGACCTTAACTTAGGGACAACATTAATATTCACTGGGGTCTACAACATTATCACTGGTGCCATCTATGGTGTTCCTATGCCAGTTCAGCCCATGAAAGCCATCGCTGCTGTGGCCATATCCGGTACCGGTTTTGGCGTCCCGGAGATCATGGCTGCCGGAATTATAACCGGTGGAGTATTGTTTGTATTGGGTGTCACAGGTTTGATGCAACTAGTGTATAAGCTAATTCCTCTTTCTATTGTTAGAGGAATTCAGCTAGCACAAGGCTTGTCATTTGCACTCACAGCTGTTAAATACGTTAGAAAAGTTCAGAATTTTTCTAATTCTAAGTCTATGGGGGATAGGCCTTGGCTTGGATTGGATGGCTTGGTTTTAGCTATTGTTTGTGCTTGCTTTATTGTTATTGTCAATGGTGCAGGCGAGGAAATGGAACACACAGATGAAAGAGAAACCACCAACGGTCATGATGAAGAAGGAAGTCCTAATACAAGAAAAAGAAGAAATTTGAGGAATTTTATTTTCTCACTTCCTTCAGCTTTTTTTATATTTTTGTTGGGTGTGGTTTTGGCTTTTATAAGAAATCCAAAAGTTGTGAACGACATCAAATTTGGACCGTCATCTATAGAAGTAGTGAAAATATCAAAGCATGCGTGGAAGGAAGGTTTTATTAAGGGAGCAATTCCTCAACTTCCCTTATCAATATTGAATTCTGTGGTTGCTGTGTGCAAATTGTCCTCTGATCTTTTTCCAGGAAGAGATTTTTCAGCCACATCGCTTTCAGTCACTGTGGGGTTAATGAATGTGATAGGGTGTTGGTTTGGAGCTATGCCAAGTTGCCATGGTGCTGGTGGGTTAGCTGGACAGTACAAGTTTGGAGGCAGAAGTGGTGGGTGTGTTGCAATTCTTGGTACAGCTAAATTGATATTGGGTTTGGTATTGGGTACTTCTTTAGTGAAGATTTTGGACCAATTTCCTGTTGGGGTACTTGGGGTTTTGCTCTTGTTTGCTGGGATTGAGCTAGCTATGGCTTCAAGGGACATGAATACCAAAGAGGAATCGTTTGTGATGCTTACTTGCACAGCAGTTTCACTAGTGGGTTCAAGTGCTGCACTTGGTTTTGTGTGTGGGATTGTTGCTCATTTGCTTCTAAGGTTAAGAAATTTTAGCAAGGATCAACCTCGTTCTACGATATGGATGCGTGCCCCATAGTGCCAAGTTTCCATTTAATTTTTAGTATATGATCACTTTTTCTTAGTGTAACCGCGTAAAAGTATATGGTTGTATTTTGTTTTTAAGGGTATTTTCTAGAGTTTGCCTACGGTTTGGAATTTGAACCACTATGAATGAAAATTTAGTGGTAAAAAAATTGGGAAGACTATGTGTCTTCCACCTTTTTTTTTTCTTTTTTTTTTTGGGGGGGGTGGGGGGGGGGGGACTACAACTCTATATAGTTGATTAGAGGGCTACTCACTTCACTTCAATATGGTGAGTGACTGAGTTCCTTAATTTGTTGCTTGTTTCTTCCATGCCTTCAATGTAATTATGTAAATATTGGCTTGCTATGATGATATAAATAAAAATAGTATTTTTTTAGACAGGAGAAACGAAAAACGCAGTGAGCATGTCTCAAGAAGTAGCTGTAAGGTCTAGAGAGAAAGATGAGGAGCTAGAGAGGAGCACCAAAAAGGTTAAAGAGAACCATTCTCAGAGAACGTCTAGCTTTCCCTCATCACCAAGAGCAAGTTTGGGTGGGGGGGGGGGGGGTTCCTACAAGGAGAAACTGCTGGGGGAGATACTGGGAGCATACGAACAGGCGTTTGTTTTCGAATATGATATGGAGACTGAAGCAGAGTCAGATGATGAAACATCAGATTTAGAGGCAGGTATTGTTGCAGTAAATCTGTCTGATGATAGGAAGGCTAGCATCCGAGCCCAATGGTCTAATGCTCTGATAGTTAAAGTAATCGGGAAGACAGTGGGCTACCAGTTCATGTTGACAAGGCTACTAAGTCTATGGAAGCCAATTGACCAAATGGACTGCGTTGATCTCGGTGAGGACTTTTTTCTTATCAAGTTCTCGACTAAAGAGGATCATGTTAAAGTTTTCAAAGAAGGACTGTGGTTTGTTGGTGGTCACTATTTGTCCATTCGAAATTGGGAGGCCAACTTCAACCCTGCTAAGGCGAACGTAGCAACTATTGCAGTTTAGGTTCGCCTACCAAACTTACCAATAGAGTACTATGAGCCATTAGTCCTACGGGACATTGGCAGAGCCATAGGACCGGTCTTGCAAATTGATACACACACAACAACAGAATCTAGGGGAAGGTTCGTGAGACTATGTGTCCAAATAAGCTATGACAAGTCGTTGATCAAACTTATCAAAATTGGGGGTATATCCTAAACTGTGCAATACAAAGGAATTAGCTCTCTATGTTTTTCTTGTGGTCGTGTTGGGCACAAGGAGAAAAGCTGCCCATACAAAGAAAGAGCAGCGGAGAAGGCTGACGGGGATGATGCCAATGGTGAAAATTTGGAGGGAAAAAAGTCCAATCCAAATGACAAAAGCTACCTGACAAAAGAAAATTTTGGGTCGTGGGTCTTGGTAGCACGAAAAAAGAAAGTCAACAAGGATTTTGGGAAGGATACTACCCAACTTTCCTCATATGGACACCTAAGCCCATTGAAACCTGGCCCTAGCCAGACCAAGATCCCAACCCAATCAGGGTTTGCTTACTCAGAAACCGAAAAAAAGAAGTAGGAGTCATAATCATGTGACTCTCCCAACTCCCAATGCCTTATTGGCAGATCGCATTATCTCAATCACTGGTGAGGATCAGCCCAGCCTGACATAACACCATATGTCAAGCAAAAGTCATACTCGTGGACAGAAAACTAAGCAAAAATCCCGGAATTTGGCTGGGGAAAAAGGCAACCAAGTTAGCACCTCTGACAAGGAAAAGGAATCTCGCATATCCGCTAGGACAAGCAGCAAGCCTACTAAGATGCCGATGATGGAATGGAGGCTCACCGGTCAGCCTCCACTTGGGTTTAAAGCTTTCACAGCTGGTGGCTCCAAGCATGATGGGTTGAAGGGTGAAGCAGAGGTGGATCCAAACAAATCTCCTGGGGTAGAAACCAGAGATATTTCCATGGACTTTGAAGAGGCAGAGACGACGCTACCCTCAGTGAAAGTTCCGTTGAGGGACATTTTGATTCAAGATCATGGTCGAAATGGAGAGTTGGCAGTGTTGCGATCTGTTGCTGCTGAGAACATTTCGAGAGCTAATTTGAAAAGAATTGATCCAACCTTGAGATCAAGACCGGAAGCCAATCCGACCCACGTAGGCAATGCTTCCCACTTTCCTAAAGGAAATGAAGACAACATGCAAACCGACAGTAGGAGTGGCCACGATGATGATGGTATGCAATTTGATGAGGGAAGTGGCTCACACCTTTCCTGATTTTATTTACTTCCTATATTTTTTGTTAAATATGAATATAGTTAGTTGGAACTGTCAGGGTGCTCTTAACCCCTCCTTTAATAACTTTGTTCTTGATCTAGTTCAAGCTCACTTCCCTGCTATTTTGATTGTTTCTGAAACCAAGGTGAGTGGTGCCAGGGCTAAGGATATCACTGACAGATTGCCTTTTGATGGAGCCATCCATGCTAATAATATTGGTCTAAATGGGGGTTTGTGGGTCCTCTAGTATTCAGGCCAGGTTAAGGTATCTGAGTTATCTTCCACCGAGCAGGAAATCCATGCCATTGTAAAAGACCTCTCTCTAGGGTCCTCCTAGCTGCTATCAGCTATCTACGCTAACCCCAGATATGCTAAAAGGAAATTGTTGTGCGATAATCTTACCACTATTGCTGGTCTTCACTCCATGCCTTGGGTTATGGCTGGCGATTTCAATGAAGTGTTAGATGGTAAGGATAAATTTAAGGGTAGAAAAATGAACTTGAGTCGAGCTATGAAGTTCCAAGAGTGCCTAAATAACTGCAGAATGATTGACCTTGGCTTCTCTAGCCCAAAATTCACCTGGTCCAACCTTTGTCCTATTACTCAGCTGGTTCAGGAAAGAATTGATAGGGTGTTTGTGAATGTTGAGTGAAACAATATCTATCCGGAAGCATTTGTTAACCATCTGGAGAGGGCTCACTCGGATCATAGCACCATTGTTCTAAAGTTGAAGCACAAAACTGGAGTGCATTTTCCCTACCCTTTTAGATTCCAGCCAATATGGTTATCTGATCCTTCCTTTCCTGGTGTGGTTAGGGAGACATGGAGTGCTTCCAACAGTCTATCAACTGTGGTGACAAGCTTTACATCTAAAGCTAAGGAGTGGAATAAGAATCATTTTGGTAACATCTTTCAGAGGAAGAGGAGAATTGGTGTAGGCTAAAGGGTATCCAATCTACTCTTGCGGACAGGCCTAGTAGCTTTCTAATTGACCTGGAGAGGGCTTTGAGGTTTGAATACTCAGAGGTCCTTTGTCTCGAAGAAGAATTCTGGAGTATGAAATCGCGAATTTCCTGGGTTGTTGACGGAGATAGAAACACTGCTTTTTTCCACACGTCAGCCCTTGTACGTAAAAGACGAAACATGATTACCTACAGGAAGGATCGTATGGAAAACTGGCTCAATGGAGACTCTGCAATTGCTAACTTCATCAGACAGGGATTTTTTGATCTGTTCTCTTCATCATAATCCAGTGTTCCTATAGAAGATTGGATCCCTCCCTTCTGCAATGCAAATTGGGCAATGAGGATAGAGGTAAACTAGAGGCTCCAGTGACAGATGGTGAGATTTTTTATGCTCTTAAAACTCTCAAACCTTATAAGGCACCTGGTCCGGATGGGCTTCATGCGGGGTTCTTTCAGCGTTTTTGGCTCATTGTTAGGAATTCAATTAAAGCAGGGGTGAAATCAATTTTCTCTTCTGGGGTAGTGTTGGAGTATTTAAATAGAACTCTTATTACTTTGATCCCTAAGTGCAAGAGTCCTGAGTCCCTAAATAAATATCATCCTATCAGCCTATGTAATACAATCTACAAGCTTGTCACCAAAATCATTGTTGGCCGCATAAGACACCTGCTGCCTTCTCTAGTCTCGCCTCTCCAAACAGCCTTTGTTCCCGGCAAAAAGGGGGTGGACAATGCTATAATAGTTCAAGAGTTAGTGAACTCTATGTCTAGAAAGAAAGGTAAGGAAGGTGCGATGGCTATTAAGATAGACTTAGAAAAGGCATATGATTGCCTTGAATGGAGTTTTATTTGAGATACGTTGAAACTGTTTAACTTCCTAAACCACCTGACCTCACTTATTATGAGTTGTGTGTCAACTTCCTCTATTTATGTGTTGTTTAATGGAGGGGGTCTTGATTATTTTCTTCCTTCTAAGGGAATTCGCCAAGGAGATCCCTTATCCCCATACCTTTTCATTTTGTGTATGGAAGTGCTAGGGGCTCTAATTTCAGAGAAGTGTGAAACTAAGTTGTGGGATCCTGTCAAGGTTGCTCTGGGTGGTATAGCCTTCTCACATATTTTCTTTGCGGATGATTTGGTTCTCTTTGCCAAGGCTGATCAGAAAAATTGTGTTGCAATTAGAGATGTCCTTGAGACTTTCTGTGAGCTTTCTGGGCAAAAGGTGAGTGATGAAAAATCCCGAGTCTTCTTTTCTCCTAATATTTCTAGAGAAACTCGAGAGGATTTATGCAGCACGCTTGGGTTCCGATCTACTCTAGCTTTAGGGAAATATTTAGGATTTCCTATCAAACACACTTTAGACCCTCATGATTTTGGCTTTGTCATAGAGTGTGTTCAAAGTCGTCTCGCAGCTTGGAAATCTCACTTGCTCTCCTTTGCAAGAAGACTAGTGCTCACGCAAGCTGTAACTGCGGCCATCCTTAGCTACACCATGCAATGTTCAATCCTTCCCCCGAAAATCATCAAGTGTGTGGACAAGCTGAGTCGGGACTTCCTATGGGGCTCTTCTGAAAATAAAAAGAAAGTCCATATGGTGAGTTTGAAAAAGGTGACAAAACCTAAGAAAGATGGCGGCCTTGGCTTGCAAGCAACCAAGGAAAAGAATACTGCTTTGCTTGCTAAACTAAACTGACGTCTTCACTATGAGAAAGAATCCCTATGGGCTCGGGTGTTGTCTCATAAATACATTAATCGGAGGAGGTGTGTTGGAAATTGGGTTAGTCTGGGAAGAATTAAAGGCTACTCCCATGATTGGAAAGGTATAAAGGAAGGGGAAGCTATTTTTAAAAAAGACACAAAATGAATTGCAGGTAAAGAGAGCAACTTATCTTTCTGGTTTGATAAGTGGCTCAATAAAGGGACTTTGCGAGAGCTAATTGCCGGCCCTTTGAATCAAGGGGAAGATCATCTTCAGCTAAAGGATGTGTTTATACAGGGTAGATAGGATTGGGAGTGCATCTCTTTTGTCATTCCCCCAATTCTTATGCAATATATTAAAGCCAATCCAATGCCACTAGTGGTAGCTAGCTCAGATCGCCTCTCTTGGTTTATGTTCCCAAGTGGGGAATTTGTTTTAAAAGATGCCTACAAGCTTGCATGTCTTGAAGGTGATAGCCATACCTTTGGTTCGGACACTAGTAGTTGGGTTTGGAAAATTCCCTCATAACCGAAAATTAGGTGCTTCCTCTGGCAATGTTGCCATTTAAGCTTCCCAGATACTTTTGCTGCCAGAGGAATGAACATTTCCCACCTATGCCCCCTTTGCAATGGTGCTCCTGAGTCAATTATCCATATGCTAAGAGATTGCCTCTTGGCTCGACAAGTATGGGATTCCCTTCTTCCACCATTTGCGATAGGAACGTTTTATGGAATAAATCTGGTGGATTGGCTCCATACCAACTGCAAATCTAATGTTTGCTCTTACATGGGAATTCCTTGGAATATTAATTTTCCATTTGGTGCTTGGAGCATTTGGCTTCATAGAAACAAGGTTTTATTCAGAGACAATAATCCCCCAAAGTTGAACAGAGCTGAAGTACTTGCTAAGACTGTAGAATTTGCCTTCTTTGGTGTTCATGGGAAGAATGTTAGGATGAAAACAACTATTTAGGTCTGATGGAATCCCCCCCTCCCCCTTCCCATTGGTTCAAACTCAACTCAGATGGGTCATCTGTGGGTAATTCGGGTCGTACGGGTGGAGGAGGCATTATCAAGAATGCTGAAGGTGAATGGATCAAGGGGTATGCGAGAGCTATTGGAAACACAACCAATGTTGCTGCTGAGTTATGGGTGTTGAGAGATGGAATTCAATTATGCTTAGAACCGAATCTGCCCGTGGTGATAATAGAGCTGGATGCTATGCTTATTGTCGAGCTGATAAGGAATGCGAGTCACAATCCAAATGGAAATAACAATATTGTTGCTGATTGTAGAGAAGGAATGTCCAGAATCCCGAGAGTACAAATTCAGCATTGTTATAGGGAGGCAAACAAATGTGCGGATGCACTAGTTAGGAGGGGAGTTCTGATTCCTTGTGATTTTCTTGTTTTTGATTCCCCACCAGCAGACGTCGCTCTGTTGATGAGCTTAGACACTACTGGGACATTGTATGAGCATAGCATTGCTCCTGTTTCTGGTTCTTAGTTTTTAATATATTTCCTGTTCACCAAAAAAAAAAATAGTAGCCACACTTTTGTAATTGTTGTTGTTTATCTATTGCTTTTCTTTCGTGTTGTTCACTACTGTCCGTGTCTCCTGTGATGCTTGCAAGTTAGATTCTTGTTTGGCTCATAACGACCAGTATATTAATTAACTTCTTGCTTACATTTCCATTTGGATTTGAAATAAAGAGATGCAACATAATTGACTTGGAGACTTGGAGTTCATTCCTTATAAAGCTAAAGTGACTAGTTAGAAACTCTTCATTCTCCTTCTCCTTAGAATCAAATATACTTATAAAATAAATAAATTCCTCAAATTTAAATTAAGAATAATTACTAGCATAAATTGTTTAATGGGGATTTAACAATACATGATGATTTATATCTTAATGATTTTACTCCCACAAAAAATTTTGTTATATTATAAATTTGAAATAATATGATGCACCCATGAATTCTAGTTAGCTCAACTCGTGTAAAGTTTTTTTACATTAAAGAAGGGACTTAAGTTTGAATCTATTATAAACCAAAAATTAATTGGTATCTTGAAATGATGATAAAAATAATTATTATAGAGTGGGGACTATAAATTAATATCTTATCATATATAAAAAAATAAAAATAAAAAGAAAGAAAGACATGATACACCTAAATCCTAATCATTTCAAATTGACATATTAATAGAGTAGATGAGTTCAAGTTACACATGATGTAGTCTTAGTCAATTAATGTTACATCACTCAATAATTTTCTATTATATGAGGTTTTTTTTTTTTTTTTTTGACAAAACCATCTTTGGATTAAATTTCCTTTTAATACTCTCTATGCTTACAAATTATTAAGATTATCAAATATTGATAACTATGTCATCTATAAAATATCAGAATGTTTAAAATTTGATATTTTATTTTTAAATTATATAAAAAATAACAATTGATTCATCAAATAGTAAATAACATCAAATTAACCCAAAATTTAACATGCAAGTTAAAAATAATGAGAATATTTAATGTAATGGTGGGATTTTGAATATATTAATTCATTTATAAATGTCATCAATAAAAAATAGGTTGGATTCGTATTACTCTTGGTGTAATTTTTTACCATGTTAGACAATTTAATAATTTTTTGTTGGATAAGTATTTGATTAAGAGATCAATAATTGTCTTATCTATAAAATATTTAGAAAACACCATTTTGGTCCCTATATTTTGGAATCACAGTCAATTTAGTCCCTATATTTTAGTAACAATTAATTCCGTCTATGTTATTTTTAACTTATAATCAATTTGGTTCTTACCATTAAGTCACTAACAAAAAATGCCTACGTGGCAAGCAGTGTGCTTTGTTGACACACTCAAAGTTGATATGGCAACTAAAATAATAATAAATTTTTTTATTGGCATTACACCTCAGAATCTGAATAAAAAAATTAATTTTATCAATATTAGAAAAAAAAAAAAACATGAATTCAGATTTGGGAAGTTGGAAAACATAGATCGAACTGAAATTCCTTCAAGAAATCACTAAATTTTCTTCAAATCCTCTCCTTCGCACATCAACCTTGGAATCTCTAACTTCTTTTCAACTAATCCACCAAAAAAAAAAATCGGCTTTTTTACATTACTTGGTGTGCTCTTACCCGACTTCATCTTCTCCAACACCACCACCATTAAACTCAGTTGCTGGGGACAAGATGACAAGCTCATTGTGATGAACCTGAGCCATGGCCATGACACAAACACACACGAAGCAAAAGTGGGAGAGAAAAAGGGAGATTGAGAGATGAGCAAATCTAGGTCTTGACAGCGGCTATGGATTGTGACGGAGATCTAAGTGTGACAAAGGTATAGGGTAGAGACATAGAGAGGGAGAGGAAGAGAGAAACGTAGAGGTGGGGTAGAGATGGGTCTTATTCATAGAGAGAGGGAGAGGAACCATTTTGTGCTTGTTTTTCTTTGATTTTAATTATTTGATATTATCCCTTTGTATTTGTGTACGATATTGGAGCTTCAGAGGTTGGATGTAACTTGTGAGCTTCATAGTTATTTTGTTTTGTGGATGTACTGAGTTTGATTTGACTTGTTTTGTAACTTTTGTTCAAATTTATATGTACTGGGTTTGTGTTCTTCCCATTTGAAAATAAATTTAATTATATACTTTTCTTGGCTTATGTTCTTTGAGTTCATGTTCAATCTGTGTTCCCACTTCTCAAATTTGAATTCATGTTATTTTTTGTTTTTTAATAGTTTTTTTTTTTTCTCTAATATTGATAAATCTGAGGTGGCATTTTTCTAATGTCAATAAAAAAATTATTATTATTTTAGTTGTCATATTAGCTTTGTGGGGGCCTTTTTTTGTGTGTTGGGCTGGGCTGCCTGCCGCGGTAGTAGGCCCGAGTATTCTGAGTAAGGGAGTCGAGACCGATCCAACTGGAACTCAACTTGGGCCGGCTTGTGCGCAAACGTTGAGTCCAAGTCCAAGGGAAGTCGCTGCAAAATGGGCTTATCCTTTGTTCCTGCCGCAGGAACTTTTCTCCGGTTTCTACCGCAGGATTGACTTTTCTGCTATGCAACAAGTCTGTCCGCCGTGCTTTAAAGCTTCTGCTATGCAGTGAAGCTGCTTGCCGTGCTTTAAAACTTCCTGTCGTGTATTAAAGCTTCCTGCCTGCCGTGCTTTAAGGCTTCCTGCCGTAAAGCCTGGTGCAATAGAGTTGTCTGCCATGCTTTAAAGCTGTCTGCCGCGCTTTAAAGCTGTCTGCCGTAAAGCTTCCTACCGTAAAGCCTTTTGCTGTGCAACAAAACTTCCTGCCGTGCATTAAAGCTTCTGCCTGCCGTGCTTTAAGGCTTCCTGCCGTGCAGTGAAGCTGCCTGCCGTGCTTTAAAACTTCCTGCCGTGCAGTGAAGTTGCCTGCCGTGCTTTAAAACTTCCTGCCGTGCATTAGAGCTTCCTGCCTGCCGTGCTTTAAGGCTTCCTGCCGTGCAGTGAAGCTGCCTGCCGTGCTTTAAAGCTGCCTGTCGTGCAGTAAAGCCTTCGGCAATGTGAATGACTACCATTTTTACTGCAGAAACACATTTCTACTTCCTGCGCATAAACAAATCTAAAAAACCCAAAGAAAATACCCATCAAACAAGTGTTAGTTTAAATGGGTTAGCATATTCTCAAATATATACATACATATATGAGTATATATACTTATACATATTCACATATACATATATAAAATATATTTTTCCAGAAACAGGGTATATGTATATATATACTTACGGCAGGATAATGGTTAGTTTGTATTAAAAGCAAAATACGTAATAACAAATAGAGAAGAAAGCTTCGGCAGGAAATGATTAGCTTGTATAATAATTAACACGGTAAATATAATGAAAATGTGCTACGGCAGGATAACTAATACAGCAAGTAAAACACCACATCAGGACAACTGCTGCGGCAGACGTGAAAACGTGCTACGGCAGGATGACTAAATACAGTGAATATAAGTTGAAAATCAAATATATTTGCAATCAACATTAAGTATTAAATCTGCCCATAAGATAAGTAAACCAAGAAGGAACCCAAACTCCAACTTCAACAACCTTATCATGGGCTCTTGCCGTAAAAGTTGTTCATTTTGGAGAATAGGCCTAAATGGCTACTAGCTATTACTTTTGGAGATTTCAAAGAGTGGGTTTGCTAAGAGGGAGGGAAAAGATGGTCTATTGATGCATGCCCCTATTCCTACCGCGTCTTCTCTCTTCTTTTTCTTTCTTTCTTTCTTTCTTTTTCTCCCCTCTGAGTGTTTTTCTTCTTCCCCTGTTTTTCACTCATTCCCCTGTTTTTTCCTCTACCTCGGTCCGTTCGGTCCGTCCTCCCTTTCTCGGGTCCCTCTCCCTTCGGTCTGTTTCCCTTTTTTTTCTGCCGCGGTTACCTCCCTTTTATAGTGAGCTAATTTAATGGATTTCTCCCTTTTACCCCTAGGGCTTCACCAACTGTTTTTGGTTTGTTGTGGGCATCCTTTCAAGATTACCCACTCACCCATTGGTTGCCCCGACCACTGCCATCTGCTCAGAACATATTTGTTGCACGACAAAATTCCATTTTGTTTGTTCCTCCCGTATACCTTTACCTCACTACCTAGCTCTATGGCATGCATCAGTGGTCCCAACCATTTATTACTTCTTTTGGGTAAGATATCATCCCAGCAGGATATGTTCCCAAAAGAGGTTATGGCAGGAAACCAAATATAGACCCCCTTTTCCCCCCACCACCAAACCACGCCCTCTGAATCTCTTTGACCGTGGGCCCACCTCCCTTGTATTGGCTGGGTACAGGTTGGTGGTGCCCCGACCCTTTTGTTCTTGCTCCACTGTCTTTTGTTTTTGTCTCCCACGCCATTCCTGCCGCAGCAGATTAGCTCTGTTTCGTCTGCTGCGTGTTTTTGTCTTGTTTCTTCATGCGTTTCCTGCTGCATTTGTCATTTCCTTTAGTTTGACTCTTCTTGTTCTTTGGTCTTCTTCGTGGGCCTTTGGGCCTTGCTCTTCATTGGGCTTTCTTCCTCATAAGCCTTGAGCATATGGATTGCGGCAGACTGGTACAGATTTGCAAAAATGGGCATCAACATTTAGCCCCCTGAGCATATGGATTGCTCCTGTAATTCGTATGCGAAACTCATGCAGTTTTTCTTTTGCGAGTTGTTTAACAACTCTCATGCGAATGCTTCTCTTCTTTTCTTCACGTGCATGCTGTTTCGATTTTTACTCTCCTTAGGCAAGTTGTTTTCTTTCTTTCTACAATTTTACGACCCTCCAAGGGTAGCCAAAAAGTTGTTCATGAGGGTGATGCTCGGTCTGCTGTATGCTTTCCTTTTGCCCTTCATGACTTGTGCCTGCTAGGCCTCTTTGGGCCTGCTGTATGTATTCCTTTTGCGAAATTCCATTAGCCCAGTACTATCATTGGGCTTGTACTATGCAGTTTCGGGCTTCCTTGGCTCATTTCATTGCTTTCGGGCTCCTTTGTCCCATTATAATCTTTTGGGCATCCTCGGCCCGTTTCATCACTTTCGGGCTCCTTTGTCCCATTTGGGCTCCTTTGTCCCATTTTACTCTTTTGGGCATCCTCGGCCCGTTTCATCACTTTTGGGCTCCTTTGTCCCATTTTACTCTTTTGGGCATCCTTGGCCCGTTTCAATTCTTTCGGGCTCCTTTGTCCCATTTGGGCTCCTTTGTCCCATTTTACTCTTTTGGGCATCCTCGGCCCGTTTCATCACTTTTGGGCTCCTTTGTCCCATTTGGGCTCCTTTGTCCCATTTTACTCTTTTGGGCATCCTTGGCCCGTTTCAATTCTTTCGGGCTCTTTTGTCCCATTTGGGCTCCTTTGTCCCATTTGGGCTCCTTTGTCCCATTTTACTCTTTTGGGCATCCTCGGCCCGTTTCAATTCTTTCGGGCTCCTTTGTCCCATTTGGGCTCCTTTGTCCCATTTTATTCTTTTGGGCATCCTCGGCCCGTTTCATCACTTTTGGGCTCCTTTGTCCCATTTGGGCTCCTTTGTCCCATTTTACTCTTTTGGGCATCCTTGGCCCGTTTCAATTCTTTCGGGCTCCTTTGTCCCATTTGGGCTCCTTTGTCCCATTTTACTCTTTTGGGCATCCTCGGCCCGTTTCAATTCCTTACTCCCATGGGCTTTTACTAATTTCATTGGGCTTCCCCGGCCCAACTACTGTATACTCATCCTTGGGGCTCATGGGCTTGCCATCAACCCCTACTCTCTTTGCTTACATTACTTTTGAGCCTGCCACGGCTCATTCTTACTTTTACACGTCATACACTGCCCATGGGATTGTTATTCTCTCTTTCCTGGCTCCTTTAAGCCCGTTTGCTCCTTCAAGGCCCATTTGTTTATTTCATGGACCTGTGATCCATTATTCCTGCCGCTTGGGCTTAATGGTTTTTTTTTTCTCACTTTACTAACTCTTTTCTTCCCATATGGTTTTCATTCAAAGGGATTGTTGATGATGATGATGTGTGCATCCTTCTCTTCGTCATTTCTTTGCTTGTTTCTTGGTTTGCTTCTTGGAAATTCCTTGTGATCTTGAACTTCTACAATGGTACTCATTTCTTCATGTCTGCGGCAATTTGTATACTTATTTCTTCACGTTTCTGCAGCAGCACGTACTCATTTCTTTGCTTTTGTAGGGATAAATACTCATTTTTCTGCTTCCGCAGAATATGTAGACAATTTCTGCCGCAATACATTCACTTATTTCTCTGTGTTAATGCACCTCTTACTCTGCTTCTGCTAGAGCATCATCTATACTGTAGGAAGTGAAGGTTGTAGCAGATTCTGCGGCAGAAGAATTAGGCTTGACTGCTTACTTTCTCCATATATTCCTTAGCATCATCTCTTCATCTCTTCATCCTTTCTTGTTGGGTTCTTCTTCATTATGATGTTTTACATTTTCTCATCTCTGCAGAATGCTCAAAATTGGCTCTTCGGACTCTTTAACTCTTCTTTCTGCCAACTTCGCGAACAACACTTTTGCGGACCAAGGATCCTTCTTACATTTTTCTTTTCTTTTAGCCACTTAAGATTGCTTCACTTCGGGCTTGATTCATTCTCTAAAAATAGAGAAAGTGTTGTCTTCTACTCCCTTCGTATCTAAGCCGACAACTGAAAAGAGTTTCATCAAAACAACTCTGCCACTTCACTTTCTTCAAGTAGAGTTCTTTCACAAGAGGAAAAGCTTCCTCTAAGTGTGTAAATCAAAGGGTGACTTCACTCCCTCTTCTTGTGCCTTCTTCTTCTCTGCATCTTCATTTCTTTTGCTTTCCAGGATCAGCCCGAGCCCCTTTCCATCTATCGTCCTACAGCCGAGGAGCTACCCGCCTCCATGGGCACACCCGTGGCGGATTCTTTTGATGGGGCTGGTGAAGCTTCTCAGATGTCCATTATTTCTGCTGCTGCACATGGGATTCCTGCCGAGACTCCTAGCCCTCCCACCGGATTGGTACCCAGAGAAGAGGGTACTCATATTGAGGGGGTTAGCGAGGCTACTCTCTTCTCAGCCGAGATGCCTATTTCCCCACAGGAAATTGCTCATCCTGCCGTAACTCAGACCGAGGCTGTTTCACCCGTTGCTCCTTTTGTCATCTTTAGCAGTGATCCTTTTGCGACTGTCTCAGGCCGTGAAGGATGGTTCTTCCTTAGTAGTCACTCCTTCTTCCATTCCCAGTTCGGCCACTCGCGGACCTGATGTTGATCTGTCTTCCGAGGAGTCCGAGGATATTCTTGAAGATATTGATAGTGAGCCCGTCCTGCCGAGGAGGATTTCTGAGTCCGAGGAGGAAGGGGATGCTCCACCCGAGGCTGGTTCATGGATATGTCCCCACTCCCTTTTTTTTTCTTTAACATATTCTTCTTGTCATTCTTCCATAGCCTCTGTTGGTGAGGATATCACTGCCTCTTTGATGAAAAAGGCATAGATGTTGTGAACTAAATCTCTTAACTTTGTTGTAGTCTTCCGCAGATCTTATTTCTCCCAATTCTTCTTTCTCAAGTTGCTAAGCTTGATTGTGTCTCTTCGATTCTTGTGGTCTGCCATTGAATGCGTTGCTCGAGAGGTGTTTGGACTTCATTGTTGATTTCCACCTTTTGTTCCTTTTCATATGTTTCTGCCGTATCTTTCTTCATGGCAGGCCAGTAGTAACCCATTTGCAGCAGGCATCTGTAAAGCTTTTTCTTCCTCTGGTGCTCCCCACACTCTCCTGAGTGTATTTCTTTTATAATTCCTTTTGCTTCTTCAGGGCCCAAACATCTTAAGAGGTCCCCACTATACCATTTTTTTGAAAAGGACCGTATCACGCAAAGAATATCGTGTTGCCAACCGCTTAAGCTTGTATCTTTTGCTGTGTTTTTGCGGTAGGATGCCTTCTATCAGGTACTGCGTGAATGGGCTTCTCCAATCTCCGCTGACGAACACAGTATAACTTTCTTCTCTGTCTGCCGCAAGCTGGTAGGTCCCACACTGGGTTTGGACTTTATCTGCGTCTTTACCCATACTTGGCTAATAGAAGCCTGCCCTTTGAAGCCTGCGGTAAAGGCTAACCTCCCCGCAGTGTAACTTTCTTCTCTGTCTGCCGCAAGCTGGTAGGTCCCACACTGGGTTTGGACTTTATCTGCGTCTTTACCCATACTTGGCTAATAGAAGCCTGCCCTTTGAAGCCTACGGTAAAGGCTGACTTCCCCGCAGGATCCGTAAGTCTTGTCATATACTTCTTTTAACTTTCTTTGGGCTTCCTCCTGCCGCACGCACCTGGACAATACACCATCCAGCATCCTGCGGTACAATTCTTCTCTCACCAGGACGTAGTCTTTCAATACTGTTAGTTTTGCGTCTTTTTCTTCCTTCGTCAAAGCTTTTTTATGGGGATCTACAAATCTCCTTCACACTGTTCCTCCTAGAACCTTTTTTCAACATCTCAATAGTAGGCTCTTTCCTCTTGCTGACTTCTATCCCGGTGCTATCCCCTTCAAAAATTATTTGTGAGACTAATGTGGCCAACGCATCCGCAAACCGGTTTTCGTTCCTTGGAGCATGTTCTATTTCAAGAGTTGAAAACTTTTCTTCCATCTTCTGGGCCATTAATGCACCAATGGCACATGAATTGGTGGCTAGGTAGAGTATCAATGGCTTTTTGCGGATTGGGGCTTGCACAGTAGGAAGGTTCACCGTGATCTGTTGTAGCCTTTTGAAGGCTGCCTGCTGTATTTCTTTCCTCAAAGCTTTGCCCCTTCTATCTCAACGTGGAATAACCTGGCAGGCAGTGTGGAACGCCCTGGCAGGCTGAGTGGAACGCCCCGGTAGGCAGAGTGGAACGCCCCGGCAGGCTGTGTGAAATGCCCTGGCAGGCTGGGCTACTAGCTTAGCCTCACGGTCCACATTCAATGTATGCACTATCAGCCCAAGATCCCATCCTGGCATTTTCACTGTAATCCCATGCAAAGACATCTTTGAATTTTTTCAGCAATAGTATCAGTTATGATTTCTCCTTTTCTGAAAGTCTTGAGCTAATTGAGATGGGTCTTGGTTCCTGTGGGTCCAACCCCAGGTTGAATTTCCTCCAATTTTTCTTCTGCCACAACCTATATATCATTTTCTACTACAACTTCTTTGTTTTTCCCTTCATTACTCTCCTCCTCCAAGCTTTCTTGAACCACGCAACACACCAAGCTTTTGTAGAAGATACATGATGTTGCTATTTCATATTGGTACTCTAAGCACTTTGCGGCAAGCTTTCTAAATTTACTGCAGAATGGGCCTTAGCCCCCAGCATGTGAGACAACTGGATGAGTCATTGGCTTTTTTAAAAAAGACTTCCCAAATTTTGTTGCAGAATGGGACAACCCCCAATATACGAGAATAAGCCCTTAGCTTTCAGTAGGAGGCTTCCCTTGTTTGCCGAGAATAAGCTTTAGCCCCAAGCATGTGAGACAACTGGATGAGCTTGATATCACTTTCTCTTGGTGTTGATGCTCCGTCATGTGGTTCATGCATTCTTCAGTAAAGAAAAAATTAGATGCCATGGATCTACAAGTTGCCATATTGTAGAAATTCTTCGTTGTTAGAGAATTTGGAAAAAAGTTACTTCCCAAGCATGCTTTGACTTCGTTCCACTGCAAGCACAATTGCTTCCCATGTATTTTCTGCTACATATGATTGTGGCTATAGCTCTTCCGCAGATTCTTTCTAAAGACTTGCAATCATGGCTCCTTTGCGGGTTTGATTGAGTGTAGCCCCCATTATGGGCTTTTGCCAAGAGCTCATAACCATGGTTCCTTTGCTGGCTTTTAGCCAAGAATTCATAACCACGACCCTTTTGTTGGCTATTGCCACCAAGACCCATATTTCATGGGTTTCTTCTTCGCTTGCTTTGAGTATGGGAATATTTAGATGGAGCTTGCTACGTCCCTTGCTTCATGGTTGGCTAGTAATAGCCAAAAGTCAGCAGCTTCTAATATAGAATTTCCCATGACGTGCCAACATCTTCCTGGGACATCATGCTTCTTTATTCTTGTGGCAGAATGCCCTTGCAGCAGAGCACCTTCAATAAAAACCACGTAATAGTTTTCTGCGGCAATAAGACAAGCAACTCTTTTTATGGCAGGATGTGAGTCAGCAATTGTTTCTGCTATTTCCCTTTTGTACACAAGCCAAAAGAAAGAGCTTTGAGTTTGTCACTATTCCAGAGTTCTTCTAGGATGAGACATAGGCATCAATGAGCTTCATGACTTGAAGAGTGATGGTGGAGTTGCATAGTTCATAGGACAAGTAATCTGATACATTCTTTCTTAGAAACATCATAAAGATAATGTTTTTAATGCCACTCTAGGCATAAATCCTCCGAGGTACTTCACAGAAAACTTCTCAACTCTTCAAGGTTGTTGAATCGGTTTGCTAGACCCAATGATGGACAAAGAGCAGCTTGTAGATTTGGGCTTCTTTATGGAGAGTATGCAATTACTGAGTGGTTGGCTTCATTCCAAGGTCTGGATTCAATTTGGACACTTCACCACCCTATCACATGTCTTCAATGTATGCTTTGGTTGAAAGCGGATGTTTCGATATCGCCGAATCGATTACTTCTCCCTCCTTCCTTCATTGATATTTGAGAACAAATCTCAAATTTGTTGTGCTGAATTTTGTGGTAGGATATTCTGTAAAAGGGACTGCTGGAATACAAAATTCTGCTGCAAAATATTCTGCCGTGAACAGCCTGCCGAAGAACAGTCTGCCGTGAACAGTCTGCCGCGAACAGTCTGCCGTGAACAGTCTGTTGTAAATAATCTGCGGAGAGATCTACATTCTGGCTTCTGAAATTTTCTGCTATAAAATATTCAGCAGATGAACATTCTGTACTTCTGAAATTCAACAAATTCTGCTGTGAATAGCCTGCCGAAGAACAGTCTGCCGTGAACAGTCTGCCGCGAACAGTCTGCCGTGAACAGTCTGTTGTAAATAATCTGCGGAGAGATCTACATTCTGGCTTCTGAAATTTTCTGCTATAAAATATTCAGCAGATGAACATTCTGTACTTCTGAAATTCAACAAATTCTGCTGTGAATAGCCTGCCGAAGGATCTGTACTTTCTGCCACGAAATTTCTGCAGAGGGACATTTTACACTTTTGGAAAAGTTTGCTAAGAGATACTTTGCAGAGGAAATAGTGATTTGCAATAGTATAGTAATGATGAAAGTTTTCCTTTGGCTGCTATAGCTTCATTTTTTTTTGTTTCTAGCTTTTGGTTCTTTGAGGGAAGTAGAGCTAGAATTACTGGCATAAAAAAAAAATGATTGAAACCTTGTGAGGGAATGAAGGGATTTTTCTCCTCTTAGTGCTGAACTCAAAGGTGGAAATGTAGAGAGTTTTAGAAAGCTTCTAGTGTTTCATGCATGACAAGGAAAACAAGTGGCATTTAAAGGATAGGACCAAGTATTGTGAAGGTCTTCTATTGTAGAGTTCCCAATATTTCTGCTCTGTTTTAACATTGCTGTGCAGAGTTCTGCTATGGTACTGTCCTGCGGTAACGCTGCTACTGTCCTGCGGTAACGCTACTGTATTCTGCCGCAGGATTCTGCTATGGTACTGTCCTGCGGTAACGCTGCTGCATTCTGCCGCAAGATTCTGCTATGATACTGTCATGCGGTAACGCTGCTGTATGTATTCTGCCGCAGGATTCTGCTATGGTACTGTCCTGCGGTAACATTGCTGCATTTTGCCGCAAGATTCTGTTATGGGATTGCTATGACATTTTGGATACTTCCCTGAGAGTATAGCTTGGAAGGTTCAAGAACGTCAGCACGTCTCGCTTTGGTAAGGACTTGGAAACATATTTGCGGAGGAGAAATATCTCATTCTCCCAATCTTGATCTCAACTCCCCAGTGAAGTCGCCATTTTAAATGTGGGGGCCTTTTCTGTGTGTTGGGCTGGGCTGCCTGCCGCGGTAGTAGGCCCGAGTATTTTGAGTAAGGGAGTCGAGACCGGTCCAATTGGAACTCAACTTGGGCCGGCTTGTGCGCAAACGTTGAGTCCAAGTCCAAGGGAAGTCGCTGCAAAATGGGCTTATCCTTTGTTCCTGCCGCAGGAACTTTTCTCCGGTTTCTGCCGCAGGATTGACTTTTCTGCTATGCAACAAGTCTGTCCGCCGTGCTTTAAAGCTTCTGCTATGCAGTGAAGCTGCTTGCCGTGCTTTAAAACTTCCTGCCGTGTATTAAAGCTTCCTGCCTGCCGTGCTTTAAGGCTTCCTGCCGTAAAGCCTGGTGCAATAGAGTTGTCTGCCATGCTTTAAAGCTGTCTGCCGCGCTTTAAAGCTGTCTGCCGTAAAGCTTCCTACCGTAAAGCCTTTTGCTGTGCAACAAAACTTCCTGCCGTGCATTAAAGCTTCTGCCTGCCGTGCTTTAAGGCTTCCTGCCGTGCAGTGAAGCTGCCTGCCGTGCTTTAAAACTTCCTGCCGTGCAGTGAAGTTGCCTGCCGTGCTTTAAAACTTCCTGCCGTGCATTAGAGCTTCCTGCCTGCCGTGCTTTAAGGCTTC
The DNA here is from genome assembly GCA_019022515.1 of Quercus aquifolioides. Taxonomy (NCBI): domain Eukaryota; kingdom Viridiplantae; phylum Streptophyta; class Magnoliopsida; order Fagales; family Fagaceae; genus Quercus; species Quercus aquifolioides. The sequence goes on from CM032336.1 coordinate 34,449,671, forward strand.
CTGCCGTGCAGTGAAGCTGCCTGCCGTGCTTTAAAGCTGCCTGTCGTGCAGTAAAGCCTTCGGCAATGTGAATGACTACCATTTTTACTGCAGAAACACATTTCTACTTCCTGCGCATAAACAAATCTAAAAAACCCAAAGAAAATACCCATCAAACAAGTGTTAGTTTAAATGGGTTAGCATATTCTCAAATATATACATACATATATGAGTATATATACTTATACATATTCACATATACATATATAAAATATATTTTTCCAGAAACAGGGTATATGTATATATATACTTACGGCAGGATAATGGTTAGTTTGTATTAAAAGCAAAATACGTAATAACAAATAGAGAAGAAAGCTTCGGCAGGAAATGATTAGCTTGTATAATAATTAACACGGTAAATATAATGAAAATGTGCTACGACAGGATAACTAATGCAGCAAGTAAAACACCACAGCAGGACAACTGCTACGGCAGACGTGAAAACGTGCTACGGCAGGATGACTAAATACAGCGAATATAAGTTAAAAATCAAATATATTTGCAATCAACATTAAGTATTAAATCTGCCCATAAGATAAGTAAACCAAGAAGGAACCCAAACTCCAACTTCAACAACCTTATCATGGGCTCTTGCCGTAAAAGTTGTTGATTTTGGAGAATAGGCCTAAATGGCTACTAGCTATTACTTTTGGAGATTTCAAAGAGTGGGTTTGCTAAGAGGGAGGGAAAAGATGGTCTATTGATGCATGCCCCTATTCCTACCGCGTTTTCTCTCTTCTTTTTCTTTCTTTCTTTCTTTCTTTTTCTCCCCTCTGAGTGTTTTTCTTCTTCCCCTGTTTTTCACTCATTCCCCTGTTTTTTCCTCTACCTCGGTCCGTTCGGTCCGTCCCCTTTTTCTGCCGTGGTTACCTCCCTTTTATAGTGAGCTAATTCAATGGATTTCTCCCTTTTACCCCTAGGGCTTCACCAACTGTTTTTGGATTGTTGTGGGCATCCTTTCAAGATTACCCACTCACCCATTGGTTGCCCCGACCACTGCCATCTGTTCAGAACATATTTGTTGCACGACAAAATTCTCTTTTGTTTGTTCCTCCCGTATACCTTTACCTCACTACCTAGCTCTATGGCATGCATCAGTGGTCCCAACCATTTATTACTTCTTTTGGGTAAGATATCATCCCAGCAGGATATGTTCCCAAAAGAGGTTATGGCAGGAAACCAAATATAGACCCCCTTTTCCCCCCACCACCAAACCACGCCCTCTGAATCTCTTTGACCGTGGGCCCACCTCCCTTGTATTGGCTGGGTACAGGTTGGTGGTGCCCCGACCCTTCTGTTCTTGCTCCACTGTCTTTTGTTTTTGTCTCCCACGCCATTCCTGCCGCAGCAGATTAGCTCTGTTTCGTCTGCTGCGTGTTTTTGTCTTGTTTCTTCATGCGTTTCCTGCTGCATTTGTCATTTCCTTTAGTTTGACTCTTCTTGTTCTTTGGTCTTCTTCGTGGGCCTTTGGGCCTTGCTCTTCATTGGGCTTTCTTCCTCATAAGCCTTGAGCATATGGATTGCGGCAAACTGGTACAGATTTGAAAAAATGGGCATCAACAAGCTTCAAGTGTGCTAACAAAGCACACCGTTTGCCATATAAGCATTTTCCGTTAATGACTTAACGGTAACGACTAAATTGATTGAAAGATGAAAATAACATAGACCAAATTGACTGCTGCCAAAATGTATGAACTAAATTAACTATGACCCCAAAATGTAGGAATCAAAATGGTGTTTTCGCCAATATTTAAATTTCAGGTTTTTTTTTTTAACATGTTAAAATTATACATAGAACATGGGTTTATAGATCAAATAATGAATAGCATTCAAGTAACATAACATAACATTTAGCATGTTTGTTCATAATAATGAAAACTTATAATTACCACCACTCACCTTTAGTGCGGTGGTCATTCTACAAGTATAAATGCTTGTGGAGTGTGGGGGGCAAGGGTTGGGGTTTAAGTCTCCAGGAGGGAGTTTCACACACATATACACTTAGATTCGGTTATAGTAGAAATTCTATCTTGTATCAAAAAAAAAAAAAAACTTATAATTCAACGGTGCAATTATTAAAATATTAATCTACTAAGAAGTCATAAATTTGTATAACATTGATAAAAGAGTTACATTATATATAACTTGATCCTCATCACTCATATAAAAATTAATGTTTCATACATTATTTAAGCCATCTAAACTAAAAATTGAAATCTAAATCCTTCTCATTAAATTCTTCCATCATGATCTAGATTTTATTTTTTTACTTTATTAATTTTAAATAATTTCGCTGCTTCCACTAGGAAAGGGAGATGTTACATATCAATAAAGGGAAAAACAAATTGAGAACCCAATGGGCCAGAATCAAAGATGAATTGACCATATGCATGATATTGTTCGTTTTGTGATATTCGATTGGCTAATCTTCCATTTATAGAACTCCATAGCTATCTTGATTTTGCCAGGCCATGGACTACTTTTAACGCATTAGAAGTAAAAAAATTAACAAATCAAAGAAACAAGGGAAATTCTGTCCAAGAACATTGAACAATATAAGTAAAAATGTTCATAAAATTCTTTTGGTAAGTGAAATATTTTAACATATCTAAAACTATGACCCACATATGAAATCTGGATTATGCTTCAAGTCAGGTTCAGTGTATATGCATCATGGTTTTCAATTTAAGCCCTATACCATCCTTTTTTTTTAAGGGAAGGAGTCGGTGGATGAAAACAAAATAGGATATCTATAAATATCCTTGAAGCACTTCCTAAAATATTATGTTCTAAATTCACCACCAAAATAATCATCACACCTAAAGCCCTAACAAAACCACCTCTCCCTTCTCTTTCCATGGCCACTTCGTTACCTCCACTTCTCACAACTAGTACTCTAAACAAACTAAACCATTATGAGTGTTGAACATGTTTCCATCAAAGATGTATTGGAACACACATGAAAGATCCACTAGTGTCTAGGAATTTCTTTTTTACATGTTCAAAATTTAGAGGTCCCTCTTTTATTGATTGTGTGATTGATCATTATTTACTCATAAGTCATAACTTTGCCTCAAAAAAAATCTCTTTTTACAATGAAAAATCCTATAGCAATGCTACACTACATGTTCAACAACTCTTTTCACAACATCTAAGGTGATAGATTGTGATAATTGTTGTACATTCACTTAAAAATACTATTAAAATTCACTTTTATTGTATACCAATTAACCGTTATCTCAACCTTTTTTTTAAAAGTAGTTATGAAATTTGTTATATATCTAGCTTATCCTAAGATTTAATGAAAGAGTCTAATCTAGACCTCATGCTGAAAATGCTATAGTGTCATACCCATAGTGCAATGATCTCTCAAAAAAGTTATAAGTATTGTACACACACACACACATATATATATATATATATATATATTACAAAATTTTATTTATCATACAAAAAAAAACGTATTTATAAAAATACTTCAATTTGACAAAACTGTAATACTCCTTTATATATATATATTATTCTATTAGCTATATTTTATAATTCCATATTTTACTTTTATGTCAAACGTCAACATTTTTTTTTTTTTTTGGTAATCTTGACTTTTTTCCCTTAATCAATTAAGATTTTTCTATAATTTGTATATTTGAATTTAATATCTCTCTTTCTCAAAAAAAAAAAAAAAAAAAAAAAGAATTTAATATCTCTCTCTCTCTCTCTCTCTCTCTCTCTCTCTCTCTCAAATGTGTTAGATTTTAAATAAAAATTAGGGAATAAATAATTCTTATATTTTGCTTTAAATTATGGTAAACATTTGGAAATAAAACATGTTATATATATATATATATATATATATATATATATTAAGTTGTCCATGCCTTTTTAGATCATCTGTAAAATTCAAGACTTCCATGATCTTGAAAATAAACCCTTTCCCTCCTCGCCTTAGCTTCCCCCTTTTCATTCCCATCCAAACATACTTTTAGATCATCTAACGTTCTAATCTTTTTCATTTTTTCATAAGTACTTAGAAGACAATCCACCTTTCATATCATTTTTCTAATCAAAAAAAGCCAAGACTTTTGTTTCCCCTGTCTACGTTGTAGCCTGTCAAATTTTCTTCTCAACAATGAAACACTTTGTTAAAGACTTTGACAACCTTAACTAGCACTATTTGCCCTTTTTTGTTATACGCGTCGGCACCACGAGTGTTATTTGTGAGAGGGTATCTAACTGCCTTGCTTTGTGGTTATCCGGCACAGTGCATTACTTGTAGACAAACCAATACTTGAAGTTTTCATTTTGTCTATTTATTTTGATTCTATTTTTATATGGATTCTTTTTTTCATTTCTGTTAGTGATCGAGTAAATGTCATTCGTGAGGGCACGTTACTTCTATAAATCTATTTCTGTTAGTAATCTTATCGTTGAGTGACTATTAAGTATCGTTCATTGAGACATGTCACTCATATAAATCAATATTTGTTAGTAAAAACTCTAGGACCTTAAACAATGTCACAACTTTCTTATATGACTAATTGTAATTGGTGGATAAAAAGTTGTAAGTCCATATAAAAGTGAAAGACAATCAATCACAATCTACCACATAAGATAGTTGTGACATTATTTGTGGTACTAGAAGAACTCACTTGTTAGCGATATATTAAGTGCCAAATGAATATCGTCCATTAAGACACGTCACCCACTATAATGCTCAGTGTCATCAAATTACAAACGAAAATAGACAAAGCTAATATAAAAATGGATTCAAAAATGAAAGGACAAGATGAAAATTTTGAAATGTAAATAACCAAAATAAAAACAATCTCAAACTTTAACAGTCAAAAGTGTACTTAAGTCTAACTTTCCTCCTTTTTTCTTCATTTTATCAAATGAAAATTCAAGTTATATCAATCAAATGAGGCATTTTTCAGTTTAAGATTTTCTTATTTTCTCATTAATTAAAACGAGCAGTGGACTTGACTTTATCAAGTTATCAACTTTTTTTTCCCAACGACAATCACTATTTTGGTCTTTATTAAATTATTGATGATATAACAAAATCCAATTCATTAATTCCAAAATTGATAGATAAAATTCTAAGAACTACATGGTAGAGCTTTCGTATAAACTATAGAGGATCCTAATCCAATAATCCTGCCCTTTATGCTATATCGAAGACCATACCTTTATTAAATGAGAAGCAGTATCAAATGTTATAATTATCACCAGTTCATCACAAAGTTTTATTAAAAAAAAAAAATCTCACAAAGTTATACTGTGATCTTATAATGTGTATCATCTTTATCATTTTATGGCATCACGTGTCAAATTTGTAATTGACTTCCTATATTTTTATTTTTTTTAAAAGGGCAAGATTTCCTAAATCAAAGATATCATCTAAGTGGAAAATTTTAAAAGTTATTATTAAATTTTCTATATAAAAAATAAATTAAAAGAAACTTACAAAGTGGCTAGATAATGAATATAATTCTACCACTTATCAAGCAAACATTTTAAAAAAAATTGTTTTACTAATTACTAATAATAACCAAATATCCGAACCATGCATATTATACAATATACAATAATTGACCTATAATCATTGTAACTTTTTTTCTCCTCTTTATCCCCGGCCATTTTTTTTTTCCTAAGCTCTTTTTTATCCCATTGGACCATGCTAAAGAAACGTCTTTGAAAAAGGGAAGTTTTAGCTTGAAGTTGAACACAATCAAGTTTCCCCGTTAGGATGGAATCTATGGCCAGGAGAAAAAGCGTGAACTTCTAAACAGAACAGACCAAATAATGGGTTAATTCTTCAAGAAATCCCAAATGAGACGGCACATAATTCTGCCATCATGTTTAAATTACGAGAAATGCTATATATTCACAACATTTTTATAGTCACCATCTATCTGTGAAATAATTATATTACTAAGCGCTTTGTGTGTTATTATATTATACTATATGTAAATTTTTATTTAAATTTATTTATTTATTTATTTGTGAAAATTTGATTAAGTTATAATAATGAAAAAAAAAAGGACTTTAAAAACAGTATATAAACAAATAAATTATAAACTAAAATAAAATTGAAGTTTTTAATGAGGTCAAAGAAAAAAAAATTGGGCTCTTCCAAAAGCCATATGGCTTTTGGGTTCTTCCAAAAGCCATATAACTTCGATCGGTACATGCATGTACCGAAGTTATAAATCATTTTAGTACATCCTTTGATATATTCCTCCCTTTAAGTTGTTCACAAATTTCCGAATATATTCTCCGAAAACTAGTGCCTAAATCAATTAGATACCTACAAGGTCACACATGTAGTGGCACATAATACATATTACTCATTCAATGACAGCCTCTCACGTACATATCAATAATAAAGTGTCTTTTCATAAAACTAACCCCTTTTTTTTTTTTTTTGGTAGAGAAAAAATGGAGATTAGCTAAGCTATGCTAACCCTTGGACAGGGCGATCAAGTTAAAACTCGCAGGCTAACTTTTATGGACGCCCACCAACGAAAAACTGCTGATAGTGAGACTCGAACTTAAATAGATTAAACGAAGTGTCCAAGCCTTACCAACTGAATCATCCTCCGTTGGCCATAAAACTAACCTTAATTAGTATGCACAAATGCTCATCTCGTTGGTCACTTTCTACATATATAAGACAAGTAAGTCTAGCACCACACCAGTTTCCACAACTTTGGCGAGTTGTAAGTGGTGGAAATAAAATAATGAGTCCATGTGGATTCATGATTCCACCACTCACGAGTCGCACGTGGCAAAGTTTTGGAAATTGATGTGGTGTTACTGTGCTAGACTTACTCATATAAGACCACACCATTGTTTAATCTTCAAGGTTTATTATTCTCTTGCCATATCTCTCGAACCCTAAGCTCTTAATTAGCCTACAAATTGAACCTGTTATATATATCAGTTACATCAGTGTCATAATCGAGAGCGAGTTCCACCTGCACTAGCTTTGCTCACTTTGATGCTGCCATTGGAGCCAATTTTTGTTGTCTTCTAAAAAAATCTAAGATTTCGATATTGACTACAATTGACTCTATTTTTTTTTTTTTTTTTGAAACTGACTACAATTGACTCTAGAATGTTGGCCCCAGTACTTATTGCATGTGCCATTGATAACTTATTGTCGGAAGAAAGAATATTCGGGTTCTGCCAGAACAACATAGGCTAACAAGGGTCACAGGTTTTTTTTTTTTTTTTGGTTGAAAACTGACCAGTTTTGATATAGATATACTAATGTATGATTCATAAACCTTGTTGTCTTCAGTCTACTATCTGTGCTTCAGTGCAATTTAATTTTCTGGTTTCGTGTATATAGTAACTCGCATTCATGTTGAACACCAAAGCACATTTCTATGCCTATGATTCACATGGCTTAAAAGCTGATTTGTCAATGTCAAATTATAGATCACCAGGTGGGTTTCTAGTTATCTTGATAGGTGTTGTTATGCATTAGGAATTTTGTACCTAATTGGCAGAACCTGCCAATATTTTGTACCCCGTCACATTTGAGTGCTTTGGGGGGTATTTTGTCAACGTGGGAAAGAAAAGAGAAATATGATGTGCGGAAATGAAAGAAAAAATAATTAAAGATCACCAAAAGCTAATAATCAATTTATGGATGACCATTTACTCAAAAATTTATAGATGACCACTATGTTTATATTAATGTTAATAATTCTACAATATATGTTACTAAACTATATAAACCTATTAAATATTTTAAGCTTCTGGTCCAAAATATAAAGCATTATGTACCAATTTTTTCTGTAGGCCATGGTGGTCCTTACTCAAAACCTTGCAATTGGATACTAGAGGTTCCTATTGTCTGCCACCATACACTTGCACTACTAATTGCCACTTGTCAACCATTCAATTTACTAAAGTTGACTAGTTGCTTTTTTTAGTTTCCAAATACCTACTCCATCTACCTAAAAAACTAAAAATATAACAAAATAAATAAAATAAGAGAAATGTAAATCTTTCATTATAAATTTATAATTGGTTCGGTCATTTTTTGGATTTTGGGGGTATTTTGGTCATTTTTTGGGTTTCAGGGGTATTTTGATCATTTTTTGGGTTTTGGGGTATTTTGGTAATTTTTAGGTTTCGATGGTATTTTGGTCATATTTTGGATTTCAAGGGTATTTTGGTCATTTTTTGGGTTTTGGGGTATTTTGGTAATTTTCAGGTTTCAAGGGTATTTTGATCATTTTTTGGATTTCGGAGGTATTTTGGTCATTTTCAGGTTTTGAGGGGTATTTTGGTCATTTTTTAGGTTGCAGGGGTATTTTGGTCATTTTTTGGGGTTTGGGGGTATTTTGGACATTTTTAGGTTTCGGGGGTATTTTGGTCATTTTCTAGGTTTCGAGCTATTTTGGTTTTTTTTGGGTTTCGGGGGTATTTTATTCATTTTTAGTTTTAGGGGGTAGTTTGGTCATTTTTTGGGTTTTTGGGGTATTTTGGTAATTTTTAGGTTTTTGGGTATTTTGGTCATTTATGAAGATTTTAAAGTACTTTTGTCATTTTCACTTTAGGGCATTTTGGTAATTTTGATAATTGGGTAATTGGGTGGGTCAAGATTTACCCATAATAATTGGGTTGGGTTTGGTTTGGGTTAGAAGCAATTAGTTAATTGGGTTTTAATGGATAAATGGGTTTTATATACCCAACCTAATTATGTCCACCCCAAACCCACCCATTTGACTCCCCTAAGTTCTGGTTAGATGGCTTCCTTGCCCATTAGTCACACACATATAAGAGAGAGAGAGTAGTTGAGTGATAGGCAAGGGTAGAGATAGCGGAGGACGAGAGCGAGGTGGCAATTGCCCCCTAGCCCCACCCAAAGAGCCCCTCTCCCCTCTAGTTTTATATATACTTTTATTTATTACATTTTTATGTTTATATATGTGTGTGTGTGTGTGTGTCATACTTTATTAAAAAAATAAAAAGAAAAAAAAATTATGTTCTATTGATGTTTTTTAAGGTTTAAAAACTATAGAAAAAAAATTAAGAGAACAAAATAAAAAAAAATTATAATTATCTTTCAAAAGTGTTAAAACATCAAATTCTTTATGTATATTAATTTTTTTTTTAAATGAATGTTGTAGGGACTGGGTTTGAGCACTTATACTGTTGAGTGAGTGGACTCAAGCCCAGCTGGTCCAATACAATGAATTTGTAGAGAATGGATTCAAGAACTTGGCTCTAGCAAGCGAACAACGTCCAATGCGGTGCTCGCCACCGTCGAACGCAGACAAATCAAAATTATCCTCCGAAATCTGTCCTCGGCCCGGTCCGAGGAGCTTGATGGTAGTCCTTCTCCCGTTCCAAAAAAAAAGTCCTTTCTTTAATCTGTTTCTTCTCCTTATATAGCCCTCTTCCAACAATCCCTTTCCTCCATTTGTTGATCATCCACGCCCCTTTCTGACAACCCGTCCCATCAGCCGCCTTACCAAAACTCCCAGTGAGTTGCTGCAACCGAGGCAGCACTGCTCAGGGGTCATTTCCCCATTAATGCTGCCGGAACATTAGTCGTGCGCATTTAATGTGGAAGTGACAGTTCAATCTTGGTTTTGCTCCTCGGCCATTCTTCCACGGCTGATGCGTTGTACTTGGTCTTCCTCCTTAGATGTCCCGGAGGGCTGCCTCTGGTGGCCCGTTACTTCCTCCTCCCATGGTCTTGCTTGGCCGAGGACATGGTTGTCCTCGGCGAGGGTACTGGGCTTCCTCCTCCTCGGCATGGGCCTTGGGCTTGGTATAAAGTGGGCCACTGGGTTGCCAAATTCTCTGGCCCCACAATAGCCCCTCAAAATCCTGCTGTTCGGCTCCTCGGACGGGGAGGAGGATTTTGATATCCTCGGGCCTATGCCGTGGCTTGTCTAGTCTGGTCCCAAGTCAGCGCTTGAAGTCTTTTCACCTGCCTAACGCACGTTTCTGGCGCTTCGATATGCGGTACGCACCCGTATTAAATTTTGGCGGCTCCATACTCCCCACGTTCAACGGTGTGATGGCAATCCAACGGCGTGGATTTTTCGCCATTATGGGCGGGAAGGCTTGCACAGTTGTCTTTGGTGAGGGGATAAATACCCATTTGAACCAGTTTGCCTCTTCACTTCTACTTTCAAGGTTTCTTGTGCACACACCCTGAATCCGGTCAAGTTTCCAACCCAATTCGCGTCTCTTCGCAGTCTAGGAAGCCTGTTTTAAGCGCCTTCCCTTATTTCTGTAAGTTTTCTTCCTACTCTATCTTACATTTTTTTTTTCTTTCTGATTTTCCTCTCCCCCTACTTCTCTCCTCCTTTCGCCCTTCCCTAAGTCTCTTGGTCGTTCTTCAGGATGGGTAGGTTTAAGAAGTTAGTTGAGTCTGAAGAGGCGATGGAGGAGTTCATCGCCACCTATAGGATACCCAGAACATGGGTCTTAGGTACTGCGAGGAGGAGGATTGGTATATCAGGAGGGAGGTTGGTGAGGTAGTGATTCCCATAATCGCCTTCCTTGAAGGTGGTATGAGGATCCCTATGGGGTCAGTGATGAGGGGCTACCTTAGGCATTTCCGATTAACCCCTACCTAGTGCGCCACCAACGTATTTAGGATCCTGGGTTGCGTGGATGCCTTAAACGAGAAGATGGGGTTAAGGTTAACTCATCACGACGTGAATTGGTGCTATAATCTCCAGCACCTAACGGGTAAATCCAACTACATGAAGACGAGGGATGTTAGAGTTAGGCTCATCCAGTGTCTCCCCGAGTCCAGCAAGGGGTTGAATAAGGATTTTCTCATAGTGTCGAGGGAGTGGTACGACGGTCTTCACTGCCCGACAGTAGAGGGAGAGCCAGGTAGGGTACTCGGAATGTGGGAAGGTTAATCTGCTATGTTTCCACTGTTTGCATTGCTTGGTTGCTAACAGGGACTTGCTTTTCCTTTTGCAGATCCGCACGCCTTTGAGCGGCACTTCCATTTAGTCAACAAGGAAGATTTGGAAACTGTACTCAGGGCAGAGGTCTTCATGAACGAGGCTGACAACCAAGTTAGAGCTGCTCACAAGATTCTCGGGTACAAACCGATTCAGAAGTCTTTCTCGGCTCCCAGATACGTGATCAAAGCCAAGGACTCTAGGCTTCGCCAAATCATTGTGGTGGAGCACGGGTTCTCATTTTCTAAAGGACCTTCCATCCCCAAGGGCGTCCCGTTGGCAGGCTCCTCCTCGTCCCACCAAGCTGCGGAGGCTGAGGGAGGAAGTTCGGAGAAAGAGGGAGAAATGGTTGACCTGGGTTCGTCCGAGGACGAATTTGGTGCATTCGACCAAGTCCACCTTTCCGAGGATCCCTCTGGTGACTTGGGCGATCCCTATTTATCCGAAACAGACCTTCTGTCACCAAGGACTGGTACTCAAGCCAAGATGGGTTTCAAGAGACAACCTCAAACCAGCCTGTTCGACCTACTTAAGGGCCAACCGGGGAAGGGCACGCTGGGAAAGTCACAATCCAAGCCTCCTTCTCCCCCACCCAAGCTTCCTCCTCCCCCACCTAAGTCTTTGCCCGCGCAGACTAAGCCGTCTTCCACTCTGCCGACCTCGGACCCTCGGCCCGAGTCCACCGATCCGAAGAGGAAGAGGCCTTCCAAGGGCAAAGACCCAGTGGATGGGGGGAGATCTCGTTCCTCCCAAGAGGAAGATGAAGCCCGCCGACCTTCCAAGCAGCTGAGGATTGGTGGTCAGGACAAGGGAAAATAGGTCATTCAGCAGTCTGAGCCCCAGGCCTGCCTGCCTACCGCCATGCTTCATGGGAAGCCTTTGATGGATGACACCACCCTCAGGGATTTTCGAGGGGGAGAGGGCGCTCACGTGGCCGATGCCTTGGAGAGGTCCCTGCTTCTCCCCGCCGACATGGCCGAGCTGGGGGGCATGAGGAGGCAAGAAGTTGCTTGCAACCTCAAGAGGTACTTGGACATGGTAAGATTTTCGACACTTGTACCTTTGCTTGTATTTTATTCCTCCGAACCCAGCTTACGGTGTACTTGTTTTGATTGGCAGGCTGTTCAGGCTGGAAGAGGAGGCCGACAACCAGGGTAGAGTCCTGGACCAGGAGCGCGACAAGTACTTGGATATTGCGAATACCCTCAAGAAATCTGAGGCTGATCTCAAAAAGGTACGGGAGGACCTGAAGGAGATGACAAGGGCCCGAGACAGCGTGGCATCCGACCTAGCTGGTGTTAAGAAACAGGCCCAAGACCAGACAGGGCGCCTGCGGGAGGTTGAGGGTCAACTGCAGGTCGCCAATGAGCATATCGCCGACTTGAAAAAGAAACTGGCTGAGGCAGAGTGGGCCAAAGGTGTTGCCGAGTACGCCAGGGACGAGGCCTTGAGGGCTAAAGAATTGGCCGAGTTTGCGAGGACAGATGCTGAGAGCTCTAAAGAGCAAGCAGAGGAGGAGGCCTTTGCTGAGGAAGTGGCTAAGACCGAGGCTAGTCTCAAAGCTCAAGTGCCCGAGGTGTGTAGACGCTACTGCTCCCAGACTTGGAATGAGGCCCTCAACCAAGCTGAGGTTGAGGCCTCGTCTGAGCTTAGGAGGGCCCAGAGGGTGTATTATCCCCCCCGCCATTCGCGAGGCTGCCTCCGCTGACCCTGAAGCTGGCACCGCCTCTAGAGCGACGGACGAAGGCCAGGCCAGTGCTACCAACGATCCAGTGTCAACTGATAAGCCTGCTGAGGAGACTGGGCACCAAGGGACGTTGGGAATAAGGGAAGTCAGTAACCCAGCAGCGCCCCAAGACGTGGTGAAGCCTCCTGCTGACTCCCAGGCTACCCCTGCTGACTCTCAGGCTCCCCCTGCCGAGAAGGAGTCCTCTGAAGTTGAACCTCCGAGCCAGGATCCCGAGGCGTCAAATGAAGCTCCTCGGCAGACCCCCCAAGGACAAGCTGTCTATCCAGTTGAAGAAGTAGGCATTCTTGTCGGGCAACCTTGCTTTGTTGATTTGTGCCGTTCTAGTCTTCCTTCCTCTTCGCCTTAATTTACTACGGTATATTTTGTTTTTGGTTTAAAGCATTGTAATGCTACTTTTAAGTTGGGTGCATGAACCCTTTTTTTTTTTTTTTTACTTGGTGTTTGTTGTTGTTATGAGGAGTTTTGCTATTTATATAACCTGGATTTTAATTATTAGCTTCATAATCTCAGAGGCTCAGCATGTTTTTCATTCTAAATTGACAATCGAAAAATGTAAAGCCCATAGTAACAGTTCCTACTTGGACCTTGATCGATAGTTGAACCACCTTAACACCATGACCTATTTTTGCCAGATTGAATGTTGAGGGAACGTCTTCATAATATTGGTTCCACACCTCATGGATTGGTTACTGTAAACGGTAAACAATGCTTAAGAAAGCCGTTAGCTGCTGATTATGCTAAGGGGTTGGGTTCAATGTGCCTCAGAATGCCTTAAGTGACGCTCATGGGCTTGTGTTTGTTTACTCCTTTGCTAAACGTAGCCAGTCCCTCCAGGGACCCGAGTCTAGGGGCTGTGCAAGACCCTGGTGCTGCCGAACCCTTAGGTTCCTTTCTAAGTAGCTAGTTTCCCCATAGGTGTGAGTCCGAGGACCATGCAAAACCTTGGTTCAGTCTAACACTTGTGTTCTTCTTGAAGTGGTTAGTTTCCCCATAGGTTTGAGTCCGAGGACCATGCAAGACCTTGGTTCAGTTTAACGCTTATGCTCTTCTGTAAGTAACTAGTTTCCCCATAAGTTTGAGTCCGAGGACCATGCAAGACCTTGGTTCAGTCTAACGCTTATGCTCTTCTGTAAGTAACTAGTTTCCCCATAGGTTTGAGTCTGAGGACCATGCAAGACCTTGGTTCAGTCTATTACCCAAGTTTTCCTTGAAGTGGTTAATTTCCCCATAGGTTTGAGTCCGAGGACCATGCAAGACCTTGGTTCAGTCTAGTACCTAGGTTTTCCTTGAAGTGGTTAGTTTCCCCATAGGTTTGAGTCTGAGGACCATGCAAGACCTTAGTTCAGTCTAACACTTATGCTCTTCTGTAAGTAACTAGTTTCCCCATAGGTTTGAGTCCGAGGACCATGCAAGACCTTGGTTCAATCTAGTACCTTGGTTTTCCTTGAAGTGGTTAGTTTCCCCATAGGTTTGAATCCGAGGACCATGCAAGACCTTGGTTCAGTCTAACACTTCGTCGTCACTGCTCGGGGCGAAGGAATTTGTCCTCAACACTGGAATGTTCGCTTCTAGAGCGATAGCGGTCTCGGCCTCGGCTTGCCGAGGATGGACTCCTCCTTAGTCTGGGCAAGTGACCCAATATTGACCTGGACGAGGGCGACTTGTCCTTCCGCCTTTATGCACGGTGATAGCCCCATTGCTCCAATTTTTTCGCCACTTCTGATTACGAAGCGTCCTTTGGCTGTTCGAGTTGTGCGTCTGACGCTTCAGTGTGCGAGGCGCGCCCTCATTAATATTCTCGTGGATTAACGCAGATCCAGCGGCTGGTGGCCTCCTTGGAATTTGGTTGGGATTAATGTCGCCGGTAATTCTTCCTTTGGATTCTGTGCGGATTAATTCCCACCAACCTTCGCCTTCTATATAAGGCTCTCTAGGGGAGTCATTCTCCCACACTTCACAAATCCTTAAGTTCAACAGGAACTCTGAGCCCCTAACCCTCTAAACACCTTCGATAACCTTGCCAGGATTGTGACCAGGGCTTGGGGGAATGGGACGGCCCTGGATGAGGGCAAGGGCAAGGAAGCCAAAGGTGTTCCTACCTTTCAACCGAGCAAAAAGGGTGGTCCTCCTTCCTCAACCGAGAACAGTGGCAGTTGTAGATCGCGTCAGACTTTCAGCGCGGCAGGGCTTGGGCGTCATCCTGGTGGTAGCGTGTCTGGCAGTCAGGAGGGAGGTCCATGAAGGTCATAATGCTTTTCTCCGGTACACGTCCATACCTGCCCTTCAAGCTGGTAATGACTCGCGCCCAACTTACCCGCCGATGGAGGTTCGCAAGATTACGTTACGTTCGGTGCCCGGGTGTTGCTGCCTCCAATGCTTAATTATCATGAGGCTGGGGGAGCGTCTTGGAATGGGGCCGTCCGGCGTTTCCACCCCTTCCTCTTTCTCATCGCCGGTACCATCCATACGAGCTCGGGAGTTGTTGGTAGCCTTGAAACAAGCCTGCCTCAGCCTCCCCTTCCTACAGTTAGCTTTAGAACAAGCCTGTCTAAGCCTCCGCTTGGACACTTAGCTCTAGAACAAGCCTGTCCAAGCCATTGTTTGTATTTTTAGCTTTAGAACAAGCTTGTCTAAGCCTTCGGGCATATGATGTACTTCTCCTTTTGTTTAATAAAAAGGCTACAATGTTTATTTGATTTTTCCTCTGAATCTTCTATTTTTCTGCAATAATCGCTTCCCGAGCAAATGCGCTGTCGTTTGTTTTTTTTTTTTTTGGTGGGACTCGGAATCGGTGCCGTTGGCGGTGACGAAGAACTACCTAACTTTATGTAAGCTAGCGACGTAGGAACAATTGCCCTCTACGCTTGCTAGCGCACAAGTTCTTCCCACAGACGGCGCCAATTGTAGGGACTGGGTTTGAGCACTTCTACTGTTGAGTGAGTGGACTCAAGCCCAGCTAGCCCAATACAATGAATTTGTAGAGAATGGGTTCAAGAACTTAGCTCTAGCAAGCGAACAACGTCCAATGCGGTGCTCACCACCGTCGAACGCAGACAAATCGAAATTATCCTCTGAAATCTGTCCTCGGCCCGGTCCGAGGAGCTTAATGGTAGTCCTTCTCCCGTTCCAAAAAAAAAAGTCATTTCTTTAATCTGTTTCTTCTCCTTATATAGCCCTCTTCCAACAATCCCTTTCCTCCATTTGTTGATCATCCACGCCCCTTTCTAACAACCCATCCCATCAGCCGCCTTACCAAAACTCCCAGTGAGTTGCTGCAACCGAGGCAACACTGCTCAGGGGTCATTTCCCCATTAATGCTGCCGGAACATTAGTCGTGCGCATTTAATGTGAAAGTGACAGTTCAATCTTGGTTTTGCTCCTCGGCCATTCTTCCACGGCTGATGTGTTGTACTTGGTCTTCCTCCTTAGATGTCCCGGAGGGCTGCCTCTGGTGGCCCGTTACTTCCTCCTCCCATGGTCTTGCTTGGCCGAGGACATGGTTGTCCTCGGCGAGGGTACTGGGCTTCCTCCTCCTCGGCATAAGCCTTGGGCTTGGTATAAAGTGGGCCACTGGGTTGCCAAATTCTTCGGCCCCACAAGTGTATTGTAATAAAATATACAAATAATAGTAATATCCATATAATATTATTTCCAAGTTAGACTCTAGAGTTTTATATGCCCAAATGTTTACTTTATGGATTTAATTATATAATTTAATCATTTTTTATGTGTTTAACAAAATCAACATAAGTTGTAAGTTGTAACTAAGATTTATCTAATTACTAAACTAATTAGATGAGAATTAAACGCTGAAAAAAAAGTATAAAATAGCTTATTAATATATTAAAAAATCCCAACAAATAAACTCAGAGTTCGTTTGGGATCCGCTTGTTTTGTTGAAACTAAATTTTTTTTGCTGAAAGTACTGTAAATAAAAGTAAAAGTTAGCTGAAATAGTATAGTGGGACCCATAAATAGTAGCAAAAAGTGCAGTGAAACCTATGAATAATAACAAAAATAAGTTGGCAAAAATAATTTTTGCTAAACGAAGGCTCAATATATGAGATGGGTTCAAATTACATCTGGTGTAACTCTTTAAAGTTACACTTGGTGTAACTCTTTAGAGTTACATCTTTTCTAAACTATTAGATTTAAGTAGATCCAACGGTCAAAAAAGACACTAATTAATGCTAATATTCTTATTAGGATCTCATTAATTATCTCTTATTTATTGCATTCCATACCTATCTCTAAACCTAAAAAAACACAAAAAAAAAAAGTATACATCTCTCTCTAATTTTTTTTCCACCGTTTCTCAAAAAAAAAAAAAAAAATTCCTTCACTGCACATCTCTCTGTCTCTCTATCTCTTTCTCCTCCACCGCTCTTCCACCTCCATGACCAGGTCGCTAGCAAAAAAAAAAGCCGCTAGCTGCACAACCATTTGTGCACAACTGGTTATAACAAGGGAAAATTTAATAGTTAATTAAGATAAAGGAAATGCGTTGGATACAGGGCCGGCTGAAGCTATAGGCGACTTAGGCCATGGCCTAAGGCCCCCTACTTGCAAGAGGCCCCAAATAATAATAATATATTATATAATATTACTTCCTCAGCTAAAAAAAAAAAAAAAAGCCCCGTGAACTGACATGAAGGCTAATCCCAATTCCCATCATCTGAAGAAAAAAAAAAAAAAAAAAGCAGAGAGCCGTTTCTCACACTGAAGTGACACTATTCCCATCCCCAAATCTTTTTCTTGCAGAAGAAAAGATTGCAAAAGGCAGAAATCTTTAGCTTAAAGGCAGAACCGCAGAAAGAAGAAACAAATAAGAGAAGGCAGAAAAAAAACACTCTCACTCTCTGACTCCCTCTATCTTGATTCTATAAAAAAAAAATACTCTTTTTAGTTGACTTACTCATCAATTGGTGTTGGCAATAGAGTGTTCACAGATCTTCATTTTAGGTTCTTTTTTGTTTTCTCTTCCTTTGCCTCTTTCGTCTTCTTCAGCTGCTGGGTGTCTGAGTTTTTTTTTTTTTGAAGAGGAGCTGCTGGGTTTTTAGTTTAGTTGTACTCTTTACTCTTTTTTGTTTGTTCTTTTAAATTTAGAATTCTCTAGAAGGCTATCTGGCTATGGAATGGTCCGAATGGACCCCTTGAAGATTTAAATAATGGATTCTAGACTTCTCTAGTCTTACACGTTTTTTTTTTTTTTTTTTTTTTTTTTTTAAGAAATCAGATTTAGTGGGATGGAGCCATGGAGGGATAGTGGGCTCTAGGCTGGTCTTAGACTTAGTCTTAGTGTGAATCAAGTTGAGTTCTACACATTTTACTAGTGGGTTGGTCTTAAGGGATCTAATTAAGTTGAGTCCTACACATTTTACTAAAAAAAAAAAAAAGGTATAATGCTACACACAAAAAAAAAAAAGTATTGATAACAAAATTATAAGTTTAGAATAATTTACTTTGTATTAATATTAATTTTAATTTTTTTGTGCAGGTTTAAAGTGTAAAGTGATCATATTAAGTAAAGCTGCAATTGTGCATTTGATAAACCAGGTTCTATTGTTTTATACATTAAATTTATATTATTATAGTTAAATTGTAATTTTTTTTATTATAGATTGTGTTTCATTTATTCATAAATATTTTTTAATTACAAATGTCTACTTGAATGCAAAAATTTAATTAGTAATTTTGCCTCTCAAAAAACAAGAAAAATAAATTTTAATTAAAAAAATATATGAATTTATAATTAAATATAATAGAGGGCCCATTTGGAGCTTTTGCCTAGGGCCCCCAAATTCGTTGAGCCGGCCCTGGTTGGATAAACTTTCTCAAGAAAAAAAAATGTTCATCCTATGTAATTAAATTTTTTTTTTTTTTTTTTCATTTTTCTTTGTCAAACACCTCAATGGAAAATTCTTGATTTTGAAATATATGACATAACTCAATATTGAACTATACTTATGAATGTCAAATTATATCTTTGTTTTTTAGGGTGAAGTGTGTGTATGGTTTAATCATCAACGTAATTCAAACTCCATTTGTGGCATGCCTAGTGATTTTTTTATGGGTTTTTAATACAAATATATATATCTATCTTCATACTAAGATTCATCACAAGTACTCGTGATGATATTGAACTAGTGTTACTATGTTGATACAAAATCCGTTTACAAATGCAGTAGCTGTAAAAATCTGCAATGTTAGCATATACATTATCTAGTTGGCGAAAAAATGAAGTACCATTTGAAAAGATCTGCAATGTTGGACCATATGAAGAAAACGAGCAATGTGGTGATGGAGATGTGTCAAAGAAGGGTAACGAAATTGTACTTGACAACTTCAAAAAGAAACCATATGAAGCGGGTAACGAAATTGTACTCGACAACTTCAAAAAGTGGGAGACTAACCAGTTGTGCAACCAGTGGCTTCTTTCCTTTTTTCTTTTCCTTTTTTCTACCGGCAACCTGGCCGTGAAGGTGGAAGAGTGATAGAGGAGAAAGAGATAGAGAGACAGAGAGACGTGTAGTGGAGGATTTTTTTTTTTTTTTTTTTTTTGATAAACGGTGGAAAAAAAAAATTAGAGAGAGATATATACTTTTTTGTGTTTTTTAATAAGGTTTAGAGATAGGTATGGAATGCGATAAATAAGGGGTAATTAATGAGATCCTAATCAGAATATTAACATTAATAAGTGTCTTTTTTGACCGTTTTGGATCTACTTAAATCCAATGGTTTAGAAAAGATGGAACTCTAAAGAGTTACACCAGTTATAACTAAAACCTATATATATATATATATATATATATACACACACACACATATATATATATATATATATATATATACCCACAAACATATACGTATGTCACTAATAAATTTGTCCCTCCTGAATTAAAATTCTAATTCCACCACTAGTGATAGGAATAACTCCTTAATTTGGATGCAAGTAAGCCGCAAAGCCAACACATATATATTTACTTATTTAGCAATATTTGTTTCATAGTAAAGTAAACAAGTGTGGATAAAAGCATTTTCATGTAAAAGACGTTCCATGTAAAATATGGATATTCGCTTATTATGTTTTCCACCCACTTTTTTTTCACTAAATTTTCAAAAATAAATATTTTATACTTCATTATTTTTTTACCTTAATTGCACGCTGACTTAATTTTCTAGGAAATTAAATTATGTGCATTAGATTTTAAAACTGTACTATGACACCCATTTCCCAATGGTTGTTCCTAATGTATACTCTTTTTTTAACCCAGACTTGTTAGAAAAATAAAGCTTTTATCTATCAAATTTTCCTACCATTATCTTAACTAGTCGTAGATCCGTGCAATGCGCGGGAAAATTTGATATAATTACTTTTTATTGAAATATTATTGAATTAATATGATATAGAATGTATATTTTTAGAAAGTCAATGTGTTATTTGAAATTGTATTTTAAATTACAACATATGAAAAAATCCCACAATATATTGCCCTTTGAATTCATAAATTACATGATTACTTGCATTATATGGTAAAATAAGACCAACTCATCCATCATGGCATTGTAAAGTCATCTAAATATAATCATATAAAACCACCTGTGGGGCCCGTGGGCCTGGTAGTCTCGGCCCATCTTGCATTTGGCCCAAGGCCCATTCCAAGGAAGGATGATCGTCCGAGGATGGCGTATGGAAACCTATGCCTTTTTGAATCCACGCCGAGGACATCCCTGTCCTCGGCATACCAGGGCTAACTCCCGGTGGGGGACAGATCTAGAACCGGTTGTCACCTCCACACTAAATGCACTCATCTAACCCCCTAGCCGCATTAATGGGGATGTAACCCCTAGGCAGGATAACATTGGTCATGGTGAACCACTCGAGTATTGATAAGGCCTCTGATGGGACGGGCGGACAGAGAGAAAGGGCAAATGGATGATCAACAGATGGAAGACGGAGAGAGGACGGAGGGAACTATAAAAGAAGGGCGAGCAAAGCAGTGAAGGGGAGGGTGGAACCTCCTCGGACGAACGCCGAGGAGCTACCCTTAGAAAGGAAATGGGGCTCTTTCCCCTACAACAACAGGGAAGAGCATCGTGGGGTACTGTTGTTAGTCTGTTAGGGCCTAATTCTTCAACCCACACTCTAAAAATTGTATTGTCTGGGTCCAATCGAAATTGAGTCCCTACACCACCGTTTTGTTGATCTTATCTCACAAACCAAAAGTACCATCTATACAGCTGATAAGATCTTTAAAAGGTAACATATGACAGAGAATTCTAGTAGACTACCCTTAACATTGAGATCAAGATTTTTTTTTTTTCTAGAGAGTGTACATGTTCAACCAAGAGGAATTAATCAAGGAATATTTAATCACTGTCAACCATGTGAGTTTTCTCTTTAATTTTCCTGGTTTCTCACTTTTCAGAATGAAGATGACATTAGCATATACAAACTACAACGATTGTAGACTAGTAGTTATGCAAAACTGTTTAATACATTATTGTTCAAGGCTTTGTACATATAAATTCAACCTCTTGTTCCATGTGTTGTACATAGTTATGGAATCTCAAAGTTTATTCTCCACTTAGGCTTGCATTACAAATACCAATGACTTAATCATTGAACCAACAATGTTGAGAAGCTTATGTGGTGCAGTGATTTAGCTAGTGCTAGATGTTGTAATAGAAGTTATGCAATTTCAAAACTTGCAAAGAGACTAAAATGGGAAAATGAAAAACAAAATATTAATTAAAAAATGTTAAATGAAATAAGCATTGCATATATGAAATATTGAAGTAAATAATGGGATACCACAAAGGATGTCATTACTGGTAGGCTATCACTTGAAGTCTTAAACCCCCCCAAAATTAATCTAAGGGGCTAGATATAAGGATAATTGGAATAATAATAAGTGCCAACAAAAATTTGTAATCTTCAATAACTGATTGAGCTTGATTGTTTCCAACAACAGACATTTATAAATTAGTTTAAAAGGAACATTGGTTGCTTCAAATCAGATTTTTTTGGTTCTTTTGATGTTGGCAATTGTCCCCCTATTGTGTTTTTTTTTGCTTTTTTCCTTCAATAAAATCTTGCAATTCATCAACAAAAAAAATGACTTTTATAGTTTGGCATATACATACTACAACAATTGTAGAGTATTTATGCAAAACTGTTTAATACATTATTGTTCAAAATTTTGTACATATAAATTCAACCTCTTGTTCCATTTGTTGTATATACTCAAAATTTATTCTCCACTTAGGCTTGCATTACAAATACCAATGACTTAATCATAGAAACCAACACTATTGAGAAGCTTATGGGGTGCAGTGCTTTAGTTGGTGCTAAATGCTGTAATAGAAGTTATGCAATTTCAAAACTTGCAAAGAGACTAAAATGGGAAGATGAAAAACAAAATATTAATTCAAAAATGTTAAATGAAATAAGCATTGCATATATGAAATATTGAAGTAAATAATGGGATACCACAAAGGATGTCATTACTGGTAGGCTATCACTTGAAGTCTTGAACCCCCAAAAATTAATCTAAGGGGCTAGATATAAGGAAATTTGGAATAAAAAATTAAAAATAAGTGCCAACAAAAATTCGTAAGCTTCATTATCTGATTGAGCTTGATTGTTTCTGTAGGTGGAGAATTTCCGACCGTACATCTGATTGATGCTCGACCCCGGGAGCCAGGCCGCGGAGGAGTTTTGTCCCCTTCCCGAGTATGGCCCTAAGTACGCAAGCGCTTAGCTTGGACGCAATGGAATCCCACATCGGTTAGGTGAGCGCCCCACCAAGGCTTTATAACGCATCTGGTGCTTGCCTTGGTGTACCACTACTTCTTGTGAGAAGTAGTGGTACACCAAGGCAAGCACCAGATGCGTTATAAAGCCTTGGTGGGGCGCTCTCCAAACCGATGTGGGATTCGAGCCAAAGCTCGGTGCCTTGCGCAAATAGCAAGCCCGTGGCCTCTTGGGTCCTGCGGATGGTGCGGAGGCAAAACCGAATCTCTGCCTGGCTCCAGAGTCAGGCTACAATTAGATGGGGCGGTGGCACCCCCGAGCGGGTCATCCCAACCCCAAAAAGCGCTTTTTGTAGGTGGAGAATTTCCGACCGTACATCTGATTGATGCTCGACCCCGGGAGCCAGGCCGCGGAGGAGTTTTGTCCCCTTCCCGAGTATGGCCCTAAGTACGCAAGCGCTTAGCTTGGACGCAATGGAATCCCACATCGGTTAGGTGAGCGCCCCACCAAGGCTTTATAACGCATCTGGTGCTTGCCTTGGTGTACCACTACTTCTTGTGAGAAGTAGTGGTACACCAAGGCAAGCACCAGATGCGTTATAAAGCCTTGGTGGGGCGCTCACCTAACCGATGTGGGATTCCATTGCGTCCAAGCTAAGCGCTTGCGTACTTAGGGCCATACTCGGGAAGGGGACAAAACTCCTCCGCGGCCTGGCTCCCGGGGTCGAGCATCAATCAGATGTACGGTCGGAAATTCTCCACCTACAGTTTCCAACAACAAAACATTTATAAATTAGTTTAAAAGGAACATTGGTAGCTACAAATCTGATTTTTTGGTTCTTTTGATGTTGGCAATTGTCCCCCTGTTGTGTTTTTTTGCTTTTCTCCTTCAATAAAATCTTGCAATTCATCAACAAAAAAATTACTTTTATAGTTTGGTCTTTTTTTTTTGTTTGGTAAATATTTTATTTTTATAATTAGAAACTTTTATAGTTTTTTAGCTTTTCAAGTCTTATAAAATTATACAAAAAGTGTAAAATATAGTTTTACAACTATCGAACGTTGCAAGCCCACATACCCACATCAAACATCTTATTTCTACTACTAACAAAGCAGGTCTTTTTCCCCTTCAATCTTATTCTTGCAATTACTTACTATTGTGTATTTAAAACAAAAGGAGGCCTCTAATTAAAAAAATACTGGAGGTAAGTCAAACCTTACAAAAAGAGAGTGCATATGCAAATGTGACCAATAGAAACAAAAATATTAAAATCAAAACCCTCACCATAAGGAGCTATAATTCATGCAATATGTAGATGGCATTTATGGGCATAAACTTAAGAAACTTCTCCCAAGCATTACATGCCACAAAAACATTTGAAGCTCAAAAGAGAATAGGGTGCCCAAGTTTAGAAATAGTGTTCAAAAGTATTCTCCCCATTGATTACCTGCTACCACACGTCTAAGAGAAATTTCATCAAGTATATGTCATGCAACAATAACCAAAAAAAAAAATTATCGACATTCCACATGGGATAAAAAAACGAATGGGTGACAATTAAAACGCTTTTATTGACAAAAAGGAGAAAAAAAATTGAAAAAAAATCAGGTCTAAAGATTGATCTCTTTTTCAATATGTCTCTTTTGCTTTCACACTGTCTAGTTCTCTGGTTTTCTCAATAGATTAAATTAGATGGAGAAAGGAGGAACCGAGAGCATGAGAAAGAAATTAGGAGAGACAAATTGGTTACCTAGTTGATTGAAGAAGAGCAAAAAAGATCGTAGCATTACCAAGTCCGATGGTGTTTCGGCAGCTTTTGCAAAAGTGGAGAGGGGTCAACTGCAATATATAAAGAAAATAAATCAATAAAGAGAGAATAGGAGTTGAGATCAAAGAATTGAAGTAGTGTTGAATTGAGGTTAAAATGGATTTAATAAGGTGGTGGAAAAGTGGGGTGATATTATCCCTTTGTTTGATGGAGAGAGAGACCAAGGAGGACGGTTCATTGAGAATTGGAATAGTTAGCCAGTTGGGTTTAATGGAGTAAATGGGGAAGATAAGTGGGTTGCACTCAGTCATTATGGAAAGGATTCTACATATTCTATCCAAAAATAAAATAAATTGAGGAAGTTGAAAAATAGGAAAACATTCAATGGATAGTTGGGGATTTTTTTTTTTTTTAAGAAGGTTTGAGAGGAGAGCATAATTTAATGCAAAAAAATCATGAGAATATGTAAAGTCATGATATATTGTAAAGTCATGAGAATATATAGCAAAGCAAAAGAATTAAAACTATTTAGAATGTGTAAAGTCATGAGAATATGTAAAGTCATCATATATTTTGTGTGGGGCCAAAATAAGTCAGCAACCCCGGCCCACTCCAAACCAAGCCCAGGACTCAAGGAGCATTGCCGAGGATGGTTACATCCTCGGTAGGCCGAGGCCAGAAAGTGGGCATACAGCACACCTTTAAGGGGAGTCTCCCCAAGCATCCAAGGAGCAAATAGCAAGAACCAATCACCGGACATTGAAGCATGGCGGAGGAGCAAGTCCCAGGTGAACTGTCACCTCCACATTAAATGCCCTCAACTAACGCTCTGGCCGCATTAATGAGGATAGGACCTCTGAACAGTGTCGTCTTGAGCGCTGCAACCCACTGGAGGTATGGGAATGCGGCTGATGGGACAGGCACTCAAGTGGAAACCGGATCGATCAACAAATGTAGGGCTAGGATCAACTGAGTGAGAAGTATATAATGTAAAAATCCCTCTTGTGAAGAGGACGGACGAAAAACCAGAGAAAAAGGAATACTGTAGCAAAGTATTTTCTCTCAACTCTTGTAACCTTTCTGAAAAGAGATAATAGGAATTTCCAGCTCCATAAGGCACGTCCAAGGAGCCTCATTGTGTGTTCAAACCCACATTTTAGTTATTAGCAATCACGTACAACCATGCATGGCCGTTGCATTCTTTACTAAGGCCTAGCTCTTGAGCCCATACTCTACAAATTTATTGGAGGGTTAGCTGGGCTTGGGTCCACTCTCTCAATCCTTAGAGAGCGCTCGAATCCACCCCCTACAATTGGCGCCGTCTGTGGGAAGAGCTTGTGCATTGGTAAGGACAATAGTCGAACATGGTAGGATCAGGCCCTCACCAAGGAACTCCCAATCGACCTGAACCGGCGAGGTCATGGCATCAGGGTAACTATGGCGACCCCGGGGGCGGTCAGAACGACAACAGGCGATTTCGAGAAGGAAGCGTGCATACTTCAACGGCGAGCGAAAGCCGAGGGGACGGGCACATTCCCCAGAAGCACGACGATGGCCAAGCCACGCGATCACAAGAGGCCCACAGCCACGCTTCCCAGAGAAGGGACGATAAGGTGGCCATGCAACGCGAGATAGATGATCTAAAGAGGAAGCTGCGCCGTGCGCAACGAAGACGGTCCGAACCTAGCCCTGACCTGCCCTCCGACGACGAAAGCGATGATGAATACAGGCAAAGGTCAAGAACGCCCCCCAGCGAGACTTTCTCCCACGAGGAGGAGCGCTACCAGAGGCGTAGGCGTGCCAACCCAACCCCCAGGGACTTAGGAGGCGACGCCATGAGCAGGGCGCTGGACCGGCTCTCCAAGTCACCCTTCACGCGTCGTATAGAGGACGCGGAGCTTCCTCGGCGGTTCCAGCAGCCAACCTTCATTGCTTACAACGGCAAAACGGACCCTGTGGAGCACGTGAGCCAGTTCAACCAAAGGATGGCTGTCCACTCCAAGAACGAGGCGCTGATGTGCAAAGTCTTCCCATCCAGCTTGGGACCTGTGGCAATGAGGTGGTTCAACGGTCTAAGGACGAGTTCCATAGACTCGTATAGGCAGCTAACCCAGGCTTTCGGCTCCCGCTTTGTCACAAATAGCAGGCCTCCTCGGCCCATGAGCGCGTTGCTATCCCTGTCCATGCGTGACGGGGAGACCCTCAAGGCTTACTCGGACAAGTATTGGGAGATCTACAACGAGCTGGACGGCAAGTACGATGCTGTTGCCATCAACACGTTCCAGAATGGATTACCTATGGGGCACGGCCTGAGGAAGTCCCTAACCGGTAAGCCAGCCACCAGCGTGCGGCAGCTGATGGATCGGATCGACAAGTACAAGCGGGTGGAGGAAGATATGCTGCAAGGCAAAGGCAAAGAGAAGGCTATCCCTCAGGAGAGAAGGGATTTCAGGTCGGACCGTTATGACAATGCCCGTCCGAGGAGGGATTTCGGTGGGCAATCTGGAGCGACCAACGCACAGACGATAGGCGCTGTGTTCCGAGAACCCGTGCACAGGGTGCTGGAGAAGATAAAGAACGAACCGTACTTCAGGTGGCCGAACAAGATGGCTGGGGAACCTGGAAGGCGCAATCAGAGTCGCTACTGCCAGTACCACCAGGATCACGGACATACTACGGAAGACTGCAGGGACCTTTGGAACCACCTGGACCAGCTAGTCCAGGAGGGGAGGCTGAAGCACCTCCTCCACCATTCCAGCAGCCAGCAAAACCGGACCTACCAAGAGCCTCGGAGGGACGCCGCCATGGGGCAACCCACCGGGACGATCAATATAATCCTGGCTGCGCCAGGAAGGACGGGCACACCCCCTTTGCGAGTGTTGTCTGTGGCCCAACTGCCCGCCGAGGACCCCCGGACAGGGCCAAAGATTGGGACCATCCAACCACATGAGGACGCCCTAATCGTCACCCTCAGAATAGGGGGCTACGACGTAAAAAGGGTGATGGTGGACGGTGGCAGCGCAGCCGAGGTCATGTGTCCAGACCTCTACAAGGGGCTGGGGCTAAAACAGGAAGACCTCACACCCTATAGCTCCCCCCTAATGAGCTTTGACGGGAAGCTCGTCATCCCAAAGGGCATGATCAGACTGCCTGTACAGACAGGCCCGGTGGTGGTGGAGGCGAACTTTATCGTGGTGGACACATACTCCCCTTATACGGCCATAGTAGGAAGGCCCTGGCTACACGCCCTGGATGGCGTAGCCTCCACCTTGCACCAGAAGGTGAAATTCCTGTCAGGGGACCAGGTTCTGGAGATCCGAGGTTGCCAATCCACGGCTAGGCATTGCACAGTGGCTGCCATATCCCATCGGATCGATGCACAGTCCTCGGTAGCAGCCAAGGAAAATTCGTAGCAATTAAAGACCCAGGTGGCGCCTCCAGATGCACCTGCCAAGGATGCTAAGTGCGAAAACCTGGAGAAGGTGATAATTGGCGATGATCCGGAGAAGTTTTTCCAGGTCAGAATCCAGCTGCCTCCACGGGAGAAGGAGGAGTTACTTGAATTCCTCAAGAGGAACCTTGACGTGTTCACATGGGACCCCTGCGATGCCCCTGGGATTGATCCATCTTTCATCTGTCACCACCTTAACGTCAACCCATCTGCGATCCCCAAGCAGCAGCCACCTCGGCGCCCGTCGAAAGAGCACGCTGATGCGATCAGGGAAGAGGTCGATAAGCTTAAGCACGCGGGGGCTATCAAGGAGATCTTTTACCCCACGTGGTTGGCCAACACTGTGGGGGTCAAGAAGAAAAGTGGGAAGTGGAGGGTTTGTGTAGACTTCACAGACCTGAACAAAGCATGCCCAAAAGACCCCTTCCCAATGCCACGAATAGACCAGCTAGTAGACGCGACTGCAGGTCATCCTCGAATGAGCTTCCTGGATGCTTTTCAGGGTTATCATCAAATCCCCCTAGCCTTGGAAGACCGAGAGAAGACGGCATTTGTGACACCCATTGGGAACTACCACTACAAGGTCATGCCGTTTGGCCTGAAAAACGCCGGATCCACCTACCAGAGGATGATGACGAGAATGTTCGAGCCGATGTTGGGCAAGAGCGTCGAAGTCTATGTTGACGATATGGTGGTGAAAAGCAAATTGGTGTCCGAGCACTTGGAAGACCTCGGCCGCACATTTGGCGTCCTGAGAGAGCACAAGCTCCGCCTTAATGCCTCAAAATGCTCATTTGGCGTAAGCTCTGGCAAGTTTCTGGGATATATGATCACCCACCGTGGGATCGAGGTCAACCCTGACCAGATCAAGGCCATTCACAATATGAAGCCTCCGCAGAATCCCAAGGAGATCCAGAAGCTTACTGGGATGATCGCGGCGCTGAACCGGTTCATTTCCAGGTCGGCTGACAGGTGCAGACCCTTTTATCTCCTGATCAACAAATGGAAAGGATTTGAGTGGTCTGAGGATTGTGTCGAAGCTTTCTAGCAACTCAAGGATTACCTCTCCCGACCGCCTATCATGTCCCATCCTGAGGCCGACGAGGTCCTATACGCGTACCTTGCTGTGGCGCCCCACGCGGTGAGCCTAGTACTGATACGGGAAGATAATGGCGTTCAAAAGCCAGTTTACTACGTCAGCAAGTCGCTGCACGAAGCGGAGGTGAGATACCTACCCTTAGAGAAGGCCATCCTGGCTGTAGTCCACGCCACGAGAAAGCTCCCCCATTACTTCCAAGCTCACACCGTGGTTGTCCTAACCCAATTCCCTTTGAAGTCTGTGCTCCGGACCGCTGATTACACAGGCAGAATCGCGAAGTGGAACACAATTCTGGGGGCTTTTGACGTCAAGTACATGCCCCAGACTTCCATAAAAGGCCAGGTTCTGGCAGATTTGACGGCCGAGTTCGCCGAACCAATCGTAGAAGTGACGGCCGAGGATAAGAACCGTGATGAGAAATCAGTTGGGGCAATCTCCATCCCAGAGGCACCATGTTGGAAAGTGTATGTGGACGGCGCGGCAAACCAAAGGGGGTCCGGAGTGGGGCTGGTCCTAGTATCCCTTGAAGATCATGTCATCGAGAAATCCCTAAGGCTCGGATTCGCGGCCACGAACAACGAGGCCGAGTATGAGGCATTACTACAAGGGATGATCATGGTGCAAAGGATGGGAGGAAAGTCTATAGAGATGTTCTTGGACTCGAGGTTGGTGGTGGGCCAGGTAAATGGGGAGATGGAGGCCAGGGATTCAAGAATGCAAGAATACCTGGACCAAGTCAGGCGCTTGCGATTGGGGTTTAGCCTCTACAGCCTGTCTCATATCCCCAGGAGCGGGAACAGCCATACCGACTCATTGGCCACACTCGCAACCTCCTCGGCAGGGGATCTGCCTCGGATAATACTCGTGGAACATCTGGGGAGAGCAAGCGAAGTGCCAAGAGAAGGGATCCCCGTCCACCAGATTGAGGCGGGTTCCAGCTGGATGGACCCCATAGTGAGATTCCTAAAAGAAGATATCCTGCCCGAGGACAAGTCAGAAGCCGAGAAGGTTAGAAGGAAGGCCCCTCGGTTCTGGTTGTCCGAGGATCATAAGCTATATAAGCGCTCCTACTCTGGACCATACCTACTGTGTGTCCACCCCGGAGCGGCGGAATTACTACTCGAAGAGCTGCACGAGGGAATATGTGGGAGCCACACAGGGGGGAGATCCCTGGCTCACCGAGCCATCACTCAAGGATATTGGTGGCCGGGAATGCAGCAAGAGGCTCAGGAGTATGTCAAGAAGTGCGACCAATGCCAAAGGTTCGCCCCAAACATCCATCAGCCAGGAGGGGTCCTCAATCCGTTATCCAGTCCATGGCCGTTCGCCCAATGGGGCTTGGACATCGTGGGACCCTTCCCCAAGGCGCCAGGGAACAAGAGGTATCTGTTGGTGGCCACGGACTACTTCACCAAGTGGGTCGAGGCCGAACCGCTGGCCAACATCAGAGATGTAGACGTGAAGAAATTCCTTTGGAGGAACATAATTACGCGGTTCGGGGTCCCTCATACCCTCATCTCGGATAACGGACTCCAGTTCGATAGCAAGGCCTTCAGGGAGTACTGTCGCGAACTTGGGATCACAAACAGGTACTCAACGCCAGCCTACCCCCAGGGGAATGGACAGGCCGAGGCGGTCAACAAGGTCATTGTCAACGGGCTTAAGAAGAGACTGGATGACGCCAAAGGGAGATGGGCAGAAGAGCTGCCCCATGTCCTCTGGACGTACCGGACTACGCCCCGACGCTCAACAGGGGAAACACCTTTTGCCATGACCTATGGTGCGGAGGTAGTGATCCCCCTGGAAACCAATTTCCCGACACTAAGGACGAGCTCCTTCACCCTAGGCAGCAATGATGAACTGCTTGGGCGGAGCCTGGACATGGTAGACGAACGAAGAGAGCAAGCAATGATCCAGCTGGCCCACTACCAGCAAAAGCTCAAGCAGGGATATGACACCAACGTAAAGCTCAGACCACTAGCACCGGGAGACCTGGTGCTGAGAAAAGTTGTAGGAACTGCCAAGAACCCTTCCTGGGGAAAGCTCAGACCCAACTGGGAGGGCCCCTACCGAATCACCTCGGTGGCAGGGATAGGAGCGTACTATTTAGAAGATTTAGATGACAAACCTGTACCTCGTCCATGGAATGTAAACAACCTGAAAAGGTACTACTATTAATAAAGAAGCCACTTTGATTCATATTGTTAGCATGTCTTAGTTATGTGCCTCACGTCCTAACTACTTTAAGAAAACTAAGTGTTAGACAGAACCAGGGAACTGCATGATCCTCGGACTCAGTCCCATGGGGAAACTAATCACTTTAAGAAACCCAAGTGTTAGACAGAACCACGGAACTGCATGGTCCTCGGACTCAGTCCCATGGGGAAACTAGCTACTTAAGAATGCTAAGCGTTAGACAGAACCAAGGAACTGCATGGTCCACGGACTCAGTCCTATGGGGAAACTAACTGCTTCAGAAAGCTTAAGAGTTAGACAGAACCAGGGAACTGCATGGTCCTCAGGCTCAGTCCCATGGGGAAACTAACCACTTTAAGAAAACCAAGTGTTAGACAGAACCATAGAACTGCTGGGTCCTCGGACCTATGCCTAAGGGGAAACTAACTACTTTAAAAGATCCTAAGTGTCTACTTCAAAATTCTACCTGCTCCTTAGGACATAAAAGGTCCGCCCGAGCATACAAGCCCTTACGTTATAATTATCAAATGCCGCGATTGGCCGAGGTACAATTGAAGTCAAGGTTATACGAATAAATAAAAAAAACGAATAGCGTGCAAGTAAGGAAATAGCCACAACAAACAAAAAAGGAAATAAAGTTTTCATTTCATTAAACGCAAGGGAATTGCACCCAGGAAGTCACATTACAAATAAAGCAAAAAAAAAAAAGGGAAAAGAGATGCAGAAACGAAGCGCAGCAGGCAGAAGGGCCAGGGGGCCTAGTTGCCTGCTTCAGTGGGTGGCTGGCCCGTAGCTGCCTCAGGGTCCTCTGAGCCCTGACTAAGGGGAATGGCCTGCAGAGGCACAGCAGGAATAGCCGCCCCCTCGGCAGAAGAGACCTGGGCAGCGGGGGAAGGCTCTACAACCTGCTGAGGCGCGTCCTCGTTGGAGCCATCACTCAACACAACCACCACGGGAGGATTGCTCCCTTGGATTGGCTCATCAGTAACCCCAGCATCTGAGGCCTCTTCGCCCGGAGTAGCAGCAGTTTCCCCAGCAGCCTCCTCGGCTTCAAAGCCATCTGGGGCAGTCTCGCGGATAACAGGAGGGTAGTACACGTTCTCCTCCTTCCACAAGTCAGAAGAAGCCTCCACTCCAGCCTGTCTGAGGGCTTCGCTCCAAGTTTCGGAGCAATAACGCCTACATACCCCAGGGACTTGGGATTTGTAGGCAGCTGCTGTCTCAGTTGCCCCGGCAGCATAGGCTGCCTCCTCAGCTTCCTGCTTAGTGGCCCAGGCTTCCTCCCTGCCCTACTCTGCCTCAAGCTTGGCCCTCTCAGCCTCCCCTTTGGCCCATTCAGCCACCCTCTTGGCCTCCTCGGCATCTGCCATTTTCTTCGCCAGGCCAGCTATCTGATCCTCGGCGAGCTTCAACAGCTTCTCTGCCTCACCCAGACGCTTTGTCTGAGTCTCGGCCTGCCTTTGGGCACCCTCAAGGCCTGACATTGCGTTGTCCCTAGCCTGGGTCATTGCCTTCAGCTCCTCCCTGGCCTTGGCAAGGTCCTCCTCTGACGTCTTGAGGGTCTGGGTAGCCACCAAGCGCCTATCGCGCTCCAGATCCATGGCCTTCCCATGTTCATTGGCAGCCTCTTCCAGCCTGAAGGTGGCCTGTACAGCCTGCCAAACGAAACAGACAAGTTGCAATTAGTCGAGCTCAAAAAGAAATGAAAGCAAAAAAAGGTACAAGTGTTAAGGTCTTACCATCCCCAAATACCGCTTGAGGCAGAGGAAGACGTCCCTACTCCTCATGGTTCCCAGCTCCGCCATGTCCACAGGCAGGAGCAGGCATCTCTCCACAGCGTCGGCCACGTACGCGCCTTCGCCATCCTTAAAGTCCCTGAGGGAGGAGTCATCCCTCAAGGGAGCCCCGCGGAGCATTGGGGCGGGGAGCCAGGCCTGGACCTCGGGCGAGGGAGCGACCTGTTTATCCTGCGTTGAGGGGCCTATCCTCAATTGCTTCGATGGCCGCTGATTGCCATCGCCCTCCCGCGTGGGCCCAGATTTGTCCTCAAGGGTCCTCTTACCCTTGTCCTTCTTCTGCTTAGGGTCAGCAGGCTCGTGCCTGGACGACGGGCTCGCCTGAGGCGGAGGAGGAGGAAGCTTGGATTGTGTTGAGGCCGACCTGGTCTGAGCAAGACGATTCTTTGGAGATGGGGGAGGAAGCTTCGGCTTGGACTTCCCCGGCTGCCCTTCTAGTAGTTCGGACAGGCTTGGCTGGTGCTTCTTCTTGTAGCCCATCTCGCGCCGGGAAGATGTCTCTGACGCTAAGAGGTCTGCCTCGGTTAGACGAGGGTCACCCAAGTCTCCAGAGGGGTCCTCGGACTGATGGAGTTGCTCAAAAACGCCGAAACCCTCCTCGGCAGGACCAAAATCTACAGGTTCCCCTTCCCTCTCTAAGTTCTCTTCCGCGGCCTCTGGGAACGTATGGGAAGACGAGGGGACTGCTACTGTGACGCCTTCTGAAGTGGAGGTGTCCTCGGGAAACTCGAACCCGTCCTCGGTCACTTCTATTTTCTGCAGCCGAGGATCCTTAGCTCTGATCACGTACTTTGGGGCCGCAAATGACTTCTGGAGCGGAGTGTACCCCAAAATCTTGTGCGCAGCTCTGACTTGGTGGTCTGCTTCGTTCTCAAATTCCGCCGACTTGAGCACCTTCTGCAAGTCCTCCCTATTGATCAAGCTGAAATGGCGCGCATAGGAATGCGGATCTGCAAAGAGAGTACACATCCGTGGTTAGAAACCAAACAATACAAGAAGAAATAACGCAGAGAAAGGAGTTAGAATCTATAAATCCCCTCTTATTCCCACTGTCCCACCTGGTGCTCCCTCCGTCGTCGGACAATGAAGGCCATCGTGCCACGCTCCGGACACGATGAGGAAATCCTCATTCATCCCCTTGTTGGACTCGGCGAGGCACTGGATAAGCCGGACCCTGTCGTCCCTCGTCCTCATGTAATAGGACTTGTTCTTCAAATGTTGAAGATTGTAGCAGTAGTTGACATCGTGATAGGTCAGCCTCAGACCCATCTTTTCATTAAGGGCGTCCACACTGCCCAAAATTCTGAACATGTTGGAGGCGCATTGGGTGGGGGTCAACCGAAAGTAAGTGAGGTAACCCCTCATCACTGGCCCCATGGGGATCCTCATCCCCCCTTCAAGGAAAGCGATGACAGGAATCACCACTTCGCCCTCTCGCCTCTTGAGGTACCACTCCCCCTCCTCACAATACCTTAAGCCCACATTGGCCGGTATCTTGTAATCGGCGATGAATTTCTCCATCGCCTCCTCAGTGCCAACATACTTCTTAAGTCTACCCATCCCAAATGATGCTTAAGCGAACTAAAGGAGGAAAGAATGAAAGAGAAGGACGAGTAGAGAGGAAAAGAAGCTCAGAAAGGGATAGAGAGACTTACAGAAATGAGGAGGAGCTCCTCGGACTGGCTTTTTGTGCTGGAGATGGAGGTGGAAGTTTGGCTGGACTCAGAATAGAGGCGCAGGAGCTCTTGATTGCAAATGAAAAGTGAGGAAACGGTTCTAATGGGTACTTATACCCTAGAAAGAAGAGCTGCGCAAGTTTTCCCGCCCATAAGTGCCAGACGCATCTCCACCGTTAGATTGTCATCTGCCCGTTGAACGTGGGGAGCATAAAGCCGCCCGAATTTAATGCAAGACACGTTACGCACATCGAAGCGCCAGTAACGCACCTTGGGCAGTTGAAAAGGCGCCAACGCTGACGAGGGATAAGACTTGATTAGACGCGAAGCAGGTCCGAGGATATCAAAATCCTCCTTTCCGCCCAAGGATGCGGACAGCATGATTTTGAGGGGCTATTGTGGGGCCAAAATAAGTCAGCAACCCCGGCCCACTCCAAACCAAGCCCAGGACTCAAGGAGCATTGCCGAGGATGGTTACATCCTCGGTAGGCCGAGGCCAGAAAGTGGGCATACAGCACACCTTTAAGGGGAGTCTCCCCAAGCATCCAAGGAGCAAATAGCAAGAACCAATCACTGGACATTGAAGCATGGCGGAGGAGCAAGTCCCAGGTGAACTGTCACCTCCACATTAAATGCCCTCAACTAACGCTCTGGCCGCATTAATGAGGATAGGACCTTTGAACAGTGCCGTCTTGAGCACTGCAACCCACTGGAGGTATGGGAATGCGGCTGATGGGACAGGCACTCAAGTGGAAACCGGATTGATCAACAAATGTAGGGCTAGGATCAACTGAGTGAGAAGTATATAATGTAAAAATCCCTCTTGTGAAGAGGACGGACGAAAAACCAGAGAAAAAGGAATACTGTAGCAAAGTATTTTCTCTCAACTCTTGTAACCTTTCTGAATAGAGATAATAGGAATTTCCAGCTCCATAAGGCACGTCCGAGGAGCCTCATTGTGTGTTCAAACCCACATTTTAGTTATTAGCAATCACGTACAACCATGCATGGCCGTTGCATTCTTTACTAAGGCCTAGCTCTTGAGCCCATACTCTACAAATTTATTGGAGGGTTAGCTGGGCTTGGGTCCACTCTCTCAATCCTTAGAGAGCGCTCGAATCCACCCTCTACATTTTGCATTCTTTTAAAAAAGGTAATAAATTAACAAAAAATTAAAAAATTAAAAAAAATAAAAAGATGACGTGGATGATGACGTAGCTCAACTAGAGCGTGGTAACAATAATGCTACGCTTTAGCTTTTAGTAATAATATAGATGGATATGGATTTGAGTAATAGGAGGAGAGCATAATTTAATGCAAAAAAGTCATGAGAATATGTAAAGTTATGATATATTGTAAAGTCATGAGAATATGTAGCAAAGCAAAAGAATTAAAACTATTTAGAATGTGTAAAGTCATGAGACTATGTAAAGTCATCATATATTTTGCATTCTTTTAAAAAAGGTAATAAATTAACAAAAAGGGAAAAAAAAATAAAATAAAAAGATGACATGGATGATGATGTGGCTCAACTAAAGCGTTGCAACAATAAATGATACGCTTCAGCTTTTAGTAATATATAGATATAGATATAGATTAACCACAACTAACATTATTTTTTTTTTTTTTTTGGTATATCAATCACAATTATTTTGATAATTGTGAAAGATGTTGTGCCATCAAATTTAACCAATACAAAAGTCATGTGTGGCAGCATAAAATTTCGGGCTAAATACAATTAAAAATGTGTTACCGTGTTACACTTAACCAATCATGAGAAAAAATAATTTAATAGTTTATGAACAAAGTTCGACAAGAAAATACATCAAACCTGAACGTATAATCTAGTTTGATAAAAAGAGTTACTGACAACACAAATATCTTATCTCTTAATCCAAATTAGAAACAGTTTTCTGTGAACCGTTTCTTAGAAATTACGTTTTGTTATTAAAAAATATTTTTCACAATATGTTTTTGGGAGGACCAAGGTGAATTCAGTTGTTTGTAGACCACAGACATGAAAAGACATGCATGAAAAATAATGTTTTTGAAGCTTCCATCCATCATCTCTCTGTTTTTTTATGAATCCATCATCTCTCTAGTTCAATTTGTTGGTTCTTCATTTTTCTCATTCTATTCACCACTGAAAATGATCAAAAGGCTTCACTGTTTTCTATATAATGATATTCTCACCAATTTGTGTATTCCGAGTAGTCATGTCACACTAAGAGTACTTATATCTGCACCGAATTGCTTAAAGTAGCATTTATAATTGCCTAGCGAATGTCAAATTGCTTAAAGTAGCATTATGTTTTGTAGTAAAGTGACCTTTTTTTGACTTTTGAGAAAGCCCAAATGCCTCATGCCATGCAACAATCTTTGTCCCATATCACTTTTTCCTGATGACCCATCTAGGTCCACTTACGTTCAACTGTGAACTAGCATCTACGGCAGGTATTGAAATCCCAGATAAATCGGATAGATACCTAAAGCCACAAGTTGCGGCACATATAATTCAATCACTAACAGCCTCTCCTATCATTAATCAATTCAAAACAACCTTATTTCTCCTCCTATAAGTAAGCCTCAATCTCATATTTGCTTTCACATTTCCTAACTATTGTACTTCCAGTTCACAATCTCATACTTATTTGCTTTCAAATTTGTACCTCCATGGACCCTGAAAACCATAGTCCCCACAAACCTAAGTCCGGCTATCTGTCCAACATCATCGACCAAGTGAAAACCAATTTAGTTTTTCGATCAAAATGGGCCGAGTTGAATGGTGCAATGGGGGACTTAGGCACATTCATTCCAATAGTTCTGGCCTTGACACTAGCTAATGACCTTAACCTAGGCACAACATTAATATTCACCGGTGTCTACAATATTGTCACTGGTGCCATCTATGGTGTCCCCATGCCTGTGCAACCCATGAAGGCCATTGCAGCTGCAGCCATATCTGGGTCTGATTTTGGTGTCCCAGAAATCATGGCTTCCGGAATTTTAACCGGAGGGGTTTTATTGGTTTTGGGTATAACTGGATTGATGCAACTAGTGTATAAGATAATTCCTCTTTCTGTTGTAAGAGGAATTCAGCTTGCACAGGGGTTATCATTTGCACTAACTGCGGTTAAGTACATTAGAAAAATTCAGGATTTTTCTAAATCAAAGGCTAAAGGGGATAGGCCCTGGCTTGGCTTGGATGGGTTGGTTTTGGCTATTATTTGTGCTTGTTTTATAATTGTTATTAATGGCGCAGGTGAGGAAGAGCAAAGTGGTGAAAGAGAAACTGCTGGTGTTTTAGGTGATGAAGAAATAAGGCTTAGAAGGAAGAGAAGAGTGAGGAAGATTATCTTTTCAATTCCTTCAGCTTTTATTATCTTTTTATTTGGTGTGGTTTTTGCCTTTATAAGGAGGCCTAAAGTGTTGGAAGAGATTAGATTTGGACCATCATCTTTTCAAGTAGTGAAGATGTCTAAGCATGCATGGAAGGAAGGGTTTATAAAGGGTAC
The DNA here is from genome assembly GCA_019022515.1 of Quercus aquifolioides. Classification (NCBI taxonomy): domain Eukaryota; kingdom Viridiplantae; phylum Streptophyta; class Magnoliopsida; order Fagales; family Fagaceae; genus Quercus; species Quercus aquifolioides. The sequence goes on from CM032336.1 coordinate 34,487,673, forward strand.
AATTCCTCAACTCCCTTTGTCAGTACTAAATTCTGTGATCGGGGTGTGCAACTTGTCGTCTGATCTTTTTCCGGGGAAGGACTTATCGGCCACGTCACTTTCGGTGACTGTGGGGTTAATGAATGTGATAGGGTGTTGGTTTGGAGCTATGCCAAGTTGCCATGGTGCTGGTGGGTTAGCTGGGCAGTACAAGTTTGGTGGTAGGAGTGGTGGGTGTGTGGCACTTCTCGGTACAGCTAAATTGGTGTTGGGTTTGGTATTAGGGACTTCTTTGGTGAAGATTTTGGACCAATTTCCTGTTGGGATACTTGGAGTTTTGCTCTTGTTTGCTGGGATTGAGCTAGCTATGGCTTCAAGGGACATGAATTCCAAGGAGGAATCTTTTGTGATGCTTATTTGCACAGCGGTTTCACTTGTGGGTTCAAGTGCAGCGCTTGGTTTTCTGTCTGGGATGATTGTGCATGTGCTTCTTAGGCTAAGAAATTTGAGTAAGATCAACCCTGTTGTCCCATAGTATATAGTGACGAATTTTTAGTAAGATCAACTGGGTTTTTAGTGACGAATTTTTTGTCACCGAAAATACATTTTGTTGTAGTGAGACCATTAGCTAGGCTTATTTCATATTCTTCTATGTCTACATGCAAAAGGGTACGGGTGAAGGTTTCTAAGGTTGAGAATTTTTAATTATTTAAGAGAGAAAAAAAAAAAAAAAAAAGGTTCCATAAGTTCTTGTGCAATTGTAAAGGTTCTCCACTCAAGCGAATAAGATCTCTTTTGTTTTCCCTTGTAATGGCTGAATTACGTTTCAATTATCCCTAATAATGAGTTCAATTGCTGCCAGCTTTTCGTTCCATACTTTTTGTTGCATTAACGTTCTTCCTAAGTATTTTATTGATTGCTTGCTTATGGCTATCAATAATTATTATTACACACTAATCATTGTTTTAAATACTGGACCATATTCTAACTTTTAATAAAATAAAAAAATATTGAACCAAACCAAAGTTGCCTGTTCAAATGGGAATGGTGGGTTATCTTATAAAGCCATAAATCGAGAAAAACTAGATAGCTAATAGTTAAACTAGGAAGACTAGGGTCATTTAAATTGTCTAAGTAGCAACATAACTCCACAAATTTTATATTTATTTGAGATAATCTTCATGCCTTAATTAGTGATTACTGTTCAATTGAGCTGATTGCGAGGTTATATAACTCATCATTTGCGCCATCATATCGTCAAAATATCTTCTATGTTCAGCCATTTAACTAGCTTGTGTAGAGTTAACGGTTCTTGTTGCTTGGAGGAAGTGATGTCGTTTTACCCAAATGAGGTCATTTCATTCAGAACCAAGAACCTTGTTTTTACTTCATCTTAATCTTTTATATCACTAAAAAATAATAATGTTAAAAGGAAAACAATTATCTCATGCATTTAATATGTGTATCATCTTTTACAAAATGTGAGGGTTTTACAACATTGCAGCATTTACATGCTATGAAAAGTGATAATATATATGGTAGATGTATGAGATACATTCTCGTTAAAAATCCAAGCGAAAACCTTCAGCTTCAAGGTGCTCTACTTGGCAATCCTTAAATCATCAACAAGCAACAAAGGCATGATTCGAATGGAGAAAGTTGGTGGCCCTGTGAGTGTCAAATGATGACAAGATTTGGTCTACGTACTTGTGCTTGTTGGAGGGTAGTGTCATACTGTCAATGCAGGACAAGTCGTGTGATTTGTTGAAGAGAGGAAATTTTCTATAAAATTCATGTTAATGATATTACAAATTTTACAATATAAGTTCTATAAATTTATGTCCATTAATTGGACAAAATGGGCTTTTGCCCTTTTCAACCAAATTAATTAGCCTTATGCCCTCCTTCCCAAACTAAATAGGGAAATGCCCCTCTTTTAAAACTCGATTTTTGATAAATCGAGTTATAAAAAAAAAAAATCTGGAGCCCTATAGCGGCGTTTTTAAGGACCTATAGTGACGTTTTCAAGACCTATAGTGACGTTTTTTAACTCGACTTCCATTAAATCGAGTTATAGGCAATTTTTTTAATTTTTTTTACCTATAACTCGATTTCATATAAATCGAGTTACAAAACGTCACTATAGGTCTTGAAAACGTCACTATAGGTCCTTAAAAACGCCGTTATAGGACCTAACTCGATTTATCAAAAATCGAGTTTTAAAAGAGGGGCATTTCCCTATTTAGTTTGGGAAGAAGGGCATAAGGCTAATTAGTTTGGTTGAAAAGGGCAAAAGCCCATTTTGTCCTCCATTAATTATCAAAAATAGTTATTTAAATATTTATTTATTTTATGTGTGTAGAGAAAAAATGATACATAAGAAATTATACCTAAGTTTTGTCATTTTCTTTATTCTATATGTGTAGACAAATACAGCAGGCTCAATTCAAGCTGAGGACTAAATCAAAAAATTTAAGTGAGACATTTTCTGATACTTAAATAGAAATTAATATTTATTTAAGGGTTAATTATAATAAACCCACCTGTGATTTGATTTGAAATCATTTTACCCACCTGTGGTTTAAAAAATGTCACTTTACCCACCTGTGGTATGTTCTGCTTTTCTTCCGTAACTCGCCTCAATTAAAAATAGGGGTAAATATGTATTTTTACTCTTATTTTATGTCTCTCTTCTCTCAAAATTTACAAAACCATCACTTTTTAATCTTTTTTATCTTATCTTTTTTTGTTTTGGGAGGAGAGAGACATAAAATAGAAGCAAAAATACATATTTACCATATTTGAAATTTTTCTCATTTTGAGGTCAAAATTTACTGATTAAATTTTTGTATTCAAATTTTTCTTGCATCTTTTGAATCGATAAATATGATGTTTTCAATTTTTTAAGTAAGATTTTATCAACTTTAATTTCAAAAAAAAAAAAAAAACTATTTTTTCCTTGCATTGTCAATAACTTCTGGAAGTAGTTATACATTAATTTAGAAAAGAGCATAGTTTTTTTTTTCAATATGTCAAATGAAGTATTTTAAAACTTCTTTTAAAATTTCTATTTCTAAAAATAATCTAAATATCAATATCATAATAAATTAACAATATCATTTGAGAAAGAAATATTTTTACCTAAGTGGCCTAGTAGATAAGTTGATCCTAGCTAGACAAAATAAAAGGCATGCGGTATGCCTATTGATTGTAAGTTTGTTGCTTTCACCCAAATCAATAAGGTAAAGAATATGAACAAAGAAACAAATGAAATAAGAACCCAATGCGCAATTATATATTCTTAATTAAATGCTAATGATTTGAATCAGAGACGAACCACTATTACATGATTTTATCATATAAAATTTGGATTGCTATTCCTCCACTTAGGTAGAAAGTTAAAAAAGACACTAGCATGGCTTGATCTGTTAGGTCTCAGAGTACGTAGTTTGGTTACACAGCTTTCCACTTCATGTCCAAGATTTACTGAAGTTAAAGGCGTGGGGTTTTAGTTAAAGGCGTGGGGTTTTACTGTCCACAATTATTTTACGTGGCAAATTGTGATTAACTGTTTATCACTTTTATATGAACTCACTATTTTTTCTTCTGCCACTCGCACTTTATCACATCAGAAATTGTGGCAAAATTGTGTCATATAACGTTGTGCTACTAGATTCTTTGTGAACAATAAGGAAGTTTATATACATAATTAAATAACGTTGTCATGTGACGTGTTAAGATATATATGACCGACTTGTTTGTGTACCATATAGGTTTATAGCTCTCCCCTGGACTGTTCTTCAAGCCAGATTCAATCTATGTATCACAAATTTTAATTTAAGGGCTATATCATGCCTTTTCAGAGGGCAATAGGAATAAAAAGGGGCACAGTTCTTCTAAGCACTTCAAGTGCATGGCAACTTATATCTTTCTAAGTTCTGCCACATTGGAGATGACACCTGTTATAGCACACATATCCTCCTCAGCAACCATAAATTCCGGCTATTGCATTATGGGTAACTTTTGGCCACTAATCATAAATTCTCAAGTCTCAACAAATTAGTAACTGTAACTTTGTAAGAGTGTAATCTTCTTTTCTTTATTAACACTAAAATACCCATCACAAGCAATGCCTTAACATCAAGTTCAGAGAATATTTTCCAACTTATAATTAGAAATAAATTGGGTTAGACATGTAGAACAAGTTTTGCAGCAGAGATATGATAGAGCACGATCGAAAAATCCACTATTTACTCCTTGTTTTACTATTCTCTAGTGAATGTATGATTGGAATGGTGCGAAGTTTGTCTCCAACCAAATTTCCTACCATTAAAAGTCATGCACGAGCCAAAAGCAGATTCAAACCTCATGCTAAAGAAGTACAGTCATCATGCAATAATTTCTTACAAAGTCATACCATTATAGTAATACCTTGGTTTTTCTTCCTCAAGTTTATTGATTGAAAAAAAAAATACTGAATTTCATATTTACATTACTCAAAGAATCTTGTGTGTTCTTGAAAAGAATCTTGGTTCAGTGCTGAATTGTCCATGCACTTCTCTTAGTATTTGTAATGATTATCCTCTTTGCTAGGCAAAAATATAAAAGACAAACCACCCTATTCTAATTAAGCATTTAGTTTAATCTTCAATCAAAAAGAAACCAGACTCCTCCAAGAAGATATTAGGAGGCCAAAAGAAAATTGACGGCAGATAGTATGCAAAAACTTTTGTATTATCCAAAAGGGTTTCCTCCCACTGAAGAAAAAGGATTTGGATTGCTGGTTGCTGAGTATTTTCCAGTTAACTGTTGAGTTGTGTTTAAGGATCCAAATACACCTCCATTACTGCCAAAGCTACCGATTTCTTGTGATCTGCAATGACACACAAGCAAACTCTGAATTATTGTTCTTTTTTTTATTAAAGAAGATCATATCATCATTGGTCAAAGAATCATAAAGAAATTTTGTAATTGTGTAATAAGCACTATGATTGAAGGAGTATGCTAGTGGAGGTAGTGATAAAGTCCTTTACCAAGATAAACCCCTCTTTTGGATCAAGATGGGCCTGCTTATATAAGGTTTTGAATGAATTCAACTTTGAATTCCTAAAACCCCACCCCCACGCTAACCAAAAAAACAAAAAGGAGAATTTATTTTAAGAAGATAATACAAGGTCCGCTTTAAGTGAAATGAAATAGAGGCAACTGGTGGCATTTCATGAAGCATTTGTTACTCAAGATGGTCCCATTTTGAGCCGAATTTCCCTTAAAATTTATTAAAAATTTGAAAGAAAAAGATTACAAAGAACTAGGACCAGCATGTTACCTGAATGGTGTCGTATTATTATGTACTTGTAGCCCCATGTTTGCACCTGAGATTATTAAATTGGACATTACCAACACTAGGCCCAGCAAAGATGTCAGAGGGAAAAAAAAAATTTGAGTAAATTTACCAGGAGGCATGGCTGATGTTAAAGAAGGTGAAAATGGAGACATTGCAGATGTATAGGATGGTGATTGAGGTGCCATCAAACCCTGAGACTGGGTACCAAAGCTGGAAGTTTGCACTAAGTCACTAGCAGCTGGCAGATTCGGCAATGCACCTTGCAAAGATACCATGGTAGGAAACTGAATCACAAATAACACAAATTATTAGGGTTTAAACAATTTTTCTCTGATTTAATTACCGATTGTCCCAAAAGGTTAAGCTATTAGGAAATGGTGAATTTAATCACTTAACCATAAGTCTAACACTCCCCCTCACTTGTGAGCCTAAACTTCCCCTTAATAAGTGGGGGCCCAACAAGTGGGAATTTAACATTTTAAATGGGAGGTAGAGTAAAACCAGGGATCGAACTTAGGATCTCCTGCTCTGATACCATGTTAAATTACCGATTGTCCCAAAAGGTTAAGCTATTAGGATATGGTAAATTTAATCATTTAATCAATACTTCTAATAGAAAATTTAACTTTTGAGAAACAGAACCCTAGCAAGAGTACCAAAAAAGTAAATGCAATTTAAACCAGAACATGTCATATATGATTTGTTGATAATCAATTAATTAAAATACTTCATAGATGTGATTGTCATGTCAGCATAGATAAAATCTTCCTTAAAAATAAAAGCCCCATACTTTGAAATTAAGAAGGATCAATTCTGCTACACTTTGCAGTTTGTGCATTACTCAAACCTACTAGCAAAATCGACAGCATACTGCCAAGGCATGGTAGCAACCAAATGCCAATGAAATGACATCTTTAGGATAAATCAATGAAATTTAGGACTCATAGACATATGAAAGAGTCTCTGCTCAGCTAAATTTTCTTTGTAGATACCTTTTTCCTCGGCATAAAATATGTATGCAGACTAGCCACAAGCAATCATCTTCATTTTAATGGCAAACCAAATGGGGATATCAGCACAGCCATATGTCTCCTAGTTTTATTTTATTTTTAATCAAAAAATGAATAAACAAATAAAGTAGAACCAGTATATTTTGGTTACCAGTTGATGATGTATCCAAATTTTATTATACCAGCATCATGCTTTTAAGTAGTGAACAGATTCTGGAGAAAAAACAAAAATGTAGTGAACTCCACATAACTACTGGTGAATCTTATCGCAGGCTAATCTCCTTGAGGATGTGATATGAGATAATAATGTATGTATGTTCAAATTTTCTATAATCAGATTTAATAATTTAGTGTTTTATCTCATAGGATTTCCAGTTTGCATATAAGTCCTCAATTTCCCAGACCTACTTCTGCTCTACGTTTGTTTATTTACACCACCAGTAACTCTTACTTGACTGCAGATACAATACAAAGTAAGCATACATACAAGGCCAAAATAAGCACAGGTTATACTTCATAAAGGTCTTAAAATGTCAAAAGGAAACACTGGGAATAACAAAAATATGAACATTGATCTAAGCAAATAGTAAGTTTGAAAGTTGTGCGTACTGATGGTGCCTGCACTTGCGTTCTTTCGTCATTAAGGTCAAATGGGTTTCTTGATCTTGCTACGTTGGGAAACACAGGCGCAGGCTGTACACAAAAATCCATATTAGCAGATCAAAAGCCAGCACACATTAATACAGAACTGATTTGAGTTGATTATCTCTGTGCTTAGTGTACCATTGTACTAGGATAATACTGCATGTTGAATCCCATGCCATAAGGAGAACCATTTTGCCAACTTGGGACTGGTGCAGGGACTGTTGAGTAGCTTGTAGCAAAAAGGTCCTTCAAAAAAAATTATAATATGTCAACAAGAAAAGTTTACAGGGAAAATTGAAACATTAAAAGGGAATGCTATTACAGCAGGAAGCTCTGCTCTTCCAGCAGACTTGGTTTCCACTGGAATAGGTTCAGACCCAAATCCTGAACAGGTAACTTGCTCTAAATTTAAGACAGATTCAGAGGATTGTTCTGCAGAAGCACTCAAAGACCCTTGTCTATTAGGTAGAGTTGGGGAAATCCATGGCTGCATACATGCAGAGGAAGCCAAAGGGTTAGCAAACAAATAAACTTGTAAAGGAACAACTTTTATCTACCAAAAACAAAAAAAGGAAAAATGTTTCAACTTGCAAATATTAAAACATGTCTTTGTTTTTCTTCTGTAAAATTCAACCAACTTGCACCATTTCATGTTAGCTTTTTGGTCTTTGATAAAAATCCACACGAAGATTGCAAGCGAAAATGAAATTTAAATCCCTTAGATGGAATAAACCTCATCATGTGGCTCACCTGATTATTCAGAGGTCCAACAGGTGGACTAGCCAGTTGAGTGGCAGAGCCACTACCTACAACAGGGGATGCAGTAGGATGATATTGCTGCATGTTTGGTAGTTGCTCTTTGTCAAGAATATTAATATTGGAGCCACTATTGCCACTAGGTGCAGCTTGTGGAAGACCTCCATCAGAAGGTTGTGCTAGCATATTGTTAGTCGATGCAGCGGCAGAAGCATCAACACTAACAGTTAATGCTAACATCTGCTGTCCACTTGCAGATGCAATTGATAGTGCATCAACACTTCTAGGTCCTTCAGACATGTTGTTTCTAGCAGGTGTATCTGAGGGTACTGACAATTCAAATAATAAAGATTCTATAGAATTTGAACTTGAAGCTTGGGATGCCTTCTCCTTTATAGGACTCACAAAGTTGCCACCATTATCAGTGTGAGGCATCAGCTGTGTCTGTGGTACAGTTGCAGCATCAAGGGGCTCAGAATCAGCGATCAAATCAATCAAGCTTCCTGAGTTTCCGCTTTTATGTTCTGCTGAATTCCTTCCAACGGAACCCTGGTCACTGGAAGACACGATATTCTGTATTGACGAACACTTGAAGAATAAGCACATGTTGGATTGGAAACGTAAAAAATATACAGAAAAGGCTCCAAAACCAACAGAATAACAAATTCAATCAGCAAAGCTTAAAAACAGCTAGTAATTATAGAACTCATGCACAGGCAGTCATTCTCTAACAATATACCCTCTTGGCCTCATATAGACAAACAAGATAGAGTCAGTACCAAGGCTAAGTGTATCCTGTATGCACTAAACAAAACATAGTTCGATGCAGAGTTACATAATCATTTTGTCAATAATTCTTTCACGGAGAGACATTCAAGTAGAGAGAACACGTTAAAGTGAAAGATGAGTCTAAAATAATTCCACTTTTGACACATTATTTTCTCAGGAGATAATCTGCAGAGGTAGCTTCCTTGTTGTATGATACCTTATATGGTTTCTGAAGGACTATATCGCATATGCATTATGCAACCAGTTAAACATAATAATAATTATTATTTTCATGAATGAAAGATAGCACCTAGCATTTAAAGACCTCTGAAAAAGAACATCACTTGGCAAATAAAGTTCAAACAAAAAAAAAAAAGATCTATTACACAAACCAATATCTAGCATGGCATAGCAATTCTTGCACCTGATTGTGGGCAGAACCATTAGCATCCTTCCCATCAATTTGCTTAGAAATTACACCCACTTTTAAAGGAGGAACTTTGTCTCCTAAAATATCTCCAACAGGTCGTACCACTGGGGAACGAGACCCATCCACATTCTTTTTGAAACCAGGTAACGTGATTGTTAGCTTGGATTCTGCATTTGAGAACCTACGGCTTCCACGCTCATCTTCTCGAAACCTGTCATCAACAACTTCGAAGCGGGCAGGAGTTCTCGTAAGACCTCCTTGTTTTGAATTTTCTCGAGCAAATCGAGGACTTCTTCTTTCATCATAATAATATTTGAAACCTCCATCCTCACTTCTTCCACCAATACTGGATCTTTTGTGATGATGCCATTTGAATCTGTCATCAGAACGTGGACTTCTAGATCTACCAAGAGATCTTTCATTAGACTCCTCCGTGTCATTCTGTATATATAAACAAGAATCTTTAAAAATAAGAACAGCTTCGACTGAGAACATAACTTCTAATTTCCATCACATTTATATTGGTGAGATCCAAAATTTTTGAGTTGGCTAGTATTGTATATGGAGATCATTGTTGGACAAGCTTTCCACAAGACAAAAATGTTTTTTTTTATTTATTTATTATTATCCAATTGTTACAAGATATGATCCATGTGCATGCATGTACAATAATGAAAAGCTTACCAATCTCAATTTTGAGAGCTTGTCAATTCTCTTGTCTCCAGTGTATTTTCTATCCAAATAGACATGCTTAATAAAATCCCGGAGTTTATGAAGATTACTGGACACAAACATGTGAATCAGAAACATTCAATATTAAGTACAAAGATCAACACAAAACTATTGGATAACAACCTGCCGTCAGGGTAAGAATTATGCTGAGGATCCCATTCTTTAAAATAAATTTGCCTTGCTCTCTGTGAAGTGATTTAAGTTAAACAATGAAAAGTGAATAAAGTATTATTAAAGGAAGATAAAGATCATAAAATGGATTCATTAGAAAGGAATATGGATGCATACCTCATTTCCCCCTGCTTGAAGAGCATTAACTTCTTCAGCATTGAATTTAGCCATTGATATTGATTTTACTCGGTGAGTAAATTCCCGACTGAATTATATATAGAATTAGTTAGACACTCTAAACGGATTCCTATTAAGTAATGACATACCATTTAAGAACAAAAATGAATATGACTAAAGGACAAAATTTAGTTACAGTACGTTGTTTCTTAGGTTCCTCTCTTAAGATTCAGCTATGTGGCTACTTAACTAAAAAATACACTTTCATCCCATGAAAAAAAATTCACGTGACAGAATCTTAAAAGGGGAACCTAAGGAACAACACCTAAGTGCTGTACCTAAGTCTTGCTCATGACTAATGAAAATGAAAATGAAGCTAATATATTCTAAAAAAAGAAGGAAAAATATTGAATATTCCGAGAGTACCATAAATGCTGTACTTAAGTGTTGTACCTAAGTCTTGCTCATGACTAAAACACTCCCATTGATTTTCATCTAGAACTTATTTTTCATCACATCCACCATGAGAGGACAGAAAAATTATGAAAATGAAGCTAATATATTCTAAAAAAGAGAAGAAAAAATATTGAATATTCCGGGAGTACCATAAATGCATACTCTCCCTTTTAACATGAATTGTGGGTCCTACCATAAATTTAATTAGTGGGACTCATAATTATGTGAGAGGGAGGAGTACACATTTATGGTAATCCAGAATACCCAATAATTACCTTAAAAAAGAAATGGACATAGAACAAGTAAAAATACTTACTGCACTCCACTACAGTTCGTGCAAACAAATGTCAAGAAAGTTGTGCAAACATATTGTGGCCCCTGCTAAAAGAAGATATGTCAGTCATAGTATCATATTATGAAATGGTATAGAGAATTCACAAACCTACACTTTTGAGAAAATACCACTTTATACAATGTCATAAGACCAGATATGAAGGTGCTAGTAGTCACTTTAAATCCATGACAAATGAAACATATGTTTACCAAAAAAGACAAATGAAACATACACATTTAAGATAAAATTGAAGAAAAGAAAAGAAAAGGAATGAAACAACATAGCAATGCAGGTCAATAAGAGAGAGAGAGAGAGTAGTTTGGGGAATTTAAAACCCTAAAAGTGTAAAAGAGAAGGCCATAATATATACGTGTCTGTTTAGCAACAAAATTTGATATCTAGTCTATGCCTCACAAATATTTCAAACATTTGCAACATGATAGTGCCAGTCCTTGGAGGCATAAAGCTCACACTCCTTATGGAAACAAGATTTCAAATAATTTATAAAAAATAAAATAAAATTTAATTGCTCTGGTACTTCAGTAAACTCTACACCCTTTGAAATTAAAGCTCTAGATTTATAAATAGTACAGAATAACAATAGAAATCCTTCCAAAACAATAAATTGAAACATCTACACAAAATTGATTCTCCATATATAGCACAATCTTTCCACATAACTATACAACAGCATTGCAATAAAAAAATTTCATGCACACACCCCCAAGATGCAAGGATTTCAAAAATGAGTGTATTTTGACCCAGCAATAAATCATAGATGAATTTAAAACTAAATGCTACAAAACCCATCAATATTTTCTTTCATATTCTCCCCCACCATTCTAGCTATAAAAAAAACGAACAATATAAAAAATACATGTTTAGAGAATATCAAAATACATTTGCTCTTCCAGTGCCATATTGATATCACATTATCAATTCAGATAACAACAACAATAGAAATGGATAAAGAAGAATTTTCATACCAAACTGTTGCAATTGATACATCTTCTATTCCCGGGATACCTCAAAAGGCCGCGGATAGTTTTTTCAAGTCTCTCTTCTTCTTTGGCCTTATGCCGATTTGCCATTGGTAATAAAGAAAATAAATTCCGCACCTTCTTCATCCAACAACAACCAAAACTTAGTTGTCTATTTTGTTAAAAAAGAAAGAAAAAAGTGCATATATAGTGAATCATAAAGCCAAGTTGCTTTTTCCACAAAGTAAGGAATTTAATTCTCGGTTTATTCTTTAATTAAGTAAAGGCATGGTACAGAAGACAAAAAAATCTCATATATTTTATTTTCAGGGCTTACATTTCCTACATTTTCTCGGCCACCAAACATAAAACAAGATATTAATGAACCCCCAAAAACTTAAAAGGAAAGAACTTGGTTTAAAGGCATTTGGAGAATGAACCTGAATAATTGTGGCTAGCTATACAATACAACAAGCGAAGGGAAGAGAAAGCTAGCAATTGGTGATTGATTGTGAAAGAAAGCGAGAGAGAGATAGAGGAAATTGCAGAGAATTGTAGTTTTGGAGGGACAGATTTGGTACGGACAGTTGGACGAGAAAACCGCTACTTTTCTTTTTTTGAGAGAGAGAGAAAGTTGGCGGTAAAAACGGTAAGGTGAGCAGTGTTTGAGGCTGTTAAGTAGTTATGTTCCTATATTACTAAACTTAATTTAATTATATACTAATCAAATGGCCAGATCATCCTGCCTATTTAAGGATATCGTTTTTTATGTTTTTTTTTTTTTTTTTTTGATAGGATCATTTTGTATTTGAATTGTTTAATAGATTGAGGCTGGGCTTCTAATTAATTATATTATTATATTTTAGTCTCATGATCTATAAAATTTTATTACTAGCATCATTGCACGTGCGAAGCTCCGCACGTTTGATAAGGCTATTTTTTTATTTTGAGTTTAATATAATTTTTCAATTTGAATTTATCTATTGTGTCGTGCGATATATTTGAATAGAGTGTGCTAATTTTTAGAAAAAAAATTTCTCTGGTAGGTTTTTTTTTAATTTTGTTGAATTACAATTTTAACCATACTTTTTATTTTTTAAGAATAAGGATTATCTAATTAGTTTAGGGGTATTTTTGACTTTTTGGAAAGCATAACTAATTTTCTGAATCCTCTTAATATATATAGAAATAAAGATTATATTTTAGTCTCATAATCTATAAAATTTATATAATAAAATTGTTTATTTTACTAATATAAGTTATTCATAAGTACTGGCTAGATATGTTAGCAGTTTTTCAGTATGGATAGCGGATGTTCCATCACACATCAATAATGTACTCTTAGTCAATCTTGACTAATTTTCTGTTTAATGAAATCTATCTGTCTTCCTGCTAAAAAAAAAAAATTTATTCATAAGTAATAATTTTTTTGTGTATAGAAAACAAACGCATCTAATTATATATTATATACATATATTGAGCTACGAAGTTCTTAACTACGCAGTTGTGTACTTGAATGGCAACACTAATCAACTAAAATTGTCACAATCAAAATGCTAAAATAAAAAAATATAAAATTTCTTAAAAATAGAATGAACACTTAAAATTGCCTTCCTTCCAAAAAATAGGTAAGGAATAAGGATGCAAACTATCTGTTGAATGCGTCAGGACTATTCCCCATTCTTTTCAATAAATCAAACTACAGTATAGCTTCAAGGAAACAAATATAGCAGTGGATGCTCTTCACTACAAAAAAAAAGTTCTGCGGCCACGTTTGTAAAACGCGGCCTTAGCTCCAAAAAATGTGGCCATAGGCCGATTTGGCCTATAGCCGCGTTTTTTCAAGCCGTGTTTTCAAATGTGGCCCAAATCCCGTGACTATAGGCCAGAGGCATTATATGGCCGCATTTTCCAAACGCGGCCTAAGATGGGGGTCTATGGCCGCGTTTAAAACGCGGCCATAGACCCCATTCTTAGGCCGCGTTCAAAACGCGGCTACAACCCCTTTAATATTTTTTGAATATGTCTATAGCCGCGTTTTTAAAACGCAGCTATAGTTTTTTTTTTTTTTTTTCCTTTTTCTTTTCTGCGGCAGATGGCGAATACTATTTCAAACGCTACTATTTCAAGCTAGAATATCAAAAAAATATCAACTTGGAATTTTCTCAAACCTGTCACAATTTCAATCAATCTTTAACGAATATGGGCAAATTTTCAATCTTTAATGAATATGCAGTTCAATACAGCAACAAAATTGAGGAAAGTTTAGGGTCCATTTAACCCAAAAAAGATGCAACAAGCATCACACGTGATTATGGTTATACCTCAACTACAAACATTATGCACATGACTGTCTGTAACTTCCTATGGCTATCCCATCTCTAAGCTTTTGTCTACAAGTGGGGCATCAGTTTTGTACACAGTTTCTGTCCATAATGGCACTGCAAACATATAAAGGCAGCAGTCAGCCATTTCATATAAACCTTTCCAAAATTTAGTGAAGTTAGACAACTTTTCAGTGCTACCAAATCCATACAAACTCATCAAAAGCAACTACGAAGAGTCTATAACTTCACTTGGAAACAAACTATATGTTCGCCAAAAAAATAAAATTAGAAGGGCCTAGAGCCGCGTTTAAAACGGGGCCATAGTTCAATAAAACGCGGCTGTAGGCGCGTTCTATGGCCCCGCGTTTAAAACAGGGCTTCAGGAAGAGTCTTTAAGCCCCGTTTTATAAAAACGGGACTGTAGTAGACCTATGGCTGCGTTTTTACGAACACGGCCCAAAAAAACGTGGCCCAATACCCCTGCGTTTTGTAGTGCTTGCAAATAATGTGTTGTAAATTTTGTAATCATGCATAAGATTTTGTAACTTATTCTAACCAATTTCTGGATTTATTTTTTACTAGTCAAGTTCCCGCACATTGTGCATTTTGTTAGTTTCCTCCAGTATTTCAATAATTTTACTACTAAAAAACTGTAATATTTAGTGTTCTATTTTATAAACAATCAAAAAGACAATAAAAGTAGTGTAATAATTTGATTATACTATATTTACAAATTTGAAAATTGCATGATGTTGTAATTGATATAGATAAGTTTGTTTCATACCAACTAAAAAAAATGCAAATATCATTTTGATAAATAAAAATAAAATATCCTTCAATAATTTTTTTTAAAAGGTAATGTGGACCACGCCACATCAACACTTTGTAAAAATTTTGTAAAATTGTTTGTGTCTCTAGCATTACTTTTCTTTCAAACATGGCAAAGGAAGCCATGGATTGAGAAAACATGAGAGAGATTTTTTATTCTTTTATAGTGGTTCAACAAGAGGGAGAAACTACTAAAATAGAATAGAATTTCGTAATTTATTTTAATAAATAAGAGAGAAAACACTAAAACATGCTATATTAATTAAGTAAGATAGTGTTTTTTGAATTGTTAGATTGCTTAAAGATCTACAGTGGATTAAATGTGTAATATAATTGTTTTTACATTCTTGATTGTGTGTGTGTGTTATTTTTTTTTTTCTTTTGTTGGACCTTGTTTCCATTGTTGCAAAAGTAAATAATTTTGTGCAAGAATATCATATTTCTAATTAATTTCTTCTCATATAAATCTTATAAAACTGATATTAAAATTTCATTATACTTAAATGATTAATATAAAAAATATATTTATTTATCATATTAGTAATCTTTTTAATTACATATAATAAAAACTACAATGTTGGTTATATATATTGATGGTGGAGAAATCAGTTGGTTGAACACTTCGGCTTCGGTGGACTGCAGCGCTAGCGGCGGCCTACAAAAAGAGAAAGCAGTCAAAGGGTGACCGGGTTGAGCCGGCCAAACACCCTCCGATGGTGAAGTGAGTTTTCTGGTTTTCTAATAGAGTTTCAACTTTACTTAATGTAATCTCAGGAATTTCATACCTTTGCATGATGAAGACCAGACCTTATATACTATACTCTAGGGCGGTTATTAGTCCAATAACTTCCCCCAGAATCTTGGAATTCGGACATAACCTCCTCAACGGCTACGAGAATCGTAACTGCCATTGGAAGTTACATAAGTTGGAGGGATTGGCGGCTATGAATGCGGGTTAATGAACCGCTACGAGGTTCGCCAAGTGTTGGCGTAGTCGTCCATGTGCTTTGCGCATGGACGATACTTTGTTGTGTAGTTGTATGGCCGTCTATGCACCTTGTGCATGGACGATTCTCTCGATCTGATTCCCTGGAGTGATTAATTGCCCAACATCCTCTGGACGAGATATCGGGACGAATCAAAGATGGCCTGATGTTTGGCTGACCGCAACTCTCTGGACGACCAGTCTGGACGAACCATAGATGTGTGTTTTGCTATCCCATCAGTTGCCCCCTTGTCCAGGGTGTCGTCCAGGGGTATTATAGGGATTTCGCCCCCCTTTCTCCTGCCACCTGTCATTCTTTAATTCGTTGGGCAATCAAATCGATTACGTTTCCCCACGCGATTGCCACGTGTCACCTTCTTAGTGGATGGTGTCGTTTCGCTGACCCCACTTCTGGGCCCTATAAATAGGCGCATTCTCTTTCTTACCCTTCACCTCTCTCATAAACTTCCTCCTGCTATCTCGTCCAAGGTTCTCGTCTAGCATTCGTCCTAGTTCTCAGGTACTTCCTCTTCCCTTTAGGTTTTCTTTTTGATCTACTTTAGTTATGTCTTCGTCTAGTAGTACACAGAGGGAAATAGACGAATATCAGGACGTCTCATCTGGAAGTAACGAGAGTGGTGAGGGTAGCACTAGTTTTAGTAGCAGTTCCTCGGACGAGCAATATTCGTCCGGGGTACCAGGCGTTTCCTTAGAAGAATTTCAAGAGATACAACGTAGGATGGCCTCTGGAACTGAAGCTAGTTCGTCCAGAGCGCCAGCCAGCCAGCCCTTCTCAGGACGAGGAGGAGGACGAGGAAAACGTAATATATAGCTGTGCACCTGAAGTAGCGTCCACCTTAGACGCTCCTAAGTTAAAAACCTTAGTAGATAGATACCAAATTCCTATTGAGTTTGAACCTCGTCTGCCCAGGGAAGGAGAGTGGTGTTGTTCACCTTCTTCTGGTTTAGGAGTATATTCGTCTTATCTTTTAGCTGGTCTTAGGTTTCCCCTAAATTCATTTTGTAGAGGTCTCCTTCATAGGTTAGGTGTTGGTCCTAACCAACTTAATCCCAATGGTTGGAGGACGATAGTTGCTATGCAAGTGTTATGGCGTGAGGCGCTGGAAGGGGATCGTCCTATAACAGTAGACGAGTTCCTCTACTGCTATAAGCCCTCAGAAATAAAACAATCAGCTGGTTTTTACCAGTTCTCGTCCAGAGGCTCTCACTATAGTTTAATAAAAGGCCGTAGCTCGTCTGATAGGCTCTGGAAGCAAGAGTTTTTTATCATTTCTGGAAATTGGGCTGGGGACCCAACAGATGTTAGTAATGCCCCCTTCCCTCCTTTTACCAGCCCCATAGGTCGCCTTCGTCCTGAGGGTATGTTTTCTTTCCATGTTATTTATTTTATTCCTTGCATTTTTTCTAACTTTCAATCGTCTAACCACCATTCTTCTATTGGTGCAGCTGTTACTCGTCCACGTTTGGACAGGTCTTACTTGGATCGAATCGACCACGTACGTGCCTTCCCTAGAAGGACTTTCCACAACTTAGTAAGTTTCAGTAGTTTGGCTACGTGGGGACTTGGCCCAGAACCTACCCCTGAAAATTTAAGTCACGAGGAGACCACTCGACGAAGTAAGTGTCGTCTGTCCCACAATACTTCTTTCTATTCTTTCTTTCTCTTTCTCAACTGATTTTCCTCGTCACAGGAATAATGACAATGAGAGAAAACAAAGACAAAACAGTAACTAGTGGGGACGAGGGCGCTCCTGTGCCTCCTGTCGTCCAGAAGACTGCCGTCCAGGCTGGGAAGAGAAAATCTAAGATTTCAAGTGCTGTGGACCTGGACAACCTTCCCAGTCGTCAAGGCTCCAAAAAACCAAAGACCGTTCAGACTTCCCTTCCCAAGGTCCCCAAATTTTCTTCTCCGACGACGAATCTGGACGACCCTCCTGCCGACGTGGAGCCCGTCCAAATAATTCATCCTGTTCAGTCTAACCCTACTCCCCCTCCAACTAAGACTCCTCGCAAGTCTCACCCGTCAGAGCAATCAGATCGTCCCTCTAACTTGATATTGGACGAAGAGTATGCCTGGAGGACGTTCAAAGGGATCGTCACTGACAATGAAGTTAAGCAATGCTACAACATGTCAGTGAGGGAATTTGAACGCTCTGGCATCCATGACCTCTTCAAGGTATAATTTTAGTTCGTCCTTGTGTACTTTTTCTTGTCTTTTCCTCTCTTTTTTTTAACTCTCCTTCATCCATGAACAGGCTATGTCAAAGTTTTATACATCGACGCGCCAGGCCAAGGAACTTGCTGAGGAGGCCAAGACGGCAAGAGAGAAGGCTAAAGAGTTGACTAATGAAAATTTGTTGAAGAAGGGAAAGGTGATTAGGCTGACTGATGAAGTCAACCGTTTGCTAGCATGTGAGACGAAATTAAAGGAAGAGGTGGAAGAACGCAAAGCAGATGGTGTCGAGAAGGACACTCGTATTGCTTACTTGGAGGGAGAAGTTTCAGGGTTTGCTTCGTCCTTGGAAAAAGCTCGTGAGGAAGCCATTTCAGCCTTCAAGAAGTCTGACGAGCTTAAGAGTCGTCTAGATAGTCACTATGCCGCTGGCTATGAAGACTTCCGTGCTGATGCCAAGGAAGCCTTCCCTGACTTAAACTTTGACTCCTTCAAGCTTCCTCTTGCTACAGAGAGTTCTTTGCTAGCGACGAGTTCTGAGGACGTCAACGTGGTGGACGACGCCAATAACGAGGTGACACAAGACGATCCAAAGACTGCTCCCAGTGGTGAATTCAAGTGATTTCATTTTCCTTTAGAACGTTTTTATTTTAATTTTGTTTGGAGGTGCCCAGTGTTTTGGGCTTTTGTTTATTTCTTTTATAGTTTATTCAAGCACAATTTCCTCGTCCAAGTATATGGACGAGATTTTATGAATAAGCACTACTCTTTTAAGGGTTTTTGGACGGTGGTCGTCTACCCTTTGAATTTTATAAATGTATGAATGCTTTTCTTTCATTGTTCATTGTGCCAATATTCCTTTAGTTTTGTGAACAAACTTCATTCATGTCGTCCATACCATTGTGGTTGTGGGACTAGGTTTTATCTCGTCTTGAACATATGGACGAGATCCTTCATGTATATGAATGATGTCTTTTTGCCAAATTTAATGTGGCTCAAACTTAGGACGATTATTTATTCGTCCTTAATAAAATTCTCCCATCAAATTCTCGTCCATGGGCTGGATTGTTATGTTGGTTAGATTCGTCTAAAATTTTCCAACAAATTCTCGTCCATGGGCTGGATTGTTGTTGGTTAGATTCGTCCATGGGCTTGCGGTGTTTTAGCACGCACATTGTTCGTCCATGGACAATTACACTTCAGGTTTGTCTCGTCTTGATCTTAGACGGACATACCTTAATTTCTCTTGCTTTATCCTTATCTAAAGGAAAGCTTTTAGACGATACTTCCTTGCGTCCAAGGATTTTACTCGTCTTTGGCTTTTCGCCTTCCGTGGATCATTTTGAATCATAGAAAATGAAGGATTCCCATACAATCATACATATATTTAAAACACATCATATATATATTCAGAAATCCATACTATGTAATCATTCGTCCACAATCATGGCACACGCTTAAGAGCTTGTGCTTTTAGGGAATTAAAAAATACATAATACAACATAACTTCGTCCATGAGTAGCATAAAATACTTATTTACTTAAAACACAATAATAATAAGAAAGTACTGGAAAATAATAAACACATTACTCCAAACGTCCAAGGGTCTCGTCCATCTCGTGGCTCGTCCGTGATCACCCTTCATTGATAGTACCTCCTTAGGTGTTCAACGTTCCACGGGTGCTCCAACTTCCTTCCGTCCAGGGCTTCCAAATAGTAGGATCCTTGCCTCTTGCAGTTGATTACCCTGTAAGGTCCTTCCCAATTTGGCCCCAGCTTCCCATGGGCCGGGTTTTTGGTGGCCAAAGAGACCCTTTTAAGGACGAGATCCCCAATGCTGAAGCGCCTGGGTTTCACCATAGCGTCATGCTGCTTTGCCATGAGATTCTTGTACCTTGCTGTTCTTTGCTCCGCGTCCATTCTTACCTCGTCTACGAGATCGAGGTTAAGACGAAGCTGTTCGTTGTTTTCCTCATCTTGATATTTCATCACCCTATGGCTGGCCATATGCACTTCTGCAGGTATGACTGCTTCGCTCCCGTAAGCGAGTTTGAAAGGAGTCTCTCCTGTGGGAGTCCTTGCTGTTGTTCTGTAAGCCCACAAAACACCTGGTAATTCATCTGGCCACACTCCCTTTGCCCCTTCAAGCCGAGTCTTGATGATTTTCAACAAGGATCGGTTTGCTACTTCTGCTTGTCCGTTAGCTTGTGGGTGAGAGGGTGAGGAATAATGATTCTTGATTCCAAGCTGTTCACAAAATTCTCTGAAGGGGGTGTTGTCAAACTGTCGTCCATTGTCAGATACTAGTACTCTTGGTACTCCAAACCTGCATACAATGCTCTTCCAGACGAAATTTTTGACATTTTGTTGTGTAATTTTCACTAAGGGTTCAGCTTCCACCCATTTAGTGAAATAATCTATCCCCACTACCAAGAACTTCATCTGTCTCGTTCCAGTTGGAAAGGGGCCCAAAATATCCAAACCCCACTGTGCAAATGGCCACGGGGCCATCATTGGGGTGAGGTATTCTGAAGGCTGTCTAAGGATATTACTGAAACGTTGACATTGGTCACATACCTTAACATATGCCTTAGCATCAGCTTGGACGGTTGGCCAGTAGTACCCTGCACGAATGACCTTGTGGACGAGTGATCTGGCTCCTGAGTGATTACCACATGCTCCTTCATGAACTTCCCTCAATACGTAATTCGCTTCGTCTGGAGCTAAGCACCTCAGGTATGGTTGTGAAAAACCTCTTTTGTATAACACTTCGTCCATAAGGATGTATTTGGCTGATTTAACTCTGAGCTTCCTGGCTTCGTCCTTCCCTGCTGGAAGCCTTCCGTCCCTCAGGTATGAGACTATCGGGGTCATCCAGTTCTCTTCACCTTCTATCTGCAACATTTCTGGAAGGTCTATGCTTGGCATGTATCGTATTTCATCCAACTTGTCCGTTGCTTCATTAGCGGAGGCTTCCTTCGCTAGAGTGTCTGCTTCCATGTTCTCTTCCCTTGGGATTTGAACGAAATTAGCTTCTCTGAATTTCTTCATAAGGCGTAACACCCTCTTCAAATATCTCTTCATTCTATCTTCCTTGGCTTCACATGTTCCATTTACTTGGCCTATGACCAACTGTGAGTCTCCCAGGACGAGTACCGAGTCTGCCTCCACAGATTTAGCTAACTCCAACCCTTTAAGAAGGGCTTCATATTCTGCTTCATTGTTAGTTGTTTGATACTGCAAGCGAACCTTGTGATTCAATTTATCTCCTTCTGGTGATTGCAAAACCACTCCTATACCTCCTGCATACAGCGTAGATGATCCATCTACATGGACGACCCATTTTTTATTGTCTTCTTTGTCATCTAAGTCCTCATAACTTGGAGTGAACTCTGCAATGAAATCTGCCAGGGCTTGAGCTTTTACTGCATTCCTCGGTTTGTACCGAATATCAAACTCACCGAGCTCAACTGCCCATTGAATTAGTCGTCCTGCAGCTTCAAGTTTATTCATTGCCTTCTTGAGCGGATGATCCGTCATGACATTGATGACATGACCTTGGAAGTAATGTCTTAACTTCCTAGAAACTGTTATTAGTGCGAAGGCTAACTTCTCTATTAATGGGTATCTTCCTTCTGCCCCTCTCAGTGCCCGGCTAATGTAATACACAGGCTTCTGCACCTTTTCTTCCTCCCTGATCAACGTTGAACTCACGGCATGTGGGGACACTGCTAAGTATAAATATAGTTCCTCTCCTAGCACGGACGGACTTAGCAATGGGGCTGTAGTAAGATAGTGCTTTAGGTCCTGGAAGGCCCTTTGACACTCGTCCGTCCACTCAAATGCCTTCCTGAGAATTTTGAAAAAGGGTAAACACTTGTCAGTGGCTTTTGAGACAAACCTGTTCAGAGCTGCAACTCGTCCGGTTAAGGATTGGACTTCCTTGATGTTCTTCGGTGGCTCCATGTTCAATATGGCTTGGATCTTGTCTGGATTTGCCTCAATTCCTCTCTCTGAAACCATGAATCCTAGAAACTTTCCTGAAGATACTCCGAATGCACATTTACTTGGATTCAGCTTCATCTTGTATCGCCTAAGTGTTTCAAAGGTTTCCTGAAGATCGTCCAAGTGGCTTCCCTCGTCTAAGCTCTTCACAAGCATGTCGTCCACGTACACCTCCACATTCCGTCCTATTTGTGGACGAAACATGTGGTTCACCAACCTTTGATAAGTTGCCCCTGCGTTCTTCAGACCGAAGGGCATCACTTTGTAACAAAACAAACCTTGACTGGTAATAAAAGATGTCTTTTCCTGGTCTGCCTCGTCCATCTTTATCTGATTATATCCTGAGAAGGCGTCCATGAAGCTCAACATTTGATGGCCGGCTGTAGAATCAACTAGTTGATCAATACGGGGCAAAGGATAACTATCCTTAGGGCAAGCCTTGTTCAAGTCAGTGAAGTCGACGCACATCCTCCACTTGCCATTTGCCTTCTTCACCATCACTACATTCGCCAACCAATCCGGGTAATAGACTTCCCGGATAAACTGTGTTGTGGTCAGTTTCTGAACCTCTTCCTTGATAGCCTTCTCTCGTTCAGGGGCAAACACCCTCTTCTTTTGACGAATGGGCTTAGAAGAGGGGGACACGTTCAGTCGATGAGTGATCACACTTGGTTCAATGCCAGGCATGTCGTTATGACTCCATGCAAAAACATCAGCATTCTTCTTTAGAAACTGGACGAGGTCTTCTTTCGTCTTCTCCTTCATACTTGTTCCAATTTTAGTGAATTTCTCAGGATCATTTTCTTGTAATAAAACATCTTCCAATACTTCAATCGGTTCTGCAACAATTTTTCTTTCTTCTATACTCATAGTCTGCATCTGCTCGTCCATAGCCAACATAGCTAGATAACACTCCCTGGCTGCCAACTGATCTCCTTGTGCTTGTCCAATTCCGCACTCCGTAGGGAATTTGACTGATAGATGGTAGGTAGATGTTACCGCCTTCCAACTGTTCAAGGTCGGTCTTCCAATGATGGCATTATATGAGGATGAACAATCCACCACAAGGAAATTTACTTCCTTAGTTATCTGCTGCGGGTATGACCCTACCACTACAGGCAAGGTAATGGTACCTACGGGCTGCACTTTCATTCCTCCAAATCCTATCAGTGGTGAGCATGCTGGACGAAGATGATCTCGTCCAAGCTTCATCTGCTGGAAGGCAGGATAATACAATATGTCCGCTGAACTTCCATTATCCACTAACACCCTCCTAGTTCTGTAATCTGCTATCAGTAGGGTAATGACAATTGCGTCGTCATGTGGATGATGAATTCTTTCAGCTTCTTCATCTGTGAAAGAAATGGTTGGCTCGTCCGTCTCCCTCGTCCTTGGGGATCGTCCAGAGAGTTGGACATTTTGCACCATTTTAAGATACGTCTTCTTTGATCTAGAGGATTGTCCTTCAGAAGTCCCTCCAATGATAACCCTTATTTCTCCCAGTGGGGGCCGTGATGACTCTTCCATCTTTGCTTTCAATTTCTCATCTTTATGATCCCTTCCAACGAAGTGCCTCAATTTCCCTTGTCTAATGAGGTTCTCGATCTGCTGCTTCAAGTCAAAACACTCGTCCGTGTCATGCCCATGATCCCTATGGAAGCGACAATATTTACTTTTATTGCGCTTGTTAGGATCTCCCTTCATCTTTTCTGGCCACTTCAAGGAAGGATCATCCTTGATTTGCATGAGCACTTGATCGAGTGGGGTATTCAAGGGTGTGTAATTCTGATTCCTTGCTGATGGGCCTGCCTTCCTATTATCCCTGTCTCGATCCTTCTTATCTTCCGTTCGTCCCTTCTTTGGACGAGGCCCTTGATCAGAGTGACGTGGGGGGTTGATTTCCATTCTCTCAGCTCTCTTCCTCTTCTTAGCTATGATGGCGTCCTCTGCATTCATAAAGTTTTGGGCTGAATGGACGAGTTCAGCCATGGATTGGGGCTCTTTTTCATACAGCTTGTGAATGAATAAGTCTGAGTTGACGCCATTGTGGAAGGCTGCCAATAGTAGTTTGTCGTCCACCTCATCTACTGTCAGGGCTTCCCTGTTGAAGCGCGTGATGAAGGAACGCAGGCTTTCATTCTCTCCTTGCTCAATGGTCAGCAAACTGGACGAGGAACGTTTGTGTCTCTGTCCCCCAATGAAATTATTGACAAATAATTTGCTTAACTCCTCAAATGAACTTACGGAATTCGGGGGTATTTTGCTAAACCACACTCGTGCTGGTCCCTTAAGGGTGGTAGGGAAGGCTCTGCACATAATCTCGTCTGGAACCCCTTGGAGATGCATTGTGGTCTTGAAAGTAGCGATGTGATCAAAGGGATCACGCGCTCCATCATATGAATCCAGGGAAGGCATTTTGAACTTCGGCGGCAAGGGATGCCCGTTGATGGAAGCCGTGAATGGGGAATCTGTTCGATGAACCAAATCCTCTACGGGATTTGCCCTTCTCATGTTCTCTTTCATCTCGTCCATAACCTTCCTCATCTGATCCATTTCCTTCTCCAAATGTGGCACCCTTCGCGAAGTGGTGCCTCTTGATTGAGTCTCGGGCTCAGCGTGTCCCCCTCTGTCTACTTGACTCTGGGATTGCCTCTCGGCATGTTCTTCACGGCGCTGCCTCTCCATTTCCCTAGTCAACTCTTGATTCTGGCGAGTTAACTCCGCCATAGCGGCCGCCATGGATTGCATCTGTTGGATGGAAGGCGACTGCATGACAGGCGCTGATTGGCGATCGCGATGGGGGTTGCTTGAAGCGTCTCTGCTTCCCTGATGGCCTGGGCTTGTAGCCCTCGACCTAGTCCGAACCATTCAACCTTTTGTCCCAGAAAGCCAAATCGTAAAAACAATTTACGCTTCCCACAGACGGCGCCAACTGATGGTGGAGAAATCAGTTGGTTGAACACTTCGGCTTCGGTGGACTGCAGCGCTAGCGGCGGCCTACAAAAAGAGAAAGCAATCAAAGGGTGACCGGGTTGAGCCGGCCAAACACCCTCCGATGGTGAAGTGAGTTTTCTGGTTTTCTAATAGAGTTTCAACTTTACTTAATGTAATCTCAGGAATTTCATACCTTTGCATGATGAAGACCAGACCTTATATACTATACTCTAGGGCGGTTATTAGTCCAATAACTTCCCCCAGAATCTTGGAATTCGGACATAACCTCCTCAACGGCTACGAGAATCGTAACTGCCATTGGAAGTTACATAAGTTGGAGGGATTGGCGGCTATGAATGCGGGTTAATGAACCGCTACGAGGTTCGCCAAGTGTTGGCGTAGTCGTCCATGTGCTTTGCGCATGGACGATACTTTGTTGTGTAGTTGTATGGCCGTCTATGCACCTTGTGCATGGACGATTCTCTCGATCTGATTCCCTGGAGTGATTAATTGCCCAACATCCTCTGGACGAGATATCGGGACGAATCAAAGATGGCCTGATGTTTGGCTGACCGCAACTCTCTGGACGACCAGTCTGGACGAACCATAGATGTGTGTTTTGCTATCCCATCATATATAATATCACTAAAAGAAGTTAAGAAATTTAAATGGTTATAACTACTTTTAGTGATTTCACAAGTATTTAATTTTTTTATGGCTTTTATGTCAATTGTTGTCAAAACGACTAAAACTTCTAAATAAATTTGTAGGGACTGGGTTTGAGCACTTCTTCTGTTGGATGAGTGGACTCAGACCCAACTAGTCCAATACAATGAATTTGTAGAGAACGGGTCAAAGAGCTAGGTTTTAGCATATGGACAACAGTTAATATGGTGTTCGTGACAATCAAATAGAAATGAAATGAATTTATCAAAGAAAGTTTGTTCTCGGCACAATCCAAGCAGCTTTGTTCTAGTAAAAATTGAATGAGAATGGTTATAGGAGTTCTGGAGATTGTTACAGTGCTCTTTTTTTCTCCCCCTCTCTATGGTGGGTTTCTCCTATTATATAGTCATCTTTAAACGATCTTGGTCTTCCACTTGTTGATCATCCAAGCCTATACTTGAGTGTCTGTCCCATCAGACACCCTCTCTGGCGTTTTGTGAGTTGCGGTAACCGAGGTAGCATTGTTCAGGGGTCATTCCCTCATCAATGCGGCCAGGACGTTAGTTGTGGGCATTTAATGCAGAGGTGACAGTTTCTCCTTGAATTGCTCCTCCACCGTGCTCCCATAGCTGACCCATTGCACTTGTCCTTTTCCTTGGGATGCTCTGGGAGGCTGCCTTTGATGGCATGCCACTCTTCCCTTCTGTGATCTCGATTGGCCGAGGACAGGATCGTCCTCGGCGACGTTTCAGGGTACTTTGGACTTGCTTCTTTCGTCCTCGGCCATTTCTTCCTCCTCGGCGTGGGGCTTGGGCTCAGTCTAAGGTGGGTCGCGGTTGTCAAATTCTTCGGCCCCACAAAATTATTATTATAAATATAAGGGATAATTACACTTTGCCCACCTGTGGTTTGCCTCTAATTCTATGTGCCTACCCGTGGTTTCATTTTTGACACTTTGTCCACTTGTGATTCTCACCGTGAGTGTACCATAACCCACCTCTCTACTTTCCGTTACTCTAACACAGAATAAGTAAAAAACAAACCCCAAAACGGATCAAAACACTCTCACTCAACTCTTGAACATGAAGAACATACCCAAAAATCTGAAATTGGCTTTAGATTTTTATGAATTTACCAAATTGATACAATTCTATCTACAATCTATTAAAATAATATTCAATTTTTTTTTTTTGAGAAAAATAAACAATATTTAATTGGTTTAACCAAATTGTTACAATTCAACACTGTGATACATAATAATAAAGACTAAAAAATCAAGCTAATCTAAACCTGTTGTCCAAAATTCCAAATAGCCCAACTAATCTCACCGGTAACCTCTTCTCAGAACCCACAGTCGACCACCAAACTTCACCCACGGCTCCATTGAAGGCCACTGAAGAGGTCCTCATCAAGATCCCCGGCGCCATTCTCAACCTCATCGAAAAGCACTACAGCGTCAAGCTCGCTTGCGGCGATCTCACAGTCGTCCGGATGACGTCATCGCCGTCCTCGCCCGTGTCGTCGATGAGATCCAATGGCCTCTGGTGAAAGACAAAGCTACCTTCATGCTTGACCACTCGCGTGGGGTCGTGGTACTGTGGGTGGACCTGGGTTCGTGGGGGCGTGGATAGCAGCTCGCCGTGGGTCTTGGGATTGAGATCTGTGAAGTGGTTGATTTGAATGTAATTTTTCTGGGTTTGAGAAGTCCTGAAATATATGTTTGGATTTGAAATTGGGATTTCAAATATATGTCTGGGTTTGAATTCATTTGTTCTTAAGTTCTTGGGATTGTATATATGTTTGATTTGAATTCATTTGTTCTTAAGTTCCTGGGTTTGAATTCATTTGTTCTTAAGTTCCTGGGATCAAATGTTGTGCTATATTTTGGGGTTGTATTTTGATAGATTTATGTTTGATGGTATTGCTTGATTTGATTTGTATTAGTTTTATGGATGCATGTTCTTCATGTTTGTGTGTGTTCTTCATGTTTGTATGTGTTCTTCATGTTTGTGAATGGTGAGAAACTAATACCATATTTTAATCTTGTTTTCCTTTTGTTTTTTTGTTTTTCTTGTTTTGGGAGGAGAGAAATATAAAATGGGCGTAAAAAGACTTATTTACCCTTCTTTTTTAACAGAGGTGGGTTACAGAGCATAAACAGAAGTAACCTCAGGTGGGCAAAGTGTCAAAAATGAAACCACGGGTAGGCACATAGAATTAGAGGCAAACCACAGGTAGGTAAAGTGTAATTATCCCTAAATATAAATATAAATATTTTCTCATATAAGGAAGAATGTCATATTTTAAATCAAGGGTTTGGCTTACCTCCAGTACTTTTTTAACTGGACATCCCTAGTTGTTTTAAATATATAATGGCAAGTGGTAGTGGGTTTTAATCTCCACATTTTATTTAATTAGTGAGTGATGTGGCAGTTTCTCATTAAAATAAAAGAATATTTCAATTAAAAAAGTACCGGAAGTAAGCCAAACCCTTAAATCAATTATTATAATTCTAAATAAAAATATTTTCTTATATATTATATATATATAAGCAATCATTTAAATTCCCCTAATATACATATAATTAATATATACATTTACTCCATTAGTTAATTCAATAAACTAATACATATAATTAATATATACATTTACTCCATTAGTTAATTCAATAAACTAATACTATGATGTAAATGCAAACTTTTTTGAGGTAGAAGCCTAAATAAAGAAAATCTCAAGTAATACACCATGTGGCAGAACCTCATATTCTCTCGCATGAGATCTTTGCTTTTATAGATACTAGTCGCTAACCCATGTGATGTACAGGAATAACTATTGGATGAATTTCAAGAGGGGGGGGGGGGGGGGGGGGGGAAAGGTCATTAATTTTGACTTAAAGCAGTAAGTGCATTAGTATTGATGGAGGAAAATAGGTAAAATACTATATTTGGCAACTTAGAGCATTAGTATGGATGGTGCTAAAAAGCCATGTTGCTATTTTTTAGTACCACCAATACTAAAAAGCATGCTGCAATGGTGGAGGGAAAAGCCAAAAATTTTGGCTTTTAAGCTACAGTGCACAATAGCTAAGAAGCTAAAAAAAATATTTTATTAAAATTTATATTATTTTATTGTGTTGGTAGTGGTGGTTGTTGTTTATTGTAGTAGATATTGATGCTTCATAGAATCAGTAGGCTGAACACTCCGGCTTCGATGGGCTGATAGTTGTAGCGAAGGCCTGCAAGAATGAACACGTTATCAAAGAAGACCGGGGTGGACCGGCCAAATACCCTCCGATGGCTAAGTTAGTTTCTCACAAGAATGGAGTTCCAACTTTTTAGGAGTAAAATATCAGAAGGCACTTACTTTTGTTTGATTCAGACCGGTCCTTATATAGAGAACCTTGGAGCGGTTATTGGTGTAGTAACTTCCCCAAGATTCGTGAAAATCAGGGATTCCGGACATAACTTCATCAATAGCTCCAGAAGTTGCAACCACTAGTGGAAGTTAAGTACTTAGAGAAATTGGTGGCGATGGACACGGGTTGATTAACCGCTCCAAGACTTTGTGGTTCGAATTCTCTACATACGTGAGGTAATTTATACTTGAGGATTTCCCAAGTGTTATGTGGTCGTCCATGTGCTTTGCCCATAGACGACTCTTTGTTCATAGACCGATGCAGTGTGGTCATCCATGTGCTTTGCACAAGGACGACTCAACCGTCCAGACGGTCTGTGGTCATTTGGCTGATTGATGCTCATGAACGATTCCTCTGGACGAACCAGAGATGATAATTTTTGCTATCCCATCAGATATATTATTTTATTGTGTTGAAAGCTAAAATAAAACAACTAATATTAAGTGTTTTGTAAAGTGAGGTGGTAAAATAGATAAGTAGTTTTTTATAGTGTCAAATTGCTAAATTTATGGCTCCACCAATATGGATGCTGCAAAAATGCACAAAATAAAAATAAAAAAAAATAAAAAAAATGATGTCGAAAGAAATAACACAATTTTATTAGTTAGGTAGAAGAAAGCAATATTGTTTTATTTATTAGTTTTTTGTGGGAAAGAATAAAAAACAAAGTGTTGTGTCTCTAGTTTAGTTTGTGTTGCATATATAAGTATATATAAGATAAGTTGTAATATATATACACCAAAATGTATCTACTGAATGAAAATGTACATATTGACGGAAAATGTGCTTATTAAATGAAAAATTGTCTATTGACCGAAAATGTGCTTATTGAAAAATGAAAAGACACAATTGTACAGTGTTTTGAAACGTATGCATGGAAATATATATATACACTACTATTTAAAGGGTTTCCTCTGTTTGGACCAGATTTTTTTTTTGTTCCAAAATACCCCAACAGCCTACGTTTAAATAGGGGCAAAACTTGAGGATAACATTGTAAAAATATATCTCTAACTCTCACCTAAAACATTTCTTACAAAATAGGATCACTCTTCCACTAACCCACTTCTTCAAAGCAACTATACATTTGCTTCTTCTTCTTTTTTTTAAATAGAAAAACAAGTTAAACCAAAAAAAAAAAAAAAAGTTAAATAACCCTGCATTGCTGTTTTTTTTTTTATTATTAAAAAAATATATATCATCCTCACGTTTATCTTTCTATCAAAAAAAAATTATTTTAAAAAAAATCCTCAAGTTTATCCCAAAATAAATAAATAAATAAATATATACACATTTGATTACAATTTAAACTGCTTTTACCTTCTTTTAAAAAAAATAACTTAAACAACCCACGTTGTTTTTTTTTTTTTTTTTTTTTTTTTGCAAATTATTAAATTTTACCCAAAAAATAGAAGAGTTTCTAAGCACGCGCGTGAGAGCGTGCTTAGAAGCTAGTGTGTGTATATATAATTGAATTGATTTTAGAACTTGATTCCTCTGATGTAATGACTTCCTGACTTGTTCAATACTTTTTTTTGTTTAATAAGAATCCCTTTCTGCCAAAAGAAACAAAGGAGTAAAAGGTGCCTATTCCTCAATTCACATGAACACCCTCTTATATAAGGCCAAGGTCAATCAACTGACCATAACTATTGCACAGAAATAAGCAATATATTATAGGTCCTATCATACAGCCCACCATATAGTTACTTTTATGAGAATATGGTCCTGACTCAACAATCTTTTTTTTTTCTTTTTTGAGGACTGACACAACAATCTTAAACTAATTATTGGTTCAGACGAAAGTTGATAATTTGTCTTAATAAGCCTTCGCAAGCAGTTTATGGATTTATATGAAGCACACACTGCATTTTTTTTTCCTCATTCCATAAACATATCAATCAGTGATTGTGGGTCTGTCACATTTTCACTAATATCTAGTAAACGCCAATGTTTAATTAGACAGGAAATAGTGATTCCATTCATATGGTGTTGTATTATTTGCACCAACTGCTCCTTTAATTATCGAACATTTAAAACTGAGGTTAAGGGGAGGAAAGAACCAAATAAAAAGGAAAAAAGGAAAAAATTTCTGTACAAAGATTGGCAGCCAAAATTCCATAAACCCCTATAACCTGCAGGGATCAGTACATAACTGCACTGAACCAAGAACTCATGCTGGCAAAAAAACTGGCGGTAGGAACTGGGAAATCCCACTGTTGAAGCAATTCTTTCA
The DNA here is from genome assembly GCA_019022515.1 of Quercus aquifolioides. Taxonomy (NCBI): domain Eukaryota; kingdom Viridiplantae; phylum Streptophyta; class Magnoliopsida; order Fagales; family Fagaceae; genus Quercus; species Quercus aquifolioides. Next base: position 34,518,985 of record CM032336.1, read on the forward strand.
CCTCTTTTACTGCACAGCTTCACGTTAGAAGATCATTAAGGAATCTGTGATTAATGACAAACAGCCACCACCAGTGAAAAAGTATAAACAAGATCGCTTCCAGAAAAAACAATGTTAATAGCAGGCTGAAGGAATTGGTGAATTTACAGCCCTTCATCTAATACTTCATTTGCTCATTCTATCCATCACCATTTAAGTCGTCAGAAGAAGATTTGATCGCTTCAGCAGTCATCAGAGCAACCACAGCCTTGTGAATTGCTAGATCTGCTCTGTAAAGCAACCGCTGTGCCCTCTCCCTCTTGAGCTTAGCCATGTTAACTGCATGCTGAGCAGCACCAGATGCATCCCGCAACTTAAACTCATCAATGTCAGAACCATCCAACTGTTCAATGCCATGCCTCAGAGACCCATCTAAGTTATTATGCCGCTGTCTTGGCCACTCAGATGGTCCCATATTCCACCGATGAACCCCATTTCTCTTGTCTATTGTTCTCTGATTGTATGAAATCACCACCGGCTGATCATTCAATGCAAACATCCCAAATTTCTTTGATTTGTTCCTCTGAAGTTTTGGGAGATGATTCCTATCATAACCATCACTGCTCATAGAGAAAACTCCTGTGCTGCTGGCATCCCGCGGTGAAAACATCCTTGGCGATGCCTGTGCCAAAGGGGAATCATCTAGGGATTCATAACTATGACCCGGATGTACAAACTTGTCATCCGCAAAGGCAAAACCATTCAATCTTCTTCCTGAAATAACAGATACAACTAAATTAAGGAAAAGGTTACAAGGAAAAATGAGTCTAAATAATATGGTATAATCTAGAAGTGTAAAAAAAAATACCAAAAGCATGGAAACCATCCTGATCACCCAAGATGGCATTGCTTTGCCCAGAAACTGAAAACTTCCTATGTGACCTTTGTTTTGACCCCTTGTTGGGAACTTCCAAACCTCGTGGCTTCAAACAGAAAGCAAACATGGGTGGCTTTTCAATTGGTGCAGCCTTCTCCTGGAATCCATTAGGGATGTTGGCATTGTTTTTGTTCAAAGCTAGCTCCCACTCCTTCACTTGTTGTTGATACCTTTCCCAGAGCGGTGGCTGAATAAAGCACAATAAAATGAGCCTTGAGATACATTTAAATATAAATACAAATGAACAAGCAGATTAAATATACACAAGCAAAATATCTATCAAAATATATATAAATACACACACACACACACACAAGCAAAATAAACAGGAGTTGCATGAATTTCATGTCCCAAAAAAAGGAACTAACAAAAGCAGATGACTCCCCCCAAATTGACAATATATATCAGCACTGAATTTTGTAAAATCTAAATGTAATTTATATATGTGAAAACCAGACCTACAAGGCAACATAATGATAAGAAATAAAAAGTAAGTTAAATTATTTCTTTTTCATATTGCACATCAATTCAAATCCAGAAAATATATTCCTTCCATCAGTAGATGTCCAAATCAAATTCCCCTCTTATTCTTTTATTTTATTTTATTTTATCCAGAAAACTTCACTCTCATCTCACATAACACGTGCCCCTCAGTTTCCAAGAGTGTTTAAAAAATCCAAACAATATTACTTCATATCATTTTAATTCCAAAGGTTTCCCTTCTTTGTTTACCGCTGATCTTAGTGGTAACTCAGCTTTTACAATTTTTTTTTTCTCAAACTTGTAATAGTGGCTTTGTTAGAACTAATCTAAAATTAGTATTAGCGTCTTTGTAAAATGTAAATAAAATTAAGATTGCTTCAGCAGAAGCTGAATCCTTTAATAACTCAAGGGCACTCTCTACCTAGGGGATTACATCCACTAAATTAGCTTATATCATAGTGCTGAACATAATATCAAGAACAATAGAAAAGTGATTCAGAAGATACCTGAAGATGTCGAATTAAAGGCATTCCCTTCCTCTCTCTTTTTTGCCACCAATGCTCATAAATGGTTTTGATTAGATCCATGGGGCCAACTCCATCCATGAGGTCTTCTATTTCTTCAAATGCGAACTGATCACACTGTTGAGTATAAGCAGCCTTCTCAAACATGTCCATTGTCCTTTCAAACATCTCCTCAGAGATCTTTCCCAAGCCACAGTCGTCAATTTCAGAGGAGCTTGGATTGCTCAAAACCCACTCCTCATCATCACTGTCCATGTCATATAAGACACGTGATGGATCCAAAGCCATCTCAACATCCGTTTCAACCTGCCGGAAGTACTTAGAAGAACTGCGAACAAATGCTACTTCTGTTCCACTATCATAATTATCCTCTATCAAGCGAACCCCAGGAATGGGAATGTTTTTTATCAAAGCAGCACGAATATTCCGATTGTAACACTCTTCATGCATCTCCTTGAAAAGAGACCACTGACTCCTATCTGGAAACTCCAAGATCCAATCTTTTCCTCCTTTCCACATCATAGCATGAGTGTAGCGGTTTGTTGACCCAGGCTGCAGAAACTGATGTGCCTTGTACGAATACTTTGTAGTCCCTGAAAGTTTTACAGCAAGCTTCCACTCATTATGATCAAAAAGCTCTAGTACAACTTGCACCCCACATTCTCTCCATCCTCTGTCACCAAGTGTGATTAACACATTTGCATCACAAGATAAAAACTCCAAGTTTCTTTGAGAGCCTCTAGAAACATCTGCTGGTCTCTTCTCATTAGCTCTCCTAATTCGTTTGTGGGGAGGTGCTTTCTGGTGATGACTTCTATGCTTTGGGTTCACATCAAAACCTCCAAGTGGCAATGTGTATGAAACCTGAGTTCGAGGCTTTTTAGGTCCATTGCCAAAACCATTTTGAAAGATGTCAGCCTTACCATCTGACCATCCATGAGAGGGGCATCCATACGGTGATGAATTATTTTTATTTCGATGCCATGTACTCCTGGGAGCAGTGGGGTTGGGGCTGGGGATGATGCCACCATTCATATTCCAAGACAGATCTGTAGAATGTTGAGCATTAGGTAATTCCCCATCATCAGGCTTCTCAAATTGATTAAATGATGGAATTTCAACACCAAGACCATTCAAAAAAGAATGGGAACCGGTATCAGACTTATCTCTATCAACTGAAGGTCTTTGCGATAAAGCACACTGTTCTGACTCTGAATGATGGTTTTGCCACTTCTGCGGCTGGACAATGGCATCAGTCCCAATATTTTCAGAATCTCGGGAACCAGCAGATGTGCCGGCAATGTTAACAACACCATTTTGGTACTTCCAGGGTGACTTTATCCAATCTTTCTCCTCTGATTTAGCACAAGAAAGCCATGCCTCACAAGCAGTATCCTTAGACAAAGCCTTTAAATTATTCCCAACAGCATCCTTAGAGCAGTCCTCCGCACTAGAACTTTCATCCTCAAAAAGACTCCCAGAGTTTTCAGGTTGCTCTACTGAATCATGGTCCTGGAAAGTGATACGAGCCGCACAATGTTCCATTAGCAGCTTCAGATGCAAACTAAGAAAGAAAGTAGGAGCAGCAGCAAAACAAAGAGAAAATGGGGGAACTTTCCCATGCATCTCATTGGGATTAGAAGACAACTGACTAATATTCACATAGGTGCAATCCGTGGCAAAACCCATGACCCTTATACTCTGGCTAGGCCTTTTCCTTAAGCCCTGGTTGGTGGAAAAACTTACAGAAGTTAATACAAATCATAAACAAAATAAAATAAAAGTACCCAAATTTCAATACCTAACAAGGCTATGTCAACCAAAAACAAATTTTGATTAGTAAGTTATACACACACCCAATGGGTCTTCAACCGATGACCTCACTCTCCACCCAGACTTATAAGAGGAGAAGGTGCCTATTAAGCCAGAGCTCATTGGCAAGGCTATTTTAAAAAATACTAGGGAATGTTTAAAATCTAGAGAGATGGGAAAGAGAGTTGAGGGGAAGTGCGGGCAGAATATTAGTAAATTTAGTATAATCCGGCCACCCTTTCCCTCTACGCACCATACTCCTTCCATCATCCTCCCAAAGGAATTAAAACACGGGTTAGTCTCCTTCCTTTATTATTAAACTCACTTGCACTCCAAAACCAGAAGCGAGTGTGCACTGGTTTCTGCAAGGAAGGGGGGTGGATCACTTGAAAATGAAATGCATAATGAAAAAAGGCAATAGATAGCCTAGACCTAATTACATAAACAACGGGGAAAGCTATATATTTTTGGTAATATAAGAAGTACAACCCATAAACCACATTCAGAAAATGTAAGAAAAATAAATGGAATACCTTCATAGAGGAGGGCCGCACACAAGCTGAAGTGAGAGGTAACTGATTTCTTCCATTTTGAAATGCATGAATATTATCATAAGTGCATTCTGACAGAGGTAGTTGCCTGGTAAGCAAACAACGCCTCTTAAGTTTACAGTCCAGGTACACCCACTTTGAATTATTCAGTTCAGAGAAGTTGTAGAATGCAAACACAAGTTGCTTTGTCAGATTTTGAACACCTGAGAATTTGAACCGAACTGAAGTTACTGGCAATTGTGAGTCTAGATACTTTCCCTGATCACTAGATCGATGAAATACTCTCAGGACTAAAGAAACCAAGGCTACAGCCTCCTTGAAGCAACCTTCAAACAAGAGAAACCTCAACCCAGCTACATTGTCAACAAAAAGCATTTCCAAATGAACCTTTGGCCACATGGTCATCACAATACCATGCTGAAGAAGAAACCCAGCTCGGAACAACCAAAAGTTCTCTGCTCCAAAATAGTCATTCAAAACCAACTGCACTGGGAAGCTTAAGTCAAACCTGATTCGCCCTGATTTTATTGTTGGAAAAGAAAAATCTAACAACCCAACATTGTCAGCAGACCCCAAAGGCACATCAAAGTCCAACCTACCCAGTGAAACATCACATTCTTCAAAGCCAGCAATTCCATCAACAAGAGGGCCAAAAGAAGCAACAGAGCAAGGTGCACTGCTAGAGACATGATTGTCCTCAAATGCATTAGACAGTTCTGGTGCAGTGCTAAAGACATGATTGTCCTCAGATGCATGAGACAATTCTGGGCCTGTCTTGCGGAACCGCCGCCTAAAATAAACAATAGGCTGTTTGCTATCTTTGAAGCAAGTGGTGCTTTCCAGGGCAGACCTCTTTAGCCTTACAGTGTCACGTAATCTCTCTGGCAATTTAGAACTACTAGATAATTTACTTCTATCCTTATCCCTTCTCAATGAACCCTTGTCAGAACAACTATGCAGATGGACAGCTTCATCAGACAAACCTGATGACAAAGGATGCAAAGATGAATCAGATGTCTTCTGTTTCTTTGCAGCATAGGAAGGAGAAGATTTGATTCGACGAGTAGAACGAGCCAACCATGAGATGATGGGCTCCGAGTCCAAATAGCTGCCTATACAACTATCATCCTCAGTAGTCAAGTCTCTCTTTTCCTTCCCTCTACCAATCTTCAAACCTCCTTTTCCCCCATAAGAACTTCTATTTCTCATAACTGATTTTCTACGCTCTGCCTTACCAGGAACTTCACTAGGGAGCAGCAAAAGTTTGAACCTCTCATTTTTTAGGTCAATCCATTCTTCATCGCGGTCATCATATTTGACATGATGAAGCTTCCTTTCTTTGTCATACTCATTTACAAGGCCAAAATACCAACTCTGGTCCAAAGGCCAGAAGACCTTAATTCGCCTATTCAAAACCCAATATGCATCCAAGTCTCCATGGAAAATTTCATAAAAGTGGCGCCTTTTCCTCTGTCCCTTCTCTTTATGCTGTTTCCTTGGTCTCAATACTCTTACAGCAGTATCAACTGATGCAGATTCTGATCCTGATAAAGATCTAGACCCACGGCCAACAAAATCCCCACCTGAAGATAGCAAAAAAGACAACCCATCGGCAGATCGCAATGCAGAAGCCTTGCTGTTTGATGAAAACCCAGTACAGCTTGGATCAAACCGGGATGATAGCATCCTTGCAGCATTCTCTTCAAGATTCTCCTCATCATCTTCTTGCGAATCATCAGAGATCCTAACAGAATTATCAGCCAAAGGCACGGCTTCCTTCACTACACTTTTACAATCTGGCGCCAAATTCTTCCTTTTTCTACTACGATTCCTCTGTGGCTTTTTCAATGGCGTATCACCATTGTTTATAACCAAATGACCAACACTCCCTTCTTCCTCCTTCAAGTGCCTATCCAAATTCGACTCACTATTTCTATTTTCCTTAAACTCATCAAAAACCTTCTTTCGTTTAACCTTCGAAGACTGAACCTGGGAGCCCGAATCATCAGGACTTGAATTGGCTACCTGATCAACAAGAGCCACTTTACTATTAGACTTCCCTGCCGGCTTCAACACTCGAGAACCATCAACTTTCTTCCGCCCAACAAAACCCCGCTTACGCTTGGGGATCTGAAATCCATTATCATTCAAACTAACGGAAACACTATTAAACTCGCTACTGCTATTCAATTTCTGACTCGAACCTGACTTCTTCGAGTCCTTCAAATCGTGGGAACCAGAACTCAACTGACCACTATACACTTCTCCATCCGCACTCTTTTTGCTGCTGCTATCATTAACATTTTTTAAACTACTCAGAGACACCTCTTTCCTACTCTTCTTTTTCTTCTTCTTCCTGTCATTGTTGTCCCTCCTCTCATCACCATCCTCTCCACCACTATTCTTCCTCTTCTTCAAATTCTTAATATCACCCTCTTCTATTACTCTAGATTTATACAAACTCTTAAGATCCAAAGATCTAGATTTCTTCGGAATTTCTGCGCCATGTGAGTTTTCTACACTATTTTCCATCAACTTTCCCTCAATCCAAACACCCAAACCAAAAAACCCCAATTCTCACATTCCATCATACATGCCCCAACGCATTTCTCAGATCTGTAACACCAAAACCGTACCCAAACCAAAAATAAATAAATAAACAATCACAGAATAATCCCTCGCAAACCACTCAATAAATTAATCGATCAAACCCTATAATACACGCATTAATATCATTTCTTCGACAAAAATCGAACAAACTAAACCCTAAATTTGCAAAAATGTAAAATTCGTATACGTACCTCGACAAACATGTCGCTGAGAAACCGATTCCTCGTAATAATCGTGAAGATCACGAACATGAAACATGAATTAGGGTTTGAATCTGAGCCTTCTGATTTGAAACCCTAATAAAATTCCTCGATTTTCGAAATTAAATTTGGCCAATTTTGATTTTTTCTTCTTTTTCCTTTTTTTTTTTTTTTTTTTACCGTGAGAGACGGACGAGAGCTAGGGTTTTTTTTGGTTCCACGAGAGTAAAGGGTTTAGATCGAAAAAAAAAATACCAAAAAAGAATTTTTAAGTAAATGAAAATGAAAATTTAAAAAATATATATATGGGGGGCTAAAATCAGGCTACGTAGCGCTCTGTGTAGCGTTCGATTCGGAAGTTGTGGTGGGGATTTTGTTTTGCCGATTTATAGCCCTTGGATTTATTAACATTTCGGGGTAAACGAGAGAGATCTGAACGGTTATAATTTGGTCTGGTTCCACGTGGAGGGCTCAGATTCAAATTGATTTGGGAGATGTATGGTAGTTAAGCATTACGGTTTTTGCAAAAATTTGATTACGATTGAAACATTGAAAAGTTCATTTTAAGCTTTTCCATTTACTCGTTAGGAAATGACCCTGATGGTTTGTCAAATATCGGAAATGCCATTGGGCTTTTTGAGTTATCAGGCGCCATAAAGAATGGACAGTACTATAATACTTGCGCCCAAACAAACAAACAAAAAAAGCGCGCATCAATATCACATTCCTACGCGCTTAAGTGTTTGAGGTTGTTGAACTCGCTTTTTCTGAGAACCACGTGGCAATAAGATGGTTTTTATTAGGGAAGTGCCACTGTTCTGAGCTTAAAGAAGCGAGTTGGTGTTTCTACGCGGGATATACAGCGAGAAATTTTAGCAGATCTCCAAAAAGCTGGTAACCGTACAAAGTAAAGTGATCAAAGAAATAAAACAAAGGTTTCTCAAAAAAAAAAAAAAAATAAAACAAACGGATTGGCTAATGGCTAAAGAGACTGCGTGCTTACGGAAATGTTTGAATGTCCAACTACAATCTTCCACGTGGAAATGGAAATGTTTGAATGTCCAACTACCATCTTTTTATTTTAGGTTTTCAATCTTTTTATTTTAGGTTTTGTATCTTATCGGTATATATTAAGAGAATTCATCTATATATTAAGGAAATTCAAAAAGTTAGTTATTACTTTTTTTACTGTCAAAAATACCCCTAAATTAATTAACCAACAACTTAAAAATGTGGTTAAAATAGTAAATTGGCAAAAGAAAGTTAGTTATTACTATTTTTACTGTCAAAAATACCCCTATCTAAAACTTAAAAATTGAGTTAAAATAGTAAATTGACAAAAATTATAAATTCCTACTTCTACGTTGAAATGTCTTTTTGCTTCTAATAAACTCCTACTTTTACATTGATTTAAATTCCTACTTCTACTTACTAATTTCCTACAAAAAAAGATTACTCTTTTGTTAGTTTTTACGTTGATTTAAATTCTTATTTCTACTCACTAACTCTCTACAAAATAGGATTACTCTTTTGTTAGTTTTAAAACTCCTCCAATCTACAAAACTCGCCCCATGTATTCTTTTCTTCTTCTTTTTTACTTCATCACGATGTATTTGTTTCTTCTGTCCTCTTTTTTTTTTTTTTTAATTTCATTTCAAAAAGTTAGTTATTGTTTTTTTTGCTATCAAAAATACCCCAAAATTAATTAACCAACAACTTTAAAATGTGGTTAAAAAAGTAAATTGGAAAGACAAAATTAGTTATTACTTTTTTTACTGTCAAAAATACCCCTACCTAAAACTTAAAAATTTGTTAAAATAATAAATTTCTACTTCTACGTTGAAATACCTTTCTGCTTCTAATAAACTCCTACTTTTACATTAATTTAAATTCTTACTCCTACTCTCTATCTCCCTACAAAATAGGACCACTCTTTTATTAGTTTTAAAACTCCTCCAATCTACAAAACTCACCCCACGTTTTTTTTTTTTTTTTCTACTTCATCAGGATGTATTTCTTTCTTTTGTACTCTTTTTTTTTTCAATTTTTTTTTTTTTTAAATTTCATTACACCCTTAGGTTTTTTTTTTTTTTTTTTTTTTTGAAATTAGAAAAAGTAGAAATCTCAAATTATAATTGTGGGGCCAGCAAGTCAGACAGCCCCGGCCCACTTCGTACCAGGCCCGAAGGCCCGCGCCGAGGAGGTGTCCAAGGTCCGAGGATGAAAGTAAGAAGCCCAGGTGCCCAATAAACAACGCCGAGGACGATTCTGTCCTCGGACATCCGACACCATAATGTAAACAGGCAACACACCATCAAGGGGAGTCTTCCTGACTATCCAAAGAGCAAAGAACAAGTACCACGTGCCAGCAATGGAAGCATGGTGGAGGAGCAAGTCCAGGATGAACTGTCACCTCCACATTAAATGCCCTCAACTAACGTCCTGGCCGCATTAATGAGAAGAGGACTCCAGAACAGTGCTGTCTTGGTTGCCGCAACCCACAGGAAGAATGGGAAGGCGGCTAATGGGACAGACACTCAAGTAGTGGCATGGTTACTCAACAAATGTAGGGCTAGGATCGATTGGGAGAGAGGTATATAATGTAAGGAACCCCTCCTGAAAGAGGGGACGGAAAATCTGAACTAAGGAGTACTGTAGCAACCTGTATTCTCTCAGAAAACCTTGTAATCAATCTTCAAAGAAATAATAAGAACTCCAAGCCCTGGAGAACAAGTCCGAGGAGCATTATTACGCATCCCAATTCACGTTTAGGTTATTAAACCCACATGCAACCATGCATGGTCGTTGCATTCCTCATTAGGGCCTAGTTCTTGAACCCACTCTCTATAAATTTATTGCAGGACAAGCTGGGCTTGGGTCCACTCTCTCAACCTGTGGAAGTGCTCAAACCCGGTCCCTACAATTGGCGCCGTCTGTGGGGAGAACTCATGCGTTAGTAAGGACAACAGCCAAGCATGGTAGGATCAGGCCCTCACCAAGGAAGTCCCCATCGACCTGAACCGGCTAAATCCCGGCATCAGGGTAACTATGGCGACCCCGGGGGCGGTCAAAACGAGGAGAACGGACGATTTCGAGAGAGAAGCATGCATACCTCGACAACTAGCGGAAGCCACACCCGCCGAGACGGGCACGTGCCCCAGAGGCACGACAATGGCCACGCCACGCGATCGGAAGAGGCTCATAGCCACGCATCCCAGAGACAGGATGATAAGATGGCCATGCAGCGCGAGATAGATGATTTGAAGAGAAAGCTGCGCCGTGTACGGCGAAGACGGTCCGAACCCAGCCCTGACCTGCCCTCTGACGACGAAAGTGATGACGAATACAGGCAAAGGTCAAGAACACCCCCGAGCGAGACTTTCTCTCATGAGGATGAGCACTATTAGAGGCGTGACGTGACAGCCCAACTCCTAGGGGCTTAAGGAGTGACGCCATGAGCAGGGCACTGGATCGGCTCTCCAAGTTGCCCTTCACACGTCGCATAGAGGGGGCGGTGCTCCCTCGGCGATTCTAGCAGCCAACCTTCGTTGTTTACAACGGCAAAACGGACCCCGTGGAGCATGTGAGCCAATTCAACCAGAGGATGGCTGTCCATTCTAAGAACGAGGCACTGATGTGCAAAGTCTTCCCATCCAGCTTGGGACCTGTGGCAATGAGGTGGTTCAACGGCCTAAGGACGAATTTCATAAACTCGTACAGACAGCTGACCCAGGCTTTTGGTTCTCGTTTTGTCACGAATAGCAAACCTCCTAGGCCCATGAGCACGTTACTGTCCCTATCCATGCGTGATGGGGAGACTCTTAAGGCTTACTCGGACAAGTATTGGGAGGTTTACAATGAGCTGGACGGCAAGTACGACGATGTCGCCATCAATACATTCAAGAACGGACTACCAATGAGGCACGGCCTAAGGAAGTCCTTAACTGGTAAGCCCGCCACCAGCGTGCGTCAGTTGATGGATCGAATCGATAAATACAAGCGGGTAGAGGAAGATATGCTACAAGGCAAAGGGAAGGAGAAGGTTATCCCTCAAGAGATGAGAGATTTCAGGTCGGACCGATATAACAATGCCCGCCCGAGGAGGGATTTCTGTGGACAATCTGGAGCGACCAATGTCCAGACTGTCAGCGCCGTGTTCCGAGAACCCGTACATAGGGTACTGGAAAAGATAAAGAATGAACCATACTTTAGGTGGCCAAATAAGATGGCTGGGGATCCTGAGAGGCGCAATCAGAACCGCTACTGCCAATACCACCAGGACCACGGACATGCCACGGAGGACTGCAGGAACCTCTGGAACTACCTGGACCAGCTAGTCCGGGAGGGAAAGCTGAAGCACCTCCTGCACCATCCCAATAATCATCAGGGCTAAACATACCAGGAGCCACGGAGGGATACCGCCATGGGGCAGCCCGCTGGCACGATTAACGTAATCCTGGCGGCACTGGGAAGAACGGGCACGCACCCTTCGCGAGTGTTGTCTGTAGCCCAACTGCCTGCCGAGGAGTCCCAGACAGAGCCGAAGAGGGCTAGGAGGAGTTTCCACCCACCCTTGAGCTTCTCAGAGGATGACAAGATTGGGACCACCCAGCCCCACGATGACGCTCTGGTGGTCACTCTCAGAATTGGGGGCTACGACGTGAGGAGAGTGATGGTGGATGGTGGCAGTGCGGCCGAGGTCATGTACCCAGACCTCTACAAGAGGCTGGGGCTAAAACCGGAGGACTTGACACCTTATAGCTCCCCCCTACTGAGCTTCGATGGGAAGCTCGTCATCCCAAAAGGCATGATCAAGCTGCCCATACAGACCAGCCCAGAAGTGGTGGAGGTGAACTTTATAGTGGTGGACACATACTCCCCCTACACGGCCATCGTAGGAAGGCCCTGGCTCCACACTTTGGGGGGCATTGCCTCCTCCTTGCACCAGAAGGTGAAATTCCCATCAGGGGATTAGGTTCTAGAGATCCGCGGTTGCCAGCCCATAGCGAGGCAGTGCACGGTGGCTGCCATATCACGTCGGCTCGATGCACAGCCCTCGACTATTACTGAGGAGGGCTTATAGCAATCAAAGACCCCGGTAGCACACCCTGATGTAGCTGCCGAGGAAGCGAAATGTGAGGACTTGGAGAAAGTGGTAATTGATGATGACTAGAAGAAGTTCTTTCAGGTCGGGGCTCGGCTGCCTCCCACGGAGCAAGAGGAGCTGGTTGAGTTCCTTAGAGGCAATATCGACGTGTTTGCATGGGATGCCTGTGACGCCCCAGGGATTGACCCATCCTTCATCTGTCACCATTTCAACGTCAATCCATCCATAGTGCCCAAGAAACAGCCGCCCCAACGCCCATCGAGGGAGCACGCTGATGCCATCAGGGAAGAGGTGAATAAACTTAAGTGTGTCGGGGCTATCAAAAAGGTTTTTTACCCCGAGTGGCTAGCCAACACTGTGGTGGTCAAGAAGAAGAGCGGAAAGTGGAGGGTCTGCGTGGACTTCACCGACCTAAACAAGGCGTGTCCAAAAGACCCGTTCCCCATGCCTCGGATCGACTAGCTGGTTGATGCAACCACGGGCCATCCTCGGATGAGCTTCCTAGACGCCTTTCAAGGCTATTATCAGATACCACTAGCCCTGGAAGATCAGGAGAAGACAGCCTTTGTGACGCCCGTTGGGAACTACCACTACAAAGTAATGTCGTTCGGTCTGAAGAACGCAGGGTCCACCTATCAAAGGATGATGACGAGAATGTTTGAGCCAATGTTGGGCAAGAGCATCGAGGTCTATGTTGACGATATGGTGGTGAAAAGTAAAGTGGTATCCGAACACTTGGGGGACCTCGGCCGCACATTTGACGTCCTGAGAAAGCACAAGCTGCGCCTAAATGCCTCAAAATGCTCGTTTGGCGTAGGCTCTGGCAAGTTTCTGGGATACATGATCACCCACAGGGGAATCGAAGTTGACCCTGACCAAATCAGGGCTATTCATAATCTGAAGCCTCCGCAGAATCCCAAAGAGGTCCAAAAGCTTACTGGGATGATCGCGGCTCTGAACCGATTCATTTCCAGGTCGGCTGACAGGTGCAGGCCCTTCTATCTCCTGATCAACAAGTGGAAAGGATTTGAGTGGTCCGAGGATTGTGTCATAGCTTTCCAGTAACTCAAGGAGTATCTATCCCGACCGCCTATCATGTCCAATCCCGAGGCTGACGAGGTCCTATACGCATACCTTACTGTAGCGCCCTACGCAGTAAGCCTAGTACTGATACGGGATGACAATGGCGTTCAAAAGCCAGTTTATTACGTCAACAAGTCGCTGAATGAAGCGGAGGTCAAGTACCTACCCTTGGAGAAAGCCATACTGGCTGTGGTCCACGCCACGCGAAAGCTCCCCCATTACTTCCAAGCTCACATAGTGGTTGTCCTAACCCGACTGCCCTTGAAATCTGGACTCCGGACCGCTGATTACACCGGAAGAATCGCAAAGTGGAACACAATTCTGGGGGCCTTCGACATCAAATACATGCCTCAGACCTCCATAAAGGGCCAGGTTCTGGCAGATTTGCCGACCGAGTTTGCTGAACCAACTGTAGAAGTGGCAACCGAGGAGAGGAGCTTTAATGAGAAATTAGTTGGGGCAATCTCCATCCCGGGGTCACCATGTTGGAAGGTATATATTGATGGCGTGGCAAACCAGAGGGGGTCCAGAGTGGGGCTAGTCTTAGTATCCCCTGAAGATCATGTCATAGAGAAGTCCCTGAGGCTCGGATTCTCGGCCACAAACAATGAGGCTGAATATGAGGCATTACTGCAAGGGATGGTCATGGTACAGAAGATGGGAGGAAAGTCGGTGGAGATGTTCTCAGACTCGAGATTGGTGGTAGGACAGGTAAAGGGAGAGATGGAGGCCAGAGATTCGAGAATGCAAGAATACCTGAGCCAGGTCAAGCGCTTGCAGTCGGAGTTCGGCCTTTTCAGCTTGTCTCATATTCCCAGGAGTGGGAACAGCCATGCCGATTCATTAGCCACACTCGCAACTTCCTCGGCAAGGGGTCTACCTCGGATCATACTTGTGGAGCATCTGGAGAGGGCGAGTGAAGTGGCAAAGGGAGCGATCCCCGTCCAACAGGTTGAGATGGGTCCTAGCTGGATGGACCCCATAATGAGATTCCTCAAAGATGATGTCCTGCCTGAAGAGAGGTCAGAGGCAGAAAAAATACGAAGGAATGCTTCTCGGTTCTGGTTGTCCGAGGACCGCAAGTTGTACAGGCGCTCCTACTCTGGACCATACCTGCTGTGCGTCCACCCCGAAGCAGCAGAACCACTACTTGAGGAGCTGCACGAGGGAATCTGTGGGAGCCACACAGGGGGGAGATCCCTGTCTCACCGAGCCGTCACACAAGGATACTGGTGGCCAGAAATGCAGCAGGAGGCCCAGGAGTATGTCAAGAAGTGTGACCAATGCCAAAGGTTCGCCCCAAATATCCATCAGCCAGGAAGGGTCCTCAATCCTTTGTCCAGTCCATGGCCGTTCACCCAATGGGGCTTGGACATTGTAGGACCTTTCCCCAAAGCGCCAGGGAATAAGAGGTATCTGTTGATGGCCACGGACTACTTCACCAAGTGGGTCGAGGCCGAGCCACTAGCCAACATCAAGGACGTAGATGCAAAGAAATTCCTTTGGAGGAACATTGTCACACGATTCGGGGTCCCTCATACCCTCATCTCGGATAATGGGCTCCAATTCGACAGCAATGCCTTCTGGAGGTACTGTTGTGAACTTGGGATCACAAACAGATACTCGACGCCCGCCTACTCTCGGGGAAACGGGCAGGCCGAGGCTGTCAATAAGGTCATCGTCAATGGGCTTAAGAAGAGACTGGATGACGCCAAGGAAAGATGGGTAGAGGAGCTGCCCCACGTTCTCTGGACGTACCGGACTACGCCCCGGCGGTCAACGGGGGAAACGCCTTTTGCCATGACTTATGGTGCCGAGGCGGTGATCCCCTTGGAGACAAATTTCCCAACGCTGAGGACAAGCTCTTTCACTCTAGACAGCAATGATGAACTGCTGGGGAGGAGCCTGGATCTGGTTGACGAACGAAGAGAACGAGCAATGATCCAGCTGGCCTATTACCAACAAAAGCTCAAGCAGGGATATGACGCCAACGTAAAGCTCAGACCACTAGCACCGGGGGACCTGGTGCTAAGAAAAGTCGTAGGGGCTGCCAAGAACCCTTTTTAGGGAAAGCTGGGACCCAACTGGGAGGGGCCCTACCGAATCACCTCAGTAGCAGGGATAGGTGCATATTATTTAGAAGATTTAGACGAAAGACCTGTACCTCGCCCATGGAATGTAAATAACCTGAAAAGGTATTATTATTAATGAAAAAATTTCTTTTGATTCAGATTTTAAGCTTGCCATGATTATGTCTCTCACGTTTAAACGACCACTCCTAAGTGTTAGACAAAACCAAGACCTTGCATGGTCCTCGGACTCAAGCCTATGGGGAAACTAACTACTTCAAAAGATCCTAAGTGTTAGACAGAACCAAGGCCTTGCATGGTCCTTGGACTCAAGCCTATGGGGAAACTAACTACTTCAAAAGATCAGAACCAAGGCATTGCATGGTCCTCGGACTCAAGCCTATGGGGAAACTAACTACTTCAAAAGATTCCAAGTGTTAGACAGAATCAAGGCCTTGCATGGTCCTCGGACTCAAGCCTATGGGGAAACTAACTACTTCAAAAGATTCCAAGTGTTAGACAAAACCAAGGCCTTGCATGGTCCTCGGACTCAAGCCTATGGGGAAACTAACTACTTCAAAAGATCTGACAGAACCAAGGCCTTGCATGGTCCTCGGACTCAAGCCTATGGGGAAACTAACTACTTCAAAAGATTCCAAGTGTTAGACAAAACCAAGGCCTTGCATGGTCCTCGAACTCAAGCCTATGGGAAAACTAACTACTTCAAAAGATTCTAAGTGTTAGACAGAACCAAGGCATTGCATGGTCCTCGGACTCAAGCCTATGGGGAAACTAACTACTTCAAAAGGAGTAAGTGTTAGACAGAACCAAGGATTGCATAGTCCTCGGACTCAAGCCTATGGGGAAACTAACTACTTCAAAAGATTCTAAGTGTTAGAATGTTGGGAAGAGCCGGAGCCCTACCTAGTCCTTGGGACATAAAAGGTCTGCCTATGCATACGCGCCTTCACGTTATTGCAATCACTGCCGTGATTGGCCGAGATACAATTGATGTTAAAATTATACAAGTAAAAAAAAAAAAGGGAGAGAATGGATAACGCGTAAGTGGATAAGTAGCCAGAACAAATAAAAAGAGAAATAAGGCTCGCATTACATTAAGTCCATAGAAGTTACATGATAGGAGTCACATTACAATGTAAAAAAAAAAAGAAAAAAAAAAGATGCAAAGACAAAAGAAACGGCAAAACAAGGCAGACAGAGGTGCCAAGGGGCCTACTCTTTCCACTTAATTTCCCCCCCCCCCAGTAGGTGGCTGGTCCATGGCAGCCTCAGGGTCCTCTGAGCTCTGGTTAAGAGGGATAGCCTGTAGAGGCACAGTAAGGATAGCTGTCACCTCAGTGGAAGAAACCTGGGCTTCAGAGGAGGGCTTCGCAACCTCTTGGGGCGCTTCCTCGTTGGGGCCTTCACCTGATTCAACCACCCCGGGAGGATCACTCCCTTGAACAGGCTCAGCAGTAGGTCCAGCGACCGAGGCTCCTTCACCCGGAGTAGCAGCAGCTCCCTCAACAGCTACCTCAGCCTCGGAGCTATCGGAGGCAGCCTCGCGGATGACAGGGGGGTAGTACACACTCTCCTCCTTCCACAGATCGGACGAGGCCTCGACCCCGGCTTGTTTGAGAGCCTCCTTCCAAACCTGGGAGCAGTAGCGCCTGCATACCCCAGGGACTTGAGCCTTGAAGGCAACTTCCGTCTTGGCCACCCCCGCAGCATAAGCTGCCTCCTCAGCTTCCTCCTTAGAAGCCTGAGCCTCCTCCCTACCATAGTCTGCCTCAGCCTTGGCCCTCACAGCTTCATCTTTGGCCCATTTAGCTACTTTTTTGGCCTCCTCGGCAGAAGTCACCTTCTGCGTCAGATCAGCAATCAGCTCCTTTGCGATCTTCAGCTGCTCCTTTGCCTCACCCAGACGCCTCGTCTGCTCTTGGGCCTGCTTCTGGGCACCATCTAGGCCTGACACTGCGCTGTCCCGAGCCCTGGTCATCGCCTTTAGCTCCTCCCGGGCCGTGGCAAGGTCAGCCTCGAAGTTCTTGAGGGTCCGAGTGGCCTCTAAGCATTTCTCGCGCTCTGCATCCAGGGCCTTTCCTTGGTCGTTGGCCACCCCTTCCAACCTAAAGGTGGCTTGGACAGCCTACCGATCAAAACGGATGCATAATAAGCCGAGCTCAGAAAAAAGGAAGAAAAACTGAAGCCAGAAAAAATCACAAGTGTTGAAGGTCTTACCATTCCCAAATATCGCTTGAGGCTGAGGAAGACCTCCCTACTCCTCATAGTCTCCAGCTCCGCCATGTCCGCAGGAAGTAACAGGCACCTCTCCAGTGCGTCGGCCACATACGCACCCTCGTCCTCTCTAAAGTCCCTGAGGGAGGAGTCATCCCTCAGAGGTCCCCCATGGAGCATTGGGGCGGGAAGCCAGGCCTGAACCTTGGGCTAGGCATCGACCTGTTTATCTTGGCCTTGGGAGCCTATCTTCAGCTATTTCGAGGGCCGCCGAGTGTTGTTCCCCTCCTACGTGGACCCAGACTTATCCTCAATAGGCCTTTTGCCCTTATCCTTTTTCTGCTTAGGATCAGTGGGCTCGTGCCTGGACGGCAGACTCGTCTGAGGTGGAGGAGGAGGAAGCCTAGATTGGGTAAAGGCCGACCTAGTCTGGGCAGGATGAGTCTTAGGAGGAGGAGGAGGAAGCTTTGGCTTGGACTTCCCTGGTTGGCCTTCGATTAGGTCGTACAGGCTGGATTGAGATTTCTTCTTGTAACCCATCTCAAGCCGAGGAGAGGATTCTGACGTTAGGAAGTCCGCTTCAGTCAGGCTAGGGTCACCCAAGTCCCCAGGAGGGTCCTCGGACTGGTGGACTTGTTCAAACACGTCAAACTCTTCCTCGGCAGGGCCTAAATCAGCTACTTCCTCTTCCCTCTCTAGATCTTCTTCTGGGGCCTCTGCGGATCTGTGGGAGGAAAAGGGGCCTGCTGATGTAACGCCTTATGGGATGGAGAGTTCCTCGGGGAACTGGAACCTGTCCTCGGTCACAGTGATTTTCCGCAGCCGAGGGTCTTTTGCTCTGATCACGTACTTCAGTGCCGCAAACAATTTTTGAACCGGGGTGTATCCCAAGATCCTGTGAGCAGCTCTAACTTGATTGTCGGCTTTGTTCACAAAAATCTCCACCCTTGGCACTTTCTGCAAGTCCTCCCTGTTGACCAGGTTGAAGTGACGCGTGTAGGCGTACGGATCTGCAGAAAGAAGACACATTCGTGTTAGTAACCAAACGGTGCAAAAAAAAAAGAATGAAATAAAGAATAAAATAAACTAAAATCTTTGAACCCCCTCCTACTCCCACTGCCCCACCTGGTGTCCCCTCCGTCGTTGGGCAGTGAAGGCGATCGTGCCACTCTCCGGACACGATGAGAAAATCCTTGTTCAGCCCCTTACTGGACTCAGGGAGGCACTGGATAAGCCAGACCCTGTCGTCCCTTGTCTTTATGTAGTACGACTTGCCCTTCAGGCACTGGAGGTTGTAACACCAATTTACGTCGTGATGGGTCAACCTTAGCCCCATCTTCTCGTTCAAGGCGTCCACACAACCCAGAATTCTAAAGACGTTGGTGGCGCACTGGGTGGGGGCTAGCCGGAAGTACGTCAGGTAGCCCCTCATCACCGGCCCCATGGGGATTCTCATGCCACCTTCGAGGAAGGCAACGATGGGAATCGCCACCTCGCCCTCCTGCCTCCGAAGGAGCCACTCCCCTTCCTCACAGTACCTCAAGCCCACGTTGCTAGGTATCTTATAGTCGGCGATGAATTTCTCCATCGCCTCCTCAGTGTAGACATACTTCTTAAACCTACCCATCCCAAGTGATGCCTAAGAGAGCTAAGGAGGAGCAAATGAAAGAGAAGGAGGAGTAGAGAGGAAGAAAGCTTAGAAAGGGATAGAGTAACTTACAGAAATGAGGAAAAGCTCTTCGGACAGGCTTTTTGTGCTAGGAGTAGAGAGGAAGAAAGCTCAGAGAGGGATAGAGTAACTTACAGAAATGAGGAAAAGCTCTTCGGACAGGCTTTTTGTGCTGGAGATGTAGGCGAAAATTTGGCTGGACTCAGGATGTATGCGCAAGAGCTCTTGATTGCAAGTAAAAAAGGGGAAAAGCAATTCGAGTGGGTATTTATACCCCAAATCGAGGAACCGTACGGGTTTTCCCGTCCATAAATGCTAGGCGAATCCCCACCGTTAGATTGTCATCCTCCCGTTGAACGTGGGGAGCACAGAGCCGTCTGAATTTAATGAAGGACACGTTACGCGCACTGAAGCGTCAGTAACGCGCCTTGGGCAGATGAAAAGACCTCAACACTGACGAGGGACAAGACTCGACTGGACACGGAATATACCCGAGGACGTCAAAATCCTCCTCTTCGCCTGAGGATGTGGACAGCAAGATTTTGAGGGGCTATTGTGGGGCCAGCAAGTCAGACAGCCCCGGCCCACTTCGTACTAGGCCCGAAGGCCTGCGCCGAGGAGGTGTCCAAGGTCCGAGGATGAAAGTAAGAAGCCCAGGTGCCCAATAAACAACGCCGAGGACGATTCTGTCCTCGGACATCCGACACCATAAAGTAAACAGGCAACACACCATCAAGGGGAGTTTTCCTGACTATCCAAAGAGCAAAGAACAAGTACCACGTGCCAGCAATGGAAGCATGGTGGAGGAGCAAGTCTAGGATGATCTGTCACCTCCACTCTAAATGCCCTCAACTAACGTCCTGGCCACATTAATGAGGAGAGAACTCCAGAACAGTGCTGTCTTGGTTGCCGCAACCCACAGGAAGAATGGGAAGGTGGCTGATGGGACAGACACTTAAGTAGTGGCCTGGTTGCTCAACAAATGTAGGGCTAGGATCGATTGGGAGAGGGGTATATAATGTAAGGAACCCCTTCTGAAAGAGGGGACGGAAAATCTGAACTAAGGAGTACTGTAGCAACCTGTATTCTCTCAGAAAACCTTGTAATCAATCTTCAAAGAAATAATAAGAACTCCAAGCCCTGGAGAACAAGTCCGAGGAGCATTATTACGCATCCCAATTCACGTTTAGGTTATTAAACCCACATGCAACCATGCATGGTCGTTGCATTCCTCATTAGGGCCTAGTTCTTGAACCCACTCTCTATAAATTCATTGCAGGGCAAGCTGGGCTTGGGTCCACTCTCTCAACCCATGGAAGTGCTCAAACCCAGTCCTTACAATAATAAATGCAAATTATTAATTTTTACCCAAAAAATAAAAGTGCCTCTGAGCACGCGCATGAATATTTATTATTTCTCTTCAACATTTAATTATCTTATCAAGTTTTACAATGGTTTAGTTAAATAAAACTCTATTAGATATATGTTTTAAGAGTTTGAAAATTCTACTTCAACTAAAATTTTATAACAAAAATTTTCCAAGGCTTGCCACATTATCATTATTTTTTTAAAACAAAATTATTAAGAAAAATTGACTTGCATGGAACTTTTTTTTGAGAAAAATTGCACGGATTAGATCAAGCTCACAAAACATCAATTATTAACAATGAATTGTATGAATTTTTCTTATGTCCTTATTAATCTATATATTATTATTATTATCATTATCATTATCTATATATAACTGAAACCTTTGACATTTTTCTCTTATATTTCTCTGTTGTGTAGTCATATATATTTTATTTTGTTTCAATAATTTTTAAGCAGTGAATCATCTAATTCTTTAATATTTTTTGTAAGTCATTGCACGTTTCTTTATCATCAAATTGTAACACAAATTAAAGTCATACAAGAACAAATCATGCAATGATGTAGTTTCTTAATTAATTTAAGATTTTATAAAATTATTTTAGTTTATCTCACAAATATGTAAGTTCCTGTGCATAGCACGGGTCAGCGATTAGTTTTAGTGAAATACAAAACATCCCTAGTACTGGCACAATATTTAGAACCCTTAAAACAAATTTTTACAATTAAATTGATTAAAAAATCATATTTTTGGTACGAAACCTAGCACAAAATTTTACACCTTAACGATAGCCCAAGCTTCATGAGTTTTTTTTTTTTTTTTTTTGTATTTTATCCTATCATAATTATTGCAAAGTTACAAACCTTATACAGAACAAGAGAAAGTTTGTGGTAATCCCATGGATTTTTAAGTTAATTTTAATTCCATTGTAGGTGTAATGTTTTCTAAAGTATAATAAGATTTAAGAGATATTGGGCTTAAAAAGCAATGATTCTAAAGTATAATAAGATTTAAGAGATCTTGGACTTAAAAAGCAATGCTACTAATACAAATTTTGTCCAACCAAAAATACAAAATTTTGACAACAGTTGCATTGTGAATATGGGTTTTCATCTACCATTAGGGCTGTCCAAATCAACCCGCCACTCGCCTCACCTGACCAGACCCAACCTAGAACCACCCGATCCGACTGCTCTGGCAGTCGGACTCGGGTCCTGACTCCAAAAACCCGACGCCGACGGGTAGAGTGGTGGTTTTCTTCTCCAAAACCTGAGCCACCCGACCCGACCGATGTTATATACAAATCCGGCCAACTCCGACAAGATCAAGCTTAGATTCGAAGAGATCTGGTGAGATCTCGACCGTATTTGGTAAGATCAAGCTTAAATTTAAGGAGATTCGACGATATCAAGCTTAGATTTGAGGAGATCCGGCGAGATCAAGCTTAGATTCGAGGAGATCCAGCAAGTTTTTCTAGAATCCGTTAAGTTTTTCCAGAATCCGACGAAATTTTCCAGATTCCACCAACTCATTTTTTTTTTTTTAAGATTTCGATGCTTTCTTTATTCCGGCGACCGACCCGGCTTGACCGACGCTTGCCCTCACCCAAAACCGACTCGATCGATTTTTCGGCGGGTCAAGTCCGAGTTGGGTCCAAAACCGACCCGTGGACAACCCTATCTACCACTAATGCTCTGTTTGTTTTGACGATAATGTTTTTTAGAAAATGAGTCATTTTCTTAAAAAAAAAAAAAAAAAATCTATAAAACTATTTCATTTTTCAATATATGGTAACAATCTTAAATGAGTTGAAAAATAATCATCAAACGTCCTTTATTTAGCTTGTTGTGAGATAGAATTGTTTTCCAACAAAATTTAATGGAAAACAATCTCTAAAAATAAGCCATATTTTTCTGTTGACCAAATATAATTTTCCTTTGACTAATTTTTTCTAATGCTACCAAATACTAGAAATTGCGGAAAACTATCTTTACATAAGATTTTCCATCGAAATAAACGGAGCGTAACAACTTGTCACATTGGTATTTATGAAATATTTGGTGAGAAAATGTTGCAACTCTAGTGTTATTGTGTGATCAAGGCTCCTAATTAGCATATTGATGTCACCCTTATATTGAACTATGCATACCTGTGGGAATAGTAAATAATTTTTTTTTTTTTTAGAAACAAACTAATAGTTAAACACACACACACACGCTCACTTAATTACACTCTTTTACCAAGCTCAAATATATTACTTAACCCAAAGTACCACTACAAATGGGGCTAACTCTTGTAGTAGTAGAGTGGGGCTTTAAGCAATGGGAAAGAGTTACACTCAAGCAATGTGGGACAACACCCACTTTATTTTTTTGAGGAACAAACTAACTGTTAAAAACACATACACGTACTTAATTACACTCTCTCACAAAGCTCGAACACATTGCTTAAGTGCGTGCAATGCACAATTTAATCAATGAGTATATGTAAAATAAATAAAAATATTGCAAAAATATAATAAAAATTTAATGATAAAATACACAGTAATAATTGGGGAATAAACATAGGTTTAAATTGATACCCTAATGGCACCAATACCCTTTGTGGTGTTTGGTGTATAGGATTCAAACCTCACCAAGACACTGATTTACATAACTCTTGATTTGTAACTTTTGAAACTTTAGGGTTTAATTTTAAAACTCATCCCAAATTATATAGGATTTGGGTAGTTGTTTTTTAGAAGAGGGGAATTGTGTAATTAATGAAAATGAGGGGATTTTATTAATTAACTATTTTTAGGAAAGTTTTGATACAACTTTTATAAAATAAAAAATAAAAAAATCATTTTTTTATTTTTTATAAAATATTTCTAAAAGTAATTTTCTAAAAGAATGTCCATACGACATTTGTTAAGAAAGTCAAAATTTAAATATCTTTTTGCACATTAAGGTAATTGTGGGGATAAGAACCCAAATTTATATATTGGGCCTTGGGCCCTATTTGAGGATGAGGACATATCCGAGGAGGAGTAAATAATTAGAAGATGCCCCAAAATTGAGAATCACGGAAGAAAAGAATAGGGGTATATAGTTCGAGGAGTATCTCCTTCTCGGATACGATGAATACCAGTCAAGCACACATTTGAGTAATTTAGGTGGCCTTCCAGGGAGTTCCAACGATGATCATGATGAATTTCAAGCACGTATAAATGTGATAAGAACATAAAAATATCTAAAAGAAAAGCTGCTACCACCGCATTAAATGCACTGCAGCAACTTTTCTGGCCGCATTTATGTGGAGAAGACTCCTGAACAGTGCAATCTCATCTACCACCATTCGCAGAGAGCTAAAGAAGATGTCTGATGGGACATGTACCCGAGTGAATGATTGGATGATAAACAAGTGTACGATGGGGATGGCAGAAAGACTATATAACGTAAAAGACCTCCCATAAAAAAGGGGTTGGAGAAAAAAGAGAGAAAGAAAAATGACTGTAGCACTAAGAACTGTATTAACCTTAAGAATTAATAGATTACTTCACAATGAATCTCCTCGGATGATCATTGTATTGAAGTTTACATGTGTTTCATATTAGTTCTTCTTTTGAAATCTTTAATAGCCGTTATACAAACCCAACTCTTTCACCCACTCTCTATAAATTCATTGTACTGGGCTCATTGGGTTTGTATTTCATATCTTTTGGGCTTGGCTACGAATTGTGACCCCATAATTGGCGTCGTCTGTGGGGAGAGCTTGAGTGATAGTAAACGCAACAGTTAACGATGGCAGAACCGAGTCCACAACCAGCAGAATCAAGGGCGTCCCAACATGGCGATCCTTTTCTCACCCTTGAATAGAGAGGTGATCATGAAAGAAGTGTGCACACAACACACACTGATCGAAGTCAGCCTCGAGGTGGAAGTCATGTTTCCCATGCAGAGAACAACAAGAACATGCAACTGGAGATTGACCAACTCAAAAGGGAGTTACGCCATGCAAGAGGAAACGGACTTCTTCGAACTCTGACGATTATTCTGATGACGAACAGGATGTTAATTATAGGCGGAGGTCTCGAACCCCATCCAGTGAATCCTTTTCCTATGAAGAAGAGCATCATCGTGAGCGGCGATTTCGAAGCCTGTCACGAAGAGGCATAGGAAATGATGCTATGAGCAAGGCCCTGAACCAAATCTCCAGGTCGCCATCCACGCATAAGATTGAAGAGGCAAGACTTCCTAGACGTTTTCATCATCCAACATTCACCATCTATAATGGTCAAACAGATCCTGTAGAGCACGTAAGCCATTTCAACCAGAGGATGGCTGTCCATTCCAAGGATGAAGCTTTGATGTGCAAGGTGTTTCCCTCCAGTCTATGACCAGTTGCAATGAGATGGTTTGACAGTCTGAAAGAAAATTTCATAAGTTCCTTCAAGGAGCTCACTCAGGCATTTGGTTCTCGTTTTGTTACATGTCGCAGAGTTCCTCGGTCGTTGACTTCCATACTATCTTTGAGCATGCAAGAGGGTGAGACTCTGAAATCGTACTTTGATAGGTACTGGGAGATGTTTAACGAGATTGATGGAGATTTTGACAAATTGGCCATCAGTACTTTCAAGCTCGAACTCCCCGTTGATCACAGTTTGAGGAAACCTCTTACTGGCAAACCTGTCACCAGTGTGAGTAAACTAATGGACAGGATTGATAAGTATAAAAGGGTTGAAGAGGATCAGCAGTAGGGGAAAGGGAAGGATAAAGTTATCCCTCATGAGAGGAGGAATTTCAGGTCGGATCGGCACAATAACAATAAACCACGTAAGGATTATGCCGGACAATCAGGATCAGCAAACCTTCAAGCGGTCAACATCGTGTTCCAAAAACCGATGAATCAAGTTCTAGAGAAAATCAAGAATGAGGCATTCTTTAAACGGCCAAATAAAATGGTGGGAAACCTTGAAAGATGCAATCACAATCTCTACTACCAATACCATCAAGATCATTGACACACCACAGAGGATTGTAGGAGTCTGTGGGACCATTTGGACCAACTCGTCTGCAAGGGCAGGTTAAAACAACTCCTGCATCACTCCATTGGCCGGGAAAGCCAAGCAAACTTGGAGTCTCGAAGAGACAATTCTTCAAGACCCTCCTTGGGAACTATCAATGTCATCTTCGCTGCACCAGGGAGAACAGGATCCCGCCCGTCCAAAGTGAGGTCTGTATCCTGTCTATCCACAGGAGACATTAATTAGGATCTGAAGAGGGCTAAAATGGAAATTCCACCAATCCTAGGCTTCTCGGAGGAAGATAAAATTGGAACCATCCAACCCCACGACGACGCTTTGGTAGTCACCCTCAGAATTGGAGGTATGATGTAAAGAGGGTGATGGTGGACCAAGGCAATGGGGCTGAGATAATGTACCCCGACTTGTATAAGGGGCTGAACTTAAAGTCCGAGGACTTAACGCCCTATAGTTCCCCTCTGGTGAGTTTCAACGGGAAAGTCATTACCCCGAGGGGCCAAATCCGACTACCTGTGCAAACTGGCCAGGAAGTAGTAAAGGTAGATTTCATAGTCGTAGACACATATTCACCCTATACAACAATTGTGGCCAGACCCTAGTTTCATACGTTAGGAGCTGTCTCTTCTACTCTCCACCAGAAGGTTAAATATCTGTCTGAAGGCCAGGTTAAGGAGATTTTGGGAGATCAATCTGTGGCCAGACAATACTTGGTGGCTGCCATTCAACATAAGCCCGAGGCTGAGTCCTCGGCTCATGCTGGAGAGGATTTATAGCAACTAAAACCTCCAGCGTTGTCCATTGATAATTCGGCCGAAGAGGCGAAGTGTGAGAATTTGGTAAAGGTTGTTATTGGGTATAATCCGGAAAAGTTCTTTTAGGTTGGATCTCAGTTGCCTCCTCAAGAGAAAGAAGAGCTGATAGAATTCCTCAAAAGAAACGTTGATGTATTTGTCTGGAATGCTTATGAAGCCCCAGGAGTGGATCTAGAATTCATCTGTCATCACTTGAATGTCAACCCATTGGCCACTCCTAAGAAACAGCCTCCTCGGTGCCCCTCCAAGGAGCACGCTGATACAGTACGAGGGGAAGTAACCAAGCTCAAGCAAGCTGGAGCTATTAAGAAAGTTTTTTTATCCCGAATTGTTAGCAAGTACTGTGGTGGTAAAAAAGAAGAGTGGGAAGTGGCGAGTGTGCGTAGATTTCACAGACTTGAATAAGGCTGCCCTAAAGATCCACTCCCTATGCCTAAAATAGATCAACTAGTGGATACAATTGTAGGCCATCCTCGGATGAGCTTCTTGGACGTCTTTCAAGGTTATCATCAAATACCTTTAGCACTGGATGATCAGGAGAAGACTGTTTTTGTCACCCCCATTGGGAACTACCACTACAAAGTGATGCCATTTGGTTTGAAAAATGCAGGATCCACCTACCAAAGAATGAGGACAAGGATGTTTGAGCCACAGTTGGGCAAAAATATTGAGATTTACATAGATGACATGGTGGTGAAAAGTAAGGTAGTTTCTGAGCATGTAGGAGACCTTGGAAACATTTTTGAAGTTCTTGGAAAATACAAATTGCGTCTAAACGCTTCCAAATGTTTGTTTGGCGTAGGGTCAAGCAAATTCTTAGGTTATATGGTAACTCACAGGGGGATTGAGGTCAACTCCAACCAGATAAAGGCTATTAACAATTTGCAACCACCTCGGAATCCCAAAGAAGTCCAGAAATTGACTGGAATGGCTGCTGCTTTGAACCGATTTATCTCTCGATCAGCGGATAGATATAGACCTTTTTTCTTGTTGATCAACAAGTGGAAGAGGTTTGAGTGAACTGAAGAATGTGCCTTAGCTTTCTAGCAACTTAAAGACTATCAAGCTCGGCCACCAATCATGTCCAGTCCTAAGCCAGATGAGGTCCTGTTTGCTTACATTGCTATGGCCCCTTATGCTGTAAGTTTGGTGTTGATACGAGTTGATCGCGGTGTACAACGGCCAGTTTATTACGTGAGTAAGTCGCTGCATAAAGCCGAGATTCGTTATCTACCACTGGATAAAGTCATCCTAGCAATAGTGCTTGGTACACGGAAGTTGCCCCATTATTTCCAAATGCATACAATTGTTATCCTTACCCAGCTTCCGCTTAAAGCCATACTCCGAAGTGCTGACTACAAAGGGAAAGTAGCTAAATGGGGTACAATTCTAGGGGCTTTTGACATCAAGTACATGCCTCATACCTCCATCAAGGGCCAAGTCCTCGCGGATCTAGTGGCCGAGTTCACTGAACCCCCATTAGAAGAATTGAAATCAATACAGAACATGGATGAAAAATCGGCTGGTATGATCTCTCAAGGAGGCCCCTCATTCTGGGAGGTGTATATTGACGGTGCAGCAAATTAGAAAGGTTCCGGGTTGGGGCTAGTGCTGATATCCCCTGAGAAAATCACTATTAAAAAGTCATTGAGGCTAAGCTTCTCGGCCACAAATAATGATGCCGAATATGAAGCTCTACTGATGGGAATGACCATGGTTCAAAAAATGACCGGAAAGTCAGTGGAAGTATTCTCAGACTCAAGGCTAGTCATCGGCCAAGTAAAAGGAGAATTCGAGGTGAAAGATGAAAGAATGCAGGGGTATTTGGGTCAAGTTAGATGTCTGCAATCAAAGTTCGAATCTTTCAACTTGCTGCACATCCCCAAAAGTGGTAACACACATGCTGATTCTCTAGCTATGCTTGCAACCTCCTCGGCACAGAATCTGCCTCGGGTTATCCTCGTTGAGGACTTGTACAAACCTACGAAGATAAGAAGAAAGACAGTTCGAGTCCATCAAATCAGAGCAAGGCCAAGTTGGATGGACCCTATAATTCAATTCTTGAAGGAGGATACTTTGCCTAAAGAAAAGTCAAAAGCTGACAAAGTATGGAGGAAGGCTATTAGGTTCTGGCTATCCGAGAACCAGAAATTATACAAGCGTTCATTTTTAGGGCCATATTTGTTATGTGTACATCCTGAGATGACTGAATCACTCCTTGAGGAGTTACATGAAGGAATTTGTGGAAGCCATACTGGAGGTAGATCCTTGGCACATAGAGCCGTCACCTAAGGCTATTGGTGGCCAAGTATGCAAAGAAAGGCCCATGAATATGTGAAAAAGTGCGATCAATGCCAACGATATGCACCAAACATACATCAACCGAGGGGAATCCTTAATCCACTCTTCAGCTCATGGCCATTCGCCCAATGTGGCTTAGATATTATAGGTCCGTTCCCTAAAGCAATAAGAAACAAGAGATATCTACTGGTCTACACAGACTATTTTACCAAATGGGTCGAAGCTGAACTACTAGCTAACATCAGAGACATTGATGCAAAAAGATTTGTCTGAAAAAATATTGTCACCCAGTTTGGGATTCCTCACACCCTCATCTCGGACAACGGCCTCCAGTTTGATAGCAAAGCGTTCAGAAGCTATTGTTGTGAATTAGGAATTACAAACAAATATTCCACCCCTGCTTATCCCCAAGGGAATGGACAAGCGGAGGCTGTTAACAAGGTTATTGTGAATGGATTAAAGAAAATGCTAGATGACGCAAAGAGAAAATGGGTGGAAGAACTACCACATGTTCTTTGGACATATCGAACCACTCCTCGTAGATCTACTGGGGAGACCCCCTTCTCAATGACTTATGAGGCTGAAACTGTTAAGGGTGTGCAGAAAACCCACCAACCCGCCAAACCCGACCCGACCCAACCCGACCCACCGGGTTGGGTCAGTATTTAGGCCTTGGTGGGTTGGGTTGGGTTACAAAAAAAAAATTTATAGCGAGTCGGGTTGGGTTTGGGTCATAAAATTACAAACCCGCCAAACCCGACCCGACCCACCCATATTTAATATATATTTAAAATATATTATATATTTAATAATTTTTTTTTTAAAACCAGGGCACTTATTTATATATATATATATATTATATTTAATAATCTTTAAAAAAAAAAAACCAGCTATAGAGCAGTACTTCCTCAGTTCCTCCTACTAATACTAATTATATATATAATATGTATTATATAATTAATAAAATTTTTAAAATAATCAGCTCTTCCTATCCTATATAAAAGCTAATTAGTTCACACAAACTCTAGTAAATTACTATTGTTGTTTAGTTATTGGTGTTGTTTGCCCTTAAGGAATTACATCGATACTAATCTTTGAGTTTTTTTAATATATTAATATTTATATTTTTTTTTTCTACTCAATTTAATAATAATAAATAAAAAAATTTCAAACCCATGGGTTCAACCCGACCCAACCCGACCCATGTGGGTTGGGTTGGATTTATGTGATGGGTTGGGTTGGGTCGAATTTTTTTTGACCCACCATGGTGGGTCGGGTCAAAAAATTCCCTCAACCCGACCCAACCCAACCCATGCACACCCCTAGAAGCTGTCATCCCTTTAGAAACTAGTCTCCCAACGTTAAGAACCAGTTCGTTCAGTCCGAGTACGAACAATGAGCTATTAGAGAAGAATTTGAACTTGATTGAAGAAATGAGGGAAAATGCAATGGTCCAATTGGCATATTACCAGCATAAGCTCAAACAGGGTTATGATGCCAACGTGAAACTAAGACCTTTAACTCCTGGTGATCTCGTATTAAGGAAAGTTGTGGGCACTGCAAAGAACCAAGCTTGGGGAAAGTTAGGACCCAATTGGGAAGGGTCATACCATATTACTTCAAGAGCTGGCATCGGAGCATATTTTCTAGAAGATTTGGATAATCATGTAGTACCACGCTCATGGAATGTAAATAACCTTAAAATGTACTATTATTAATGAGTTTTTCTTCATCAATATGCTTATCTGTTATATCAAGGTTTTTGTACTTTCTGTTATTATAACAATTCTTATAAGTGTTTAAACTTAAACTCAATCATGCCTGAAGTCCTCGGACTAGATGATATGAGTTAGTTAACACTCCATTACGATTCTTATAAGTGTTTAAACTTAAACTCAATCATGCCTGAAGTCCTCGGACTAGATGATATGAGTTAGTTAACACTCCATTACGATTCTTATAAGTGTTTAAACTTAAACTCAATCATGCCTGAAGTCCTCGAACCAGATGATATGAGTTAGTTAACACTCCATTACGATTTTCATAAGTGTTTAAACTTAAACTCAATCATGCTTGAAGTCCTCGGACCAGATGATATGAGTTGGTTAACACTCTGTTACAATTTTCATAAGTGTTTAAACAGATCCTAAATTATATTTGGTCTCTCGGACCATATACTTGGGTGAAATTAACACTCAGTGGTGTTCCTTGTAAGTGTTAAACAGAGCCCAATCCAGGTAAAGTCACTAAGTTCCAAAACATGCCTAAAGCTTTAACTGAGTTTTTAGATTAACAACTCCGAGTAAAGTAAAGTCCTGAATGGTTTACTTAAATATGGAAGGATGTAAGAGGCATCTTTATCTTCCATTGTTTGCCAGGTTCATTACTAATTCTTATGCGAACCTGTTTTTTCTAGCACTTAGTTAAATTATTTGCACCATTAGCAAGGAATTGTTATTGATTCTACTCAGGTTAGAGTAGTAATAAATTAATGTTATTTGCAATGACACTAAATCTTATAGAGTGTACAGTGAAGATATAGAAAACGAAAGAAGAATGCTTTTATTGATCAAAAGGAAAATATTTTACATTCCCTTAAAAAAAAAAAAAAACAATAACCAACCAAAACAACAATAAAAGTCTTAATATCTAAGTCTTCGTTTTGGGGTCAATAGTCTGGCTTGGCTAGGAGGCAGCATCATCTGGGGCTTGGTCCTTGGATTCAAAATGAGTTTTCTTCTTGCCTTAGTCCTTACCCTTGTCCTGAAGATCTTCGGCTTTCCTACCCTGGCCACCAGCCTGGGCCGATTCTTTAGAAGCTTCAAGGGGAGTAGGAGGAGGGGCTTGGCTCACTAATGGCTGTTCGGACACCCCTAGAGCTTGCTCGGAGTGAGAGGAGTCAGAACCTGGGAGCTCACGAATCTCGGGATCATAATAGATGCTCTCAGGTCGCCTCAAGTCAGAATCTGCAGGGACTCCAGCAGCATCAAGGGCTTTACCCCAAGACACATCGCAGTAGTCCCTGCATACTCCAGAGAGCTCCTCTGTGAGCCTAACTTGAGTCTCCTCCACCCCAAGCTTGTATGATGCTTGTTTTTCTACCTCGGTTGCCTCCTTGGCCAGTTGGGCATCCTTCCTCACTCTTTGAAGCTCGGCTCGAAGATCTTTCACCATTTGCCTCTCTGTTAATTTCAATTAAATGCAACTGCTGGCGTTGATCTTCGGCCTGCCTTTCTGCAGTCTTAAGGCCTGCATCAACACTGTCCCTGGCTTTAATCGCCTCTTTCAGCTGCTCAGACAGCTTAGTTTGATTCTCCTTAAGATTACCCAAAGTTTTCTCGACCTCGGACCGAGAATGGGCTTCCGCCTTGGCTTCGTTGCGGGCATCTTTAACCCATTCCTCGGCCACGTAAACTTGTTGGGTAATCTATGTAACAAAAATGGAAAATTCAGTGTAAAATAAAGAAGAGGAATGAGTAAAAACGATCAAATATTTACTTAGAGAAATGGATCGAATCACTTACCATAGCCATATCCCTCTTGAGGGATAGGAAAAGTTCTTGCTGACTGAAGCGCCTGTAAGCCTCCATATCTCTTGGCAAGAGAAGTGGCTGCTCCAAGGCCTCAGCAATATGGTCTGTCTGCCCTCCTTGATAGTTTATGACTAATGTGTCCCAAGCGAGAGGAGCACCATCTACCTCCAGCTTAAGAGCCCATATGCGCGGTGGTCGGCGCACATCAGCTGCGAGAAGATCCTTTCGGCTCTCAACAGAAGAGGATCTTTTGCCTCGCTGGTTCTTGACCACTTTTTGTTGTTTGTTCCCCTTCGAAGGGCCCACTTTGCCTTCTTCAAGGACCTCATTGGTCCTCTTCTTCCTCAGCTTAGGGACTGGCTTCAGTCTAAGGTCAGCAAGAAGCTGAGGAGGGGGAGGAGGAAGATTCACTGAAGGCTTAGACTTGTTGGCTTCTTTCGGGGTGGATACTTTATTCCTCCCCTTCATAAGTTCCCTTAAACTCTTTCCATCTATTTTCGAAGCCATGTCTTCTGCTTCTTCGTCTGAAGTGTCTTTCGAACAAGTGATCACAGGGGGAGGGGCGTGAACACTTGAATATCTATTCGGTTCTTCTTCGGCCTCCGATATTAAAATCGCTTGTATTCCCTGTGCTTCTTTTTCTTCGAATTGAAATTTATCAATCTCTTATTCGAGCGAAGAAGTAGAAGATGCAATCCCTTCTTCAATTGCTGCTACTCCGAGGGGTACTTGTTGAATTGGTGGGGCGACCAAAGGAACATCTTGTGGGACTGGGTGATCTACTGGTGGAAGGTCGTATGGCGCCAAGAAATTAGGCCGAGATACGTCAATCCGAGCTAGCCGATAATCGCTCGCCCTTATAGCGTTGCCGACCTCTTGAAAGGTGTTTGAAAGGGGTTTGAAATCCAAAATTAAATGGACAGCCCGAAGTTGCCCGTCTTCACTTACAAAAATCTGGGATCTAAGCAAGAAGTTGAGGGCGGCTATGTTGGTCAAGCTGAGTCGAGGAGCTACGTGCCTTCTATCTGTTAATACCACAACAGAGCTAAGCATAGTCAGAAGCTTAAAGTAAAACACTAGTACAAAGAGAAGAAGAACAAAGCCAATAATGAAGTACCTAAATCTATTGTTAAGGAACCTAAATCTAGGGTATCCCACTTGGCTCTCCTAGTTGGGTTGGGCAATGAAGACCGTCATGCCACACTCCCGAGACGATCAAGTAGTCGTCTTTCATCCCCTTGTTAGACTTGTGAAGACAGGAGATGAGCCTGACGATGTCGGATCGGGATTTAAGGTAAAATCCCGCCCCTTTTTGTTTATGACACTCGTACATATGGACTACGTCGAGCCAGGCGAGCCTCAAGCCTAAGTGCTGGTTCAGAGCATCAATCGCTCCAGGATCCTAAAGAGGTTAGGTGCGCAATGGTGGGGACAAAGCCTATGGTTACGAAGGTAATCTCTTGTAATGCGACCCATGGGGAGAGTCATTCCTCCTTCTATGAAGGCTATCATAGGGATTATGACTTCTCCTACCTCTCGGTCAGTTGCTATTCCTTCCAGGGGACAGTACCGCAGGATTACTTCCTGCGGTATGTGATACGTTTCTTTAAATATCTCTATCAGGGTAGGGCTATCCACTAAATACTTAAATCTACCCATTTTGGATAAATAAAAAAAGAAAATACTGAAAATGACAACTGGGAAATGAGAATTTGAAGGGCGAGGAAGCTGGTCGAGGAGAAAAAGAAGGGTTCGAAGAAGTTAGAACTTACACGAACTAAAGTGGAGGGTGATCCTTGAATTCTTTAGAAGGGTTCTCAAAGATTTCTAAAGAAACAAGATTTCGATGATTTAATAGGTTTTGTGAGTTTGAATGCTTGAGTTCGCTGGAGAGTCTGAGAGATTGTGAAGTAAAGGAAAAATGATCTCCTTTGAGGCTTTATATAGGGGGAAAAAAATGAGTGGGAGTTATCCCGCCCAAATCCTGAGGAAAAATGTCATCCGTTGGATCAATGTTTCATCGTTGGATGCCA
Source organism: Quercus aquifolioides (assembly GCA_019022515.1). NCBI lineage: Eukaryota > Viridiplantae > Streptophyta > Magnoliopsida > Fagales > Fagaceae > Quercus > Quercus aquifolioides. Next base: position 34,553,315 of record CM032336.1, read on the forward strand.
AAGACACAGCACCGCCTGGAGCAGTTAATGACGCTTTGCGAATTCCAAAACGTTAGTAACAATGATGAAGCGCCTAAAACTTTGCTCCCACACGTGTAAACTTAGGTATTTTTACATTTCTAGCCCTCATTTTTGTGGTAGACCAAAATCCCACTTTTTCTCCTCGGATGCGAAGGAAAAATTAAAATTTTGAGGGGCTATTGTAGGGATAAGAGCTCAAATTTGTATATTGGGCCTTGGGCCCTATTCGAGGATAAGGACATATCTGAGGAGGAGCAAATAATTAGAAGAGACCCCAAAGTTGAGAATCACGGAAGAAAAGAATAAGGGCATATAGTCCGAGGAGTATCTCCTTCTCGGATACGATGAGTACCAATGAAACACACATTTGAGTAATTTAGGTGGCCTTCTAGAGTAATTTAGGTGGAACTCGAGTGATAAGAACAGGATGAATCTCAAGCACGTACAAAGGTGATAAGAACACAGAAATATCTAAAAGAAAAGCTGTTGCCACCGCATTAAATGCACTGCAGCAACTTTTCTGGCAACATTTATGTGGAGAAGACCCCTGAACAGTGTAGTCTCATCTACCACCATTCGCAGAGAGCTAAAGAAGATGTCTGATGGGACATGTACTCGATTGAATGCTTGGATGATAAACAAGTGAACGATGGGGATGGCCTAGAAAGAACTATATAACATAAAAGACCTCTCATAAAAAAGGGGAAGGAGAAAAAAAAGAGAAAGAAAAATGACTGTAGCACTAAGAATTGTATTAACCTTAAGAATTAATAGATTACTTCACAATGTATCTCCTCGGACGATCATTGTATTGAAGTTTACGTGTGTTTCATATTAGTTCTTCTTTTGAAATCTTTAATAACCGTTATACAAACCCAGCTCTTTCACCCACTCTCTATAAATTCATTGTACTGGGCTCATTGGGTTCGTATTCTATATCTTTTGGGCTTGGGCTACGAATTGTGACCCCACAGTAATTAATATACAATGGAAGCTAAATAAATGATGCTACTATAAATTATATTTAATTGTACTATAATTTTATGTCCATTATTGTTCCTCCAATTTGAATATTTGAAGCACATCCTACTTTAAGGCAAATTGAAGTTACTCCAAGCCCCTTTAAATTACCTTTAAGCCACTATAAACAAACTTGTTAATAACCAATAAACTTTGAAAGAGGTTCTCATGATCTTAAAAACAAGTTTTATATATATTTTTGTGGGGCCAGAATAAGTCAAGCAACCCCGGCCCACTTCAGACTAGGCCCAGAGGCCCACGCCGAGGACGCGTCCAAGGTCCGAGGACGAAAATGTAGAGCCCAGGGCCCAAGGAGCATTGCCGATGATGGTTACATTCTCGGGCGACCGAGATCAGAAAGTGAGCAAACAGCATACCCTTAAGGGAAATCTCCCTGAGCATCCAAGAAGCAAATAACAAGTAACAAACACCGGACATGGAAGCATGGTGGAGGAGCAAGTCCTAGGTGAACTGTCACCTCCACATTAAATGCCCTCAACTAACGCCCTGGCCGCATTAATGAGGATAGGACCTCTGAACAGTGCCGTCTTGGGCGCTGCAACCCACAGGAGGGATGGGAATGCGGCTGATGGGACAGGCTCTCAAGTGGAAGCCGAGTTGATCAACAAATGTAGGGGTAGGATCAATTGGAAGAGAAGTATATAATGTAAGAAGTCCCTCTTGAGAGAGGGACGAACGGAAAACCAGAGAAAAGAAATACTGTAGCAGTTTATATTCTCTCCAACCTTGTAACCTTTCTGAAAAGAGATAATAAGAACTTCAAGCTCTATAAGATTCGTCCGAGGAGCCTTATTGTGCATCCTAACCCACGTTTAAGTTATCAGCATTCACGTACAACCATGCATGGCCGCTGCATTCCTTACTAGGGCCTAGCTCTTGAACCCATACTCTATAAATTCATTGGAGAGTTAGCTGGGCTTGGGTCCACTCTCTCAATCCGAGGAGAGCGCTCGAAACCGGTCCCTACAATTTTTTTTATCAAATTATGCATTTATAGTTATTTTACTTATATGATCATTACAAGTTATGGAGTAAAAAATGTTATCAACACCCTTTCGGCACAACAACAATTTCCTAGAATCAATGATTTAAAGAGTGGAAGATAGAGTTTGAAAAAAAAAGGCTGCATTTGTTTCAGTGTAAAATATTTTTCGGGTGTAAAATATTTTCAGGTGAAAATATTTTCGGGAAATGAAAATATTTTCTAGTGTTTGGTTGCATTTTAAAAATTATATTAGAAAACAATTTTCAGTATTTGGTAACATCTTGAAAATGCTATTTTCCTACAAATTTTTCACATTTTCTCAGCTTCCAAACAAACTTTATATCACAAAATCCACCAGCACCCACAAAAAATCCACCACTATCCACACAAAACCCACCACCACACAACACAAAAACCACCAAATCACCACCACCCACACCACCACAACCAAAAAAAAAAAAAAAATCAGAGATCAAAGAGAGAAAGCAGATTGACGAGTGGCAGACAACGAGATCGAGAGCAGATGATTTGACCCAGAGGAGGACGAGGTGATCTAGAGGGCGGCGGCGGCGACGATCAAACCCAGTTCAAAAATCAAAGGCGCGATCTTGACGGGACGATCTCGAAGGTGATGATCTGACCCAGAGGAGGACGGCGCAATCTCGCAGGCACGATCTTGATGGCGTAATCTCGAAGGCACGATCTCGCCGGCCGGCACGTCTAGGGTTTGGTTCGATCTAGCTCACTCTCTCTACTCTCTCTTCTTGCTCTTTCTCTCTCTCTCTCTCTCTCTCTCTCTTTGGGTGTCTGTGATTCCGGAAATGATTTGAAGGGCTGGGTTCATCGGAGATGGGTTGAGCATGATGGAGAAGCTAAGGAGAGTGAGTGAGGAGATAAATTTTATGAGGATGGAAATGGTTTGAAGGTAAAATAAAAGCTGAAATTGTTTTACACCTGATGGGGCTTATTTTACAGTCAACGGGGAATTCAATTTCCGTTTGACCGAATTTTCTGTGCTTATCAAACACATAGAGGGGTGTAAAATGATTTCCTGAAACCCTTTTCAGCCAAAACAAACGCACCCTAAGTAGCACATTATAATTTTTTAGTGTATATTATGGAATGCATGTGGATTTAGTGTGAAGATCTCAATTATAATAATCTCAAGTAACTTCACTCCACACATTAGATTAACACTTATTACTACTTGTTTACATTATGCATCAAGAAAGTCAAAATAATGCTCATAAGCCTCAAATGCCATGTTTTGTCCTCAAGATGACCAATTTTTTTTGTTCCTTCAAAATTAAAGCATTTTGGTCATAGGACTTAAAAATTATCAACACAGTTAATTTGGGTAATTATTCATACTCCCAACATACAACGATGGGGTAATCACTTCTCTTAAATAATACTAGGTCATACTACTTGATGATGCACGAAAATCAGTAGGTTGTAATGTTTCGGGCTATGGTGATGGTTTTATGACCTGAAAGGAAAGAAAAGTCTGTCAATGGTGACCGATGTAACCCGGCCAAAAACCCTTCGACGATATAGTCAGTTTTCTTTCTAGAACACGAGGATGAGAAACTGTGAATGATAGAACTTACCTTGGATGAATGTGACTTGATCCTTTTATTAAAAGTTTGGAATTTTTCTACTTGTTCGAGTCCACTACCATCATGGGGGATGTCTGGAGTAAATAGAGAATGTGGAGCAGATTACAAGGAATCTTCTCCACGTTTTAGAAGTAGTGAATCGTGGTCTAATTATATTGAACCCTAAAAGGTTCTCTTTTAAATTCACTAAGTGTCGTCTGGTCGTCCATGCCCTTGAGTCATGGACGACTATCCTATAACTGGACGACCTCTTTACCTACGGACAGGCCCTATTCATGCCTGTGACGCTTTAGTTGGGTTTCTTTCCTTCCAAAACCTTTTGGATGTGGTCTGGTCATGGACGATCATTGTGGACAAACCAACACCAACTTGAACCCTATCACTACTAGATGCATAAAAACAGTTTAGACTCTTTTTTTTTTTTTTTGGTAATCAATTTAGACTCTTATTATTAATTATCATGATTGTTATTTCATCAAAAAATTATTTTGATTGTTATTATAGATGCTAACCATAGATCAAACTCTTTTACTAGTAATTTCCTATGAATAATAGTATATTTTTTGAAATTATAAGAAAATCAAAATTCTACTTCATCTAAAATTATATTAGTAAAAGTTTCAAGTAATTTAAAATAAATTTTATTTTTTAAATTATATATCATAATTTTACGTTTCTTTTTTTTGGAGAGGATTTCAACTTATGTCGTCCGCTCTTGATGATAGTTTTTTATCATCAGACTAAGACACCAATCGGTTTTTGGTGTAGGCGGAAATTGAATCCTAGATCTCTTATTCAACCATCAAAAACTTTACTAGTTGAGCTAATTGGAACCTACTTTTATGTTTGAATGTATAAAATTTATATATTACACGTAGTGTATGTACAAAGTGACTCAACATATGTGTGTGTGTATTATATGTCATAACATTAATATGTGTTTTATCATGTGGCACACTAATTATTAATATAACTTATATTTATATATATATATATATATATATATATCTTTTTAATTAAGCTGTACAGAGTATGAGAAAAATATAAGTTATTGTATGTATATCCAGTGCCAGCTCAACATACTAAGCAAGTGAGGCGATTGCCTAAGGCCCCCAAGCAAAAGAAGGCTCCAAATTTTAATCAATCAAAAAATTTTTAAGTCTCAAAATGTTAGATGATAAAATAATGTTAATGGTGACCCAAATAAAAACCAATAAAAACCAAAATTTGCTAACTCAATTATTGTGGAAAATGTAATATATATCGTAACATTACTTCTACCCAATAGGATCTGTAGAGTCCTAATTTTCGACCCAAGTCCAAAGAAGGATTGGGTAATGGTTTAATAAGCCCAATACAATAAATTTGTAGATAATGGGATAAAGAGTTGGGCCTTAGTGAATTTTAATAACGGCTAGTATGGATTTAAAAGAGGAATATGCAGGGAGGACATATAAGAATGAATGAAACCTTCGTCCGATGAGGCAGATTATGATATAAATCAATAAAACTGATTATCAACCCAGTTATGAATGCTATAGTAATTATTTTCTATTTTTTCCGATCCCCCTCTCATGGGAGATCTTTCACAATATATAGTTCCTTCCTACCCATCTTGATCCTACACTTGTCCATCATCTAAGCCTTCACTTGAGTATACGTCCCATCAGGCACCTTCTCTAGCTTTTTGTGAGTTGTAGTGGTTAGGATTTCACTGTTCTGGACCTCTTTGGGATTTCAAGGTGGCTGCAAATTGTTGATAGCTTTAATTTGATCGGGATTGACCTCAATCCCCCTGTGGGTTACCATATAGCCCAAGAATTTGCCTGACCCCACACCAAACGAACATTTGGAAGTGTTTAAACGAAGCTTGTGTTTTCTAAGAACCTCAAAAATGTTTCCGAGATCCCCCACATGCTCAGGCACTACTTTACTTTTCATTACCATGTCGTCTATGTAGACTTCAATACTTTTTCCCAGCTGTGGCTCAAACATCCTCGTCATCATCCTTTGGTAGGTAGATCCCGCATTTTTCAAACCAAATAGCATTACCTTGTAGTGGTAGTTCCTAATAAGGGTGACAAAAGCAGTCTTCTCCTGATCATCTAAGGCTAATGGTATTTGGTGGTACCCTTGAAAGGCATCTAGGAAACTCATCTGAGGATGGTCTACAGTTGCATCCACGAGTTGATCTATTTTAGGCATAGGAAATGGATCTTTCGGGCAAGCCTTATTTAGGTTTATGAAATCTACGCACACTTGTCACTTCCCATTCTTCTTCTTTACCACCATAGTGTTAGCCAACCATTCAGGGTAGAAAACTTCCTTGATTGCCCCTGCTTGTATGAGCTTCGTTACCTCGTCTCTGACAGCATCGGCATCTCTTTGGATGGGTGGCGAGGCGGCTGCTTTTTGGGAATGATGGATGGATTAACATTTAGACGATGGCAGATGAAGTCTGGATCCACCCCCGGGGCTTAAATAGCGTCCCATGCAAATACATCGATGTTTCTTCTGAGGAATTCTATCAGCTCTTCCTTCTCTTGAGGAGGCAGCTGAGACCCGACCTGAAAGAACTTTTTCAGATCATCACCGATAACAACCTTTACCAAGTCTTCGCATTTCGCCTCCTCGGCTGAATCATCGATGGGTGATGCCGGAGGTTTTAATTACTATAAATCCTTTTCAATATGGGTCGACGACTCAGCCTCGGGCTTATACCGGATGACGGCTACCAAGCATTGCCTGACCACAAATTGGTCTCCCAAGATCTTCTTAACCTGGCCTTCAGACGGATATTTAACCTTCTAGTGTAGAGTAGAAGAAATAGCTCCTAGTGTATGAAGCCAGGGTCTGGCCACAATTGCTGTGTAGGGTGAATATGCATCCACAACGATGAAATCTACCTCTACAACCTCCGGACCAGTTTGCACAGGTAGTCGGATTTGGCCCTTTGGGATGACGACCTTCCCATCGAAACTCACCAGGGGGAGCTGTAGGGCATTAAGTCCTCGTGTTTCAAGTTCAGCCCCTTATATAGGTCGGGATACATTATCTCGGCACCACTGTCTTGATCCACCATCACCCTCTTCACATTATATCCTCTAATCCTGAGAGTGATTACCAAAGCATCGTCGTGGGGTTGGATGGTTCCGATTTTATCCTCATCCGATAAGCCCAAGACTGGTTGAATTCCCACTCTAGCTCTCTTCGGATCTTGATTAGCATCCTCGGCAGATAGCCGAGCCACGAACATGACTCTGGACGGGCAGGATCCTGTTTTCCCTAGTGTAGCGAAAATGACATTTATCGTTCCCAATGAGGGTCTTGAAGAATCATCTCTCCGAGATTCTGAGCTTGCCTGGCTCCTCTGACCACTAGAGTGGTGCAAGAGTTGTTTTAACTTGCCTTCGCGAACGAGCTGGTCAAAATGGTCCTACAGACTCCTACAATCCTCTATGGTATATCCATGATCTTGATGGTATTGGCAATAGAGGTTGTGGTTGCGTCTTTCAGGGTTTTCCACCATTTTATTTGGTCTTTTAAAGAACGGCTCATTCTAAATATTCTCCAACACTTGATGCATTGGTTCTCGGAACACGGCGTTGACTACCTGAAGATTCGCCGACCCTGATTGTCCAACAAAATCTCTCCGTGGTCTATTGTTACTGTACCTCTCTGACCTGAAATCCCTCCTCTCCTGAGGGATAACCTTATCCTTTCCTTTCCCCTGTTGCTGATCTTCCTCAACTCTTTTATACTTATCAATTATGTCCATCAGTTGGCACACACTAGTGACAGGTTTGTCGGTCAGAGACTTCCTCAAATCGTGCTTGGCTGGGAGGCTGAGTTTAAAAGTACTTATGGCCACGTCATCAAAATCACCCTCTATCTTGTTGAACATTTCCTAGTACCTATCTGAATACGTTTTCAGGGTCTCGCCCTCTCGCATGGTTAAGGATAGTAGGGAAGCTAAGGGCCGAGGAACCCTGCGACAGGTGACAAAACGAGAGCCAAATGCCTGGATGAGTTCTTTGAAGGAACTTATAGAATCTGCTCTTAGGCTATCAAACCATCTCATGGCGACTGGTCCTAGACTGGATGGACAAACTTTACACATCAAGGCTTCATCCTTGGAATGGACAGCCATCTTCTGGTTGAAATGGCTCACGTGTTCCACAGGGTCCATTCGACCATTGTAGATGGTGAACGTTGGCTGATGAAAGCGTCGAGGGAGCCTTGCCCCTTCAATCCTACGCGTGAAAGGCGACCTGGAGATTTGGCTCAAGGCTTTACTCATAGCGTCGCTTCCCACACCCTTACGTGACGGGCTTCGAAACCGCCGCTCAGGATGATGTTCCTCCCCATAGGAGAAGGACTCACTAGGCAGAGTTCGAGACCTCTGCCTGTAGTTAACGTCTTTCGTCTTTAGAAGAAACATCAGACTTCGGAGAAGCTTGCTTCCTTTTTGCGTGGCGTAATGCTCTCTTTAACTTGTCGATCTCCAGTTGCATGTTCTCGTTGTTCTCTGCATGGGAGACCTGGCTCCCCCCTCGAGGTTGACTCTTATCAGGGCGTGCAATGTGTACACTCCCTTCGCGGTCGCCTCTCTGCTCAAGGTTAAGAAAAGGATCACCGTGTTGGGATTCCCTTGATTCTGCTTGTTGTGGACCCGGTTCTACCATAGTTAACCGTTTCCTTCACTATCGCACAAGCTCTCCCCATAGACGACGCCAATTGTAGAGTCCCAATTTTCGGCCCAAGTCCAAAGAAGGATTGGGTAATGGTTTAATGAGCCCAATACAATAAATTTGTAGAGAATGAAATAAAGAGCTAGGCCTTAGTGAATTTTAATAACGGTTAGTATGGATTTAAAAGAGGAACATGTAGGGAAGACATATAAGAATGAATGAAAACTTCGTTCGAGGAGGCAGATTATGATATAAATCAATAAAACTGATTATCAACCCAGTTATGAATGCTACAGTAATCATTTTCTATTTTTTTCGATCCCCCTCTCATGGGAGATCTTTCACAATATATAGTTCCTTCCTACCCATCTTGATCCTATACTTGTCCATTATCTAAGCCTTTACTTGAGTATTCGTCCCATCAGGCACCTTCTCTGGCTTTCTGTGAGTTGTATTGGTTGGGATTTCACTGTTCAGGGGTCTTCTCCACATAAATGCGGTCAGGAAAGTAGTTGCAGTGCATTTAATGAGGTGGTAGCAGCTTTTCCCTTAGATATTTATGGGTTCTTATCGCTTCTGTACGTGCATGAGGATCATCCTTTTCATGGAAATCTCCTGGAAGGTCACCTAGATTGTTGAAATACAGAGCTGATTAATATTTACCATATCCGAGAAGTACCTTCTACTAGGACCATCCTTCTTCGTTCCCTTTTTGTGTGGTTTCAAACTTGGGGCTTCTCTTAATTACTTACCCATCCTCGGACACGTCACGTCCCCAGATAAGGCCCAAGGCCCAATATACAGTGCTGGACTTTTACTCCCATAGGATCTATTTTTTGAAAGTATTAATTAAGCCCAAAATTCTAACCAATAAATAAAAAATAATTTTTTTTATCAAAGAAAAAACTAGAACAAATAAAATTTTCGTTTGATGTGTAACCTTTCATCGTCTCCATGGGTGTTTTTCAGTGTAGAATTCATTAACTCCCACACAGAGAAGCTAAAAAAACACAATCCCTCTCTCTCAACCAAACAACTAATCTCTCTCAACCAAACAGCTAAAATTTTAAGACAAAAATTATATACATATTCAATCTCAGACCTCAATTCTTCTTGTACAACTTGCTGGAAATTTTGCTCCACTCTCTATTTAAAGCATAAAAAAGAAATTGTTTTAAGCTGTAGCTGCTATGCTTCAGACTTTCTTCTCCTCATTTGAGTCTGATCCTTAGGTTTGTTACTTCTCTAGAACCTTTGCTTCTTTCCTGAACTTTCTCATAATTCAAGCTATCTTGTTTTACTTTCTCTTTATTTTATTCTTGGTAATTACCTTAAATTCTAACACAGCACATAGGTAAACTCATTTTCATTCGTTCATTCATTTAACATATTGGTTGGGACGTGGAGTAGCATAGGACCATAAATTTATTTTATTTTATTATTTTAGTAATCATGGAACTACGTCTATACTTATCTCTTAGGGTTTTAATTTTTTAAATAAATTTCACCTTCAATTTTTTGTTGAGAATTTCGTTGATTCGTTATAATTTTTTTTTACTTGTATACTCTTGTATGGGTCCACATTAACACTACTAGTTGTTATTTTGTTAACAAATAAAACTATTTTTGTGAGAAAAAAAAATCAACCAATAAAAAATTTTAATATTTAAAATAAAAAAAGGCCCCACCCAAAATTGTTGTTTTAGGCCCCAAAATACCTTAAACCAGCCCTGTGTATATCTACGTTTCTATATATAAATATTCTAAAAAAGTATATAAAATAAAAGAATTTAATATTTTTAATTAGTTTATTTATAATGCTGTCACATAAACATTTGATTTCTAAAACAAAATTCAGATTAAATCATGATAAATTATAATTAAATTAAATAAGTACTTTTTTTATTGAATTTTTATACATTATATTAACTAATTATCATTAAAAATAAACATTTATTTATTTTTATGATAAAATACTATCTTAATTCCTAAAATTTATCAATTTTTTTTTTCATTTTTAAACTTAAAAAGATTTGATTTTTTAATCTCTAAACTATTAAAAAGTTCGTTTTAGGTATCTAAGCTATTGAAATGTTTTATTTTTGGGTCTCAAAACTATTGAAAAATTTTATTTTTTTTATTTTTATTTTAGACTCTAAACTATTAAAAAAAGTTATTTACAAAGTTTAAGAATGAATTATTTATTTATTTTTTAAGTTTAGTGACTGATAACAGAATTTTGATAAAGTTTTAACCAAATTTTTTTTTTTTGATAAAGTTTATGGAGAAAAATAATATTTTAACTCGTTACGTCACGGTGTATTTAAGCAATTTCATCCAATTTTCGTAGATCGTAGTGTCTCACGCACACTTCCATAGCCTTCTTCTGGACACAAATATTGTTTTGCAATTATTGTCTTTTTTGTTTTTTTCTTCTCCACTGGATCCGTCGTCGTATCGGGACCTCTAAAATTCCAAAACCCCCACAACACCATTACGAATAGCTTTCGATTTCTATTTGCCACGCATGGTCACCTCGATCCAGATCTAGGCTCTCGCTCTCTCTTTTCCTCAAATTCGATCCAATTTTGAGCAATACTGATTCCGTGGCTCTAGGGTTTCAGATCTCTCCGTTTTTGGAGGTAATTTCGTTGCTCTTTGATTATCTATATCCTGTTTGGTTGATAAGAAAATGTAGGAAAAATGAAAAGCTGGAATGTTATGTTTACTGAATTTTACCGGAAATTTTTTTTTTCAACTCGATCAAAGCTTGGTATACTAGTAGGATCAACTAGGTTTTAATTTGAAGATTTGAAATTATAATTTCGTTTTTATTATTTTGTTTTTCCCTAAGGAATTCAACAAATCAAAGATTGGGATCAACTAGGCTAAATGTGTGTGTGTGTGTGTGTTTTTGAAGCTCAATTTGGTTTTATTATTTATTTATAAATGTATAGGGTTTATTGTTAGAATAGGTTTAATCTGTGTCTGAAGGTTTGCTGGATTTCAAATTTTGAAGATCTGAACGAGTCTTTGTGATTTCAGGGGGTTATGTTATTATAGGATTTGGATTTTAAGGTAGGGTTAGGGAAAATGCATGTGAAATTGGCACCGTTTCGGGATCGGACACAGGAGTTCCAGAGTATAGCCGAGAGGCTAAAGAAGTCGTTTTCATCAGGGTCGTTGGCTCCGAATGGGCCGAGTAGCAGCTCAAAGTCGGAGGAACAGAGGTCTGCGGTTGCAATTCAGTCTGAGTTCAACAAGAGGGCTTCCAAAATCGGGTATGGGATACACCAGACATCACAAAAGCTTACCAAACTGGCAAAGTGTAAGTGATGAAATTGAAAGCCTTGTACTAGAATTTTATTTTATCTTGCTTATTGTTTGGTTTTTAAAATACAATTTGGATGAGGAATTCGTTAGTGCAATTGTGCTGGAATTTTTGAAGTTGAACTAATAAGTGTTGTCAAAAAAAAAAAAAAAAAAGTGATAAAAAGCATTGTCAGAAAGGAAGAAATGTTAGGACATTCTTCTAATTGGATGGTTGGAGAGTGGATACTGTTGCGATCAATAGTTTTTAGAATTATGGTAAACACATTGCGTTAAGGATGAACTTTGTCCTTTTAATGTGCTTTTATTGATTTGTAGTGGCAAAGAGGACTTCGGTTTTTGATGACCCCACTAAGGAAATCCAGGAGCTGACTGCGCTTATTAAGCAAGATATTACTGCGCTAAATTCTGCAGTGGTAGATCTTCAGTTCCTCAGCAACTCTAGAAATGAGAGTGGGAATATCTCTAGTGACACCACTAGTCACTCAACCACTGTTGTAGATGACTTGAAGAATCGGTTGATGAGCACCACAAAAGAGTTCAAAGAAGTTCTTACCATGAGAACAGAGGTAAGGCCAGTGTTGCTGAGTATCTTTGCTTTTTCAGTCAGGCTGGTTATCTCAGTGGGAGTCTATTTCCACCACTGTTGTTCATATTTTTTGTAATACTATTTTGTTGAAGACTAATGGTATTTTATTGGTTTCTTAAAGAACTTGAAGGTTCATGAGAACAGAAGACAGCTGTTTTCTTCCACTGCTTCTAAGGAATCTACAAATCCATTTGTTCGTCAACGTCCGCTGGCTACCAGGTCAGCTGCTAGTTCCTCAAATGCCCCACCTCCTCCATGGGCTAATGGGTCACCATCTTCATCCCAATTGTTTCCTGGGTAAGAGCTTGTTCGTTGTTTTGGTTTGTTGGTCAGGGACCTCTTTTACTGGGTTATTATTTAATTGATGTATCATCATATAATCCTTTAGATCTGAATCACTATGTTTTTATGATTAATCAATTATTGTATTCGTTAATATGTATGAAATGTATGATCTAATATATCAAGAATATGAGTTAATAGAAGACTTCTGTCTAGATTTGGTCTGAATTCTGTTTGGAATCCATTCAGTTAATGTTTCTCTTATCATTTTCCTGAGTTGCTTTCGAAGTTAGCTCTAAAATTTTGCAGTTTGTCATCCCTGCTTGTACTCTTTATACCTCCGAAACATCCTAAGAAGTTACCTTCTTCTTTTTTCCTCCATTTCTTATGATGCTGAAAGATTGTGAAATGCAATGTAGTTTATGTGGAAAATTGAATTGCAATATATATATATATGTTTCTGTATCTACTTCTAAACCCAGTTAGAGGCTTTGTTACTTATCTTGCTTCAATCAAATTTTCCTGTAAAGCCAAGTTCTGCAGTGTTGAGTTGAATTGATTAATTATGATTTTATTACACCTAAACGAAGATCCTAGGGCCTTCAACTTTGGAATTTATATTCAAGTGAAACTTTATTCATGCTTTTTAAATTTACAGGAAGCAAACTGATGGAGAGAGTCAGCCATTGCTGCAGCAGCAACAACATAATCAACAGCAACAGCAACAACAACAAATGGTTCCATTGCAAGACAGTTACATGCAGAGCAGAGCTGAAGCTCTTCAAAATGTTGAGTCTACCATTCATGAGCTCAGCAGCATCTTCAACCAGCTGGCAACTCTAGTTTCTCAGCAAGGAGAGATTGCTATCAGGTTTTACTTTTTATTCTCTCACACTACAGATATATTATAGTTGACTCTTTATTTTCCTAACAAAAATGTGACTAACATTTAAAAGAAACATATACAACTACACAAATTGGCAGACCAAAGATAAAAAAAAGGAAGGAAGATCCTCTAGCTTAAGAATCTCAGAAAAAGAAAATTGGTTAGTCCATTGGCTAAGCTCATGTGGCACTCCATTAAAGAATCTGCTAACCCAAAAGAAAACCAACCTGGGTTACTCACCCCCAATTATGGATGCCGTGAACATGGGCATTGAACTTCCAAGAAATAGGACTTCCAGGATTTGAGATACAGCCATTTCAAAGTTTGAGCCTTCGCCACTTTAGATGAACATTAATTTAATGAGTTTGGTCCAAGCTTTAATTCCCTGACCCTTATGGCTCCTTACAATATTATCTAGGGAAGCCTTATTTGTACCCATGGCTACATCAGCTTCACCCAGTTGTTAGGAGCCTTCCAACAAGCCATTTTAATCTCTTCATGTAGCTCATCCCTCTTTCCCAAGCTTCTCTCTGAAGGCTCTCTTTACTTTTTGTGGTGTTTCTTCTATATTTAGTGGCAGAGAATTAAAGTAGACTTGGTTTCTCAACCTCCAAATAATGTGAAAGAATTATTGCTACAAATAATGTGAACTCATATTTTGTCTCTCTGCATGCAAGAAGAGTTGGTGGGGAATGTACAATGGTTTCAATTGACTCTGTGACTGTTGTTGCTATCGTAACATCAAGCTTGAAGCTCCATTTGCCATGTCATGCCATTCTAGCTCCTACCTAAATTTTAAATGAGTGGAAAGCATTGTTAAATGTCAACTTCCTACTCTATATATATAAAGGAGTTTTGGCCTTTTGTTGTGGTGTAATAGAACTGCTTTGGAGAGACTAAACAATGAGCTGAAACAAATTGTTGTGTTGGGCTAGAGAGTCACGGAGTTTGGTTTTTTTTTTTTTTTTTTTTTGGTCTTTTCATCCTTTCAATATATAGATTATATCTATTGCCTAGCTGTCTAGCAGCTTTTCTTGCCCCCTGCTTCTCCCAACCACTTTTGATGCTAATGGACAAAGAGAGAGAAAAAGAGGGAAGAAGAATAATAGAGGAGAGGCTTGCTGCAGAAATCCAGGGATTGCAACCTGCTTGTGTCATGACTTGAGAAAGTGCTAGTCATATCTACGCTATACCCCAAAATGATTATTGAAGATAAATTGTAGTTCCTCCTAATCGCTTATACACCCCAATTCAATGTAGTAAACACCCAATATAGGACTCTTAGCATATGCCCACACAACACACACTTATCCAATCCAATCCCATCTCTCTCACTTAAATTTCTGACATCCTCGTTTGGGCTATGTTATGCTGTAGTACCCCTAAGCGACATGGTGTAACTAGGTTGTCACAAACTTAGTTACATCTCCGCTATACCCCAAAAAGGGTGGTCAATTTACAATTGGGGCTGCTTGTAATCGTTAATATAGCCCAGTTTGACTGGTAAACACCCTATGTGGCACTAAGCACATGCCCGCATAACGCACACCTATACAATCCAATTTATATAATTTGAGTTATCATAGCTTGATTGTCACAAATTGTGTGGAGAGAGCTTGGGTAGAATCAGAGAGAAAGGGGCAGCATGGGAGAGCTTAAACTCCCAACTGATTTTTATTTTTATTTTTTTTATATACTCATGAAAAGGACATTTAGAGGAGGCTAACTGACACCAAATTGTGATCTTTAATCAAATTAGAAGGGCATCTGCAGCAATTCTCCGTAAGAGCATTTTCTATCTTTCATGTAATCGAACACCCCATATTTCCTTCCATATATTGTAGTTAGCATTGATAACTGATGTTCCACTATATGTCCCGCACTTCACACATTAGTGTTAATATCAGTTACTTGACTCTTTTGTGAATCATGTACATATTATCATCATAAACAACTCACTATCTTACTTGACCCTTTCGTGAATCATGTACATATTATCACCATAAATGACTCACTCAGTTCGCACTTGCTCCGCCCATAATAAAGTGATGGAGGGTGAGATCGTGAGTCCAAGACCCACTAGATGTGTTTAACCTACACCGTTTCTTTTTTTTAAACTATATTTTGGTTGGAACTGTTTGTATTAGGTAATGACATCAATTAACTGAGTCAAAGCTAATTAAATGATGTGTGAGCTGAGTGTGAGTCTCAAGACAAGTTTGATTAGCTAAACAATGCCAAGTAAAATTACATAGGCTACAACTTTGCTCAATAATTTGGTTCTCTAAAAGCTAGGGTGCATTTTGACAATGTTAGTCTGTCAGATTATAGGTGGAATAGTGAAGGTAGTTTTTGGTGTACTTGCTTTACATCTCATTCAAAAACTCACTCTTTTAACTAGACATGCTATATAGATCTTGAGTTGGCCACTTTCCATTTTCTCCAATTTTATTTGTTCCATATCTCTATACATTGTGAGAGTTAAATTAGGTGATTACATATAAGTTTTCAGTCAGAGAAAGGATCTATATTTAAGTTTCAGAGAAATTTAAATCAAATTTCTGATATCAATATTTTGAGGCGTCATTCTCTAAGAGCCTACATCTATAAATTTGACAATTATTTCTCTTTACAAAATTTTACCATTGTCACAATATCTGTGGTGAAAGGTTACAGGCCGAATCGCAGTACCATTCCTGCCTTTAAAG
Organism: Quercus aquifolioides; assembly: GCA_019022515.1. Classification (NCBI taxonomy): domain Eukaryota; kingdom Viridiplantae; phylum Streptophyta; class Magnoliopsida; order Fagales; family Fagaceae; genus Quercus; species Quercus aquifolioides. The sequence goes on from CM032336.1 coordinate 34,569,467, forward strand.
CTCTCTCTCTCTCTCTCTCTCTTCACATGCACACATACACATGTATGACTATCCTGTCTTCTTCTTCTGAGAACTTGTCTATTTTTCTAATATTATAAGAACCTCTAATATTTTGTAGTAAATTTCATCAGATGATTGCTGTAGAACTTTTCTTTGGTTGGCAGATGATAGTGATCTTTTAATGTCTTTTCTTCCTTCAGTTTGTCAAGACTTAAGTTGGAGATCTTTAAGAGGAACCTTATACTTCTCTGATTATTTATAGTTAAGTAATCAGTGGTTCTGCATAGTTCTTGGTATATGGGAATTGGGACAGATACATGGCCATTGCATCAGTCATAGATAATGTTTAGTGAGAGTTTTCTGCCCTTGTGCATGGATTAGCTAGATGTGTTGATGTCATAGCAACCTAGGAAGATGTTGAAATGCAGTGATTCTAGATCTTGGACCATAACCGTTGGTTTCTTCATTCTTTAGCTATGCAAGATTACACACCCATATGCTACGACCCTCCCACCCACAGATTACTTAAATTCTTATACATGATATATGTTGTCATTTTAAAAAAAGATTAATGGTGTGCAACTATTTGAAACACTTCTAGTTTAGCGAAAAACAATTCCATGCATATGCTTCAACAGTTAAGAATGTGAGTAGGCTTTCTTGAACTACATTAATATCAATGCTTCATTGCTTTCTGACCCTTGAATTTGAATTTAAATTTAAATTTAAATTTGACAATTGATACTGGTATTTTTTTGTTGCAGGATTGATGAGAATATGGAAGACACATTGGCCAATGTGGAGGGGGCACAAGGGGCCTTGCTCAAGTACCTGAACAGCATATCTTCTAATAGGTGGCTGATGATTAAGATATTCTTTGTATTAATCTTTTTCCTCATGGTTTTCCTATTTTTTGTGGCATAATCACTGCAGAGACAGAATTGAAAAGAACAAAAATGTTGTGTTTCTTTGCTGGTGAATAGCCACTTATATTCGTTTCATACCCATTTTGCTTTGACCAAATATTTATGCAGGCAGAGATAAAATTAGTACCGAGTTTGCCCAATATGATACATATGTATGGATACATGTAAGTGTACAAGGTGTTGAAAACAACGATAATTGTGAAAATTCTCCCTTCATCCTCTTCTGGGATTGTTATATGTTTTGGTGTTATATATTATTGTACTTGCAATCCTCACTCTTGAGTAATGTACCTAGGGAGATCTATTGCTTAGCTATGCTGCATTCTTTTTCTGTACACAAAGGTGTCTTACTTTCGTCTCACCCTTGAGATGTGAATTTGTTAGTGTTACTTGTAACTCTCATGGCGATACATCAAAGCAATTGAAGTTACTTTGGACTTGGGATTCTGATTTCTGAGCTGATTTTCCACATTTTCTGGCTGTGTTATGGTTTTAGTATCATGTCATCGCTGCTGTACTACACTTAAAACTTCCTGTGTCTTATATTGCTGCCACCACTGTTGTAGCTGTCACTACCATCGCCTTGTCACACCATCTTCACTATCACCACCACTACCATGATAATCAACATCCTTGAACCATTAGTATTACTTCACACACCACCATGACCACTAAAATCACTGTATTGTCCTTGCACCTTCTTCATTCTCACTACTACATCACTATTCTTATTCTGGAAGTTATACTTCACACTGCCAATGTTGTCATCTCGCAGCCACCCACAACCAAAATCTTTTTTTTTTGTGAGAAATGTCTTGTCAGTGGTGAAGGGATGAAGAAGAAGAGAGTAGTTTGGTTATTATCTTAATATCAAAAAAATGAACTCCATTTTCTTATTTATAAAAATTTTGGTAGTCCATTTTTAATAAATAAAATTTGGGAAAAATAAAACTATGTTAGTTTTTTGTCTCTCTCTCTCTCTCTCTTTCTCTCTAATGTCAGTGTCTAGAACTCTTAATGTGTCTGACTATTCTCCTAATAGTGTGTTTGGTTGAGATGTAAAGTTGGTGGAGAGAAAACTTGTCTTTTCTCTTATTTGGTTTACGGTAGAAAATTGAGAGAAAGAGGGATGGTTCCGGGTGTTTTTTACTTGGCCCCACCAAACCTATCACCCCCAAACCATAGAGAAAATAAAGAGGAAAAAGTCAAGTTGAATGAGAATGATGCAAATGCCCTTCCATTAATGCTCTTTTATCTTTCTCAATGCAAAATCACTGTCATCTCATCTTTGAATACACGTCAAATATGTGTGTGTGAAGACTCACAAAAATATCTTTGGTTAATCATTAATTTGAGGTGCCTTGCCACATCAACTAGATAGATTGAGCCTAGTATTACTAAGGTGCCGTTTGGTTTGTGTCTGTGTTTTGGGTACTGCACGTTTCTGCCTCTTTTTTTTTTTTTTTTTTTTCAGCCGTAAAGGCTGACTTTTTCATTGTAAACAGTGCATTTGTACACTGTTTACGGACCTACAAATATTACTTTTCAGCCATTTTTTCATTAAAAATGGATCCCATGATACTATTTACATATTTAAAAATTATTTTGCTACAGTATTTTTAATTTTCAGTTTTCAGCTGTATCTAAACGGACCCTGAGGATTTTTATTAAATTAATAAACTATGGTAATTTAAGATACAAATTGAAATCAAGCACTTTTGATACAGCTATACAAGAAGACGTGTTTTTATGTACTTATGGATGCAAAATGGATGAGTAAACAAAAATATAATAATATGGTAATATTTTTATTATATAATAATAAAAAAACTAATTTTTATATACTTTGTAATATGGGTATAAGTACAAAACAATCTTTCCATTTTATTTTTCTTTTCAACCAATCAAATGAAACTTATATTTGTTTTTTATCATTCCAAGTTTTCATCCTCTTCAATAATTAAAAACTAAAATCTTTTAATTTCTCCCAACATTTTTCCATCTTCAAATCAAACAAATCATTAGTGTGTAGTTGGTTTTAGGGGTTACAACTTACAACAACATTTTAACAACTATATGTATGGAGTAGTTACATTAACATTGTTTGTTTAGGCAAAAATATTTTCTAGAAAATGAGTCATTTTCTAAAAAGTATTTTCTGCAAAACTATTTCATTTTTTTATATTTGATAATTACCTTAAATGAGATAAAAAAAAAAATCTTTTAACTTTTCTAATTTAGTTTGCTGTGAAATAGTGTTGTTTTCCAAAAAAGAAAGAAAAAGGAAAACAATATCTAAATATAAATCATACTTTTTATGTTGACCGAAAATAATTTTTCTCTGACTTATTTGTTTTTTATGCTACAAAATACTGAAAAACACGAAAATCTCTCTTTACAGAAGTTTTCCATCAAAACAAATAGCGCAACAACAATTACAAACTTATAAGATTGATAAAATCAAAATTTCATGGACCAAAATGTCAATTGTTCCAAACTTAAAATGGGTATAGAACGAAGTTTATAGAAAAATAGAAGCACCCGATTTTGCAATTTCAAGAAAATACAATACCAAAGTTAGTAATTTTAACGAGTTTGAAGCCCCATTAGATAAAAAACAAACCCTATAAATTCTCCTCTTTCGTGCTCCTCCCCATTACGTTATCTTCTCTGTCGATTTTAGCCCTACTTCCATCTCTTCCCTCTGCAAAACGTAACCAACTCTCATTTCCTTGTCTCTCTCTTCAAAACCAATCAAACCCTAACTTTCTCTCTCTAGCTTTCTCTTTTTTGTAAATCCATTCTCAGAGAAAAAAAAAACCCTTCAGCTTCTATTCATTTCCGTCTCCAACCTTCACAATCCTCGCCAAAATCTCTGATCTCCTTGATTTTTGAATATCTCATATATCAAATTTTATTAAAAACCAGAATTATAAGCTTTTCTTTTTTAATTTTTGTTCTTTTAGTAAATATATACTTATATTAGTCATATATATAATAGTATTTTTGTGTTTTTTCGGATAAGATTTTGTTTGATCTTAATTTGTCGAAAACCCAAACCCTAGAGTTATCTAAAATCCGATTCTGATTTCATTTCTTTCGCACTTGAGCCCCTGAGGTTCACTGAAATTACAGTTATACCAACAAACAAACAAAATTTTAACCAAAATTTTTGATCTGCGAGCGATCTGAGAGAGTGAAATGGTGGGCGGCGGAAGCAGGAGAGACGAGGGGTCGTTGGTGCTCAACAACACCAACGTGTTTGCGGCCCTCGACACGCGGCGGAAGAAGAAGAAGTCAGATAAGGACCGCAAAGGCGGCAAGGGCTCTTCCAATTCCAAGGAAAACTCGGGTTCGGCTCCTAAGGAGCCCGAGCCTCAGAAGTACTGGACTCCGGCCCCATTGAATGCCAAATCCTGGGCCGATGTGGATGATGAGGATGAGGATGATTACTACGCCACATCAGCTCCGGCACAAGACCTCTGGGCCGGGCAGGAGCACGAGGAGCATCAGCAGCAGCAGAGTACTACTACGGACCAGCTGAGCCACGCCGAGGTTCGCCATTTCATTTGCTTTAATTTTTTGTTTTCTAATATTATTGTGAGAAATAAGAATGTCTTAAGTCTTAACATTAGGTTGAGAGTAATGCTAGAGGCAGAAAAATTTCGCTTTCTTATGTGACCAGCATTGACACCATTTTTATTGTATTGTTAGGATATAAAATGCACCACTCTTTAAAACTTGTTGTTTACACCCTTTTCAATTAAAAAAATGTCAATGTCAATGTGCCTTATGTATTTTAGCCTAAATATTATTATACAATAGCGCGGTTTACCCCCAATGTTAGTTTTATAGATTGTAAAATGGAGAAAGAACATAGTTGATGATTTACCAATACGAACTTCTTTGCAACTCAGAACTCTATGATAAAAAGATCATGGTTGATGGGTGTGTGTGTGCAAAATCTTGGACACAAGATTTTAGTTATGCTGTTTTTAGTTTGAGGGGAATTGGCTAGTCAGTACCGCTGTGTACTTTTAGGCTGAAGAGGTTTTGGGTGACTTGAAGAAATGGATTAGTTATAGCCGCATGGACTTGCTAAATGATTGATGGAAGTGTTTTGAATGGAATGCTAACCGTAGAAGCATAGTCAGAATTAGCATGGTCTTTCTTGCTTGTTGATGGTGAGGTGGATGGAGCTTGTAAGGTGCTTATTATTATATTCTTGTTAAGCTGTTTACCCCCTTTTTTGGGGTGCAGGAATGCATTCAGTAGTTTTTTTTTTTTTGGTGTATGTTGTGTTTTCAGTCTCTATAGGCTGTACAACTTCCTGATACAGCTTTGTACAAAATGAAATTAATAGCGCGAGTCTGAAATGTTCCTTGAAATGTAAATGAGTTTTATAGATTATTGCACCCTGTAAGAGAAATAAAACTCTACCAAAGCCTTTTGGGATTACCACATTTCTAAAATTATAATTTCATTAATGTCATGCTTCTTTCAATACATTGCTTCTTATGATTAGCAATCAATTGCTGAATGGTGATGGCACGAACATTTTAGTTTTTTTTTTTTTTTGGGGGGGGGGGGGGGGAGGAGCTGTTGGTCTGTAAACTGTTTAGTATTTCTTTATAGAATTAACTTTCCTTTTTAAAGGAATTTGCTTATGTGAATGCAAATAAAATTTTTGGTTGCATGGTTGGAAATTACTGACGGGTTATAAATTGTTGTCTATCTGTGATTATAGGATAGTGAGAGTGAAGAAGATATTCTTGATGAAGGGGATGATGATGTTGAGGAAGAGCATGAACATGAAACTGAGGTTCCAGTGCACCCTGAACCAGAGGTGAAGAAAGCTCTGGAAGTTTCTGTCCCAGCTAAGGAGACAGAGAGGCAGCTTTCGAAAAAGGAAAGGAAGAAGAAGGAGCTTGCTGAGCTTGAGGCCCTTTTGGCTGATTTTGGAGTTTCCCAGAAAGACAGCAATGAACAAGATGAGTCACGTGGTAAATGTGACCTATATCTGTTGATGAAACTTTCTAATGCTTTCTAATTGTGTGCCTAGTTCAGTTTCCAGCTTAAAAAGGTTTTAAGTTATTTTTACCATTTCCACTTGGATTACTTTTTATTTTTACTCTAATAAACTTGAGGTTCACATAGCCAAAAAAGCTGCATAATAATTTAATAAATGATCTCATTTCAAGAATCTAATGGAGTCTTTTCTAGGGTTGCTCTCTCTCTCTCTCTCACACACACACACACTCACGCACGCACAGAGATGCATATATGTGCATGTGGCACATGCATAGTGAACCACGTGTTTAGAACATTAGGCTTGGTTATTATCATTTTTGCTGTCCTTGAATTACCACATCTATTATGCATTTTCAGAGCCAATTTACAAAATGCACAATTATATGAGTACTTAGTTTATTAGGTATGAGTTGCTTCTCATCATGTTATGGATTTAGATCATTTGATTTTTTATTTTTATTATTATTTAAAATTTTTTAATGTGATGATAATTATGCATTCTAAGATTTATATCAGCCCACAAGCATTTACTTAAACTTGTCTTTTGAATCAATAAATTTAAATATTGCCTGAACAAAATTTCTTGGCTTGCATTGTTAGTTGATGCACAAGAGAAGAAAGATGGGGAGGCTATTGCAGATGGTGAGAAAAAGGAAAATGTTTCTATGGAGTCCAAGAGCTCTAAGAAGAAGAAAAAGAAGGATAAAACTTCCAAGGAGGTGAAAGAAGCCCAGGATCAGCCCAACAATGCAGACATGACCAATGGTTCAGATGAAGCTGCTGGTACTGAACAGACAGAGGAGGATGCATCTGCTGTTGATGTGAAGGAGAGGCTAAAGAAGATGGCATCTATGAAGAAGAAGAAATCTAGTAAAGAGATGGATGCTGCTGCAAAAGCTGCTGCTCAAGAGGCTGCTGCAAGGAATGCAAGACTTGCTGCAGCAAAGAAGAAAGAGAAGAACCATTACAACCAACAGCCAGTACGGTAAACGACGATTTTGTTGTGGAGACTTTTCTTCAACATCTATATATGAACATGTAACTCTCATTGTTCATATGATAGTGCGAAATAAACTTGGCTGTGGTTTTGTGAAAGATGACTTTTAGTATTATTGCCATGGACTGAATGAGGTTTCTTCTTTGGCGTTTTGGATCTTGTTGTTGGAAATTGTCATGGGACATATCATTTTGGCAGTTTTGCTCGTTGAATATTTTTCCTTGGAAACTAGAAAGTAGTTCAACTTGGTAGGTCTGTGTATTGTTGTAGTTCTCTGGACTTCCGTTATTGTTCTGATCTCTTATGAAATTTTTGGCACTATGAGAAATTATTACTATTTATTTTGAATTTTGTGCTACTTGTTGAAATGGTAGTCCAAGCCTTTGTAAACCACTGAAAATTGGAGTTTTGGGAGAGCAATTGCAATATTGAAGTATGAATCTGTAATCCAAGGTAAGAAGGCTCGATAACTCTTTTTTTTTTTTTTAGAAGAAGAAGAAAAAAAAGGCTATCAAGCTATCAAGGTTGGCGGATGTCGATTTTTAACAGAAGGGGGGAGGGGGGGGGGGGGAGGGGGGCAATTCATGGGGATTCTGTAAATATTCACATTCCAAAAAGAGAGTAGAAACAATAGAGATTTCTTTTTTTTTTTTTTTTTTTTTTTGGAGATTGGATGCACGTACTAATTTATTATATGCCATGTACGAAATGAAAACTTCATTCTCAGTTCTACAAGAATTTGTGCGTTTTGTTTGGGAGTTACTATTCGTCCAGGAACGAAGTAGTTTCTACCAAGCAAGTTGGGAATATACTTTGGGAGAGTTCATTATGTATGTCGTTAACTTTGTTAAGTTTATTGGGTGAAGGGAATTTGGGGAAAACTATAAGGGGTTCAACTTAGTGTGGTTTGGGTTGATTTCTAAAACCCTAAACCGCTCGTAGTTGATTTTGTTGATGGCCGATTGTTACAATTGATTTGGTTGTGTTAGGATGATTTTAAGCTTTCTTTGTCCTCTTGATCAATATATTTAGGCGAAAAGCCACTTTTAGTCCCTACATTTTCAGGCGATTCTCATTTTAGTCCCTACATTTTATTTTTACTGCTTTTAGTCCCTATCCTTAAAAACGCTTCTCGTTTTGGTCCTTGCCGTTACATCAGAAACAGAAATTGCACAGCTAGCAAACGGCATGCACTGTTGGCCTGACGTGGCCATTAAAATAATAATAAAAAATGCCACGTCAGTATTTAAATTAAAAATTTTAATTTATTAATTTAAACTAGATAAAAAAAATTAAAAACAGAATTAAAAACTAAAAATTACATGAATTGAGATCTAAGTGTGTGTCTTGAACAAGAATTACAATAACAAAAACCCACATCCAAGAACACAAACCCAGAAATTTAAAAAAAAAAAAAAAAAAAAAAAAACAGCAACAACCATTCAACATCGAATTCTCCAGCAAATCACTAATCCACATGATTTTCACAAAGTCCATAATTGAATAAGTAATCAACCATACAACACTAAATTCTCCAGCAAATCAAACCTATAAACCCAGTAAACAATCCAATCTCCAACAGACCCATAAACCTATATTTTCTTAGGAAACAAACACAAAATAAACCCAAAAAATTTAACTCAAATACAAATTTAGCTCAATTAGCACCAGAAATTTCAACCTCAGACTTAGAGACTTTACCTTCCTTTTCCCCGATTTCGGAGGAATCGGAAGCTTCATCAACCTCACCTCCTAGGGTCAAGGTTTGTCCATCAGCAACAATGGAGTCCAAAAACTCCTGCAACGCGATCGCCCTCTTGATCACACTCGCAATCCCTAACCCTGAATCGACGCCTCTCACCGAATCCAACCTGAAGAGCAAGCTCATCAGCGTCTCGTTCACCCTCAGCCTCTCCTTCGGGTCTTTCTTCATCGATTCCAGCACCTCCTCCCTCGAGATCCACCTCTCCACCTCATCGACTTCTCTCCTGATCGCCGCAATCTTCTTCACGCTCTTCCTCACCAGAAACCCTCGAAACACCTTCTGGATCTTCAACGCCGACGAGTCGGACTACGCCCCGCCCCGACCTGACGAATTGGACCGAGATCGACACTACTTTAGATCTGGGTGTTGTTTTTTTGAGTGAGTTTGAGTGAAGGAAAGAAAGTGTATGTATGTGGGTGTTTTTTTCTTTCTTTGTTCTTAGATCTTGAACTGTGTTCTTGATCTTAGGGTTTGGTTTTTTTTTTTTTTTTTTTTTTTTTTTCAATTATTGATTTGTGATTTATTGGTGGGTTTGGTCACTGTGATTTTTCCTGGGTTTGTGTTTTTAGATTTGAGTTTGTGTTCTTGTTTAAGATACACTTTGATCTCAATTTATGTAATTTTTAGTTTTTGATTCTGTTTTTAATTTTTTTTATTTAGTTAAAATTAATAAATTAATTTTTTTAATTTAAATACTGATGTGACATTTTTTTATATTATTTTAATGGCCACGTCAGGCCAACAGTGCATGCCGTTTGCCAGCTGTGCAATTTTCGTTTCTGATGTAATGGCAGGGATCAAAACGAGAAGCGTTTTTAAGGATAGAGACTAAAAGCGGTAAAAATAAAATGTAGGGACTAAAATGGGAATTGCCTGAAAATGTAGGGACTAAAAGTGGCTTTTCGCCATATATTTAATGAGCAATATTACGAACACAACTTTTTCCACGGCCTATTTCTCAACTTTTTTTTGGGATAAAGAGCCTATTTCTTAACTTGATGAGGCGATAAGTAGTGACTTGTGCAATGTGGTGCTTTAAATTGATTGGATACTTAGTTGAGTGTGTAGTGTGGTTGTGCATTTGCAAATCGAAAATTTAATTTTTTTCTCTCCAATCTCTCTCTCTCTCTCTCTCTCTCTCTCCTAAAATAATATAACCATTTTAGACTTTGCTCTCTCACTCCCTCTCTAATTGAGTGTAGCCATTCAATACATTCACTTGATTATAAGCAACAATATCCATAATGAAGACATTACCTAAAAGTAGAATAAATACAACTCTAACATGACAATTGATAGACAAAACAATTTACACATACGTAACAAACATACCATGGAGGAAACAAAATTTTGCAAAATTCTTCGATTTGAGAGGGAGTGCAAGAGAGACATTGGAGGAGAGAGAGAGAGAGAGAGAGAGAGAGAGAGAGAAAATTCGAATGTTAAACATACAAAATCTTTTGTTTTGAAAGGAAAAAAAAAAAACTGGAATTCAAATTCACTTACATGAAAATAAAAAAATAAAAAAAATTCCGAACTTCCATGATCCAGATTCCTTATATACTATATAAATTTATTTATTATTATTATTATTATTTTCTTTGGAGAAAGTCCTAATATGTATAAATGATTGCATTTGTAATCCCAAATGTGTAGCATTAAATTGCCAATTAGAAAGGGCTCTAGTGTTGGATTGGAACTTGGAAGTGAAGTGATTGATCCACAATGTCCGGCATTTTAGTGTAGAGATAAGGTCATTATCGTAATAAAACGTATTCTCCAGTGGCATTTTCGTGAACGAGGCCAGTAATATTCCCCTCTCTCTCGCTTGCCCTCTGTTCCTTTCTTTCCCACCTAGGCAGATACAAAAGACCACCCTCCACCCAGCTATTATTCAAGCAAGCAACCGCAAAACAAAACAAAAAGCAGCCACACCACGTGCTCTCTCTCTTAAAGCAAAAAAAAAAAAAAAAAAAGCTCTCAAAGAATCAGAAAAATAAGCAAATCAGTGCCAAATGCTCAATCCTCTCACTTCAGGTTCAATTCTCTTCCCAATCCACCATTTTTTCCACGTATTACTTGCCGAGAAAAAATTGACGAAAATTAGGTTTTTGTTATATTTCTGTGTTTTGTTGCCAATAAATGAGTTTATTAAAGCTACATGGTTGTTTTAGGCTTTCTGGAATAGAAAAATTTCAACAAAAAACTTTGAACTAGGGATTTTTTTTTTTTTTTAAGGAAAAATGTTTTTGTTGGTTATTGTCATTGGATGTATCGACGTTGTCACTGTCGGTTACTACTGTATTTCTTTGTTTTTTTGTTTGATAAGTAATGAAAAGTTTTTATTTATTTATTTATTAAGAAACAAAGACAACCGAGGTGCACTGGGAATGTAGTATGGGGGCAATACAATCAAAGTCCCCAAATTACAATGGTCTAACAAAACAGAAATTGAAAAACATGAGTTAGTACTGTATTTCATATGTCTTTTGATATATTAATAAAGTTTCTAATATCTGTTAATGCACTCTTTTGGTTGTTTAAAAACATGATGAATTAACTAAATTTTCCAAACGTATGTATATTTTACTTAGGATCCTATGTTGAATAAGCACATGTACGGCGTACCTCCATTCATACTTCTCGGCCCTATTACGGTAAGAGGCCAATGCACCAGCCAGCCGGTGTGGTGGCGAACACGCTGTGCTGTAAGCTAAGCTGTTCACCTTTTAATGATCAGTAGTTTACCTAAGAAGTTATCAATTTTTGAAAGTGTCATTGTTGTTCATTTTGCATTGGTGATGTGTAACGGCTTGTTTTTTTTTTTTTTTTTGTGAATCATCTTTCAATTGAAAAGTTAAAAAAGTTGAGTTACTGAACAGAACAACATGAGTTTTATTTAAGATTCAATGTTTTAGATTTATTTTCCTTTTGTTTGACTCATTAACTGGAGGTGGTTTGTTTTACTTTCTTAGGATTTGTATGCTTGGCCACTTTGTAATGTTGTGAATTGTTAGGGGGACTGAGAGCAGGTTCTTGGTCCCCGGCTGATGACTGTGCTGTCTGGTGGAGTTCTATGTTAAGGGGAGATAATGAGTGTAAATCTCCATTGCCCGTTTCTTGGGACTCCGCTTCATGGCTCTTTAAATGGTAGAAACAAAGGCAAGTTTGTTTATCTGGACAGAGCACAGCGGGGGAGAAGGGCCTTTCGCAGGTGTACATGTGCAAAACAGGATCCATGGATAACTCAGGTGATTAGGTTCTCAAATATTTGTGGGCAAAATGTAGAGTTATTGAGGAGAGCCCTTAGGTCAAGATATGAGTCAAAGGTAGAATGTGTTAAAGAACCGTTTTTCCAAAGCAAGGCTTTGATTAGGTCATTGTCTCCCTTGTGGGAAGAGGGATTTCTTTTAGTTAGGTGCTCTGTATTTGCAGCAGTGATATCTGGGGTATGCCTGTTGGTGTGGTATGGGAAGACAAAAGCAAAGGGTTTTATAGAAGCCAAGCTTTTGCCCTCTGTTTGTTCAGCAGTCAGTGAACATATTCAGCGTGAACTTGAGTTTGGTAAGGTCCGAAGGATTTCACCTTTGAGCATTACGTTGGAGTCATGTTCATTTGGACCTCATAAGGAAGAATTCTCTTGTGGTGAGGTACCCACTGTGAAAATTCGTGTTCGTCCTTTTGCAAGTCTAAGGAGGGGGAAGATTGTAATTGATATGCTTTTGTCCCACCCAAGTCTCTTTGTTGCGCAAAAGAAGGATTACACTTGGTTAGGGATACCCTCTTCCGAAGGTAGTCTACAGAGGCACCCATCAACTGAAGAAGGGATTGATTATCATACAAAAACCAGGAGGCTTGCTAGAGAGGAAGCAGCTGCTCGTTGGGAAAGAAAAAGAGATGATGAAGCTAGCAAAGCTGCAGAGATGGGTTACATTGTTTCTGAGAGAAGTCCCAATGCATCTGAAGCTGACACTTTAAAAGAGGATGCAATTCATTCAACAGATTTAATACACTCCAAGTTTTTTTTATGCATGGATGAGAAGATGCACTGGAGTGATCATCATTGCATGGACACTGGTTTTGATTATAACATGAAGCATGCAGATTTGGAGAAATCATTTGGTATTAAGATTCCTGGTTCAGGACTTAAATTCTGGTCTAGAGTGATTAAACTGCCTATAAAGCGCAAATTCAAGAGGAAGGCTAATGGAAGTGACATTTCTGCATCTAATGCTTCTGCCAAACGAAGAATTCTTGAGCGCAGTGCATTAGCAGCACTTGCATATTTTCAGAATCTATCACTTGTAAAGTCTGCTGAGCTTTCTCAGTCATCTCAAGATTATGATGTTATGAAACTCAACGCTCTTTTGATGAAAAGTGAGGTTGATAGTCATGCTGGCACTTCTATAATGAGTAGTCATGAAGAAACTTTAAAAGTTGATAACCTTAATGGAAAACAATGTAGAGATTCAGGAGTCAAGGACCTTACTGTAAATAAAAATGATACTTCTCTTTGCAATTTATCTCCTACATCTGTAGGAGATCAGAAAGCCAGTGGAAATTTACCGTTGGTTGGAGATGTTGCAGGAGCCGCTAACACTAATATGCGTAATGAAAAAAATGGGGGTTTAGGTGTTCATGATGAAAATTTCCAGAGTCAAAGGGACCAGACAGCTGAAAATTCCACTTTTAAAAAGCTTGAGACTTGGCTTGCAAATTACCATCCAGTTCCCATTTGGCCCCTAAGCCTACAATCATATTTTCCATCTTTCTCTAGGAATGTGGGGGAGCTGTTATCTTATCTTCTCATTGGTCCCATGAAAAATCTGAAGTCAGGCATGGGTCCAAAAGTTGAAGATCTTGCTGCAGAACTTGTTGACGGGGTAGATGTTGTGCAGACTGAAGGCATTGAGAAAATTCTTCCGATTACACTGGATTCTGTTCATTTCAAAGGTGGAACGCTGATGCTTCTCGCATATGGTGACAGGGAGCCTAGGTAAGTGCCATGTCTATTATTTTTATCACTAATTTGTTCTGAAATGTCAGATTACCTTTTCACTGGCTTAGGACATTAAATGATTCATATTGGTTCTTTGTATACTGGATTTACTTAATGTTAATACTCTTACTATCATTATTGGATTCTTAAGGGGCTATTTCTTGGTTGGACTATGTTATCAGTGGCCCTACATAAACGTTGTAATATGAAAAACATGGAAAGCTATAATTTAAAAAAAAAAGAAAAAGAAGCTTAAATCAACCAATAAAGGAAACTAATTCATATGTTAGCAGAAAGCCATAATGATTATGCTTTTTAGAATACTGATAATCAATGCATTAACCAAGTTCAATGACCTCCAAAAGTTTCTAATTGGATCAACTATTCATTTCCTGTTTGAGATGATTATAGATAGCAGGAAAAATGTCTCTTGATTGAGGAACCAATGTAGCCAATGATGGTCTGTCTGTGTTACCATGCTGGCAAGAACAAGATTGAACCATGGTGGTCCACCTGCAACCTGGTTATGATATTTAGAGTTTACAATCACTACCAAATGTTTTTGCACATAAATTCAGGTGATATTAGGTCATTGGCCTTGGATTTTGATATAAGAGTGATGAAACAAGTTATAAATTTGGTGAGCACACTTATAAAAATAAATAAATGAATAAATCTGGTGAGCACAATAAATTGTAGAATTTGCTTTTAGCTTGGCCCTTGTAATGAAATGTCCTCAAATGATTTAAAATTGATAAGAACAGTTGTTGGACGTTTTAATTCAGAGTTTAGACATTCTTCTTGGCTTTGCTAGGTATTTATTTGGGGGCACATACCCCACGGGTTGACTGAAACCAGAGTATGTCTGCTTTCCATTAAACTAACAGCATAATAATTATGCATCTCATTTTTATGGATGTAAAAAGTGTTGAGGCATTACAATTTTCCATATGGGCATTGAAGATAATTAGTGCTATTGGTCTGTCTTGTACAAAATGATAATTAGTGCCAAAAGCAACATGTTCATAAAATAGCTGAACGATAATGTTAAGATGGTTAAGTAAAAAATACAAGCAAAGATAGGATTCAAAAGGAGGAATTTGCTTAAAGATAGTGGTGACCCCTATAGATGAAAAAAACGAGGGAGAGTTGCATTAGAGTTGAGATGCTTTTGGTCATGTGTAGAGGAGAGTGATTAATGCTCCGATGAAAAAGAGTTAGTTGATTCAAGTTAAGGAAACGAAAAAAGGTAGAGGAAGAATCAAAATAACATTAGTAGAAGTAGTAAAAAAGGACATGTCAATTAAGGTGGTAAAAGAGAGTATGGTTTGGATAGGATAGAATGGTGGAAAAGAAAACATGTGGCTAACTTTGATTAGTTTGTTAAGGATCCATGGTAGACCCCAAAATTTTGGGTTTAAGGCTTGTTGGAGCTTGTCTTTAAACCAGCCACTTCATCCTTTCCCTGGATTCTTCCCATCACCGTTCCCATTCCCATCCTCTTTTGGTTTTTTTCCTTTTCATCCCTCTTGTCCTCCTCTTTCTTCATCTCTAAACACCCCTTCACCTTCAGACCTGCTTTCTCAGACCAACCACTACAATTTCACCCACACCCCTTCCCAATAATGTGCCTCCCCCTTTCTCAGCTCTTAAACCTTCTCCTCAGGGCAGAGGGGGCAATAAAGGTCCTTTTCGCATAGATTCCAAAACCTTTTCTTTCTCTTTTGACGGTAGGCGGGCTGATTCTTATGCTATTCACAAATGTTGTCGGAATATTAATAGTTTCGTGTGGATGAGTCGTAAGGGATTGGAATGGATTCTCTCATGTTTTGCCGATGTTCGAGACTGGGTTCCAGGAAAGGATTACTTGTGCAAACGTTTCAAAGCAAATAATAAGTTGTTCGAATTCCGGGGAAGGTCGAATAAGGCTGGTATTTTTGTGGAGATTGCTGTGTATTATGGTGGAGCTTGTCGTGGTTGGGTTTTGGTACCTGCGAGCTCAAACTGGTCTGGGTGGATTTTGTTTTCTAAAGAATTAGATAGATTCCTATCTGGTTCAAACATTGAGTGGGTGGAAGGGAGGACTTCTGATGAAGCTGTTGGTGGTGGTCCAACGGATGGTGGTGGACAAAATGGGAAGCAATTTGTCAACATCAATAACCAGCAGAAGTTAAGGAAATTTGAATTTCCTAGAGCTATTTCGGGACATAACGTGCTGAAGGGCGTCTCTGGTGCTTCAGCTTCTTCTAAAAATGGCAGACCCATGCGTGAGTTTACGTTTGAGGTGACTTCTGCTACTTTGGCGCTGAGGGTGTCTTTATCTGATGGGAAAAAAGAGTGGTTAAGTGGATGAACCCATATCCTCAGCACAAGTCCATTAATAGTGGGCCTGTGTTGTTAAATATTGCACATGGGCATGAAAAAGCCCATTTAGCTGACCCAAGCAGTAAGGCCCACGGAGAGGTTACTTTTCCTTTTGGTTTGGGCGTAAGTGGGTTTGGTAATCAGAGTATGTGTGTGGTGGGTGAGAGCTCAAAGCCACCGATGGAGTCAACAGTGCCATTGGCGATGCTTAAGGCTCCAACGGCAGGTGGATCGCCGTTATCCAGCTCCAATCAAGCCTTGGAGCTTCTCGCACCCATCCCATCGAGAGTACTAGGATACCCAGTGGCCGGAAATGCCTTGACGCCTTGTGGTAGCTCTGACGCGGTGGTTCTCGCCTCCGTTAAGGCGGGTTTCTCTATGGGCTCAGTCTCTGATGCCGAGGTAACTCTTGGACTAGGCAATCGGGACTCTGGGTCCACCGGTGTTATGGTGGGTAGCTCGGCAATGACGGCGATTGTGGTTCAAAATCGATTTTCTCCTCTCTCTGACCAGGGTAATGGGGTTGAAGATGAGTTTGTGGAAGGGGAAGATCATGTTGAAGATCAGAGGTGTCACCACCATGTTCATAGGACGCGACAAAGGTTAGTGGGTTCTGTTAGGGATTTTCAGTTAGTTTTTGGGCTTCACCTCTTTCCGTGGGAGTCCAGTGAAGGGTTTGACCATAGTGGTGGAAGTGGAGAGAAAGATTTTTGTGTGTTGGAGTGTGACCCTTTGTCTCGGTGGGAACCCAATGATCTCAGAGAGTTGGTGTTGGTTCAGGACTCTACAGAAGGAACTCAGGTGACGGAGTTAGGACCACTGTCGAACTGGGTGTCCCAATTGATGAAAAATTTCTGTAACATGGTGGGTTTCCCTATTGTGAAACACGAAGCTCAATGTTTGGCTCTGTTTTGCCTTTTGGAACAGGAGTGTCTCAAGGTGATTGATGTTGGGGTGCCCAAGCGACCGCCTAATTCAGGGTCACGAGGTCTCAGGGAGCTTAAGGGGCTTATCTCTAATGTTAATTACAAGGGTGTCTCTTCTAGGAGTAGGAGCAGAGTTTCTTCGATTGCTGTAGGGGTTGTTGATAGTTGTAAATGACTCTACGACTACTTTCTTGGAATGTAAGGGGGCTTAACAATCCCCGGAAGAGAGAGGTTTGTAAGAATCTTCTAAAAGATTGGAAGTGTGATATTGTTTGTTTTCAAGAAACGAAAGTATCTTCTACTGATGTTGCTTTTGTTCGGAGTTTATGGGGTAGTCCTTTCATTGACTAGGCTATTTTGGACGTGGTGCAGACTTCGGGAGGGGTCTTGCTGATTTGGGATAAGAGGGTTTTTGAAAAATTGGATATTATTGTTGGACAATTTTCTGTTAGTGTCTTACTGAGAGAAGTGGTGGATGACTTTGTTTGGGCTTGTACAGGTGTGTATGGCCCCAATGATGATGGACATCGGGCTGCTTTGTGGGAGGAGTTGTCTCAGGTGCGTGCCAGATGTCCCATGGCATGGTGCTTAGTAGGTGATTTCAATATCATTAGATACCCAAGTGAAAGGCTTGGCTGCGAGTCATTTAGTCCTACTATGTTTGCTTTCTCGGACTTTATAGAGAGTAATTCTTTAGTTGATTTACCTTTAGAGGGTGCTTCCTTCACTTGGTTTAGAGACTCTGGTCTTCCTTCTATGTCAAGAATTGACAGGGCTTTGGTTTCTCTAAATTGGGAGGAACATTTTGAGAATGTATCCCAAATGGTGGTTCCACATGTTATTTCAGACCACTGCTTGCTTTTGTTGGAAGCTGGTGCTGTTCGATGTGGTCGGAGTGCTTTTAAATTTGAAAATATGTGGTTGAAAGTTGAGGGTTTTGTTGATAGAGTTTAGCATTGGTGGAATGGGTACAGTTTTGTGGGTTCACCAGATTTTATTTTGGCTCACAAATTGAGGGCTTTGAAAGCTGACTTAAAAAAATGGAATAGGGAGGAGTTTGGTGACTTGGCTCTTAGGAAGAAAAATTTGCTGACTGAACTGATGGGTTTAGATGCGAGAGAGGAGTTGCTGGGGCTTTTGGGTGAGGATCAACTCCGTCGTATTCAACTCAAAGGAGATATAGGACAGTTGGCTTCCCTTGAGGAAATTTCCTAGAGACAAAAATCTCGGGCTTTGTATGTGAAGGAGGGAGATAATAATACTCGTTTCTTTCATAGATTAGCAAACTCTCATAGAAATGCTAATCAAATTAAGAGGATCGAGGTGGATGGTGTTCTTTATGAGGATGAGACGGAGGTGCACTCTCAATTAGTTCTCTTCTATCAGGGGTTGTATAAGGAAACTGATTTGGGGCGCCCTACTATGGATGGTTTAGATTTTGCTTGTATTGTGGAGGAGGAGAGGTTGTCCTTAGAGAAGGAGTTCACGAAGGAGGAAGTTATCTAGGTCTTAAGGGAGATGGAGGGTGATAAAGCCCCTGGTCCTGATGGTTTCACCATGGCTTTCTTTCATAGATGTGGTCTTTATACTTTGGTGGGTCTCCAAGTTCTTTTAGTGTTATACTTCCTTCTTTTTCATTTTTATGTGTGCAATTATTTTTATTCCTTGCTGAATTACATTGTACTTGAGGTTTGGATAAAGCTTTTATCTGTACATATTACTTGCATTTTTTGCACTTGAAGTTCCATTACTGGGTTTCCTCCTTTCATTTCAGCATACTGATTGTTCCTCGCATCAAAATAGTTGGTTATGGCTTTTAAACTTGTGCAATCATACTTTGGTAGCTTGTATATGAAATTTGGGTGAGATTTGTTGATTGAACTTTATGAATTACATCCTCAAACTTAGAATTGTGGTTTGCAATGAAAGGCATAGTAGGATTTGATATGAAACTTAGAACTGTGGTTCATTAGTTAACTTTGTAGCTTGATTATAATTTAAGTGATTACGGATGATATGTATTTTTTTTTTTTTTTTTCAATAGGTAATCAGAGAAATATTATTAATGAAAATAGTAAGGAAAAATACAAGTTGTTCATGATAATGAACAACAGGTAAAGGAAAAAACATACAACAAAGAGAAAGAAATCAAAATGCTATTCTAAGAGAAAACATAAACTCAGAGAGAGAGGAACAATCAGTAAAACCCCAGAAACGAGACCAATCAAAAAGACTTCGTTGGCAAAGAACATTTAACTCTTCCAACATCTTCTTAGTGTCCTCAAAGGAGCGACGATTTCATTCCAACCATACAATCCACATCAACCTGGAATCAAGTTCCAAATATTCGAAATACGATTCCCAAGCCATTGATGCCAGCAAAATTACAATCCCACCATCGAGCCTAGCATGACCCATGTATAATGAATTCTATATAAAAGTCTGCAAATATGCAATTGAACCATGTATGATTTTTATATAGAGAGATGGAGAGCATGATGTAGGACAAAGGGGACGAAGCCAAATCAGATTTAGAATCCTAGAGGGGACAATGGGGATGTATGATTTTTATATGGAATTCATTGCTTCATGCATAATGAATTCTATGATGTTCCAGGGTTTTGAATAGAAATCCATGAACAATGTTAGGACTCTTTATGGGGTGTTTGGGTCTATTTGATGGATGGGTAGTTTAGGGATTTGAAATTTTGGATTTAAGGGTTTAGAGTTTGCTAGGTTTCAAGTTGGAAATCTAAGGATGAAAAAGAAAAAGAAAAGAATTACCCTCTAGGCATCATGCCTAGAATTTCCTTAGCATCACGCTTCAGAGAAGGTTGCATTAAACAAACCCTAAATAAGGTTTCATAGCTTCTAATTTAATATATATATATATATATAGATATATTTCTCCTTAATAGAGAGCATTACATCCATATAAATAAATGACTAATACCTATTCCTAGTGGAACTTGGGCTTCTTGAAACCCTAATAATCCCAAACTAAATGACTAAACTAAATACAACCAAAATAAGACCCTATATCCCATCCCTAGAAACCAGAAAGTTACAAAATTGCCCCTTACACTTGAAATTAAATTAAAATTAACTTGGCTTCTCTTTGCCTGTGTCAAAACATCTTTATTGAGTAGCGTGTAGACCCAATAATGCGTTTGATTTCTTGGATTCTTTAGATTGATGTTTTTGTTTAGGAGCAGCTGAGTATATAGCTTGTATGCTTCAACTGTGTCCCTGAACTTTTATACATCTTTTAATTTTTAATACGATTACTCTTTTACTTATCAAAAAAATAGAGAGATGGAGAATGTCAATGGACGTGTGACGTTTCAAAATCACTATGGTCGTGTGCATGTGCAACTGAGTGGACACTGTAAGATGTGGAAATCAGATGTAGTGTCTGAAGATGGTGGCTGGTTGTCCACAGATGTTTTTGTTGACTCTGTTGAGCAGAAATGGCATGCCAATTTAAAAATTGCTAACCTCTATGTTCCGGTAAGGTATACAGTGAGTGTGATATAGTTAAAATTGTTTACATTCTGCTCTATGCATTTGGTTTAATGGATTTTTTTATGTGCCTTGTATCCTGTTTGTCTTTTTGTGCAGCTTTTTGAGAATATTTTAGAGATTCCAATCTTGTGGTCTAAAGGGAGGGCAACTGGTGAGGTGCTTCTCTAACTTCATCATAATTCTTATCCTTCTCATGTTCCAACGTCTAATGAGGACCTATCTCATATTTTTAGATGTCTTATGACATCCCTAATTACAACTCCTTTACTTTGCATCCATTCTAAATTTCAAGAGCTGCTTTGGTATTTAGTCTTTTGTTGGTTTTACTTATTTCCACCATAATTTGGACTCTTGTATGTGGAGAAAGTTCTGTTGGAACTTTTTTAATGCTCCCAGGTGGGGTTTGTGTTTAACT
The DNA here is from genome assembly GCA_019022515.1 of Quercus aquifolioides. Classification (NCBI taxonomy): domain Eukaryota; kingdom Viridiplantae; phylum Streptophyta; class Magnoliopsida; order Fagales; family Fagaceae; genus Quercus; species Quercus aquifolioides. Next base: position 34,590,415 of record CM032336.1, read on the forward strand.
CAAAGAGACAAGATGATTGTTCAGGTTTGGGTTTACTGTGGGGGAGTCACTCTCTGGTTCAGAATGTGACTTTCTCAACTCAATGAAAGAAAGATGCTTCCTTGCAAAGAAAATCAGTATATTCAAAAGATGAAAGCCAATTTCTTGTTTGGTTTTTAATTTGAGTTAGATATTTTTAAAATTTGTATTGTGGTACTTTAGTAGTCCGTATTTTGGTCTGCTGAAGCCTACTGAAGCTAAGCACTACATTATAAGCTTTACTCGGTTTACTTGGAAATTGGGATATTTGGACTTCTTTCTCAACAGTAGGCTGGCTATAAAAAAAACCTTGATATCTCTAATAATATAGTAAAAACCTTGAATAATATATACTATATTATTAGAGATATCAATGTTTTTTGTATAGCCAGCATACTTTATTTATCTCTTCTTTTATAGAGAGAGAATAGACCTTCTGAGATATGCCTGCATGGGGTAATTCTGACTTCAGATTTCTAGTTTAGATGTTGGCCAGAATAAATCAACAGTTGTTTAAGAAATGTAGATTCTTATTGGATGGTACTGCATATGCTGTAAAGGTTGATAATAGCTGCCTTAATGAGTGGTATGTGTTACACAACTTGAGACTGTAATTTGGCCATCTATTATATATATTGTAAAAGGAAAGTGAATATGAGAATTACTTTCATAAGGATTTTGTTTGGTTATCTTATTCACTTTCTAAATATAAGTTGGTGTAGTTTGTAATTTTTTTTATTATTTTTCTATTTTTTTAAAGTAATAGTAATTTACTGGGAACAAGGAGATTCTTTCAATTTAATCACAAAAGATTCCATTTTATCTCATAATTTGATTTACTATTGTGGATCAAATATACCATCTCTGTTTTTCAGGTTCACATGTGCATGTCAAGTGGAGAAACATTTCCAAATCTGCATGGGCAACTTGACGTGACGGGATTGGCTTTTCATATATATGATACTCCATCATCATTTTCTGTATGTCCTAGTTTCAGTTGCTGTAAAATGCTTGCCTTTTCTTGTTTGAAATATTCTTGCAAAGTACCATTTTATCATATTTTTAGTTCCTCCTTGTTGCTTGTTAGCAAGAGTGCAAGACCTCTGTATTTGTTATGTAGCAGGCTCTTGAATCTCTTGCAGTATGGCTTATGTCAAGGTGATTTTTGCATTTTAGGCTATTGCTAATTTTCTTTTTAGGTTAAGTGTTGGTGGGTAGGACTTTCACCAGTGCTTGTAGGTGATTTTCAGTTTATTGAGGCTTTGGCATGAAGCAATATATCACTTCATGAGCAAAATCATAACTCCATGAACATAAATTGATGCTTTCTTGTTTTCACAAGCCATTTCTGAAATTAAGTGTGCTGTTTAGTGGGTGGAGAAATATGTGGTGCCATTTCATAAATCTTTAGGTGCTGGTTGTATCTTGCCGTTGTATTTGTAACTTGACACTGATAATTGGGCTCTCAAGAGTGTCTGTTGATTTGTACTCGGCAGTAATGCTAACTCCAAGGATTGTCTCATCTTGCTTCATCTTCATATCTGTTGATTAAGTTCAGAGAAATTATGATACGGATGACTAAATGAGATCATATACTTTCATCATAGTCTTATCTACTGAAAAATGGGGTGTTCTTGATCACCTAAAAAGATTTTTAGGCAGAATTGGCATAATTACTACCATGAAGGTTGAGGCATTGTGCTGCCAAAAGAGATTATCCTCTGCTTTTATATGCAGTCTGTAGAAAGAGAAAAAGGGGTTTTTTTGGGGGGGGGGGGGGGGGCTGATGACAGGATCTTGTTACGTTTGTTTCTCTGCTCATGTTGTTTAGTCAGTTGTAGTGTTAAACTTCCCTTTTGAGGTACTTGGTTGGAAAATAGTTGGGTTTGAGATCATGGCAACCTTTGGTGGGAGTATCTCGCTACTCTTGGGCTTTGGTATAGATTATACATGTATTTAAAAGTTTCATTGTAAATGCGCATTTTGGCAGCAATATTTTTTTCCTTATTCTTGCTGGGTAATTTAGGACTGTTTATCCCATTTGGGCATGATTTTTGTGTTGGAGTTATATTTTAAATTTGGTGTCTTTTCTATGAAGGCTGGAGCAGGAAATTTATGCATTTCAGGGTAAGCCATATATACATACACACACACACACATATATATATATATATATATTTTGTTGATAAGTGCACTGATTCAGGACAATGAGAAGAAATTGGCTAAGATGGGTGTGACATATCCAATGAAGATACTTATAAAAAAAAGATATCCAATGAAGACCAATTTCATTACCATTTATTGGCTGAGTAGTAGGCGTTATAGAAACTAGAGGAAGGTTTTATAGATCTTGGTTTGCTTCTGTAGGAATAGATATAATGGCCTCAGGTTTAATAAAAAGACGTATTGATCTTCTAATCTAGCCCACTTAATATTTGTTGAGTTGTTGAATGTCATCTTCATACCATGCTTTGGCGGTACACTAATTTTCTATATTTATTTTTGTTTCAGTTTGTTGCATCACGGCTGTCATTGGGTGATCATTCATACCATATCGTGCATGCTTCAGGCTTATACTGATATATTTGTTTCCATCACTGAGTTTCAATTTTGAAAGTTAAATTATTTTTACGAGTTTTAGAATATTATGGTATACTGTGCATGTCTCTAATGCAGGACATTTCGACAAGTTTATGTTTCCGTGGTCAACGAATATTTGTGCACAATGCAAGTGGCTGGTTTGGCAGTGTTCCTTTAGAAGCTTCTGGAGATTTTGGAATTCATCCTGAGGAAGGAGAGTTTCATCTAATGTGCCAGGTAATTCTTACACTTAAGATTGTTCTAGGCCTGGGAAGATGTACTCTGAGTTCGGAAATAATTTTTATCATATGGGAAGAAATTTGCTAGGATCAAAATTATTTTTCAACATCTGCATAATTAAATTGTTTTGTTTAAAACCTTGAAATTTGTAATCATGATTATTGGTGTTGGCCGTGTGGTGACCAACCTCTCAAAGTGACTTTCCTGGTTTTGTATGAGAATGCTCTTGATTGGGAAGCTTCAATGGAGTCTTTGTTGGTGCGACAGAATGTGGGGAAGAGGAGTTGGGATGTGAGGTTCCTTTGGGATTTTAATGATTGTTAATTGGAGATGGTTGTGGATTTTCTTCATCTTTTGGAGTCTGATTGTGGGTGGAGACTGGGTGTGGTGGAGGTTGAAGAAAAATGGAGACTTCGACATTTATTCCTATTATAATGCTTTGAGGGGGGTATTCTTCTTTCATTTTCCCTTGGAAAGGTATTTGGGGTGTGAAGGCCTTTCGGAGGGTTTCCTTTTTTGTTTGGATGGCGGCATGGGGAAAGATACTTACTGGCGAGAATCTGAGAAGAAGAGGCTTTACTATAGTGGATTGGTGTTGCATGTGCCATAGTAGTGGGGAGATTGTGGATCACCTTTTGATTCATTGTGGGGGGGGTCATAAGTTGTGGAGCTTTGTTTTTAGATTGTTTGGGGTCTCTCTTGGGTCTGACCAGAGAGAGTCCTTGACCTTTTATTTGGGTGGAGGAACTGGTTGGGGAAGCATTCATTGGATATTTGGAATTTGGCTCCGTTATGTTTGATGTAGATTATTTGGTGGGAGCGTAACAGCCTTACATTTTTGGATTTGGAGAGTGCGGGGGACCAGCTTTTACCTCTTTTGTAGGAACTTTTTTTGATTGGGCTTGAGCTTGGGGATTCGCATCTAGTGATTACTGATTACATTCCGTTGTTTATAGAGTCCCTTTCTTCTTGTATATAATTGTTTTATTCTTTTTTGTAAATATCTTGGCTACATTGTGCCTTTTTTGCGAAGATTAATGGAACTCCTTTCTTATGCTCAATTAATAGAAATAACACTTTTTCATCCACCAGGGTGCAACCTAGTGGTTGGAGGCTTGGATGAGCTCTAGACCCAGACATCCTAGGTTCAATCCCCACTAAGAGTTTCCCTGGATTATCTGAATAGATTTTTATTTTTTTTTATTTTTCAGTCAATGATTATTTGAACCATAATTTTTTTTAAACAACAATTTTGAAACAGCTGTAACAGAACTATCCATATCAACTATTTAGCAAAAGGAAAAAAAAAATCCATATAAGCTGGTTTAGATGTAAAGATTAAAGATAATGATGGTTCCCGTTGCTTTATTGGTCTTTGTAGATAAATTGAGACCATATACTTTTCTTCTCAAATAGATGGATTAAGTTTTGTCAATACTAATGGAAATTCTATTCAGTTAACTAGAATTTTGTCAGATCTAGATTTGTGGTACATAGAAATGTCTTTTGAGTTTTGTCATCATCTTGTTGTATGTTAAGAATCTTTTCATTAATTTATTCTCCCCTGAATAGTACTGCCAGCATTGGAACTATTATTAATGTTAACAGTGAGTTTGGAAGTTTTATTTTGCTTGATATGCAGTATTAATGTGAATATTTACTTCTAAAGATACTGTATCATAAACTCATAAAAGGTCCATACACTATACTTTTTGCTTGTGTGCATACTTTTACACACACACACACACATATATATGATAAATAAGTAGTGTAATTTTATTGAAAATCAAATAGACTTGATTTTCATGATGATGAACACAAAGTGTCGAAAAAGTACAGAAGTCTCAAAAAGAAGATCTAAGAGAGACTCTTTTTTTTGGGATAAGTAACGAAAAATTTTATTAAAAGGAAATCAAACCAAGTACACTGGGGGTGTACTTAGGGAGAGATACAGTCAAAATAGATTACAATGCTCAAACATATATAAAAGAGAAAAACAAGGAGGAGAATGAATTGCAACACTCCAATCTTAAAAGTCACGAAGGAAAAAGCTTTAAAATCAAGGATATTTGTTCACATCCCTCAAAACTTCTAGAATTCAGTTTTTGCCAAAGACACCACATAATTCAATGAGGCACAGCCTCCCAAAAAGCTATGTTTCTATGCTTGCTGAAAGAACCTTGCCAAGCTGTGAACATATCAAGAACTCTCTTTGGCATAACCCATTGGAGTCCAAATAAACAGAATGCCATTGATCACAAATCAAAAGCTATAGGGCAATGAAGGAGGAGTTGATCCAGACTCCCACATTTTTTGCACACGCAACACCAATCCAAAACAATAATACCTTTCTTCCAGAGCTTGTCAGTAAATAAGATCTTCTCTAGAGCAGCAGTCCAAGAAAAGAAGGTAACCCTAGAGGGGACCTTTGAATGCCACAGCAATTTCCAGGGAAACGACATGCCATTAGGCGAGGATAGGGAATGATAATAACCACGCACCTCAAAACCCTGACTCTTGGCAGGTGGTAATAAGTGGGTAGAATAGAGAGTGCTTTCTTAGGAGTATCAAGAGAGGTGGTAAGTGGGCGTACTTGCCTTTGTCTAAAAGTGGATGTATAGTGGATCTCTTCCTGTGCTTAGTTGTCATATCAATGAGAGTATATAAGGTTCGTACTCCGAAGTCAAGGCATTGCTTTGAACTTCAACTGGTAGCTTGAAATAGCTCATTTTTTCCTTCTTTTCTTAGTTAATGTTGTATCCATCTGATAGTCTGTGTACTTTCATGTTCAGGTTCCTTGCGTTGAAGTAAATTCTCTGATGAAAACTTTCAAGATGAGGCCTCTATTGTTCCCGGTATGTGTGTCTTAAGTTTGCATCTGACTTCTAAAATCTGAAAGTTGTTGATGCTTAAATAGTTGGGTGCACTTACTTATATTATTTCTATTTTGGTATATATTTTCCATTCTAGAATTTCTGAATATTGTTTTTCTAAAAAATTGATATTCTGTATCACATGGGTTCGTTGTACAAGCCCAACTATTTATTTTTCTTTTCATTGAACTGAAACTGTTGGGTGCATTAATTGCAGTTATATTTAAGAACTTTTTTTTTTGCTTGATCTTTTCTCTTGCAAAAAATACATCCATAGAAGTCCACCCTAACCTTTCATCTCTATCTCCATGTCCATTTGCCTTATGTATCGGCTGCAGTTGGCTGGATCAGGAACTGCTGTATTTAACTGTCAAGGCCCTCTGGATGCTCCAATATTTGTGGGAAGTGGAATGGTTTCTAGGAAGATATCTCATTCAGTTTCTGATTTTCCTGCATCATGTGCATCTGAAGCACTGTTAAAAAGCAAAGAAGCCGGTGCAGTGGCTGCTTTTGACTGTATTCCACTTTCATATTTATCTGCCAATTTCACTTTTAACACTGATAACTGTGTAAGTTTGTTGGGATACTAAGTACATATACAAATTAGATTGGTGCTTGTTGTTCCAAGTACAGAAAAAGATCCTGTAACTTTATTTTGCATGTGATAGGTTGCTGACCTGTACGGAATTAGAGCTAGCCTTGTGGATGGAGGTGAAATTCGAGGTGCAGGGAATGCATGGATTTGCTCAGAGGTATCTAAAATGCTTAGAAAATAACTTATCTTGCTTGTTTGTGCTATGACCCGATCAATTGAATGGAAACTATTAGTCGTATTTGAGGCGACAACCCTCCAAGAACAAGTAGAAAGGAAAGGATTTTTCGGAATTATATTTGCTTGCCTCTTATTTCACCGTTCATAGTTTAAATACATCAACAGGACTAATCCAAATGAAGAGATAACAATCAACCTTATCACTTTTCCTACCTAGGAAACAGAATGAATCCTATCTCTAGGAAGTTTAAATGATAACAACATCCTAATTCAAATAATTCAAAGACGAACTATCACTTAATTCCAATATATCCTAATCCTAACAAACACTTGAGGCAATTATCTTCAGCTGCTACTAAGTTGCATTATTTGTTCCCTTGGCATGCACGTGCTCTGCATACATAGCATTCCCTTCCCATAAAAAATGAATCTTGTCCTCAAGATTTAGCTAAGAAAATTGATGTTGTAAATCCGTGTAGTGCGGAACATGGCATCCTCTTTAGCAAGGCCTGTCCACTACACCAGCGCTTCCTGCAAAATCTTCTTGCTTGACTTAATCCAGCCAAAATCTATAATTCTTTTAGGTTCATGCAGCACCCTACCATCCTCTTTGATTGGTGGTAATTCCGGTGCAACATGATAAAACTTCCCAATTTCTTCTTCAGTTGGAACATGTGAAAAACAGGATGTATCTGTTATTGCTGAGGCAAGGCCTACCTTAAACCACCTTCCTGAGCCACTCCAACACCTGGTAAGGCCCATAAAAAATGAGGCGAAAGCTTCATGTTGCTTTTGGTGAGTTGATGAAAGGGTTGCAATCTGAGGTAAACAAAGTCACCTGGTTCAAACTCCAATTCGCGGCGATGTCGATCCTCATAATCTTCATTCGATTTTGTGCCATCACCAAATTTTCCTTCAATAGTTTCAGTATTTCATCTCGTTCCTTCATGGATTGCTTAACCTGAGCTACTGCAGTGAACCCGTGTTCATAACTGTGAACTGTGGCAGGTGCTCTTCCATAAACCGCTTCGAATGGAGTCATGTGAGTGGCAGTGTGATATGAAGTGTTGTACCAATACTCCGCCCATGGTAGCCATTTGAACCACTGCTTTTGCTTGGTACCTACAAAACAACGAAGGTAAGTCTCAAGGCAGCGGTTAAGTACCTCAGTTTGCCCATCGGTTTGCAGATGGTACGCTGAGCTCATACGCAATTCAGATCCTTGCAACCGAAAATACTCTGCCCAGAATTGGCTCGTGAAAACCGGGTCTCTATCTAATACAATCGAGTGTGGCATGCCATGAAGGTGCATGACTTCCTTAACAAACACTTTAGCTACTTTTTTTGCCGAATAAGGATGCTTCAAAGTGATGAAGTGTCCATATTTAGACAATCGGTCCACCACCACCAGAATAATTGAGAATCCATTGGATGTTGGTAGGCCGTCGATGAAGTCCATGGAAATATCCTCCCAAATATGGTCAAGTATTGGTAGTGGTTGTAACAACCCTGCAGGAGAAAGTGTGTCGTTCTTATTCCGCTGGCAAGTATCACAACCCCGAATGTAATCTTGAATATCCTCTTTCATGCCAACTTAATAGAAATTGGATGCAATTCTCTTATAAGTTCTGAACATAGCAGAGTGTCCTCCCATGGGTGTGTCATGAAACTTGTGGATCATTGCCTCTCTGTGAGGAGAGTTTCGCGGCAAAACTAAACGGCCTTTGTTCCATAATAACCCATCTCTTTTACCAGCCCCGGCGCACTGTGGTTCCCCTTTTGCATAACCTCCTTAATGCTTGGAAATTTGGGGTTGTGGCGTGCTTTGTTGCGGATCTCTTCAAGCCACGTTGGTTGTTGATAGGTGATAGCTGGATGCTCGATTTCATAATCGTATCCCATGAGCTTTGCAATCCACCTTTGCTGGTCCATAGTGGTAATCTGCTGCTCTAAGAGATATTTCAAGCTGTTATGATCAGTTTGAATGCGAAAGCGATGCCCCAACAAATAATTATGCCATTGATGGACTGAATGAACAATTGCCATGAGCTCTTTCTCATATGTAGATCGTCCTAAGGCTCTACCCATGATGGCCTTACTGAAGTAAGCCACGGGTTTGCCTTCTTGCATGAGGACCGTGCCTAAACCACTTCCTGATGCACCCGTTTCAACAATAAATTGCTTAGAGAAATCCGGCAAGGAGAGCACTGGAGCTTGTGTCATGGCACGCTTGAGATTGAGAAAAGACTCCTTTGCTTGTTTTGACCACTGGAAACCATCCTTCTTCAAGAGCTTGGTAAGAGGGGCTGCAATGGCACCATATCCTTGAATAAATTTCTAGTAATAACCAGTCAATCCAAGGAATCCGCGGAGAACGGTGGTGTTTGTCAAAATAGGCTTGCTGCTGATTTTTTTGGGGTCTGCAGAGACTCTTGTTGCACTAATGATATGTCCTACGTACTCCACTTCCCGTTGTCCAATTAGGCACTTAGATTGGTTGACATACAATTGGTTATGCAACAAGATGGTAAAAACTTCCTCAAGATGAGATAAATGTTTAGCCCAAGTTCTACTGTAAACCAAAATGTCGTCAAAAAATATTAGCACATACCTCCATAGTAAGGCTTGAAATATTCCGTTCATCAATGGTTGGAACGTAGCTGGAGCATTGGTGAGTGCAAATAGCATGACAAGAAATTCATAGTGACCGTCATGAGTGCGAAAAGCAGTCTTGTGAACACCGTTAGGTTGAACCCGAATTTGGTGGTACCCAGATTTAAGATCCAATTTTGTGAAATACGATGCGCCATGTAGTTCATCAATGCACGTTGAGGCCAATTTCCTCCTTAAGTCCGCCGATGTGACTTCCAATCAATGCACGTTGAGGCCAATCTTGTACCCTTGCAGCTAATCATTCAAACTGTGTTTGATATTCATGCACAGTCCCAGTTTGTTGCACTTTGTCTAGAGCTTCATCAAAATCTTCATATTCAGAAGGTCCAAAGCAGACACATAAAGCTTGCGTAAATTCATCCCATTGCACATTAGGTTGTGTCTTTTGATACCATTGATACCATTGCAAGGCATCATCTTGCAAGTGGAATGAAGCCAACACCACTCTCTCTTCGGCTGTTGTTCTTTGATAGTGAAAAAATTGTTTGGCCTTGTAAATCCACCCAGTTGGGTCTTCCCCATTGAAGTGAAGAAAATCTAACCGAGAGAATCGAGTTTGTATGCCTCCCGTAGGTCCTCTAGTACTGCCTTCTCCACGATTTCGATTGATGGAACCATCACCATCGTTGTCATTCTGGTTGGTTTCATTGGTCCACTCACCCCTTGCTTTGAGCTGCTGTCCCATCTTTGCTACAACATTGGAGAGGGCATCTATACTCTCATGTATTCTTGTCAATTCTTCCCGTTGGTCATCGACTTGCCTTCGAAGTGAATGGTTATTGACTTCTAGAGCAGACAGTTGATCATCATTGGTAGTTGATTGTGCGGATGGTGGTGGGTTGGAAGTCATCTGGCTCTGATACCAAATGCTATGACCCAATCAATTGAATGGAAACAATTAGTTGTATTCGAGGCGACAACCCTCCAAGAACAAGTAGAAAGGAAGGATTTTTAGGAATTATATTTGCTCGCCTCTTATTTCACCGTTCATAGTTTAAATACATCAACATGACTAATCCAAATGAAGAGATAATAATTAACCTTATCACTTATCCTACCCACAAAACAGAATGAATCCTATCTCTAGGAAGTTTAAATGATAACAACAACCTAACAACATTCTAATCCAAATAATTCAAATACGAACTATCACTTAATTCCAATATATCCTAATCCTAACAAACACTTGAGGCATTTATCTTCAGCTGCCTTATCTTCAGCTGCTACTAAGTTGCATTATTTGTTCCCTTGGCATGCACATGCTCTGCAAACATAGCAGTTTGTGAATTAGTAAATGCATGGATTTGCAACCCCTTATCCCAAGTGATTGGGCACAGATTATAGATATAGTTGCTTCCTCTCCATTCTGCTGTTTTCCCTTCCAATGAGTTTGATATATGTCCTACTCTTTTTGAATGGGTACTTTTTTGGAAAACCAGCTCATTTTCCCCTTCCTATGGGTGTCAAGAGTGGCCCCTCTGTGGGAGATTTATCTTAGTTTTTTATGATATGATCGTACCTTGTTTTAAATGGCAGCTGCACCCCCTTTTGGATGGCAGTCATCTTTTTATTTAGTCCTAAAGTGTAGTGTCTTAACTTTAGTGGGGTTGCCTGACTACTTTTAGGAAATTGTTGCTTTGAAATAAGTGGTGATGATACGTCTACTTTTTCTGTTAATTTTCTTGCTGCATTTTGATGTAGAACACTTTTATTTTGCAGGGTGAGCTGGATGATGCTGCAATAGATGTGAATTTCTCTGGAAATTTGTCCTTTGATAAAATTATGCAGCGGTATATACCTGGATATCTTCATCTGATGCCACTAAAATTAGGGGATTTAAATGGAGAAATGAAAATGTCTGGATCTCTTTTAAGACCGTAAGATCCTTGGACCACCCCCCCCCCCCCCCCCCTCTCTCTCTTTTGTTAATTAAAATTGTTTTGTTACTGAAATTTGGATGTCCATATACGTCAACTTGGCTTATGTATCATGATTTTTTATTAGGAGGTTTGACATTAAATGGACTGCTCCAAAAGCCGAAGGTTCCTTTACTGATGCTCGAGGAGATATCCTAATTTCACATGACTACATCACTGTTAATTCTTCTTCTGTTGCCTTTGAATTATCCACAAAAATTCAAACATCTTATCTTGATGAATACTGGCTCAGCACAACAGAGTTTGATGCAAAGAGGGTCATGCCATTTATTGTTGATGGACTTGAGTTGGATTTACGTATGCGTGGTTTTGAATTTTTCAGTTTGATATCTTCTTATCCTTTTGACTCTCCAAGACCAACGCATTTGAAAGCAACTGGAAGGATCAAGTTTCAGGGAAAGCCCTGTAGCAGTACTAATGAGCACAACCTTGGTTTTGAAAAGAATAAGCAACTTTTGGAAATGTCAGATAAGGGAAAAACAGATGGTCTTATGGGTGAGGTTTTGATCTCAGGTCTCAAGCTGAATCAGTTGATGGTAGCACCTCAGTTGGTTGGACAGTTGAGCATTTCACGTGAGTGTATCAAGGTAATGTCACTCAAGTTATTCACAAAATTTGATGTTAATATTGTCTTTTTAATATGTTACACTGCTTGGCTCACTCACCAAAATATGAGTTTTAGGGTTTAGGAAGAGAAAATAAGACTATGGAGAGATAGAGATTTGAGAAAAGATCTAGGCTTGGTAATCATTCCCTCACCTTAGAAAAATTTTAAATTAGGGTTTATGGCATGATTACAAAAATACCCTTATGCTAATATAAAATAACATGCTTTTTGATTAAAAAAAGAAGAAGTAACTTTAACACTCCCCCTTAAGCTGAAGCATACAGATGAAACTTACATATCAAGCTTGAAAGATGATTGCTGAAAGGAGGCAGATGCTAATGACTTCATGAGAATATTAGCCAAATGATCATCTGAACGAACAAAGGGAGTAACAATCTATTTCGAAAGAACGCATGAGTTAATCGCTCCATGGGAAGATCACCCAACTGATCATCCAAACAAACAAAGGGAGTAGTAATTTGCTTCTTCATCAGTAAATCCTAAATAAAGTGACAATCAAGGTTGATTGTTTAGCATGCTCATGGAACACGGGATTGCTATCAATAAAGATTGAAAAAGCCTGATTGTCACTATACATTTGCGTAGAAGTAGGAACATCAACTCCCAAGTTATGAATGAGAGATTGAACCCATAACATTTCGGAAGCAGTAGGAGCCAGAGCTTGATACTTAGCTTTGACACTAGAATGGAAACAATATTCCGCTTTTTACTGTGCCAAGTAATAAGACTACCTCCAGCAAAGATACAGAAGCCGTAAATGGACTGTCTATCATAAAAACTACCAGCCCAATCAACATCACTAAAACCTATCCTCATCCAAAAGTGCTCTTCAGCTAATGCAAGATACGACAAATAGCTCCATATTGAGGTTGACAGGGAGCATGCATATGCTGATTGATCACACCAACTGCATAGGTAATATCAGGATGAGTTACTCTAAGGTAAATCAACTTTCTAACCATTTGTCAGTTGCGACCAACATTGAGAAACAGATCAGCTTGCTTGCCATCAAGTTTAATAGTAGAGTCCATAGGAGTATCATTAGGTTGAGCACCCAAGAGACTAGTCTTAGACAGAAGATCAAGGATGTATTTACTTGTATTTTTACTATGGATTGTGATTTATTGTGCTTAACAGGGCTAATGTGTTAACTTGTTTACATGAAATATACTAATGAGAGAGGTCAGGTATTATTAGTCATGGGCCTACTCTTTTAATTCTACATAATTTTCTCTGTTCCTGTTTTACTTACAGTAGTTGTTCTGAAATCTTAGCTCTGTCTATGTAATGCAGTTGGATGCCACAGGCAGGCCGGATGAAAGTCTCACAGTAGAGTTTGTAGGGCCATTGCAGCCTGGTAGTGAAGATAATCCGCAAAATGGAAAATTACTGTCTTTTTCCCTTCAGAAAGGACAACTAAGAGCTAATGTTTGTTTTCGACCACTACATTCTGCTAGTTTGGAGGTGCCTCTAGTTTTTTTTTTTTTTTTTCATGGAAATTTATTTATTTATTTTTTTCCCTCTATGGGAAGCTTTATATTGTGTGCAGTGTGCTCATTTAAAAGCAGCAATAGTTTGAAAATGAGTAATTTCTTTTTCATGACTTTGTGTGAGGTGGTTGTAGATACGGAATTTGCCTCTTGACGAATTGGAGCTAGCTTCACTGCGGGGAACAATACAAAGAGTAAGCAGTGTTCTTTATTTATTTCATTTTTGTGGATAAATATCAACCTTTTTCTATTCAATGCTAAGTTCTTATTTGATTCCATTGTTCCCTATGTCTCATCCCTCCTTGATTGTCTTTAGTGTGCATGAAAATTCATTAAGAGGTGGGCCTACCATTCAACAATTTTCAGATTTGTACTGGGATTTTTTCTTTACTGGGGGTAGAGAGCAATTAGACAAAAGGAAAAAAGGAAGGGGGGGGGGGGGGGGGCGGGTTGGTTGCAGGTCTGGGTCTCAAGGTCTAATTACTTTTGTGCAACATTATATGTTCTGGCTCTTATAAGTATTTTCTAATTTGGCTATAGGCCCGTGATATTTTGATTAAATTTGTAATGCTGCCTTTTGGAAGAAATTCTTTGCTTCCTTTTATATGGATCAGATTTTTCTTGCTGTTTAAACAGTTTATTCTAGTGACTTGGTGGCTTAGGCTTGTGTGAATGAATACAGTTTTTATTTCTTCTTCTTTTGAGTTGGCTAATTTCATGATGGTTAGGATTGGCTACCATCTGAACATAAACAGGATCTTGTAAAGATCTTTACTTATCAAGAGAAAGTAAATTTAGGGGTGGAGAGTAGAGACAATGGTGACATGGTTAGTATACAGCCAGTAAGAGGAGTTGTCCTAACAACTTTTTTTTGTCTAAATTACAAACTACACCCTCTGATGCAGGACCATTAAGAAAGTTCAGCACTATACTAGGTTTCTTGATGAATTCTTGAATAAGGAGTGATGTTTAAAAGTTTAGGTTAGAAGAGAATGAATGTTGACGGCTGTTTGTGGCTGAAACAGGGGATAAGCAGAAAATAACATAAATAATACTAGGCAATCACACCTAGGTCTTCCTAAGCATCACACCCAGGGTTCCTTGGCATCACACCTCAGAGAAGTTTGCATTACACAAACAAAGCTTAAAATAAGCTGCTGAATTTTATTAATCAATCACAATATTCTGAAATAACATGACCACAAAAGAGTCTTTATTTAGAGGCTATAGTTATCCTTTTCCTAGTAGGACTTGGACTCTAAATAACCTATTCCTAGAACGAATAGGAATACTAATAATAATTAAATAAAAGACTTAATAATACGTAAACATAAAATAAGACTCATGGGCCTTTAGTACAGCCAAGGACATCCCATTCTAGATTTTTGGAAATTACCAAATTGCCCTTATTCTAATAGAACTTAATTAAAACTGATCCAGCAGCTTCTCAACCTAAAAGACTCAATACTAATAACTAAAATGATGAAAGGTGCAAAGAAGTTCCGACATCAAAACTAGACCACAATTCTTGAATCTTTGTAGATTTAATCTTCTTTTTTCCTTGAGTTCTTCCTTGTCTTCATCACCCTCTTAACTTTGGTCAATTTTCAAGTCAGTCCCAATTCACTCCTTTAACTTCATCTGTTTTCAATTTAGTCATTCTGTCTACTTTTATCTAAATTTTTCCGTTAAAGCTCATAAAATGACACAGTTTTGATTTTTGTTTCAATTTTACCCCTAGCTCTTTTTTTCTTCTTTTTCTCTCCGAACACCCCCGAGCTCTTTCTTTACTTTGCTCCTCCACCTCAATGGATCCAAAGTCAAGAAGCTTGAGGTTGAAATCAGAGGGGAAGCAAAACTTTGGGATGGTGGAGATCGGCGGAAGAGCAAAGATTTTTTTGGGGGGGGGGGGGGTGCCGAATTGGCCAGAGCTGATGAACTTGGCAATAGTGGTGACAACGGAGGGCAAAAGTCTAAAGAGATTCTGTGAACCGCTGTCTACTCATTCTTTGAGATTATTTATTCCTCTATGCCGAGGGGTGAGGGGGATGATCAGCTGGTCCGGAGATTGACTACATTTGGTGTTTTTGATGTACGCTCTTTTTATAAGCTATCTAGTCCTACCACTGATGCCTTTCCTTGGGAGTGTATATGGCGTACTAAGGTGCCTAAACGGGTGTCTTTCTTCTTTTGGACAGCAGCTAATGATGGGATACTCACCATTGACAACCTTATTAAGAAAGGTCAGTTTTTGGTTAATAGGTGTTGTTTATGTTGCTGCGATGGGGAATCAGTGGACCACCTTCTTCTTCATTGTAAGTTCTCTCATGCCTTATGGTGTGAAGTTTTTGTAGTGTTTGGGATTCAATGGGTAATGCCAAGGTCAGTGAAATCTTTTTTCTTGATTTGGAGAAACTGGTTTGGAAAGCATCTTTCAATCATTTGGAACATGGCCCCGGCATATTTAATGTGGTTAGTCTGGCAGGAACGTAATGCCCGCATTTTTGAAGACAAGGCGAGAACTTTGGAACATCTAAAATGTTTATTTTTTCGTACTCTGTTTCTTTGGGCTCGTATTTGGGGGTGTACGAATTGTACTGGTGTAGCTGATTTTTTAGTTTCTTTGTCTTTTAGCTCTTGATCTTCTTGTATTTGTTTCATTGTTCAAAGTGTTCACCATCGTGAACATGATGTTCAATTTTTTCAATAAAAGTCTTATTACCTATCAAAAAAAAGTGAGAAGCTTTATCGAAGAAGCTAGGTAAAAATTGGGCACAGTCAATCAAGCATTGCTTGAGAAGTGGCTATGGAGATTCTCGCAAGAAAATAATCACTTATGGAAAAGATTGGTGAGGGTAAGGAAGAGGGATGTTAGGTCTCAAATCCAGTTTGTACAACACATGGGATGGAGTCCGGAAGGACATTAGAGGAGGGTGGGATTCATTAAGTTGATTTGTTGGCTTTAAAATGGGAGAGGTGGAAGAGTTAGATTTTGGCACGGGCATGATGTTTGGTGCACTAATAATAACTTGGCATCCTTATTTCCTAATCTATTTCAGCTTTCAGTTAATAAAGATGCTTGAGTAAACTACTGCATAGAGTTGACTAATGGAGGGGTTCAGGGAATCAAGTTTTTGTGAGGCTTGCTCAGATCAGGGAATTAGAATCTATTACTATTTTTTTTTAAGGTTCTGTATTCTACCTGGATTAGTGTGGGCTGAGAGGGTCAGGTCCTTGGGAAATTAAGCAAAGATGGGTGCTTTGGTGTTTGTTTGTATTTTGAGGCTTTAAGAAGGAATGGTGTTTCTGACCCTCGTAAGACAATATAAAGGTTAAAGGCTCCTTTGAGGCTGGCTTTCTTTTTATGGAGAGTTTGGAAAGATATTCACAATAGACAATCTTGTAAATTGAGGTATGTTTATTGTGAATCGATGTGCTATGTGCAAAGAGAATGGGGAGAAAATTGTTCGTCTGTTATTGCATTGCCTGATGGTGAGGGAATTATATGGGCTTTTTAATTTGAGGTGTTTGGTGTGAAATGTGTGATGCCTAAATAAGTTAGAGGAGTGTTTCAATGCTGGCGCGGAAGACCTAAATACAGTTTGGAATGTAGCTACATTGTGATATGGGAGATATGGAGAGAAAGGGATAGGTGGATCTTTAAAGGAAAAGAGGTGGGTGTTGAGAGGGTGAAATCCAAGTTTGTTGGGACTCATTTTACTTGGTTTTCCTTGGATGGGGGCAGGCCTTTGGTTTTATGTGATTCATAGACTCATTGTATTGTATACTTGATTTGAAGGGGTTGGTATGTGTATGCAGCTGGTATAATTCATATTACTCTTATTGTACCCTATGTAATTTTTGTTTTTACTACCATTGACATAAAAAAAAAAAAAAAAAAAAAAAATCTTGTTTGTGACATAGTTTTTTTTTTTTGATAAGTAATAAGACTTTTATTCAACAAGAAGAATGCAAACAGCCATTACAGGTGTTCATGATGGTGAACACAAAAACAGCAAACAAAAACAACTAAAAACAGAATAAGAGAAGCAACTTAAGAGGCACTACTAAGGGTAGAAAAGAACTCCAAAGTAGAAGAACAGTTTGAAAAACCCCAGCACTTAGCCCATTCAAAAAGAGTATTTCGGCTGATCGCTTGTAACTGATCAAGCGTTCTCTCCAAACTCTCAAAAGAGCGCCGGTTTCTTTCCAACCAAACAACCCACATCAAACAACCAGGAACCATATTCCATACGTCGGAAGCATATTTTCCCAACCAATTACTCCAACAAGACACCAAACTCACCACAGAACTTGGCATAACCCATTGAATCCCAAAAGCTTGTAACATTTGCACCCACAAAGCATAAGCTACCGGACAATGAATGAGAAGATGGTCCACAGATTCCGCTGAACAGCAGCACATACAGCACCTATTCACCAAAGGGAGGCCCCGGATATTATCCAAGGTAAGGATCCGGCCATGTGCTGCGGTCCACAAGAAGAAAGCCACCCTCTTAGGCACCTTGACTTTCCAAATCCCCTTCCAAGGGAAGTAGGAAGTATCTGTACCCCTGATCTTATGATAAAAGGACCGAGTATCAAACTTACCATTCCTATTAAGACACCAATGAGGTCTATCCCACCCAAAACCTCGTGGGATCCGAGACTGAATGAGTTCTAGGAAGGAGAAGGCAGCCTCAAATTCCCTCTCATGAAAATTCCTATAAAATCTCACATTCCAACATCTACTACTCCCATCCTCTAGATGCTCCAACAAATCAGAAATATAGGCTTCCTTGTCACTAGAACACGCAAATAACTGAGGATAGAGCATTTTAAGAGTGAAATCCCCAACCCACCTATCATGCCAAAAACGAATACGGGAACCATCACCCACCACAAAAACTAAGTGTTTGGAGAACCTCGCCCAACCGACATTAATACCACGCCAAAGGCCGCACCCGTGTGCCCTTCTACAATCTTTAGTATTCCACCTCCCTTGATCCTCGCCATATTTGGTGGCAATAACCCTCCGCCAAAGACTAGTTCCTTCTTGGCCAAACCTCCATAACCATTTCCCTAATAGAGCTTGGTTAAAGAGACCTAACTTCCTAACCCCCAAACCACCCATCTCTAGAGGTGAACACACCTTCTCCCAAGCCACCAAAGAATGTTTAAAACACTCCTCCGAAGATCCCCACAAGAATTTCCTCTGAATACGCTCCAATCTGTCAGCCACAGCTACAGGGATGGTAAATAAGGATAGATAGTATGTGGGAAGACTAGAGAGGGTACTCTTCAAGAGAGTAATCCTACCACCCTTAGACAAATATAGACGTTTCCAACCAGCCAGCTTCTTCTCCATCTTCTCCAAAATGGGATTCCAAATGGATGCAGTCTTGTACGGGGTGCCCAAAGGCATGCCCAAATATTTCATGGGCAGGCTACCCACCCTACAACTGAGAATATTAGCCAAAGCATCAATATTACCAACCTCCCCCACCGGGACAATCTCACTCTTCCCCACATTTACCTTTAATCCAGTAAAGGCTTGTTTGCGACATAGTTGTTAATCATAACTCCCTGGTAATTATAGGGAAAATATAACTGAAAAAGCTCTCTTGAACCATTTTTTCTTTCTTATTCCTGGAATTTCAAATTTTTATTCACTTTTTTTATGCATTCTCTGGATTTTTTTTTTTTAATGCAATTTCTGGCAATTATGTCAATGGTGATATGCTTTCCATGCTATTATATTTGTATGTGAAAATTTGAAAAGAAAATCTGCCTTTTGTTATTCACTGGAATCTTAATCTGACTGAAGCTTCATGATGATTAGTTTTTAGATGTCAGTGGTAATCTTTTTTTCTGATTTCTAGCATTTCTCTTGTACACTTCCTGTGTACTTGGATTCTCATTTTTCTGTTTTAATGAAATTTTCTGTTATTCATAAAAAAAAGTTGTCAGTAGCAATTTAAATTTGAGATTGTTACTCATCCTGTAGCTGGTTCTATACTTTCAGGCAGAAATTCAGCTTAACCTTCAGAAGAGAAGAGGTCATGGAGTTTTATCTGTGCTTCAGCCAAAATTCAGTGGTGTGCTAGGTGAAGCCCTAGATGTGGCTGCCAGATGGAGTGGGGATGTTGTGAGTACTTACGCTATAGTTTTTACCTTGAATCTATCCTTTTGGTGGGTTCATTGGTTGAGAAATTTAAAACGATCATCTCAGGTGTTTCCTATTATGAGCTTAATTAGTTGCTATCACCAGAGATGATGGTGATAGCAATAATATATCATATAATATATCATCACTATTATTGTACTGTAATAAGGTTGACATAATGTTGGCTCACTTCATAATAGCTTCAGCTTCTTCTCCGCCAACTATTTTTATGTAAAGTTATTGAATATCATACTTTATAGGATTTGCCTTAATTGTCTTAAACTCTTCCTTCCAAATGCCAATATGATTATATAGAGGAAGATACAAAAGAGAAATTGTGATAGCGGTGAAACAGGATATCAAAATTTGAGATATCTTGTACTAAAAAAAAAAAAAAGAGATATCTATCTGTTTTCTAATCTCTAATCCCTGGAAGTAACAGAAGTAAAAGAAGGAAGCTGTCGTTCAAATAGTTGATATCAAAGATCTATCTAATTTCAATTCTTAAACTACAAAAGTAGGCCTAGATCGCATTGGTCAGTATTGTTTGTGGTAGTAATTGTGTTGGTTGGTACTATTTACATTCTACCACATTTGTACCTGAGTCTTCCAAACAGAACACATGCTCTACCTCCTATGTGTTTTTTATTTTATTTTATGTTTTTAGCTCTTTTGATATCTTAAATGCTTTTCCACCCATTATTTTCAAAATTATTTTAGATTATATTGCTAAAATATTGGTAAATCTGTTTATTGTCAATTTTCAAAAGCTTATTTTTCCAAAAATAATATTGTTGTTATTGTTTTCTAATTTTTAGGATATGAGCATTATTCCTCATATCACTTTATTAAATTTTTCTGAAACAAAGTTATGGCTGTATGTTGCTGCAAAATAATTATATTATTTTCATTTGTTATGAGCTTCGGTATCTATGTCAGTAATTTTATTTTTACAATTACAGCATTATGAATGAAATGTTTGATGTTGTACTTGTTGAATAGATCACTGTTGAGAAAACTGTTCTGGAACTAAGCACTAGCCGTTATGAGCTTCAAGGTGAATATGTCTTGCCTGGTACCCGAGATCGAAGCCCTGCTGGCAAAGAAAGGGGTGGCTTGCTCAAAAGGGCAATGGCTGGGAATCTGGGTAGTGTCATATCTTCTATGGGAAGGTGGAGAATGAGACTTGAAGTTCCTAGAGCTGAGGTTGCTGAGATGCTTCCACTTGCCAGACTTCTTTCTCGAAGCACAGATCCTGCTGTTCATTCCAGATCAAAGGTTGTATTCCACTTAAATTTGTTGGAGATGAATGTATATCATAAAAATAATCTGAGTGTAGTTTAGTCGCATATGGTTGCCTGAAATTGACTTTAACTTTCTAGGATTGGAAGTTAGCTTTAGCACAAAATTGATATGGGTAATATTACCAAGCAAGGATGAGTACTGTTATTCTCCATCACATTGGTCTATTACAATTTCCCCTACTTTGCAGCATTGTCCCTCAGGAGAATATGTGGAAGCATCAAATGAATAGATCGTTCACACTTCTGCAACTTAGTAAAATCTATGTTTAGTTTGCTATAGCATTGTGTTTCAGATTGTTAGAATTATGGTTAAGTGATTAAAATTCACCATTTCCTTATAGTTTTAGCTTTTGGGACAATTGGTAATTTAACATGGTATCAGAGCAGAAGATCTTGAGTTTAATCATTATCTTCACTCTACCTCTCATTTAAAATGCTAAATTCCTATGTGTTGGGCCCCCACTTATTAAGGGGAAGTTTAGGCCCACACGTGAGGGGGAGTATTGGAATTATGGTTAAGTGATTAAAATTCACAATTTCTTAATAGCTTAAACTTTTAAAACAGTCGGTAATTTAACATAGATGACCATGTTGTACTGTACAGATAAGTTGTGTCTGCGCATTGGGATGGATTATGAAAATTGTTTTCTGTTTCTTTTTTACATAACTCAACTCAACTAAAGTCTTGATCCGTATTAATGTGTAAGCATGAAAATTATTTCTTTATTTTTTTTATTTTTATCTCTTTCCTTTTGTCCTTTCTTTGTTTTTCAGCTTAATAAAAAATTAGGGGAAAGAAGAAGATATATATATATATATATATGTATGCATGTATGTATGTATGTAATTGTAATATGTACATTCTGAGTGTGTTAGGTTGTAGTGATTTTAGGAAGGATAGAAAAGAGTGGGAAAAAAGGGGGAGAGAAAGGAGTATTTTCGCATGTTTGGTAGGAGAGAAAAGAGGATGGAAAATAGGGTGGGTTTTTATTCTTTCCTTGCCCACTAAACTTAATCCCTCCAAATTGAGAGGAAAATATGGGTGAGACAGACAATTACTATTTTGCCCTTCATTTGAAAAAAAAAAATTGCTTCTTATATAATTGGAATATAATAGTAAATTGCTTCAAATAACTATTTCTTTCCTCCCATTTTTCTTCCCTACCAAATAAAGGAAAGATACACTAAGTTTCCATTCTCCCACTATTTAATCCTTCCTACCAAACACATAGGACCATCCTTCCACTTATTCATCATTCACTGAAATATTTGTAGTTTTGCTTGCTATAAATAATAATTCTTTAGTATTATAAAGAGAAGAGAATCCTGATTATGCATGTCTATGACTGAATGCAGGATCTCTTTCTTCAGAGTTTGCAGTCAGTGGGATTATATACTGACAATGTTAAAGAATTGCTTGAGGTACTCTATTGATCAAACACCATATGTTAATTTATTATCAAAAGCTACAATATTTGATGCCTCTGACTTGGTGCTCCAGGGTCTAATTTGTTCCTTTACCTTCTTATTGGTAATAAGATGAACTGCATTGAAGGTGCCTGAGGCTCAAAGTGTTTTGTTATTTTAATGGCTGTATTAATATTTCAGGTTATACGGGGGCATTACACTTCTTCAAATGAAGTTATTCTTGAAGACTTAAGTCTTCCAGGTTTAGCAGAACTTAAAGGTCGCTGGCATGGCTCTCTTGATGCAAGTGGTGGAGGCAATGGGGACACAATGGTAGATATCTTTAGCTCCTTGCATACCATAGCCATAGATGTATTTGTTGAAAGAGGCCAACGGTTAAATGTGGATTACTATACTGATAAAAATACATTACTGTTATGAGTAATATGGGCAAAATAGTAATATCATGTATTTTATATATAAATAATATTTTGTGTTAGGGTTGATTTATCAAACTTTAAACACCTTCACCGTAAACAATATGGTATCAGAGCCACCAACCCACCACTGTTGTTAATCTTCCGACCACCACCCACCGATACTGTTGTCGCCGACAACCATAACAACACCTCGCTAGCTTCGACGACCCTAACAGAGATCTCCGACTATCTCGATTTAGTGGCTGGAGGAGTTGTCCAGCGCCGCCTCTCTCGCGGTCAGGAGACGTCAGAAAACAACATGGTACCAGATTGACGTCGCCCGACCGCGAGAGAGGCAAGGTTTTACTCGCCCTCCTCTGCCGACCCATCCTAGCCCACTCGCCAGTCCTCGCGCCGCCGCTCCTGCACCCTAGCGCCACCGCCGGAGTTTTTCAACTGAGGGTTTCAACCATGGTTTGATTTTTTCTTCTTTTCTTCAATACGTTCTCTGATTATTTGTTCAGGTAGCCTTGGGTTGATTTGTTGGACTAGACTTTGTTGATTGATGTTTAGTAGTGGATTTGGCATTTTTTTTTTTTTTTTTGGTGTTTGTATGGATTTGTTGCTGCCTTGTTTTTGGAATAGTTTGGTGTTGATTCTTTGATAGATGAGTTGCTGTTGGAGTTGCTGATTGGTTGAAGTACATTGGTTGCTGGTTGGAGTTTGTTTTAATTTAGTCCAACATATTTATTTAGTGTTAGTTTGTTCTTCAGATTGCTATTATGGACTCAAAAGACAATGCTCAGCCCCCTAATTATTTCTTATCTCCTGATATGTTATCAATACTTCCATTCGTCTTAATGGATGTAATTATGCTCAGTGGGCACATGCAGTTGAAGTATTTCTTATTGGTAGAAAGAAGTTTGATTATGTGATTAGTGAACCCTCTGTACCTACAGACCCTAAATTTGCTGATTGGAAAGCCGAAGATGCACAAGTTAGGAGTTGTTTGTGGAATAGCATGGAGTCTAAGATCAATTGTAGTTTGGTTTTCTTACCCACTGTTAAACTTGTTTGGGAACAAGCCAAGGAACTTTACTTTGGTGTTAACAATTTGAAGCGGATTTAGGTTCATCAAAATTATTTCTCCTTGAGTTTGAGTGATTTGTCTTTGGAGGACTATCATAACAAGTTTAAGGGTGTATGTGAAGGACTCAATATTTATCAGCACATCTCCTTTGATGTTAAAACTATGAAGAAACAACGAGATTCTATGCATGTTGCTTGCTTCCTCTCTGGATTGCCAAAAAGTTTGAATCCAGTAAAATCACAAATTTTAGCTAGTCCAGACCTCCCTTCATTGAGTGAAGTTTTTGGTAGACTTCGATAGGCCGCATTATCTAATTCGAGTACTGCCCCCTTCTCTTCCTCCAGTATTGATGCATTACCTTCTGGTGATAAATATGCCTTTACCACTTATATGGGGAGTAATAGAGGTGGTCGTGGAGGTCAGGGTCGTGGGGGCTGAGGCCGTGGAGGTCATGAACAAGGGGGTCATGGTAGAAGACATGGTCTTCGTAAGTGCACTTATTGTCATGGTGAGAATCATACAGTAGACTTTTGTTAGGAGTTGTATGGTAAACAGTCGGCTCACCAAGCTAGTTTTCAAGTTCAAGAACCGCCTTCACAATCACTTCCACCAACATCCAGAGTAGTCTCTATTCCTAAGGAAGAGTACAATCGCCTCTTGTCTCTGCATTCCAATTTTGTTGGGTCTGATTCTACAACTACTTTGGCTCAACAATGTACTTCCGCTGCTTGTCTTGCCACTCATGACCCTTGGGTCATTGACTTAGGTGCTACTGATCATATGATAGGTACCTCAGGTTTACTCTCTGACCTTGAGCAATCTAGTCTTCCCAATGTTACATTGGCAAATGGCTCAGCCACTACAGTTTCTGGTTTGGGCATTGCTAATCTTAGTCCTAATCTTTCTCTCTCTTCTGTCTTATATATTTCTGATTTTCCTTTTAACCTTTTGTCAATTAGTAAGCTTACTAAAATTTTGAATTGTGCTACCATTTTTTTATCCACTCATTTTATCTTTAA
The DNA here is from genome assembly GCA_019022515.1 of Quercus aquifolioides. NCBI lineage: Eukaryota > Viridiplantae > Streptophyta > Magnoliopsida > Fagales > Fagaceae > Quercus > Quercus aquifolioides. The sequence goes on from CM032336.1 coordinate 34,615,031, forward strand.
GGATCTTTAGACGGGGAAGATCATCGGTGGAGGGCATGAAGCCGGTGGACTTTATTACCTGGATCAATGTGGTTCTTCCCGTTTAGTGGCTTCTCATTTGTCTATCTTGCCTCTTCAGCATCATCGTTGCCTTGGTCATCCATCTCTCAAGAATTTGAAGTCGTTAGTTCCGTCATGTCATCAAATTGAGTCTTTACAATGTGAAGCATGTTAGTTGGGTAAACACCATAGGTTGCCTTTTGCCTCTAGGCATGAGAGTTGTGTTAGTAGTCATTTTCATTTAGTTCATTCTGATATTTGGGGTCCAATAAACACTCTCATTGTTGGGATTTAGATATTTTGTCATTTTTGTTGATGATTATTCTAGAATCACCTATCTTTATCTTATGAAAGAATAGTCTGAATTGTACTCAATTTTCAAATCATTTTATATGGAAATAAAGACTCAGTTTAATGCTTCACTTCATATTTTTCGGTCTGATAATGCTCGTGAATATTTTCATACATCTTTGTCTCGATTTTTTGATGATCATGGTATAATTCACCAATCTTGATGCCCCCATACTCCACAACAAAATGGTGTTGCTAAATGCAAAATGCGTCATTTGTTAGAGGTCACTTGTGCGTTAAAGTTCCATATGCGTGTTCCCAAATCATATTGGGGTGATGTTGTTCTCACTGCCTGTCACCTAACTAATCGTATGCCTTCCACTATTCTAGGTGGTTAGATCCCTTGTACTGTGCTCTCTCCTGATGCACCTTTGTTTCATCTACCTCCTAAGATCTTTGGTTGTGTGTGCTATGTTCATATCTTAGGTCCAGGGAGTGACAAACTTGATCCTAGATCCATTTAATGTATTTTTCTTGGGTATTCTCGTACTCAAAAGGGATACCGATGTTACTCACCTACTCTTTGGCATCGTTTCATTAGTGCTGATGTCACATTTGATGAATCTCAGTCCTATTTCTCTCCTTCGGTTGCTAGTGACAGTTCTCCTCCTTGTCTTCCTCTCCTACCACTTGTATCTCCTATTGAATCTCCTTAGAAACCACTCCAGGTATATCGTTGTCGATAGAAACCTCCAACAGAGACTTCTTTCCCGCCTAGTGATCCGCCTCCTGATCTTGCCACTCTTCCAATTGCTTTGCGCAAAGGTAAGCGTTCTTGTACCTTTCACCCTATCTCTCAGTTTGTCTCTTATGGTCACTTGTCTTCATCTCTTCATACCTTTACCATATCTTAAATTCTACTGTTGTTCCTAAGTTTGTCCAGGAGGCTATGTCCATCTCTGGTTGGAAGTCTACTATGGAGGCAGAAATGTATGCCCTGTCTGAAAATGCTACTTGGTCTTTAGTTACTCATTCTCCGGGGAAAACTACTATTGGTTGTCGTTGGGTGTATACTATGAAGTATTTGCCTGATGGTTCTATTGAGCGTTTGAAGGCTCGCTTGGTTGCCACCATTTAATAGCATAGTTAGTAAACTCAATGATAGCGAGTTTTACCTTTTTCTCCTCGGAGAACTTGTGGCACTTAAAGATCAACTCCACCTTCTTCTCCCATTCCAAGTATGCTTCAGGATCGTTTTTCCCTTGGAACGATGATATCTTCATTTTGATGTTTCCTAGGTTTCTGTCAGTCCCATCTTGCCATCTAGGTTCTCTTCGGAAACCTCTACCATGCCTTTCTCCCCTTGGCACAAACCTGCCCTCACTGTTCAATGAAGCTTGATCCTCTTCATCTTCGAACTCATCCTCGTGGTTGTCATCAGAATCATTCACGCGTGCACGCTTTTCTTGCCTTCTAGCATTAGGGATTCTTTGGGGACGCTCCTCATGCAGAGTAGCAATAACAGCGTCTTGCCTATCCATCCGATCCCAAATCTCATTAAACACCATGTTCAAGCGTTCAAATTGTTGTTGCATAGCCTGCAACATTAAGGACAACTCCTCCCCTCCTTCTCTGTTTGATGCTTCGCCCCTGGAAGACATACTTTTGAAACTATAAAGAAATGTTAGAAATAATTCTTCACAACACTCCCTCATGTGCTTGCACTCAAATTATGTCACTCACACTCGTGTTTCACTCTTAAATTGGCTTTTTCCTGATAATAGTCTCACACTCTCTTGCATTTTCCACTCGTAGCTTCCCCTTTTTCAGTTCTTCATTAAACTAATAAACTTGATCAAGAAATTCAATTTGTAGTATTTAAACCAATACCGATGGCAAGAAAATATTACAGAAACAATGAATCAAAGGAAGAGGACAAAAGAAAATATTTTGGTTTGAGAGAATTGAAACTACAAACAATTTTTTTTTTCTTTTCTTTTCTGACGTCTCTTCTTTTTTTTCACTTTTTTTTTTTTCGTTTTTTTTTTTTTTTGGAACTTGGTGCACAATTTTGACTTGGTGCACGTCACAAAATAAAAACAAAGAATAAAGAACACAAAAGAAACAAGATAGGATGATAACAGAAAACAAAAGATAAAGAGATAGTAAAACTGATTTTAGAACCTGTGCTCTGATACCAAATGATGCGAATCTCAATCGACACGCTTTGAGACCCAACAAATAATATTGAAATATTTGCTTAAGAAAGCTAAAATTCAGATTTTGATAGAAACCCTGACCCAACGTTTATGATTGAAATGCAAACCAAAGGTATAAGTAACAAACCTCGACCCTATGATTATAACTGAATCACAAACCGAAGGTATAAAATTTGAATGCTACAAGGAAGAATCCCTGATAAGTTCACAGTTCTTGAAGAACCAAAAGAAGAAGCAAAACTTCAAATTTTTTCTGATTTTTATTCAATAATCCTCTATTACAATGAGTGCATGCTATTTATAAGACATGACTGAAAATAGGAAAATATAAAAAAAACGTACTAAATAATAGAAGCCTAAATTAAAATTGATTTGGTCTGAAATAAGTAGCTCAAAAATAGGAAAATAGCTAAAAAAACGTTTTAAATAATAGAAGTCTAAAATTAAGGTAGATTTGGTTTGAAATTAGCAGCTCTAGAATAGGAAAAATATCTATTAATTGGTATGGAGCTGAAAAATCAGTCAGTCATTAATCCACATCATAAATCTCGCCCAATTAAGCCAAATCAGCCCTCAATAGCTTGGATTAAATTTATTATGCCTTCATCTTTTTTTGGGCCAAGCTTGGAATATCCTGTGTTACAATCAGCCCAAATCTCTTGAATCAGCCTATTAAGTGCTTCTTTGATCTTCTTGGATCATGCTCTAGTAATAGGCCCAACTGGAACATGCAATGGATCCTTTAATACTTGTTGATTCTCATCAACTACTGTTGGTTGTCGTTGGGTGTATACTGTGAAGTATTTGCCTGATGGTTCTATTGAGCGTTTGAAGGCTTGCTTGGTTGCCAAAGAGTATACCTAGACATACGGTATTGACTATGCTGAGACATTCTCACTTGTTGCTAAAATTTCTTCTATCCGAATTTTGATCTCCTTGGTTGCTAATTTGGGTTGGCCATTATTTTAGTTAGATGTTAAAAATGCCTTCTTGAATGGCAATTTGAAGGAAGAGGTGTACATGGAGCAACCACCTGAGTTTGTTGCTCAGGGGGAGTTTGGAAAAGTGTGTAGGTTGCATAAGGCCATCTATGGTCTTAAACAATCTCCTAGAGCTTGGTTTGGTAAATTCAGTGAAGTAGTATTAAAGTTTGGATTGCGACGTTGCCACTCTGATCGCTCTATGTTTTCTCATACCTCTGATAGAGGAAAGATTTTGTTGATAGTATATGTTGATGATATTATAATCATTGGTGATGACAAGCAGGGTATTGATGATTTGAAAAGATACCTTCAAAACTCCTGGGTAAACTTCGTTATTTCTTGGGTATTGAGGTAGCATGATCTAAAGAAGGCATCAGTTTATCACAAACGAAGTATGTGTTGGATATTTTGGAAGAAACTGGCTTGTTAGGATCTAAACCAGTGGAGACTCCTATGGATCCTAATGTCAAATTGTATGAAGATCAAGGGGAGTTGTTATCTAATCTTGAGAGATATCGTCTAGTTAGTAAACTAAATTATCTCACAATTACTCGCCCAGATATATCATTTGCAGTTAGTGTTTTGAGCTAGTTTATGAAAGATCCTCGCCCTCTACATTGGGAGGTAGTTATTCGGATTGTGAGGTATCTTTAAGCACATCCAGGCCGTGGTCTTTTGTATAAAGCTAATGGTCACCTACGGGTAGAAGCCTATACTGATGTTGATTAGGCTGGATCACCATCAGATAGAAAATCCACTATTGGGTATTGCACTTTTCTTGGAGGAAATCTGATTACTTGGAGAAGTAAGAAACAAACTATTGTTGCCAGGTCTAGTGCAGAGGCTGAGTATAGAGCCATGGCACACACCTCATGTGAGCTTATGTGGATTAAGCATTTACTTGAAAAATTAAGATTTGTTGTGAAGTTGCCTATGACCATGCATTGTGATAATCAAACAGCAATTTACATTGCCTCCAATCCTGTGTTCCATGAGTGAACCAAGCATATTGAAGTAGATTGTCATATTACTCGAGAGAAAGTAGAATATGGTGTAATTGCTACTCCATATGTTTTTACAAAGAGTCTAGATTGCTGATATGTTTACCAAAGCTTTATGTAAGACTCGTTTGGGTTTATTATGTAACAAGCTAGGATTGAATGATATATACTCTCCAGCTTGAGGAGGAGTGTTATAAGTAATAGGGGCAAAACAATATTATTAGAATTATGGTTAAGTAATTAAACTCACCATTTCCTAATAGCTTAAGCTTTTGGGACAATCGGTAATTTAACATGGTATCAGAGCAGGAGATCCTGAGTTCGATCCCTGTTTTCACTCTACCTCCCATTTAAAATGTTAAATTCTCACTTGTTAGGCCCCTACTTATTAAGGGGAAGTTTAGGCCTACAAGTGAGGGGGAGTATTAAAATTATGATTAAGTGATTAAACTCACCATTTCCTAATAGCTTAAGCTTTTGGGACAATCGGTAATTTAACAAGTATTATCATGTATATATATAAGTAATATTTTATGTGTTAGGGTTGATTTATCAAACTCTAAACACTTTCATTGTAAACAACAATTACCATCTAGACCATTGGATGTTGGGTTGAATAAAAACTTGTGCTTGGAATAATGAGTTTCTTTTGTACACTTCCCATTTTGCAGCCACCAAAAATGTTACTCATTAATACACTTATCTAACTTGAAGGAAAAAATAATTATTTGATTTGCAAACATGTTGATGTAGGACAAGATATGGGGTTTAATTTTTATCGTTTGTTAGTTTTTGAATTTTTATTTAATTGTCGTTATTTTAGTATTTAGGATTTCATTTCCTTGATTTTAGGTGTGTATTTAATGATTTCCTAGTAAAATTAGGGTCCTATTATGGTAGGGTATCAATTAGGATCAATTGGAATACTTTTACTTGGAATTAAGTTTTCTGAAGCCTTTAAATAGGTCTGCAATATGTAAAACGAAAATTAGACTTCAAAATATCAATAATATTTTCCAGAGAGGTTTTCTCTATTTTTTTGGTGGATTCCAGGTTTTCCTTGTGGATTCAAGGAACCCCTTATGAATTTAAGGGTTTCGTTAAGCTAGAACAAGATCAAGCCCCTTACTACATTTCCATTCTGCGTCACGTCTTAAAATTCACCCATATTTTTTGGTATTTACCTTGTGAAATCAGACTTTTGAATATTAAATGTATAGGTATTATGACTCTTTTTACTTTTTCCTTCTACCCTGCATTTCGATTCCTCGAATGTGTGAGATTGTGTATCTGTTTGTTTGTGTGTTTGTGCACGTGTCTCAGCAATCCACAATTTACATGTCTGAAGTTTACCCTTCTGCCATATACATACGTGCATTTTGAGTATTAGATTTTTATGTATCTTTGATATGAAAAAGTGCTTTTAAGTTCTAAGGTGGCCTATTGGATTTTTAAGGCTCCTTTGGGGATTATTTTCATGTATTTTTTTACACTTTAGAGCACCATTGAAAAAAGTTTCTATGAGGATTTATATTTTTTGGTTAAGATAATTATCATTTCTTCACTGCCATTAATGTTTTCTGGACTTTGCTTCCAATTTTGTCTTCTGATAATTGGCTCTCGTTTTTATTCTCAGGCAGAATTTGACTTTCATGGGGAGGATTGGGAGTGGGGTACCTATAAAACTCAGCGTGTTTTGGCAGTTGGTGCATACAGCAATGATGATGGTTTGCGCCTTGAAAGAATTTTCATTCAGAAGGATAATGCCACAATCCATGCTGATGGAACTTTGTTAGGGCCTAAAACCAATCTTCATTTTGCTGTTCTAAATTTTCCTGTTAGTCTAGTCCCTACGTTGGTTCAGGTCATTGAATCCTCAGCTACTGATGCTGTTCATTCTTTGCGGCAATTGTTAGCACCAATTAGGGGTATATTGCACATGGAAGGAGATCTTAGAGGGAGTCTTGCAAAACCAGAATGTGATGTGCAAGTCAGGCTCCTTGATGGTGCCATTGGGGGCATTGATTTGGGACGAGCTGAAATTGTTGCTTCCCTAACCTCAACCAGTCGTTTTCTATTCAATGCAAAATTGGAACCTATCATTCAAAATGGTCATGTGCACATTCAAGGAAGCGTCCCTGTTTCTTTCCAAAATAATATATTACTGGAAGAAGAAATTGAAACAGATAAAAGTGGATCAGCTTGGATCCCTGGTTGGTCAAAAGAAAAGGGTACAGGGTCTGCTGATGAAGCCAGTGAAAAGAAAGTTTCTAGAGATAGAAATGAAGAAGGTTGGGATACTCAATTGACAGAAAGCCTTAAAGGTTTAAACTGGAACATTTTAGATGTAGGAGAGGTTAGAGTTGATGCCGATATTAAAGATGGGGGCATGATGTTGTTAACAGCTTTGTCTCCTTATGCTAACTGGCTTCATGGCAATGCTGAAATTATGCTCCAGGTGGGCCAAGTAAAAAATATTCAGCATTGGCTTATATATATATATAAGCTCATACTTGCAATAAATTTTTTTTTGAGGTAAAATTGCAATTTAAAGTGATTTAGTTAGAGTCTGCTTCCCTAACGTTTGGGTACATGTTTAAAATAAATAGGTCCGAGGTACAGTTGAACAGCCAGTGCTTGATGGATCTGCATCATTCAACAGGGCGTCTATATCTTCGCCAGTTCTTCGAAAACCACTGACAAACTTTGGTGGCACGGTTCATGTAAAATCCAATAGGTTATGCATCACTTCACTGGAGAGTAGGGTGAGCAGAAGGGGAAAGCTGTTTGTGAAAGGGAATCTGCCCCTCAGAACCAGTGAAGCATCCCTTGGGGATAAAATTGAATTGAAATGTGAAGTTCTGGAAGTACGGGCAAAGAATATTTTAAGGTTTGTAACTATAATTTCTAATGTAAAGATCTTAACTAGACATATGCTCTACCTCATAGTAACTAAAGTTTGGGTATATATGTGCATGGCTATATGCTTTACATGGTACAATATTCTAACATGTTTTACATTTTATGATGGTGTATTGGTTTTTGATTTGTTACTATTCAAAATAGAAATAAGATATTTATCCTCTTTTAATGTTGTTTTTTCCCCCTTTGAGCTTATAATTCACAACTTTTTTTTTTTAATTTTTACTTTTGATTTCTTAATAACAGCTTTCTCTGTTCATCTTGCCCATACAGAACTAACATCTTCTAAAATCACAGTGGCCAGGTTGACACTCAGATGCAAATAGCTGGTTCTATATTGCAACCAAACATTTCTGGGAATATTAAATTGAGCCACGGAGAAGCATATCTACCACATGACAAGGGTAGTGGAGCTGCTCATTTTAATAGATTGGGATCAAGTCAGTCCCAGCTTACTAGTAGTGGCATCAATCATGCAGTTGCTTCGAGATATGTTTCACGGTTTTTCAGTTCAGAACCTGCTACTGCATGGACCAAATTCTCCCAACCCACAGGTGATACATTAGTGTTTCATAAGTTCCTTTTTGATATGTAAACCTTTTACGTCAATGATATTGCAATAAATGCAGTAAGATGAGAGTTGGCTTGATCACATGGATTTAATTTTTGTTTCCATGGGGCACTGAATCATACCTCAAGGTTTAGCTTGAAGCATTTTCTCTTGTTGAAAAATGATTTTTAACAAAAAACTGGCCTCTCAAAGCTTTTTTTTTTGGGGGGGGGGGTGTTCGTATCCCAATCAAGTTTTTGGAAAGAGTTAATTATCTTTTGTAAAGCTCCCTGCACGGTACTTATCCATTATATTTGTTTACAGATACCTGGTTTCCCCCTTATTCTCTATTCAAACTAGATTGGAAAAAAAATGATATATCCAATAGTTTTTTCATATTGAAATTGGTCTTCTGATAGGAATTATCAAATTCAATTGAATTGTGGGAAGCTACTATTTAAAAGGTATTAGAGATAAACTTATATATAAATGAATTATTGTGTGCTCTTTCATATTTTTATGCTTAGTTCCAGTATGTAATGGTTTGGATCAATGTTGTTTCCAAGAATTTTGAATTAATATTGTAAGAATTATAGTTAAATGATTAAATTCACAATTTCCTAACAACTTCAACTTTTAGGACAATTAGTAATTTATCATTGTATTAGAGCAAGAGGTCCTGAGTTTAATCTTTGTCACCACTTTACCTCCCATTTAAAATGTTAAAAATCCCACGTGTTGGGCCACTTATTAAGAGTGAGTTTAGGCCCACATGTAAGGGGGTGTGTAAGAATTATGGTTAAATGATTAAATTCACTATTTCCTAATAGCTTAAGTGATGCAGGAGGCGGTCGGAAGACAAATCAATAATATTTTATTTGATTTTATGTATCAAGGGCAATTCTATAATCTCCTAATATTCTAGGATGGGCTGTGCTTATAGTCCATTGGGTCTTACTTTAGTTTTATTTTAAGCATGGTTATTTAGTTGGGCTTAGTAGTAGCAAAAGCCTAAGGAGTCCAAGTCCAAGTCTTATTAGGGTTGTAAGAAATCCTAGTTCAACTAGGATTAGGTATTAGTGTTCTATTTAAAGAGTTGTAATCATTTCTATTGAGTTAATTAATGTTTTCAGAATTTAAGAGCTATGAAGCTTTCTTTTAGGGTTTGTGTGATGCAACCTTCTCAGAGGTGTGATGTCAAGGAACACTAGGTGTGATGCTTAGGAAGTCTAGGTGTGATTCCTAGAATTTATCTATATTCTTTAATTTTACTATTCACGTTTAATGTTCACATCACTGTTCCCAGCAACCCAATCTTGATTTTCACATTTGTTTTCATTCCCAAACCCTATTAATCCTTGTCCCCTTTGGAAACCCTATAATCCCTATTATTTTCTATTCCCCACCAAAACCTAACCCTAATTCTTCAAAACCCAAGCTATACCAGATCTGCCCTGGGTGTTCTAAATCAGATTTTGTTGTTCCCCCTTGTCCTACGTCATTAAGCTTTTAGAACAATTGGTAATTATCAAATATTATTGTATTAGAGGTTAAATTGGTGGGTTTAAGATAAAAATAGCAGTAGGGTTCAGATTTACATGGATGCGTTTGAGAAGTTCTTGTTATTAATTTTATGGGTTTTAAATGAATACATAAAAGCATAATCAGCATTTATGTTGTTATCTTGCAAACTTTATTTTGTTTATATTGTTTTTGCACCTTGGCAGTTAAATCAGCTGAAGTTGGAAAGGAAATAGAGCAAGTAGACATCAAACCTAATGTAGACATCCGCCTCAGTGATTTGAAGCTTGTTCTGGGACCAGAATTGAGGATAGTTTATCCTTTGATTCTTAATTTTGCTGTTAGTGGAGAGCTTGAGCTAAATGGCGTGGCACATCCCAAATGGATAAAACCTAAGGGCATTCTAACGTTTGAAAATGGTGATGTGAATCTTGTGGCAACTCAGGTGAGTCCCATGTTTCTTGACTTTGTAGTGCAAACATTCTTGTATAGTGCTTGTTAATCTTAGTTTTTAGTTGGCTGGCTTTTTACTTTTCATTGAGAATGTGGAGTTGACCTTTACAACTTCAGGTGAGGCTTAAGCGAGAGCATCTGAATGTAGCCAAATTTGAACCTGAGTATGGTCTAGATCCAATGCTAGATTTAGCTTTGGTTGGATCTGAGTGGCAATTCAGAATTCAAAGTCGAGCCAGCAAATGGCAGGAAAAACTTGTGGTGACCTCAACACGTTCTGTGGAACAGGATGGCTTATCACCTACTGAGGTAACATCCAATACTCTGGTTGGGTCTGAATTTGTGGTTCTCTCTTATTTATGTTAAACAGTTCGTCCTGTCTAGAGCCTCAACCCCATCAATTACTTTCATGCAACATTAAAGATTGACCTGTTTCAGAATAATGGTTAAATGATTAAATTCACAATTTTCATAGCTTAAACTTTTGGGACAAGTAATAATTTATCATGGTATCAAAATAAGTGATCTTGAGTTTGAATCTTGTCTCTGCTCTACCTTCCATAAAAAAAATTTAAAAAATACCATGTGTTGGGCTCCACTTATTAAGTCTATGCCCACACGAGGGGGAGTGTAAGAATAAGAGTAATGCTACAGACACAAAATTTCACAATATTTTTCATAACAGTTGAGTAGGCAAGTTTTTACTGGTTTTTATCTGGACCCACCACTGGTTCGTAAGAATAATAGTTAAATAATGTAATTCACAGTTTCCTAATAACTCAAGTTTTTGGGACTAATGGTAATTTGTCAACCTATAGAGTTTTCTATGCAGTACAAGAACACAATTCTTCAAATGTTGAAAAACACGATTCAACAAATGTTGTAAATTTTATCTTTGAATGTCTAAAGGGTTATGAGCTGATGATCAACAGTACTCTAGTAGAAAAGAAAAAGAAAAAGAGGCATTAGCTATCAAAAAAACAAAGAAAAAGAAAATAAAAGATCAAAAGGCTTTTCATAATTTTTATTATACATAATTGCCGACGAGAAATTTAATTATTATAATTTACAACTTTATGTTGATAATACTGCCAATCTAGAAATTCAATTAGGATAATTGAACCTTCCTGAATTGTACATTTCTCGGTACGTCACATTCATGCATTTACAAAATCACAGGAACAAATCAAAGATCAAATTATACACTGCTTTCAAACTTATTATCAAACCAGGTTTTCAAATTTTTCCTGTGTTTTGAAAGCTTGCCTCAGGGATGTAGAATTGTACTAAAATTTGTTGCAGCGTGTGGGTCAATTTTTATCTATGCAATTGGGTCAATTTTTATCTATGCAATTGGAGCATTTTCCTTAGAGTTTGTTTTGTTGTTATGTGTCATTTCAGTATGCAATGAAGTATTTTGGGCTGGTAGAAGTCTCTTGGTTGAATCTACCTCCAACTTGATCATGAATTTAATTAATAGTTGCATTTGCAAAAACCAGATTGAAATGTTTATCATGTTCTAGACTTAAGGTGATTTGATCTCAGTTGCTTTTTCATCCACAGGCTGCTAGAGTCTTTGAGAGTCAATTGGCAGAGTCCATCCTGGAAAGTGATGGTCAGCTTGCATTCAAAAAGCTTGCAACTGCAACACTTGAAACATTAATGCCAAGAATTGAAGGGAAGGGAGAATTTGGCCAGGCTAGGTGGAGGCTAGTATATGCGCCACAGATCCCTAGCTTGCTCTCTGTTGATCCTACAGTTGATCCTTTCAAATCTCTGGCCAACAATATTTCATTTGGTACTGAGGTTGAAGTTCAGTTGGGGAAACGCCTTCAGGTTATCTTGAAACTCTTTACACTACATTCAAATTTTAATATTTTGATACTGATGTGTAATCAGATATTTTAGTGAAAAGGTAAATCACTAGAGTTGGATCACTGATAATTAGGGGAAAAAATTATAGAACTTCTAGATTATCATGTGGACAAGTAAGCTCTTCTTTTCCCTTCATACCATTGTAGGACTAATGACAATGGCCACCACTTTAACATTTGGACTGAATAGTTTTATCCTAAACCTCGATGCCCATTTTTTTTTTTTGGTGTTTATATATATATAGGGGGGCTGTTGGAACAGCTCAAAGAATGAAAAATGGGCTGTTTTGGTGTTAATTTTCTCTTTGATTAATTTTGATTGGTAAGTTACACACGAATTCAATAAGTCTTGAATCCACTACACACACATCCAATAAGTCTTAACCCACTACCTCGCCCTCCCCTGTAACTTATGAGGGGAGAAGGTCCCAGTCGAGTTAGAGCTCATTGGCAATTCTCATTGATTAATGTTGAGAAGAGACAAATTTTGTTAATATTTTCCTTGAATGGTTTATTTATCATCTAATGCTTCCATTCTTACCTTTTCCTCTATTTATTTTCTTCATAGGCTTCCATTGTTAGGCAGATGAAAGACTCAGAGATGGCAATGCAGTGGACCTTGATCTACCAGCTTACAAGCCGCTTGCGAGTGCTCCTACAATCTGCTCCATCCAAACGCCTTCTCTTTGAATATTCTGCTACATCACAAGATTGACCAACTGGCCGTGTTCTGCCAACTAAAATTTTGGTACACCACATATCTCCCCTCAAGTAGTGATTAGCATTGGTCATCTGTAACATATTTAGTATTTGGCCCTTCCTACATTAATTACACCCTTCTCCCCCTAAATGAGATTAGAGAAGGTTTGCATTTTTTGAAATGTAAAGTTATTGTGAATAGATATTATTCTTTGCTAAAAAAAAAAAAAGCGAGATTGTTCATATTTTTGGCATCCTTCCTTGTACATAGTTCAATATTAATGAAAAGAAAAATTTGCATGATTTCATTTTTTCTAAATGACAATCAACAATAAAATTTACTTTTTGTATTATCTTTTATCCGGTTATAGCAATAAATTGCATTTCATCTATTTGTGTGATTCAAATACACATCCAATACTAGGGACGTTGGGGTGGTGCATATTGAAAAATTAAAGAAATATTTGCAATTATTCGATGATAAGTTTGACCTCCCCTTCAAAACCTATGACCCACGCTTGTTGTGAAAAAAGGGGAAGGGAGGACAACTCCCGTAGGATTGAATAATTTCACACATCTGAGTGCGTGCCCTCAACTAGAAACCATGTGAACAATTTCATGCTTCCATGGATTCAACTTAATTTTCCTGTTTGCAAATGTTTTCTACCGTAGTCCAATTTGTGAACAAGGGACCTCCAGCTTGTAGCCCAAGCGCATTAGATTATTGAACAAGCCGTAAATGCTCATGTGATAGATTTGCCTTTTAAAACCTTTTTCATAATTTTTGCAACAAGCTTAGTTTTTGGTTTTGACTTTTGATCTATTAGGATCTCCATGTGGCTTTGAATTAGAGAGGAACTCTTGTACAATCAAAATTTATTCTTAAGAATCTAAAATGAAAATTTTGGTTTTAAGGATTTAAAGATGTCCATGATTCTTATGAGAAACGAAAGGAAACTAAAAAGAATGCTCAAATTCAGTCCAAGGGAAGGGAAGCAATGTTAGTAATCTTTTGTGATTTTTTTTTTCCAGCTGCTCATCAAGGGAATGTAGCCTGTAGAGGTTAGAAGAGAAAGTTGAGCATCTTAGACTAGATCATGGACAAAAACGTAAAAAGCAACATATTCGGACTTAAAAGTTTCTTTATAAAAGAATAACACTTGATTGTCAAAATTTTTGGTTTTTGCCCTATTATTAAGAATAAATTAAAGACAAAAAAATAAAAATAAAATGGTTCACCAAAATCTCCATGGATCCTTATATGGAGGGACATAGTATTCTGTGGGAGGAATGAGGCGAAAAGAAGCCACGGTTTTCTCCAAGAAAGGCCCCATCTGCATCACACAAAAGCCAGTTTAAGCTCAGATAGATAATATACCTCGTCTCAGTATTAAAAATTTATCTTTTAATAAATAAAGATAAAATCAGAGAGATAGGGTATTTGAATATCATGCAAACATAAACTAACTACTAATGGTTCTTTATGCGTTCTAAACAGACTCGTTTCAATTGATATGCAAATCAAAATGGTGTAATATCAATCATCTAAGGTGTAAATAGTAGTACCCCTCAGACCTTGCAAACACAAACTAACCTAAATCCCACTACACTCAAATAAAACACTAAACACCAATTAACAAACTTACAAATGAGATTCTCAGAATTCTGGAGCCCCAATACTCAACAATAACAAACCCTCAGCTCACAAACGTGGGTAACTTTCAATCCCAAAAGAATTACAAAACTATTCTTAAAGAAACCTTATTCATGTTTTTCTAAGAAACTTCTCCTTTTTTATGTGAGGACTTTTGGGTTAAAGTCACTAAACTCTTTGGAGTACTGTTTATATAGAAGACATTTTCTAACATTCCTATTAGCTATACTATTACGGTTTGTAATTGCTATTGCAGAGTAGCTTCATACATGAGATTTTATCTAGGTATTAGTGGTATGCACAGTAAATATATAAAAAATATCTTGCATGTATTATTGAAGTTGATCACCAAAATTGGTAATTAAAAAAAAAAAAAAACCGTCTTAAGTCATGTGATGAAGTGTCTTTCTCATTGAGAGCTACAGGACTAAAGTGAACATAAAACACTGTATATTTATCAAAAGCAAAAAATGTTCTTCATGTGTCACTAACACAAGATGAGAGCTCAACTCTCCCTTAGATTATGTTTTCATTTTCATAATAAACATGAAGAAAGCATAGCATGTAAGACTGAATCTTTGTCATATTTTAATATGTATGATATGATAATAAAAAAAATGTAATTTGACACTAGAAAAAAAAAAAAAAACATTTGCAACATGTGGCAAAACCTTAAACTCATTTGACCAGAGGGTTTAGTTTTCAAGAGAGCTCTACCCTCCCTTAGATTATGTTTCCATTTCATTATTTTGTTTGGATTATGTTATGAAGAAAAAAAGAAAGAAGCCCATATTTAACATTGCAAGACATGGAGCAGCCTCAAGCCCTCTTGACCAGAGGCTTCAGTTTTCAATAAATGTATTTAGATTATTGATCTACTGGGATTTATATAAACATCATTTCACAAGTAAAATAGATAGGAATTGTAATGCTAACAATGTGTGTTTAGGAAAGAAAATGAAAAGGCTAACAATGTGTGTTTAGGAAAGAAAATGAAAAGGCTAACAATGTGTGTGTTACGTGGTGAGTGTGTGTTTGTGTGTGTGTGAGAGAGAGGGATACCTTGTCCCACTGCTTGTTAAGGGTTGAAGCATTTAGAGAGTACAAGTAACCTGCAATTAAGTTTTGTCAAGTCATATGAAAAATCTTGAAGTGCAAGAATTATAATCACAAGCATAAACCGAAAACCCTGGACTAGAGCAAGTATTCATCTACAATGAACAAATTAGCTTACCCATGGAATCTAACAAATAATCACAGTACAATAGACATAAGCTCAAATTTTCCTATTGTAGTTTGCCCCCACCAATTTGAAATTGAATATGAGTGAGCTCACAAATGACCGAAGTGTTTCTTTCTCTTCCCCCCCCCACAGGCCCCCCCCCCCCCCCCCGCCCCGCTACCCCGCAAAAAAAAATGTACCTCAATGCTTCAAGCACTTGATATATGTATTTCAAAAAATCTTCAAGAACAGGATTAACCAAGACAGTAACACATAATTGGAAAAGGCATGACTAAGTGTTTTTAACATTCTTATACTTGCACAACAAAGAATAGTAGAACTGAGAAATAATTGGGCCATACCATCTCGTTCAGCTGTTGAAGCAACATAGTGTCGATAAAGGTTTGATCCTTGAGCCTGCACATTTTAATGGAAGCATTGATGACACTACAACAGCATATTCATATCTTTGCAATGAAAATTGCTACTGAAGAAATAAACACTTACAGTTTTTGTAGGTGATTTGCGAACAAGGTATTCATAAAACCAGTATGGCTCCCCATCAATCTAGAAAAAGTAATTTAGATCAAGTTCTACATACACATTAAGACTCACGACACATATGAGTGTGTGAGATGTATGCATATGCATCCAAGTACATAGAAAATGAAATTTATAATGACGATTTTGGCTGTGTAAATTAGGTCAATATTGGGACACTATAAAGTCATATAAATTTTGAGAGCTTACTTCACTAGAATGTGCATCAAGAACTGAACTCTCAGCCATGCGCTGACTTGAGGTGACTCTCTGCAAAATGTAGTATCAAGTTAGTTCAAAGTATTAGTGACTTCCATCAAGTCAAGCTTTTGGAAGGAAGGGAATCCAACAAGCGACGACAGTGATCACAGCAGATGTAGCTCTATGATGGACCATGTCTACTATTGCTTCATCCAACCATCAAACCACTTATTTGTAACCAGTATAAATATATAGACCTCATGAATTTCACTTCATGACAATGAAAAGGCTATATAGCTTTTCCTTTGCTGTCTTAAAACATTTAAATATGCATGCACATACTTCTTAGGGCCATTGTCAATTAGCATAGAGAGCTTTTTGAGGTTGGCCGGTAAGAACTTAAATCTCCCCTCTAAGGTTTGTAATCCAACTTAAGTCTCAGGATGAAATCTAAGACATTAAATGGGTGAAAAATCTGAAGTTGCCTAATAAAACTTCAAGTCTTTTAGTACATTGCTTATGCTCTCCTCTTTATAAAAGTTCTTCTTAAACAGAGTGCTAGCCCCACCAAAATGCATTTCCTTAACATGAAGGGCTAGATCGTACGAGACAGGCAGGTTCAATTACCAAGGCAGACTTGTCAGACAAAACAGAATCAGCAACATCTTTCGCAATCCATGTCTTCTTGTCCTTTGTCTTTAGAAACTGTGAATTCGGGGGACCTATCTGAATCAAAGCACATAAACTAACCTTGAAAAATATCCGAAAATTATTTAACTAGAAAGTACATGTTTGTATCAAAAGTTACCGAGACAGATATGATGAGGTTATCGATAATGTCAACACGCTCTGATACAATGCGTAGGCGTGCATCAGCTGTATGATATTCAAAAAAACATCTGGTTAGTATTAAATATGTGAGCAGACTGCATTGCTTCGTGTTGTTCATAGATTGTTATAAAAAAAGTTCCTGAGCGATGTACCAAAAACCGGGACTGTTGTAGAGAAGTAGCATCAATAATCCAATTGCAAAGAAAGGTTAGCTGAACTTACGGGACAGTGGTGCAGCCGACGAGTAGCGTTCTGGCTTCCTAGATTCCACCCTTTAAATATATGAAAAGAGTCAGGTTTCCTACAATTTAAGGACACACAACAAAAATAAAGAATTACCAAAAAAGGAAGAAGAAGAGAAGTAACTGCCAAGAGCCTTGTAGCTTAGCTAACACTTCCTAATGTTTTCCTAATGTTTCCAACGGAGACATTTAGGGTTCAAATCCCCCCACCCCCAACCATGGAATTATCAAATAAAAAAAGAGAAGTAGCCTGCTTTTACATAAATTATTTCAAGAATCAAGACATTTTAATTTTGGGAAAGACTATCCTAGAGGTTCTGAACAGAAAAATCCCAATTGTAAACAAAGAAAAAATTGATTGCTTTGGTGAATTTAAAGTATATGGTTTTGAAAATGTTTTAGGAAATATAGAAACGGTTATATATTTTAAATGGTTTGAATATGAGACGAACTTGTGAAAATTTTCATATCTAGAATCCGATCTTCTCTAATCTATACAGCATTGAAAAAGATGTGTTGCAACACGTCCTTAGATGCTTAGGAACAATTAGCTAATTCATAATGAAAATATTTTCCAGCATCAAAAAAACAAATTGCATGATTTTCCCTTCTGTTTTAAATGAAAAACCTTCAAAAAATTTATTTATTTATGCAGAAGGCCTACCATTTGAAGAGGAACTTCTTGGATGGCAACTCCACTGGGTACAAATAAGAATAGGAATTTATTTCATCAACTAGTGGAGCCATTTTCAACTCTTCCTCAGCAAAAGAACCTGCAAGAGAGGCTTAGTTAAATGAATTTTAAATTCATTTAAACTCTTTGAAATTTTGACAAATGAACATAATTTAGAATGTACAGAAGAAGAAATGAATAAAAAATCAATTTCCAAAGTCATTCCTACATAAGAATATCCACCCATTTGCCCATCGAAACTCTAATTTCCCTCTAGTGTTTTTGTTTTTTCAAAGTGTACAAAGAATCTAAAATAAAAGCAAACACAGAGCCTAGCTTTAACAAAAAAAAAAAAAAAAGGTGAACAGGTGCAAATTACCTAAAGTTGGAAAGATTAAAGAGAATGAGGAAGATAGGCCGAAGAGCACCAAATCCCTTCTGCAAAACCCATTTTGGGAAGTGGGTTCTGAAGTAGCAAATGCACATGGTTGGAATTTGTCATGTATTCTACATTTCTTGTGCTTTACCATAGTTCTGGTCAGGTCTCTGATTGCCAACAAACAACACAGCATTAGACCAAAAAAAAAAAAAAAAAATCTTGGACAGGGAAAGACATGCATGCATAAACAAATTCACACATACATTTATACCAAAAAAAGAGAAACTCAGAGAGAGAGAGAGAGAGAGAGAGAACCTGGAGCAGAGGTTGTGTTTAACAAGAAAAGGGTGGGTGGGTGTGGAGAGAGAAGGAGAGGGAAAGAGAAGAAGCATTGTTACTTTCTGGTAGTTCTTCTTCTGGTGTCTTTACCAACTCTTTGAGCTCCTCAGCTGCTCATCCACTTGGATTTTGTACTAGGAACCCAACTACATACATACAATCTCTAAAACTATGCTACTTTTTGCGCTTTGAGAAGTGGGAAGATACATTAATAGATATGGTTTGGTTTGGATTTATCATCTGCAGTTTGTAACGTGGGATTAAACTGACCAATAAAATGCTGCCATGTCATGTCAGTCGAAAGTTCCAACACTCGTCATCTTTTCTCTAACTCTAACAACGAATATTTACCCGGGTAAACCAACGGCGCTTTAGGCATTAGTAACGGTTAAACCCATTCTAGATAAAGATAATCCAAACCGGAAACATTTGTGACCCAGTGGCCAAACTAGAGCAAATGCTTTTCTTTTTCTTTTTCTTTATTTATTTATTTATATAAAGAAGTGTAATATTTTTTTTTTTTGAAGGCAAAGAAGTGTAATATTTGAGAAGACTATTTCGCTCTTCTTCTTTTTTTTACTCTATACAAACTTATTAGTGATCTTCGAGTTTACAATATATTTTTCAACTTCATTAAATTTTAAACTCTCCATCCTTTGTCTCGAAGGAACTAGAACAAATACTTGTATAATATCTATGTGACCAACAAATTAGTAATTAGTAATAATACTAACAATAATAAAGAATAACAAGAGCTTTGCACTTTAATAGGCACCTCCTAATATTCTTAACGGAGGCATAAAATATAAATTATCCACCCTATCATAACTATAAAATTAAAAAAATCTATTAAAAATAAAAACACTAATAAATCACTTTAAATAAAAAATAAATAAATGGTACTTTTTTATGAACAAATAAATGGTTTTGTTAATGGTGTCTTTAAGGCTTTGTTAATGGAATATTTTTTTTAAAAATTGATACTATTTTTATGGAAAATATAAAAAGTTGTCAAAAAAATTAGTTATTTTTCTCTTTAATCTATACTACTATTTAAGAGGTTTTCCTTGTTGGTTGCTTCATTTATGTGGTTCGAAAATACATCTTCACTCTAAGTTTAAACAAAGACAAAATTTAAGGACAATCCGGTAAAAATATATGTTTAACTCTCACATAAAACTACTCATTTTCAAAATCCTATATTTTAGCCTCTTTTATATCTCCCATTTTTAATATTGAAATTTAAGTTCTCTTCCTTTTTCTTTTTCTTTTTCTTATTTCCAAATTGAAAAGGCCGCACAAGTATCATCAAAATTTTAAAAGTTTGACACATATTTTTTCCTAAAAATTAGTATACACGATCTCTACTTAGATAACTCACACACATTTGATACATGTTTTCCTAAAAATTAGTACACACCATCTGCGTCTCTTTTCAGTTTCTTTGCACAGGCCTTTGGATTGCATCAACTTTTTACTCACTTCATCACCATCTTCAATTTCAATAAGGTTTGTTTCCTTTGACATTGTTGATATTATTAATTTTTTAATTTGTGTATTTTTGTTTCCATAATTTTTTAATAATCTCATGCTTTTTTTTTTAATAATCTTTTCTTCTTTATCTCTTTCTCAAGTTTATTCCCACAATTTCTTTGATCTCCACAATTTTTTTCTCACTTCATTACTAGGGCTGTCCACAGGTTAGGTTGAATCGGGTTTGGGCTCAACCCGCATCTGACCTGACGTGGTCGGGTGGAGCAGCTATCAACCCACCGCAGACTGAGAGACTGGTCAGATCAGGCGAATCAAACCTTTAACGAGTGGCAGACGGGTCGATCGGAGTCAGAGTTTTGAGAAAACAGTGAGATTTCGCCAAATCCAGCGAAAATCTCATCAGATTTTATAAGATTTCGCCAGATCTGATTGAAATCTCATAGGATTTGATGAGATTTTGTCAAATCCGATCGAAATCTCACCGAATCTACCTGATATCTTGCCAAAATCTAGGTTTTTTTGCTAGGATCTGGAAAATTTTCATCGAAATTTGTATTTTTCACTAGAATCTCGAAATTTTCTGCTAGAAATTCTTAGTACGTCGATTGGTTCGGGGATTTCTGGTTTTGGGGTAGGGAAACTGAAACTGACCCGCCAGAGTCGGTTTCTAGTGGTGAAGGCTCGCCACCGACCGCTGGAGTAGTCGAGTCGGCCAACGTCGGATCGAACCCAATTGGTTTTTTCGGGTGGGTCGAGTCTTCGGATGGGTTTGGACAGCCCTATTCATTACCATTTTTCTTTTCAAAGAGGTATGTTTCTTATACAGGGAGTAAATATGAGACTGTGAGGATTTGGGGTATGTTTGGGCAAATTGTTGTCTTCTTCATTTAATTAGTTGAAAGTGTATATTTCTCTTCTACATTGACAATTTGAAAGTCAAATGTTGAAGAGGAATCATTAACAGCAATGTGCTTGTGTTTATATTTAGGTACATGTTGATTTAATTTGGAATATTCATTTATTTCCTTTTCAAGAACTTGATCCATACATCGTTACAATTTGGGTGGAACCTTGGAGAAGTGTTATTTTTTGCAATCAAAGGTTAATGTGAATTTTATGTTGTGTTAAAACTTAAAAGAGATAAATTAATGAAAAATTATAACACTAAACCTAGGAAAAAAAGTTTATATTTACAATATTTTCACAACAAATTTTAAGTGACAAGTCTTTATTAGTTATTAGAAGGAAGCCAAAAAAAGAATTTAAATTATAACCAATAACAACTTATAACCTATGATTTGTTGTGAAAGTATTACTAAAATATTATAAAAATAGTACTTATAAATAATAATAAAAAGAGTATTGTCGCTTGCGCGAATTGCGTGTGCTGAGACTAATATCCACTAAAAAGTTTCTAAAAAATATTTCATTTTAACTTAAACCTTGTTTCCATAAATAAAAAGCCTAATAAAGTCACCGTTCGTGTCACAAACACCTTCCCAGTAAGCGAGTGAGTTCTGGTCTTTTTCATTGGACCGCAAAAGTCGATGTGTCCCAAATCCCAATAAGTATATACTTTTATATAGTACAACATACTAGCATAGTATATACCTTTTACTTTCTCTCTCAATCACAATTTTTTCTTTCTTTCTTTCTTTCATTCATTCGCTTTTTACTGTTTGATTTCTCATCTCAACGAATTTAGGGTTTCGTTCCCAATTTCGATTTCTCCTCGGTGAGTTCCGATCACTATTTTTTCCAATTATTAATTTTTTTTTTTTAGTGTTACATTTAATTATATTATTGGATTGCTATTCATTACTTGAGAAAAAAAAAAATTTGATTTAAAAAATGAAGATGATTTAAGAAATTCAAACATGGATAATCAATTTCAAACATTTTTTTTAAGCTTAGTATTATCAAGTTCTTAATTGGGGTGTTGGTGTTTGTTTCTGCGATCTGATATAATGTGCTGTCCAAGATCACTTTTTGTTGTGGGGATTCAATTGGGTCTATGATCAATAGCTTAGGAATTTGATGAAACCAACATTTGATTTGATTAGGAATCTGGTACAATTCATGCATGCAATTGAGAAGTTTATGGACATGAACTATTGTAATTACATGCGTTCCGATTAGTTCAACTAGTAAAGTCTCTTCTTGTGATCAAATAACGAACTTGGTTTCAAATTCTGAAAGGTGTCTTGGCTTTAGCAATCATCCTGGATCAGACTGTAGGTTTCAAATCTAAATGTCTTCTAATGAAGTATAATTTTCATGAATATTTTAGAAATTGCAAGTTCTTATTCAAGCTTTTCTGAATTTTCTAGTTGAAAGATGGTTTTAAATTTGTTAACTACATGATTGGATGACATGCTAATGTCCGTTCAAGTACTTTCATGATTACTTGAATTTCTTTGCACTTACAGTGAATCTATAATGTATACAATTTGTTATGGCTTAAAACTTTGAATGTTTGTTTCGTTGAAGTTTATTTATTGTTGTGCTGTATGGTGTATTTACAAATATGGATTTTCTTTTCATAAAATATTTTCAAGGGAACGGTGATCTTTTTTGATGAACTGAAGCAATGAAGCAAGGAGTATCTTCCCTGAATCCATATGCAGCATCGTACATTCCACTTTCCAAAAGAAATGAAAATGATAGAACTTTTGAGACAGCAAAAAACTCTAGGAGCGGCAATGAGTCTTCCCGGTTTGTAACCCCTGAGCAACTCCATTACAGAGCTTATTATGACTCCAATGCTCATGGAACTGAAAAAGCCCCTATTCCTGAAGTGGGGTCTACAGTGAAGAGCCACCATGCATATGGTTATGGTTCATCACCACAAAATGTAAATCAAGCTGCAGATAAGCAGATGCTAGATGAATTTGACATTGATTTGGAATATCTTCAGATGTCATTTCCTGGTATATCTGATCAGTCCCTTACTGATGTTTATGCGGCAAATAGAGGTGACCTAGAAGCCACTGTTGACATGCTGAACCAACTTGAGGTGTACAAGTAAACCCTTTAATTTTGAAGTTTCTAAATAACATTCATAACATGTATTAGGTGATAGGTGATTGAAGTAGATTACTATTTCTTTTTTTCTTTTTTTTGTCTTGGGGGCTGGTTCAGTTCTTTACCAACGTTTCCACTTCAGATTCTGGCACCACAATCACAGTATGAACAGTGCTGGCCTATATATATTTAATATTGGAAAACTTGAACAACTTAATAACTTTCCTGATACTACGTAT
The DNA here is from genome assembly GCA_019022515.1 of Quercus aquifolioides. Classification (NCBI taxonomy): domain Eukaryota; kingdom Viridiplantae; phylum Streptophyta; class Magnoliopsida; order Fagales; family Fagaceae; genus Quercus; species Quercus aquifolioides. Next base: position 34,638,421 of record CM032336.1, read on the forward strand.
ATACAGTGTGGTGTGACTATAGCCAGCTACTATTATCTTACTAGTTTTTGTTTATGGTTCTGGATTCAAGAGAAGGCAAAAGAGATGCCATGCCCATGACTAATAGGCCAAAATAAATCTAATAGGAGTTCTAATCATATACTTTATTTTCTGGACATTTAAAGACTAGCAATATCTTTCTAGTAGCCATTAACTAGTCATTAGAAGTATTACCATGAGTTAGTCATATGCTCCCTTCAAATCACATGCTTAAATGGAAATCATTACTTATGTGGATGTATTCATCTTGTTGATGGCTTAGACATACTCAATCTGCTATTATTATCAAGCTACGATGTCTTAGAAAGTAAGATTGTGTGTTCTGTTTCGCTTTATGTCTTACGGCTTGGTTGTTGTTGTGGAATAATCTCTCTCAGAAGTCTGACTTACATATTAAGTGTTTACCTTCATTATTATTGTGAGCTTTATTCATATTGTAATATCTTATGCTTTTACAGTCATCTTTCTAAGAAGTATTATCTTCTGTTTACAGTGTTACACTGTTGAGTCTTCTGAAAGTCTTCCAGACACTCTGGACATTGGCGATGTTTCAGAATTCGGATCTTCAGCTGATTATGCATCACTGAAACTGAAGACTGTAGAGGGCGAAGCCAGTGCTGCTTCATCCAGCTCCTAAGGCTCATCAAGATTATCTCCTGATTGATTTTGCAAATCCAATTGTTTGTCAAGGCATGGTTGGTCTTGTGGATAAGAAATATATAAATAGGGGATCTTCCTAAGAGATGGAGACATCAGTCATTATCGTTGTATAGTTCTCAGCTGCTTGATTCACCCTTCTCTTTTCTTTCAAAGGCTCATTGTTTTTGTTTGATGGGTCAGAATCCCCCTGTGCAGTTATTATGCGGATTGCAGTTTTTTCTTTTCAAAATGAAAGTCATCTTTGCTGTTTTGCTTTCCTTCTTTGTGCTCTTGTCTTGGTTGGGTAGATGCTGTGTAAGCGGGTATCATTCTAATGTCACCTGAAGATTTGAATGCGTGATGCTTTAAGCTTGTGTATTGTTTTGTGATGAAATATAGCGCAATTTCCAACCTGTTGATTTATGATGTTTAGATCAGTCGCCTATTCACCTAGGCTATCATGGCTGATAGCTGATGGGCTTTATCACTTTTACCATTCCGAATTACTGATATCTCTAAAATGATTCAATAATTTTAGAGTTACAAAAAAGTTCACTAAAATGTAGCAAGATGTTATTAGTAAAAAAGACCTAGGTAAAAACCTGTACAAATTGTCCACTCAACTGTTTTGAAAATGATTATGCCTATAACATTACTCTCTCTTTCTATCGGCTTGGTTTTTAAAACGAAATGTGTATTGATTTGTTTCAGTTCCCAAGAAATGTGTACATCTTGTCAAAATACAAATGTGTATCGATGCATTTCAATTCCAACAAATGCACTAGGCAGATCAATTTCAAGAAATGTGCACATCTTGTCAAAATGTGCATTGATGTGTTTCAATTCCAACAAATGTGTTTTCTTGTCAAAATGTGTATTGATGCGTTTCAAATTTTCAATTCCAACAAATGCACTAGACCGATTTGCCATGAAATCTTCATCATTGTTAAAAAAAAAAAAATGGTTTATCAAGGAAGCTCTTATATCCCATCACTTGTGAGTTTAAAATTGTGGGTTCGAGTAGTGACAAGTCTCACTATTGCTCGGATGGTTTCACACCAAGTCAAATTTGAGTTTAAGTGGTGATGGCAAAGACCATACATACCTTATATCTCATCACCTTGCGAGTTTGAAATTGTGGGTTCAAGTAGTGATAAGTCCTATTATTGCTCAGATGGTCTCACACCAAGTTAAATTTGAGTTTAAGTGGTGATGGACCACACCTACCTTATATCCCATCACCTTACGAGTTTGAAATTGTGGGTTCAAGTAATGACAAGTCCTATTATTCCTCAGATAGTCTCACACCAAGTTAAATTTGAGTTTAAGTGGTGAGAGTTTGAGTAATGACAAGTCTCACTATTGCTCGGATGGTCTCATACCATGTCAAATTTGAGTTTAAGTGTTAGAAGTAAAGACCACACCTACTATTTTTTTTTCCTTTTTATAATGATTATATAAAAAAAGTGGTGTGAAAGTGAAAAAAATGCAAGTATGCAACAATATCTTAAAAAAATATACAATAACACAAAGAGGACAGGACCCAGACAAGTAGCATAAACTAAAACAACATGGGACGCGGGTTGTTTGGGTTCGAACATGGAATTGGAGGCAAGAACAACAGTTTCAAAGTGGAGCTACAGAGATTTGGGTTACCCATATATAGACTCAAGAACATCTCGCTCTTCAAGAAGCCACGTGGCTGAAATTTAAAAAGGTAAAAACATAGCTTGTTCAAGTTCAAGGTGTGTCCTCAACGACACCGTTTTACTGCCTGTTAAACCTCTTGTTCTTTCTTTCATTCATTCTCAATGGCAGGTCATGGCTAGGGTTTATGCATCCTTCAGAAGCCTCAAACATTCATCACCGCTCTTATCTCATCTTCCCATTCTTCCATAGGAGTCATGCTCCGTTTGGTTGCCCAGAAAAGGTAACCAAAAGAAACATCAAATTTTTCATTTTTTTTTCTTTGCTCTTTGAATATTTTTCTTTAACCATTTTGAGGCTTAGTTTATGAGTGTTTATTTTCTTTTTCTTTTTTTTTCTTTTTTTTTTAATTTTAGTTCATGCTACATAAAGTTAAAATCTTTTTATTTGATTTATATATACACTCTCCGAGACCAAACTTAACTCTTAGGCTTCACTAAATGCAATTCTACTTCAATCCCTTTATCTTTCAGGTTATTTTGCTTCAAAAGCTTCACCTTTTTCTTTACCCTGCAATGCTTCTTTGCACAATTCCTAGAGTTGGTTATTGCTGCAGAATTGGCAAAACTGTGCGTTTCCTCCTCAGTTTTTCTTCATCTTGTGCTCTTAGAGCTGTAGAATTTGTCGAAGAGAGTAATACCCATGATTTTAATTACGCCGAATTACAGAGTAGAATGCAGAATTATGCCATCTCGGGTCACTTTAGAAAAGCTCTGGAAACTCTGAATTCAATGAGAAATGTACCTGGAAAACCTACCGTGTATGATTATAATGCTTTGATGTACTGCCATTTGAAATCGCGAAATGTGTTGTTGGAAGTTTTGGTTGAAGTTTATGTTGGGATGAAAAGATTTGGGCCGGCCCCTAATGCATCTACTTTCAATACGCTTCTTAATGGGATGCTATCTCTTGGTAATTTGAAAGACGCGTTTTTTATTGCCAAAGAGATGTGTGGAAGTGGATTTGTGCCATCGTTTAGTTTGTTATCAAAAATGTTGAAAAAATCACTTGGAGTGGGAAGTTTGGATGATTCACTTGGTGTATTTGATTTGATGTTGAGGTTGGAGTATTTCCCGACTGAACCCACCTTGAACCTTTTGATTTCTATGCTCATCAAAGCTGGGAGGATTCAAGCGGCATATTCTGCGTTCTCCATTCTTTGGGGCAAAGGCTATTTTTGTAGTGTATATAGTTATAATCTCATTCTGTGGGCTTTGTGTAAGTCTGGTCAGATTTGTACAGCTTTGGCATTGTTTTGTTTGATGAAGAAGAAGGGTGTCATTCAGAATGTGTGCTCATATTCCGCTTTAATGTGTGGTTTTGGTAGAGAAGGTTTAGAGGAAGATCTTTTTCATTGTTTAGATGTAATGCAAAGTGATGGTTGTAAGCCAAATGTCAGAACATACACTATAATAATTAAGTTTCTTTGCGATGCTGGGAGGTTTGAGGAGGCGCTGGAATACTTTGGTAGGATGGAAAGGGAAGGGTGTGACCCAGACTTGATTACGTATAATGTAATTCTCCGAGAACTTTGTCATCAAGATAGAGTGGGGGAAATTTCTGAGCTCATTCAGGTGATTGATCAAAAAGGGTTTTCACCCAATCCATATACATTTTCTGCCTTTGCTGGAGGCATGTTAAAAGTAGGCAAAATAGGAATTGCTCAAAAAATATTGCTTGATGTGATTTCAAGGGGATGTGGTCTGGATGTTGCTGTATATAATATATACTTAAATTGTTTATGTTGTGAGAATAGATCTAGAGAGGCATTATCTTTGTTGAAAGGTATGAGAGAAGGTGGTTTAATTCCAAGTAGTGTGTCTTATAACACAATTCTAAAAGGTTTTTGTAGGGAGAATAGTATTGAAGAAGCTTTGGAGCTCTTGGACAGTTTTGAGTGGGTAACAAATGAGCCAGATGTAGTTTCCTTCAATACAATTTTGTCTGCAGCATGCAAACGAGGAAACTCTTCAATGATTCAGAGGATTGTGTTTCGAATGGAGTGTGAAGGGGTTGAGCTTAATGTTGTCAGTTTAACATGCCTGATTCAGTATTTCTGTACAGTGGGAAAATTTTCAGAATGTTTGAATTTAGTGGAACACATGATGTGTAATGGCCCTCAACTCACAATAATTACTTTTAATTTGCTTCTGGACAAACTTTGCAAGAATGGGTTACTAGGAACTGCCCACCAGACTTTCAAATATCTTAGGAACACTGGGTGTGTACCCGATACAACAACATATAATATTCTTATACATTCTTCCATAAGGGAGGGTAATAACATGCTGGTGGGCCAATTGTTTAGGGACATGTACAGCCAGGGTCTAAAACCAGATGTTTATACCTATGGGTCTTTAATTGGTGGCCTTTGTAGGGAAGGGAAGATAACAATTGCTCTCCAGCTTAGGGATCAGATGCTAGGGAATGGGCTTACTCCAAGTATTACAATTTACAACACCCTACTGGGGGCGATGTTTAAGACTGATAAGGTTTGTGACATCATTTCATTATTGAAAACTATGGTAATGGAAGGGTGTCAACCTAATGAGGTAACTTTTGAAATTCTTAACCAAGCAATGTCAAAAGGTTGGATGAAGAAATATCCAAAGTTTGCGAAAGTTATAGGGCTTGTGACAAAAGAGACTCAGCACGGAGTGATAACAAGTTAATTGATTTGGAGTCTTGGAGCTTGCTACACCCACATCTTCTGAATTTCCAAGAAAATCAAACCTGTAGTCAGGTATGCAAGATCCTTGTTGCATATGTTTTATATCTATATATATCTCTTAGTTTTTCAGATTTGAACACCAAGAGACAATTTTTAACATTCCACATTCATTCTTACAATTCTTTCCCTCAATGTTTTTGTTCAACTTGTGCCATTTGTGGACCCAAATGTCCATATAGCTTAAGCAATATATGTGATGTAAATATATATATTTAAGGGTCCATTTGGATTGAGGGACAAAGAGAGAGGGAGTAGAGGGGAGTAGAGTAGAGTTGGCCAGGAATTAGCCTATCTCCGGCCAACTCTACTCTACTCCCCTCCACTTCACCTCCCTCCCCCCTCAATCCAAACAGGTCCTAAAAGTTTTCTGGATAAACTTGTCTCAAGTATGATTGTTTGTCACATCCTTTCGACATTTGAATTACTATTAGAGGTCCCGTATGTACTATAGTCTCAGGATAGGTTTACCAAGCACCAATTCAATTTTTCCTACTATGACATTAATGGTAAAAGGTGTACGTTTTCATTGATATTGTTTGGATTACGATACATTTTTTCAAAGTTAGTAAGAGGTAGACAGCATTGACTGGGATAAAATAAGTAGCAAAGTAGGACAGGATTTGGAAAAAAACGTTATTGAATTTTTTGCTTGGTTATGCCATGTGTAAAGGGGTATGAATGTATGATTCTATTATCAATCAGCTTGGAAGTTGCACTTGAATCTTTGGATGCACGATGGAACTGTTAATCTTGTGCTCACCAAAACCGAATCTCTCTTTCCTTGCACACTCATCCCTGCTTCCATTTATATATATATATATATATATATTTTTTTTTTTTTATATTTGTGTTGGATTTACTAAATGGAGTTGTTAAATTCAAATTTTTATCAACTGTACATTTCTGAAGGCATGAAAGCAGATACTGAACTGAAAGAGTTCCACAGCCTTGAGCACGCATGGATGTCTTTTGTGGATGGAACAAAATGGAGGGCATTGTATCACTCCCTCGCAAAGAAATTGCTGCACAGCTATATGTGCAGAAAGTAATGACTACCTTGTGGGGTTCCAAACTGTTGAAATTGGGGTATGTAGTGACTATGTGGTAATTCCATCTCTTTATATATAATTATATATTCAAGTAATTATTCTTCTCGTGGCTGCAATTCTCTGTTGCTCGTAAATATTTACTGGAGTGTATCTCACACTTAGCAAGCAGGTAATCAGGATCACTGGTCTGGCACCTTATTTTAGTTTGGAAGTCAGATTCTTAGCTTATTTAATATAGCTTGAATTTTTTTTTTTTTTTTAATCTTTTTTCATGCTTGGTTTAGTTGCTTCCACTTAAAGTTTGCACCCCCCCCCCCCCCTCTCTCTCCCCTTTTATCAATTTCTGTTCTTTTATCTACTCTGAAGTGTATAAGCTGACACAGTCTCATCTGCATTGCGTTTTCCACTGCATCATGAAACTGGCATGATACTTGCCGCGGATGTTAAAGTTGTTCTATTATTTGACTAAGTGGTTTGATTTTAAGCAGCAATATGTTTGAATGGCAGGAATGACAGGAATGACTGGTGAACCAATGAGGTACATGATACTGGGAGACTGGAAAAAGCCAGAGTGGCCTGTGAGAGCCATTATTCCACAACAACTTGAGCAGAATCTGGTCAGTCCTCTATATGACTATTGGATTGAGTTTCCAATCATGTGCTGTGTCATGGCTAATTATCACTTCTCTTTTGCTGCAGATATTCTCATTCACCATATACACATGCACCCAGAGAACCACCATTAATAATTAACAAGTGCATTTCTTAAACAGCCTAGAATTTCTTTTTTTCAGCCTTATGTTTGGAATAAAACCTCATGAAGATGAGTCCACTCTTCAATTTTTTCTTCTATCCTCTTTCACGGAGCTAAATCTACATTATGCTTATTGAATTGACACTGATGTCTAAGGAAACCTTTGGACAACATAGATTTGCCCTTGTATTGGTAGTAGCACTTTAATGCTGACTTGAGTAAAATCAGTATGTTGATTTTAATATGAAGCACAGTGATCATTTTAGAGAATGCCTAAAGTGTTTCTGCAGGAGGCAGGTACATAGACATGGTCTTGTTGCATGTAAAATGTGTTGTATTTTTAAAGTTGTTTGGTTATGGAAAATAGCCTTTTGTTATGTTAAACATTGGCTAAAATCAATTTTCGTCCAATGCTTTCCCATTTTTTATTGACAAAAAATATTCTCTTACTCTCATCAAATGTGCAAAATAATTGAAACAGTGCATAGCACGAAGTCAATGTAGGATGCTTCTTCAACCTTTCTGATAAAATCTGATTTTCTTATGTGGTATTTAAGGCAACGGTAAAGTTATGAATTCTTGTAATTGTGCATTAATAAGAAATGTGTTCTTTTAAAAACAAACAAACAAGTAAATAAATAAACAAGAAATGTGCATCTTGCATTATGTTGTTTCATCACGTAAACAATTAGGGCAAATTTGGTACATTGATTACTTGAGAATAAGAATGGATATTATAAGGAATACAAAAAACGTAAGGACTAACTATTTTTATGCATTTGTTTTAAGAATAGAATATTGAATTTGCATTTCCAAATTTGGTACAATATTGCTTGATGATAGAATTGAGTAATATTCCAATCATATTTCTTCATCTACCCTTATATAATTATTATACTCTGTGGGTTTTGCTTAACATTCAAACTAGGGTATGACTTCTATCCAGTGTCCTGTGATAATGGATCCGTTGCGATCATAACACGTATTCAATTTTAAAGACGTGTCATAATCGCAGCAGGTCCAGTGCACTGGAAGCACTGGACAGAAGCTACGCCCGTATAAATTAACTAAATATATAACTTATATCATTTTCTTTTTTGTTCAAAATTGCTACATCCATGAATATTATTAAAAAATTAAAAAAACATTAAAAAAAAAACATTTTTTCTGGAAATTTTTATTATCATTTTTTTAAACCAAACACTTGAACGATGATACAAAGAAATATTCGTTCTATTCTTACATATCAAAAGTGCCTTTAATATAATCTTAATTTTGTCCAAATACCTGTGTTTCTCATCATCTATAGTAAATTATAAATGAAAAAATAAATGCATTTTTCTTTTTATTTAATATATTTTTCTAGAAAAATATGAAAAACTTATTTCAAGTATCAAAAGACTAAAACCAAGAGAGGGATTTAACCTATATAAAATATTGTGAGTCTTTTTATTTTTTTTTGATAGCAAAAATATTGCGAGTCTTATTACATAAAAGTTTGAAAGAGTGGGGTGACACTATCTTAGTATTATAAAGTATTTTTCTTTATTTTAGGATCTAAACACGACCCAAGAGATATTTTTATTATTATTATTTATTTATTTTAATTTTCTTATTATTGTAGGGCCTCGGTTGAAAGAGAAATAGAGATTTTCATGATATCCATTGTCCTATGTTAATGTGGCTGTCACAGAGAAAAGAAACAGGTTGCCAGAAATAACGAAGAAAAAAGCAAAATCAAGGACAGAAATTATAACGTTATTTTAAAAGTTAAAACATGAAACACCAGAAACAAACAAATTCCGCAACTCGCTCTCGGTTCATGAATGATTGTCATTATCTAAACCAAAACTCTCACATCAAAGAAACATTATTATTATTATTTACAAGAGTAACGTATCAAAGAAAAAGATACACATGACACCAAAAACCAAAGACTCATTCACATTCTCTCTATTTCCGTTCATGTAAACTTGTTCAACAAGATTCTATCAATCACATTGGTCTCTTACCATTTTCATGGTAGCTTCTTTTTCTGGAGGAACCTCAAAAAGCTTTGACATTTAATAATTGGGAGACACAAAAAAGAGAGAGCAGAGCAAAAACCAAAAAGGGTGGAGTTTTGTTTGTGTTTTATATGATCTGGGTGTTTGTGATTTGAAAAAGTTATTAGATAGATTTGGATCCACAACATATAGATATATTATATATCTGAGGATCAGAAAATGGGTGTGGATTACTACAACATATTGAAGGTGGACAGAAATGCCACCGATGATGATCTGAAGAAGGCTTATAGAAAATTGGCAATGAAATGGCATCCTGACAAGAATCCCACAAACAAGAAAGAAGCCGAAGCCAAATTCAAGCAGATATCCGAAGCCTATGAGGTAATAATCCAATGCGTTCTTCTTCTTCTTCTTTTTCTTTCTATATTTCCCTTTCATTTTCATCTGTTTCTGTTTCTGTTTTCAGTTGGATGTTTCTTTTCAAAGGTTGTTTCTATAGTTTTTTTTTTAATTATTTAAAAGCCTCTTTGTTTCTGGGTGATTGAGGAGAAGGAAAGAAAATCAATTTGAGCTTCTCTTTTTCTTTTTTCTTTCCTTTGGTCCCATTTAATTTATGCTGTTTTCTTAACCACACACACCAAAAAAATGGTATGGAATATGTGAGAGTCAAGAAACAAAATAGTGGTAATCTTAGTGTTGCTGATACCCAAAGTGAAAATGGTAATATGGATTAGTGATAGCAGAAAATTTATACATATAATAAAAAAAAAAAAATGAACACATTTGTTGGACTAGAGGTTATATCAATTTAGCAAGAGTTTAGAGTTGAATATCAAAATCATCTTCGTCAAGGTGGTGAGAAAGATAAGATTGTGTCTCAGATAAAAGAAGGGAAGAGAAAACATGGCTCTAGAGAGAATTGATTGACCGAGTTTCTGGTATTCAGTATCATTGGGATATATGGCTTTGTTGAATTCATTTCAATGCAGAAATGGAGAGCTCAACAAGACCAAATAGTTTGTGTTACGCCCAATTGATTTGAATTTTTCTGTCATTTCATGTATCAACCAATAAAATGATTTAGATATTAGTCAAGTTTCTTCTTCTTTTTTTACAAATTTTCAGCAATCAAACAGAGATTAGAAGCATTAAATTTTACTTGATGTCAATTTGCATCAAGTCCCTCCTTAATGACAGTACTATGAATGTCTCTTTGAGGTTAACCAAGTTAACATTACATTGCCGTTGGATTGGATGGAATTTTGATCTTAAGTTTTGTGATTTCAGGTATTGAGTGACCCTCAAAAGAAGACTATTTATGATCAGTATGGTGAGGAAGGCTTAAAAGATATGCCACCACCTGGCAGTGGTGGTTTCTCATCTGGAAATGGCAATGGGGGGAATGGATTTAACCCTAGGAATGCAGAGGACATTTTTGCGGAATTCTTTGGAAGTAGCCCTTTTGGATTTGGTTCATCAGGAGGACCTGGGAGATCTATGAGGTTCCAGTCAGATGGCTCAGGGATTTTTGGGGGATTTGGCGGGAGTGAAAATATTTTTCGAACATATAGCGAGGGCAGCATGCCAAAGAAACCACCACCTGTGGAGAGCAAACTGCCATGCAGCCTTAGGGAGCTTTACTCTGGATCAACAAGGAAAATGAAGATTTCAAGAACCGTGGTTGATGCCAATGGGTATGCATTTTTCTCAAACTGTTGTTATCCTTAGCAGTAGTAGTTGTTGTTTGATACATTTATGTGGGAGATGGGTGATTGAAACCCTGGATGTCTCCATTGGAAACACCAAAAATGTCACTTGACCTTAAGGTCATTGGCATTGTTGTTATTGTTGTGTGTGTGCGCTTTTGCTGCTTAAGCAACTGCTGTTTTGAATTAGATCTAGCAACGATGCACTGTCTTCCATGGTACACTATAATCATAGTATTTGAGATATGGATATGAACTTTTTTTTATTGAACAAGTGATCTTACCTAGCTAAGAGCCACATCAAAACCTGGATTAATATGCTTATGTTCAGGGTTTTACTCAATGGTGACCTTGTATATTGTAATATGGCATTTTCTCTAATAATTGCCTTCCTTGAGTAAGGACCGACTTGCAGAAGGCACATCTGGTTACAGTAACTATCCCAATAGTAATCTTCACCAACTCAATACAGATTTTTGTTGATTTAATAAGATGGTTTTCAGGGTTATGGATGAAAGTAATTAATTCTTCAAGTTAGTTCCTTCTTGTGCTGAAGTTTTTACCCTGCTGCCCTAACTGCAGTATGGTAAACTACTAATCCATTATGAAATTAAGGCAACCACCCAAATTTTTTGAATGACATAGATTTAAGCAAAGATAATTCACATTTTTTTTTTTACCGTTTAGTGATCGCAATACTTCATTTTTTGATTATCTGAACATAGATAAATTGTCAAGTTGCTGGCATTGGCAATCATGTTGATTTTAATCCTTCTACATATGTAGCAGAAATTATCATAGTGACTGTGTAGTGTCATAACTAACTGCTTTTTTCAGGCTAACTTGCTCCTCCTCTGACTATATTTTTTTTGTTACAGACGACAAGTTCCAGAAACAGAGATATTAACCATTGATGTGAAGCCTGGATGGAAAAAAGGAACCAAGATTACTTTCCCAGACAAAGGGAATGAACAACCTAACCAGCTCCCAGCAGACCTTGTGTTTGTGATTGATGAGAAACCCCATGATGTTTACAAAAGAGATGGCAATGACCTCATTATGAACCATAAGGTGTCTTTAGCTGAAGCATTGGGAGGGACCACAGTAAATTTCACCACACTTGATGGGCGTAATCTATCAATTCCAGTGACCGACATAGTGAGCCCCGGTTATGAGCTTCTTGTTGCCAGAGAGGGAATGCCAATAGTAAAAGAGCCTGGTCATAGGGGTGATTTAAAGATCAAATTCGAGGTGAATTTTCCTACAAGATTGACACACGAGCAAAGAGCAGCACTTAGACATGCCTTGGGGGGTTGAGGAGGAGGACTTCATTGATCTTTTCTCTGTATGTATTTGCCACCAGCTTGGGAATCAATGAAGCCACGCAAAAAATGCATTCTGTCAAAGGAGAGATGCCATGAAATGATCTGCCTCAATAGCTATCCTCTTTATAATTTTCTGATTTTACCCGGCAGTCCCACTGTAGTTATATGTCTCTTCTTTGTTTTTTTCTTTTTTAGCCCCCTTTTTTGTCACTATTTTTTTGCTTGATGTGCTTGATTGATTTTTTATTTTTTACTTTTATCTTCCCCTTTGTATATTTTGCTGGGATCCAGTGCTTTGTATTTGTATAATCGCACCCCTTTGTATTCTTTGTTGGATGATGAATCCTCCCAAATTTTTTTTTCCAACTAGATGTTCACTGTTCCTATTGTTTTTCTTTGACATTGCATTACCTCCCCCTTCCCCCCTAGTATAAACAAATTTTTGTATAGGAATATTGATTGAGATTTTTTTTTTTTAATTTTTTAATTTTCATGTATCAATGTGATTACAAGTTTATCAATGCCCTATTTCAGACGTCAATAACCTTTCTTAAGATCTTGTTTTTACAATCTGACTTCTTTTAAAAAATGGGTGGTTAAGTATTAACTCAATTAAGGAGACTTTCATAGCCATCCATATTAAGACTGTTGAACCATGGTACGTCGTAGATTATCAAGGAGGTCACTGAATAAAAGCTATCGATGGAGTGTAAAAGGCTACAATCTAAAGGATAAACAAGGCCACAAGTTTGCAATGAGGTTAAGTGATCCAAAGTTAAACTACAACACTACCATAACATATCATGATCAGCTCGCAGATAGACATCTTCACAAATTCTCATTCCCACCTAGTCCACTTTGGTTCATTTAGTCCAATTCAGTCCACAATGACAAAAAAAATTATTATTATTTTTAATTATTTAATTTAATTATTTGTAGTATTATGTGATACGTACAAAATTTTTAGGGAGGGAAAATAGAAATATTTAGAGATGAAACAGAATTTTGATTACTTCTAATAAACCAATAAAATATACAAAGGATAAAATTGGATTTGATTCAGGAAATCCTGAGTTCCTAACCTCTTTGGATTTAACTGAAAAAATTTAGATCCAACTTTATTAAAATTCTCTTGATATCCTTTATTGAAAATAACTCCATCTATTTAAATATAACAAAATAACGTTAAAAACCTAAAATAATGGAGCACTTCTCCTAAACTTATGGCCCCAATAGTCGTGCTCCTAAAACTAGGACACCACTAACACTAACAATACAATCCAAATACAACTAAAATGCCAACAAGTTCCTACTCACACTAATCCCTATCTTAACTAATACCTATAAACATAGTAATTCCCTACAAACATGAAACAACTAATAAATAATCATTAATATTATTTCCTAACAAATTAATATATATATATATATATATATATATATAAAACATTTTATGTTATGATTCTAGTGTCTCACATGAATTAAGTGTAAGCTTAAACATGTATATATAAAGCTCTTTAGCACCTTTCCATTGCAAGCCAGTTTTAAAGGGTGAGTTAATCACTTTTCAAAAAAAAAAGGGTGAGTTAATCACACAATTTTAGTATTTTACGTTGCTTAATATTAGTAAATAGTAAGTAGACGCAAAAATTTGGTAACATCTTTTATATTATTTCAATAAGTGATGATAATAGGTTTTAAAATCATGCAACTAAGTTCATAATGCAACTTATTTGTATATGATACTGTAGGGACTGGATTTGAGCACTTCTTCTATTGGATGAATGGACTCAGACCCAACTAGCCCAATACAATAAATTTATAGAGAGTGGATTGAAGAACTAGGCCTTAGTGAGGGTTACAACAACTAGACATGGCAATGAATGGGTTGAATAACAAGGACGTGGACTAAAGTGTAAAATTCGGTCCTCGGCCCTCCTTTGAGGGGCTTATTGTTCTTATTATTTCTTCTGTGTCTGGTTACAAGGGTTTTGAAGACAATATAAATTGTTGCTGTGTTTTCTGTTTTTTCACCCCCCCCCTTTCTTGGAGGATTTTTTTTATGTTACATACCCCATTCCAGTTGATCTTGGCCTTCCATTTGTTGATCATGCATGTCACTACTCAAGTGTTTGTCCTATCAGCCACCTTCCTAAACCTCTTGTGAGTTACAGCAATCAAGGCAGCACTGTTCAGGGGTCATTTCCCCATTAATGCGGCCAGGACGTTAGTTGTGGGCATTTAATGCGGAGGTGACAGTTTGTCCTTAAATTGCTCCTCCACCGTGTTCCCATGGCTGACTCATTGTACCTGTCATTTTCCTTGGGATGCTCTGGGAGGCTGCCTTTGATGGCATGCCACTCTTCCCTTCTGTGATCTTGGTTGGCCGAGGACAGGATTGTCCTCGGCGATGTTTCAAGGCACCTTGGACTTGCTTCTTTCATCCTCGGACATTTCTTCCTCCTCGGCATGGGCTTTGGGCTTAGTATAAAGTGGGCCGCGGTTGCCAAATTCTTTGACCCCACAATAGCCCCTCAAAATCCTGCTGTCCGGCTCCTCAGACGAGGAGGAGGATTTTGATGTCCTCAAGCCTTTGTCATGGCTTGTCAAGTCTTGTCCTCTGTCAGTGCCAAAGTCTCTTCACTTGTCTAAAGCACATTCCTAGCGCTTCGGTATACGGAGGGCACCCCCATTAAATTCTGGCGGCTTTGTGCTTCCCACGTTCAACAGTGTGATGGTAATCTAACGGTGGGGATTTTTTCACCTTTATGGGCGGGAAACCCGCATGGTCTTTTTTAATTAGGGGTATAAATACCCACTTGAACCGATTTGCCTCTTTACTTTTGCACTCAAGAGTTCTTGCGCACATACCCTGAATTCGGTCAAGCCTCAAACCAAACTCACGTCTCTTTTCTGAATAAAAAGCCTGTTCGAGGAGCTTTTCCTCATTTCTGTAAGTTTTCTTCTCCCTCTAATTCACGTTTTCTCTCTTTCTTTCGCCCATTTTCCTGAATCCTTTAGCCGTTCCTAGGGATGGGTAGGTTTAAAAAGTTGGTTGAGTCTGAAGTGGCAATGGAGAAGTTCATGGCCGATTATAGGATACCCCGTAATGTAGGTCTAAGATACTGTGAAGAAGGGGAATGGCATTTTAGGAGGCAAGAGGGGAAAGTAGTGATTCCCATAATCGCCTTCCTAGAAGGTGGTATGAGAATCCTTATGGGGCCGGTGATGAGGGACTACCCCAGGCACTTTCGGTTAGCTCCCACCCAGTGCGCCACCAACGTGTTTAGGATTCTAGGTTGTGTGGACGCTCTAAACGAGAAGATGGGGCTGAGGTTAACCCATCACGACGTTAATTGGTGCTACAACCTCCAACACCTAAGGGGTAAATCTTATTACATGAAGACAAGGGACGATAAGGTTCGGCTTATTCAATGCCTCCCCGAGTACAGCAAAGGGTTAAATAAGGACTTTCTCATCGTGTTCGGGGAGTGGCACGACGGCCTTCATTGTCCGACAGAGGAGGGGGAACCAGGTGGGGTATTTAGAGTAGGAGAGGGTTGATCTTTTGTGTCATCATTGTTTGCATTGTTCGGTTGCTAATATGCTTCTTCTTTTTTTGTTTGCAGATCCACACGCGTTTGATCGACACTTTCACCTAGTCAACCGGGAGGATTTGGAAACCATCCTTAGGGCGGAGGTCTTTGTGAACGAAGCTGACAACCAAATCAAAGCCGCTCACAAGATCCTCAGGTACGATTCCATCCAGAAGTCATACTCGGCTTCGAAGTACGTGATCAGAGCCAAAGATCCTCGGCTCCATAAGATCACCGTAGAAGAACACGGGTTCTTGCTTCTTGAAGGATCTCCCCTCCCAGAAGGCGTTCCGTTGGCAGGCCCTTCTTCATCCCATCAGGTTGCAGAGGCCGAGGGAGGAAGAGCAGAAGGAGAAGAAGAAGTTGCTGACTTGGGTCCGTCCGAGGACGAATTTGGTGTTTTCAACCAAGTCAATCCATCCGAGGATCCCTCTGGTGAATTGGGTGACCCCAATTTGGTTGAAGCGGATCTCTCATCAGTAGGGACTAATTCTCAGGCTGAAATGGGTTTTAAGAGAAAACCTCAAACCAGTTTGCTCGATCTGATTAAGGGTCAACCGGGGAAGGACGCGCTGGTGAAGCCACAATCCAAGCTTCCTCCTCCTCCGCCCCCGCCTCAGCCTGTTCAGACCAAGCCATCTTCCACACAAGCCAGACTTCCTGTTCCTCCTCAGTCGGCCCTGCCTCCTCAGGTCTAGCCCATCGACCCAAAAAGGAAGAGGGCTTCCAAGGGCAAGGATCCAATGGATGGGGGGAGGTCTCGCTCCTCTCAGGAGGAAGATAAGGTCCGACGAGCCTCAAAGCAGTTAAAAATCGGGCACCAGGGCCAGGAAAAAGAAGTCGCCGCACAATCCTAGCCTCAGACCTGGCTTCCTGCCCCGATGCTCCATGGGGAGCCCTTGATGGACAACGCCTCCCTCAGGGACTTCCGAGGGGGTGAAGGCACCTACGTGGCCGACGCGCTGGAGAGGGCCTTGCTACTCCCCGGCGATATGGCCGAGTTGGGGAATTTGAGGAGGCAGGAGGTCTTCCTCAGCCTCAAAAGGTATTTAGGCATGGTAAGACATCTAACACTTGTGATTCCGCTAATTTTTTTGCTTTTTAAAAAAAAAAAAAAAAAAAAAAAAAAACTTATTGTGTGCTTGTTTCAATTGGCAGGTTGTCCAGGCCACTTATAGGCTAGAAGAGGCAGCCCACGAGCAGAGCAGGGCCCTGGATCTCGAGCGTGACAAGCGCCTTGATGCTGCTTGGACCCTTAAAAACTCTGAGGCCGATCTCTTGAAAGCAAGGGAGGAGCTGAAGGAGATGACAAGGGCCAGAGATAGTGCTGAGTCAGGTCTAGCCAACGCTCAAAAACAGGCCAAAGACCAGATAAGGCACCTGCTCGAAGCTAAGGAACAACTGAAGATTGCCAAGAAGCATATCACCGACCTGAAGAAGAAGTTGGCTGAGGCAGAGGGGGCCAAAAATGTCGCGGAGTTCGCTAGGGATGAAGCCTTGAGGGCTAAAGCAGAGGCTGAGTTCGCGAGGACAGAGGCTGAAAGCTCTAAGGAGCAAGCCGAGGAGGAGGCTTTTGCCTTGGGAGCGGCTGAGACCGAAGCCACTCTCAAGGCTCAAGTTCCTAGGGCGTGCAGACTCTACTGTTCCAGACTTGGAACGAAGCCCTCAAACAAGTTGGGGTTGAGGTTTCATCCAACCTGTGGAAGGTAGAGAATGTATTCTACCCTCCTGCCATCAGGGAGTCTGCCCCCTCTAGCTCTGAGGCTGAGGTTGCTCCTGAGAAGGCTAAGGCTGCTCTGGTGATGACTGCTCCTAATGAGCCAGCCAAGGAAACTGAGCCTTCTGGGGTGACTGAAACAGAGAAAGACCCTAACCAGGAAGCACCCCAGGATGCTGCGAAGCCCTCAGATGATGCCTAGGCCCCTCATACCGAGGAGATAGCTCTCCTAATGGTACCTCTGTAGGCTGTTCCCCCAGGCAGGGATGGACCCAGGAGGGGGGCAAAGGGGGCCCAGGCCCCCCCCTGGGCCCAAAAAAAAAAAAAAAATTTAGCAGCTAAAATTTTCCCCAAAAAATGAGAAAAGAGCTTGGGCCCCCCCTTTGTTTTAGCTCGGGCCCCCTCCCTGGCCTCCAAAAATATGAACCCTGTGGCCTGCCCATAATCCGGCCAGCCCATGACTGATGACCCATGTAAATCTAAAAAAAAAAAAAAAAAAACTCAGCTCTCAGTCCAAAACCAAACCAAACAGAGAAAGCAAAAGCAAAAAATCGAAGGAAAAAAAAGAAACAAAAAGAAAAGAAAGGAGATTTGAGAGCTGAGAGGCGAGACAAAGAGATCAGAGATAGAGAGGCGAGACAGAGAGACCCACCCCGTGACGCCACTAACGCCCACGCCGTGCGCCGTGACGCTTGCGAGAGCGAGAGTGCTACGACTTTGTGAGCATCCTTCGCAATCCCAGCCAGCAAGACCCACTTGCCGCCACCCACTTCAAACCCACTTGCTGCCGCCGGCTTGCCGCTCACAGGTATTTACTCTTATCTTTTCCTTCAAAACTTAATAAATATAAGATGTTTGTGATCTGATCTGAGAATTTGAGATTCTTATCTTTTCCTTCATGTTTGTGTTTTTACTGATGAACTGAACTGATGTTGGTGATTGACTGATTATGAATTAAATCTGTGCTGCGGCTGCTACCTGTGGTGTTTTTTTTTTTTTGGCTTTTTGGCTTTGTGCCTCTGTGACTCTGTGTTTGTGACTCTCTATATAGATAAGAGAGATAGAGAGAAAGAGTAGAGTTTGTAGTTGTAGAGATTAGTTTTATCTTTGTTGACTGGTAGTTGGGCATAATAGGGACAAGCTGTTGGGTAACGGACAAAAGGTAAAGTTAAAGTCTTTAACTTTACCTTTTTTTTTCTTGTAAGGTCAATTAGTGTCGGTAGTGGCCAGTGGGATTTATTGGGTTAGTGGGTCAGTGTTAGAAAGAGGGAGACAACACAAAGACACATATAAAGGCAGAACAAACACAAAGACATAATTACATAAATAAAGGCAGACTAAAGACAAAAAGAAAAAAACAAATCATATAATATAAAAAATTGTCACACAAATTTAAGAAAATAATGGTGATTCTTATATGATTCTTATTTTATTTGTAGATCATGAAAAAATCAACTACAATGCTTGATTTTTTCAAAAGAAAAGGTTCAACTTCAAATTCTTCCGAAATCAACGTGGAATTGCCAACAACTAATGTTGCTATTCCAATTCTAGAAAATGTGGATGTTCCAATTCTAGAAAGTGTGGATGTTCCAATTTCGGAAAATGTCGATGTTCCAATTTTGGAAAATGTCGATATTCCAATCTCTCAAACACAATTTCAAAGAATTGACCTTGATTCTTTGGATTATGATCCCGGAACACGCAAACAAATATGTGAATATCATGTTAATCAACGTGATGAAATTCGACGAGCTTACATTAAAAAAGGTCTGCACCAACCTCCGCTAGAGACATTCAAAAAAAGTGGAAAGCGCAATCGTAGCTTTCAAGCTTCTTGGTTTAAAAATTATTCAACATGGCTTGAATATTCTCCTATAACAGATGCAGCTTATTGTCTACCTTGCTTTGTCTTTCATAATCCAAATGGGGTTGTGGGACAAAATGCATTCATTGTTGGTGGATTTAGATCTTGGAAAAAGGTTGGGGGCAAAGATTGTTATTTTCAACGTCATATAGGAAAAGATCCTAACTTAGCTCATAGAGTTGCCGAGCTAATGTGTAAGGATTTGATGAACCAATCGCAGCATTTGCAAAGGGTAGTTGATCATTTCACTACTAAACAAATTGCAAATAATCGGTTGCAATTGAAGGCCACAATTTTTATTGTCCGGTATCTTGCCTTTCAAGCTATAGCTTTTAGAGGTAATGATGAAAGTTTTAGTTCATTAAATCGTGGGAACTTTTTAGAATCATTGGGTATTGTGACTTTTTGGAATGAGAAGGTTGCTGAAATAATAGAAAAAGCTCCCAAAAATACAACCTACACATCACCTAGGATTCAAAAGGAAATTCTACATGTTTTCTCAGCCAAAGTGAAGAAGGCCATTCGGGAAGAAATTGGTGATGCAAAGTTTTGCATAATGGTTGATGAAACTCGTGATGAATCCATGAAAGAGCAAATGGCTGTGGTTTTTAGATATGTTGATGCAGAAGGCTTTGTCAAAGAACGTTTTTTTGGGCTTATTTATGTTGCTGACACTGCGGCTTTGACTCTAAAGAAGGGGATATATTCTTTGTTATCTCAACATTGCTTAGATGTACAAAATATTCGAGGGCAAGGATATGATGGAGCAAGCAACATGCGAGGTATGTGGAATGGATTACAAGCTTTGATTTTGAATGATTGCCCATATGCTTACTACATCCATTGTTTTGCACATCGCTTACAATTGACATTAGTAAAAGCATCAAAACAAGTTAATGCCATTAGTCATTTTTTTTCTTGCATTGCTTTTTCTGATCAAAATTGTTAATGCTTCATGCAAGCGCAATGAGCAATTGAAAGTTGCCAATGCTAATGAAATAGCACGTTTGATTGATCTTGAAGAGCTTGAGACTAGAAGTGGACTTAATCAAATTGGCACTTTACAACGACCTGTAGAAACACGTTGGAGTTCACATTTTCGATCAGTTTCTAACTTATTAAGGATGTTTACTTCAACTGTTGAAGTTTTACAAAATATAATTGATGATGCAATTGATGGAGAACATCGGGCAAAAGCAGAGTCAGCTTATGAGGGTTTAACTTCATTTGAATTTGTCTTCATCTTGCATCTTGAGAAGGAAACTATGGAGATCACTGATAAACTTTGTCAAGCTATGCAAAGCCAATCTCAAGACATTTTAAATGCCATGCATTTAGTTTCATCTACTAAAGCACTTATCCAAAAATTTAGAGATGATGGATGGGATGGCTTACTCACCACTGTGATATCATTTTGTGAGAAGCATTGCATTGATGTCCTGGATATGAATGTTCGTTATGTTTCGAGGCGAGGTCGAGCTCGTAATCAGCAAGATAACATTACAATTGAGCATCATTATCGAGTAAATATTTTTTATACTACAATAGATTCTCAACTACAGGAACTAAATTATCGGTTTAATGAAGATGCAATGGAGTTACTTAGGCTTAGCTCAGTTTTAGAACCTCGAGAGGCATTAAAATCTTTCAGAAGTAGTGATCTTTGTTTGTTGGTAGAGAATTTCTATCCACAAGATTTCACAGATCATGACAAACAAGTGTTGAAGAAGGAGCTTTATCATTTTGAGCATAATGTAGTCCAGGATCCAGAGTTCAAAGAATTGAAAAGTTTATCTGAGTTGTCTTAATGGTTAGTGAGAACTAAAAATTCAGAACACTACAAACTTGTTTATAGAATGGTGAGACTTGTGCTTACTCTTCCAGTTTCTACTGCTACTACAGAGCGAGCATTTTCAGCTATGCAAGTTGTCAAAACTAACCTTCGAAACAAAATGGAAAATGACTTTTTGACGGACTCTTTGATGTTATACATTGAAAAGGGTATAGCTTCGACATTTAGTTTGGATTCAATCGTAGATGATTTTGAAGATTTGAAAGAGCGTCGAGTTCCCTTTTCATAGATGATTGTATAAAGAACAATAGTGTTTCGTGTCTTTTGTTTTTGTTAGTAGATGATTGTATCTTAATATATTAAGAAACAATGATTTTTGGGTATTTGTCTTGGTTGATAGTTTATTAATACAATATGGATGCATATTTGAAATTTTTTTTTTCGCTTATCTCCGACCCCCCCAACTTAAAATCTTGCGTCCGTCCCTGCCCCCAGGTGAAGGCTCCAAGGATCCTGAGGTCGCTTCAGAACAGCTTCCCAAGGAGGGGATGAAGATCAAGTTGAAAAAATAAGCCACTTCTGTTGTGCTTTTGCCTTATGTTTCTTTTTTTTTCTTTTTTTTTTTATATACTTGAACTGTTGTAATGGAACACTTTGGGTTGAATGTATGCAATTCCCTTCTCATTTATTAATTGTTGCTTATTTATATAACTTGTGCTTTGATTATTTAGTTAAACAGTCTCAATAATGTGACTTGTCTTCCCTTTTTGAAGCAGTAGCTAAAAAATGTAAAGTCCATAATAATGATTTTCACTTAGATTTTGTTTAACAATTGAGCCACTTCATTACTACAACTTGCTTTTGCTGAATAGACTACAAAAGGCGATAACCTTATAATATGAATCCTATACCTTATGAGTTGGTTATCATAATAGGTAAAAAATGCTAAACGCGTAGCACCTATAAAGATAAACCTTTAAATCCTAAGATCAAATGCCACAGCACAATGTGCAAAGGTACCCGTGGGAATGTTCTAAAAACTCACTGACCTTAAGGAAACAGTCAGCTATTGACTATGTAGGGGAGTTAAGTTTGATGTACCTCAAAATGCTTTAAGTGATGCTCATGGGCTTGTGTTTGTTTACGTCTTTATTGAACGAGGACAAGGCAAGCGGTCTGAGATGACAGGCTCCCCTTTGGCTGTATTTGTAACTCGGATGAGTGCTCAAGTTCGTTAATTTCCTCAAAGGTTGTGGTCCGAGGAGTCACACAACACCTGGGATCTATTTAACGCTCAGGCCTTCGTTGAACGTAGTTAGTTTCCCCATAGGTTTGAGTCCGAGGACCATGCAAGACCTTGGTTCTGTCTAACACTTAGATCTTCCTTAAAAGTAACTAGTTTCTCCATAGGTTTGAGTCTGAGGACCATGCAAGACATTGGTTCTGTCTAACACTTAGATCTTCCTTAAAAGTAACTAGTTTCCCCATAGGTTTGAGTCCGAGGACCATGCAAGACCTTGGTTCTGTCTAGTATTTAGACTTTTCTTGAAGTAACTAGTTTCCCCATAGGTTTGAGTCCAAGGACCATGCAAGACCTTGGTTCTGTCTAGTACTTAGACTTTTCTTGAAGTAACTAGTTTCCCCATAGGTTTGAGTCCGAGGACCATGCAAGACCTTGGTTCTGTCTAGTACTTAGACTTTTCTTGAAGTAACTAGTTTCCCCATAGGTTTGAGTCTGAGGACTATGCCAGACCTTGGTTCTGTCTAGTACTTAGACTTTTCTTGAAGTTTCCCCATAGGTTTGAGTCCGAGGACCATGCAAGACCTTGATTCTGTCTAGTACTTAGACTTTTCTTGAAGTAACTAGTTTCCCCATAGGTTTGAGTCCGAGGACCATGCAAGACCTTGGTTTTGTCTAGTACTTAGATTTTTCTTGAAGTGACTAGTTTTCCCATAGGTTTGAGTTCGAGGACCATACAAGACCTTGTTCTGTCTAGTACTTAGACTTTTCTTGAAGTGACTAGTTTCCCTATAGGTTTGAGTTCGAGGACCATGCAAGATCTTGGTTCTGTTTAGTACTTAGACTTTTCTTGAAGTGACTAGTTTCCCCATAGGTTTGAGTCCGAGGACCATGCAAGACCTTGGTTCTGTCTAGTACTTAGACTTTTCTTGAAGTGACTAGTTTCCCCATAGGTTTGAGTCCGAGGACCATGCAAGACCTTGGTTCTGTCTAGTACTTAGACTTTTTTTGAAGTAACTAGTTTCCTCATAGATTTGAGTCCGAGGACCATGCAAGAACTTGAGTAACTAGTTTCCCCATAGATTTGAGTCCGAGGACCATGCAAGACCTTGGTTCTGTCTAGTACTTAGACTTTTCTTGAAGTGACTAGTTTCCCCATAGGTTTGAGTCCAAGGACCATGCAAGACCTTGGTTCTGTCTAGTACTTAGACTTTTCTTGAAGTGACTAGTTTCCCCATAGGTTTGAGTCCGAGGACCATGCAAGACCTTGGTTCTGTCTAGTACTTAGACTTTTCTTGAAGTGACTAGTTTCTCCATAGGTTTAAGTTCGAGGACCATACAAGACCTTGGTTTTGTCTAGTACTTAGATTGTCACCAAAATACAAGACATATAATCATAATAGATTTAAGATTTAAAATAAAGAAATGCTTTTATTAATAATAATATCTTCTCAGGTTATTTACATTCCATGGACGAGGTACAACTTTTTCATCCAAGTCTTCTAAGTAGTATGCACCTATCCCTGCTACTGAAGTAATTTAAGTCCCCTGGTGCTAGTGGTCTCAGCTTTACATTGACATCATACCCTTGCTTGAGCTTCTGGTGGTAATAGGCCAACTGGATCATTGCCCTTTCTCTTCGTTCATCGATCAGATCTAGGCTCTTACCTAGCAGTTCATCATTATTGCTTCGAGTGAAGGAGCTCGTCCTTAGCGTCGGGAAGTTTGCCTCTAGAGGGATAACAGCCTCGGCACCATAGGTCATGACAAAAGGTGTTTCCCCTGTTGACCGTCGTGGTGTAGTCCGGTAAGTCCATAAGACGTGTGGTAGCTCTTCTACCCATCTTCCCTTGGCGTCGTCCAATCTCTTCTTAAGCCCGTTGACTATGACCTTGTTGACAGCCTCGGCCTGCCCATTTCCCTTAGGATAAGCTGGAGTTGAGTACCTGTTTGTGATCCCCAGCTCGCAACAATATCTTCTAAAATCTTTGCTGTCAAATTGGAGTCTATTATCTGAAATAAGGGTACGAGGGACCCCGAATCGTGTAACAATGTTTCTCCAGATGAATTTCTTAGCATCCACATCTCTAATGTTGGCCAATGGCTCAGCTTCGAACCATTTGGTGAAATAATCTGTGCCGACCAGCAGATATCTCTTATTTCCAGCAGCCTTTGGGAAAAGGCCTACAATATCCAGGCCCCACTGGGCAAACGGCCATGGACAGGACAAAGGGTTGAGGACCCCTCTTGGCTGATAAATATTTGGGGCAAACCTTTGGCACTGGTCACATTTCTTAACATATTCTAGAGCTTCCTTCTGCATCCCCGGCCACCAATATCCCTGGGTAATGGCTCGGTGCGATAGAGATCTTCCTCCTGTGTGACTCCCACAGATCCCTTCATGCAGTTCTTCAAGTAGTAATTTTGATGCTTCAGGGTGAATACACAATAAATATAGCCCAGAATGGGAGCGCTTATACAATTTGTGGTCCTCGGACAACTAGAACCGAGGAGCTTTTCTTCGTATTTTCTCAGCCTCTGACTTCTCCTCAGGCAGAATATCATCTTTAAGGAATCTCACTATAGGGTCCATCTAGCTAGAACCCGCCCTAATTTGATGGGCATGAACCATGCTTTCAGTGACCCCATTTTCCCTAACCAGATGCTCGACAAGAATAACCCGAGGCAGACCCCCCACCGAGGAAGTAGCAAGCGTGGCCAATGAATCTGCATGAGTGTTTCCACTTCTGGAGACGTGTGACAAGCTGAAGAGATCGAAACCTGACTGCAAGCGTTTGACCTGGCTTAAGTACTCTTGCATCCTCGCATCTCTGGCTTCTAACTCTCCCTTTACCTGGCCCACTACTAATCTCGAGTCCGAGAACATCTCTACTGCTTTTCCTCCCATTTTTTGCACCATGGTCATTCCTTGTAACAGTACCTCATACTCGTCTTCGTTATTCGTGGCCGAGAACCCAAGCCTCAGGGATTTTTCTATGATAGTCTTCTCAGGAGACACTAGGACCAGCCCCACTCCGGACCCCCTTTGATTTGCTGCGCCATCAACGTACACCTTCCAACATGGGGATCCTGGCATAGAGATTACCCCAACGAATTTTCCATCCATGTTTCGCTTCTCTGCCACTATTTCTACAGGTGGTTCAGCAAACTTGGCCACCAAGTCAACCAGGACCTAACCCTTTATAGAGGTTCGAGGCATGTATTTTATGTCGAAAGCTCCAAGGATTGTGTTCCATATGGCAATCCTTCCAGTGTAATCAGCAGTTCGAAGTACAGACTTCAAGGGTAGTTGGGTTAGAACAACCACCGTGTGGGCTTGAAAATAATGGGGAAGCTTTCATGTGGCATAAACCACGGCTAGTATGGCTTTCTCCAAGGGTGAGTACTTGACCTCAGCTTCATGTAGTGACCTGCTCACGTAATAGACTGGCCTTTAAAGGCCGTTGTCGTCCCGTATTAGCACCAGGCTTACAGCATGAGGAGCCACAACAATATATGCGTATAGGACTTCATCGACCTCAGGACTGGACATGATAGGTGGTCGGGATAGGTACTCCTTGAGTTGCTGGAAGGCCACAACACAGTCTTCGGACCACTCAAATCCTTTCCACTTGTTGGTCAAGAGATAGAATGGTCTGCATCTATCCGCCGACCTCGAAATGAATCGATTCAAGGCTGCGATCATCCCAGTAAGCTTCTGGACCTCCTTGGCATTTCGTGGTGGTTTTAAATCATTAATAGCCTTGATTTGGTCAGGGTTAACCTTAATTCCCCTATGAGTAACCATGTAGCCTAAAAACTTGCCTGATCCCACACCAAATGAGCATTTGGAAGCATTTAGGCGCAGCTTGTGCTTCCTTAATATATCAAAGGTGCTGCCGAGGTCTCCTAAATGCTCGGATACCACTTTACTCTTCACCACCATATCATCAACATAGATTTCGATGCTCTTGCCCAACTGCGGCTCGAACATCCTCGTCATCATCCTTTGATAAGTGGACCCTGCGTTCTTCAGGCCAAACGGCATTACTTTGTAGTGGTAGTTCCCCATGGGTGTCACGAAAACTGTTTTCTCCTGATCCTTCAGGGCTAGTGGTATCTGATGATAGCCTTGGAAGGCATCTAAGAAGCTTATTCGAGGATGGCCTGCGGTTGCATCCACCAGCTGGTCTATCCGAGGCATAGGGAACGGGTCTTTTGGGCATGCTTTATTTAGGTCAGTGAAGTCTACACAAACCCGTCATTTTTCACTTTTCTTCTTGACCACCACGGTGTTGGCCAGCCATTCGGGGTAAAAAACCTCTTTGATAGCCCTTGCACGCTTAAACTTCTTTACCTCGTCCCTAATCGAGTCGGCGTACTCTCTTGATGGGCGCCGGGGTGACTGCTTCTTGGGAGTGATGGTTGGGTTGACATTGAGATGGTGACAGATGAAGGCTAGATCAATCCCTGGAGCATCACAGACATCCCATACCCACCAATAATCACCTTCTCTAGATCTTCACATTTTGCCTCCTCGACAGCTGTATCAGGAGGCGGCACCGGGACCTTTGATTGTTATAAGCTCATTTCTACAGAGGCCAAAGAATCTACATCGAGCCGATGTGAAATGGCAGCCACCATACACTGCCTTGCTGTGGATTGGCAACCACAGATTTCTAGCACCTGGTCCCATAACGAGAATTTCACCTTCTGATACAAGGAAGAGGCAACAGCCCCCAAGGTATGGAGCCAGGGCCTACCGACGATGGCTGTATATGGAGAGTAGGTATCCACCATGATAAAGTTCACCTCCACTATCTCTGGGTCGGTCTGGATGGGCAGCCTAATCATGCCCTTTGGAACAATAAGCTTCCCGTCGAAGCTCATCAAAGGAGAGCTATAGGGCATCAAATCTTTCGATTTTAACCTCAGCCCCCTGTAGAGGTCGGGGTACATAACCTCGGCCCCACTGCCATCATCCACTATCACTCTTTTCACATCGTAATCCCCGATTCTAAGAGTGATCACCAGCGCATCATCATGGGGCTGGACGGTTTAAGTCTTGTCTTCTTCTGAAAAGCTTAGGGTTGGGTGAAACTTCATTCTGGCCTTCTTCGGCTCAAGCTGGGACTCCTCGGCAGGCAGCTGTGCCACAGATGACACTCGTGAAGAGCGCGTGCCTGTTCTTCTTGGCGCAGCCAAGATGACATTGATCGTCCCTACGGGTGGCCCTAGGGCAGTATCTCTCTGGGGCTCTTGAGGGGTCTGGCCTTGATGACCACTGGAATGATGCAGAAGGTGCTTCAGCTTTCCTTCTCAGACTAGTTGGTCCAGATAGTTCCAGAGGTTCCTGCAGTTCTTCGTGGTATGTCCGTGGTCCTAGTGGTATTGGCAATAAAAGTTCTTATTGCGCCTCGTGGACTCTCCAGCCATTTTATTCAGCAAATTAAAGTACGGCTCGTTCTTGATTTTCTCCAGCACCCGATGTACTGGTTCTCGGAATACAGCATTGACAGTCTGTGTGTTGGTTACTCCGGATTGCCTTACAAAATCTCTCCTCGGGCGGCTATTGTTATACCGGTCCGACCTGAAATCCCTCCTCTCTTGAGGGATAACCTTCTCTTTTCCCTTGCCTTGCAGCTAGTCTTCCTCTACTCGTTTATACTTATCGATCTGATCCATCAATTGGCACACACTGGTGGCAGGCTTGCCAATCAGAGACTTCCTCAAGCCATGCTCGGTTGGGAGACTATTTTTGAAGGTGCTGATGGCGACATCGTCAAAATCGCCATCCATTTTATTATGCATCTCCCAATATCTGTCCGAGTAAGCCTTTAGAGTTTCTCCATCATGCATGGATAAGGACAATAACGCACTCAAGGGCTGAGGAGCCCTGCTGTTTGTAACGAAACGGGAGCCAAAGGCTTGGGTTAGCTGCCTATACGAATCTATGGAATTCGTTTTTAAGCCATTGAACCACCTCATCGCCATTGGTCCCAAGCTAGATGGGAAAACCTTGCACATCAACGCCTTGTTTTTAGAATGGACAGCCATCCTTTGGTTAAACTAGCTCACATGCTCTACGGGATCTGTTTTGCCATTATAAATGGTAAAGGTTGGTTGTTGGAATCGCCGAGGAAGCGTAGCCCCTTTTATGTGGCGTGTGAAAGGTGACTTGGAGAGTTGATCCAGTGCCCTGCTCATGGCATCGTTTCCCAAGCCCCTAGAAGATGGGCTTTTATGTTTACGCCTACGGTTGTACTCTTCTTCGTGAGAGAAAGTCTCGCTTGGAGGGGTTCGCGATCTTGGTCTATAGTCATTATCGCCTTCATCACTGGAGGGCGTGTCAGGGCTAGAATGAGACCGCCTTCGTTGTACATGGTGCAGCTTTCTCTTTAAATCTTCTATCTCTCGTTGCATGGCCTGATTATCATTCTGTCTCTGAGATACGTGACTCCTAACTTCTTCTTGTTGCGTAGGCCAGTTGTTATTTTGTCTCTAGAGCACGTGACTCCTCACACGAGAGTGGCTTCTGCCAGTTTGAGTGGTGTGCACACTTCCCTCTCGAAACCTTTCATTTCCTTCATTTTGATCACACTCAGGGTTGGGAAAGTTACCCTGTTATTGGGATTTAGCCGGTTCAGGCTGATGGGAGCCTGCTTGATGAGGGCCTGATCCTGCCATGCTTGATTGTTACCTTTACTAACACACAAGTTCTCCCCACAAACGACGCCAATTGTAGGGACTGGATTTGAGCACTTCTTCTATTGGATGAATGGACTCAGACCCAACTAGCCCAATACAATAAATTTATAGAGAGTGGATTGAAAAACTAGGCCTTAGTGAGGGTTACAACAACTATACATGGCAATGAATGGGTTGAATAACAAGGACGTGGACTAAAGTGTAAAATTCGGTCCTCGGCCCTCCTCTGAGGGGCTTATTGTTCTTATTATTTCTTCCGTGTCTGGTTACAAGGGTTTTGAAGACAATATAAATTGTTGTTGTGTTTTCTGTTTTTTCACCCCCCCCCCCTTTCCTGGAGGATTTCTTACGTTATATACCCCATTCCAGTTGATCTTGACATTCCATTTGTTGATCATGCAGGTCACTACTCAAGTGTTTGTCCCATCAGCCACCTTCCTAAACCTCATGTGAGTTGCAGCAACCAAGGCAGCACTGTTCAGGGGTCATTTCCCCATTAATGCGGCCAGGACGTTAGTTGTGGGCATTTAATGCGGAGGTGACAGTTTCTCGTTGAATTGCTCCTCCACCGTGTTCCCATGGCTGACCCATTGTACTTGTCCTTTTCCTTGGGATGCTCTGGGAGGCTGCCTTTGATGGCATGCCGCTCTTCCCTTCTGTGATCTTGGTTGGCCGAGGACAGGGTTGTCCTCGGCGATGTTTCAGCGCACCTTGGACTTGCTTCTTTCGTCCTCGAACATTTCTTCCTTCTCGGTGTGGGCTTTGGGCTTAGTATAAAGTGAGCCGCGGTTGCCAAATTCTTTGACCCCACAAATACAATTAAAATTCATTTCTTTTTATAGAAAATTCGAGTTTCATATAATTATGAAGACCATGAAATAGTGGATATGATGAGAGATAAATTTATAAGATGAGTTGCATATTTGAATGCATGAAGTTCTCAAAATTTTGAAGTTCCTAATTTTATTTAACTATATATCATTTTATTTTCACGGCTTTCATAATTTCAGCCAATGATTCACAAATTGACTTCTTGGAATGAGTAAACAAGTTTAAGTCAAATAGAAATTAAGATATTGCTATAACTATGGTTTTCTAAAACTTTTAAATAATCCATTAGAGCACAGGAAAGTTTTTTTTCTACTGACATGTGAAGCTCATCTCTCATCTTGCAATATATAAGTTGTTCAACATTTCATCATATCATGATAGAAATTCCTTTATAAATAAATTTATTATCCTCTCCATTTTCCAACCAAAAGTATAATATATTTTTTCATACAAAGTACTCAAATATAGTTAATATGACAAAACAAGACCGCACGAAGCAAGCTCTTTATGTTAATGATTTTATTATATGGGGAAAAAGAACCAAACTTTTTACTAAACAAAAGTTTTAAAAATATATATCAACTCAAAAAATTGTAACCATCTCATGCATTGCGTGGCCTTACGACTAGTTATTAACAGACATGGGCGGCGCTAGCCATAGCCCAAGGGGTTCAAATGAACCCCCTGACTTGGCCAAAAAATATATAATATAATATAAAAAATTTAATTGTTTTGATCCTCTAAAATAAAATTTTGAACACTCTGATCTTTTTTTTTTTTTAAGCACAACTAAAATAACCTTAAATATAATCCTATTACCAATATCTTGGCATTTTTAAACCAAAAAAAAAAGCCCAACAACAAGCCAATTTAATCTAAAACCTTGAAAAT
The DNA here is from genome assembly GCA_019022515.1 of Quercus aquifolioides. Lineage (NCBI taxonomy): Eukaryota > Viridiplantae > Streptophyta > Magnoliopsida > Fagales > Fagaceae > Quercus > Quercus aquifolioides. The sequence continues at coordinate 34,669,022 of CM032336.1, forward strand.
AAAAATTAGTTGTTGAATCTGAAGTTTTTTTAATTTGTTATTTGTTGAGCGAGGACCGGGCGTGTGGGACAGGCCAAGAGTGATTGAGTGAAGACAAAAGCAAATGTTAACACAATAAAATTTTCTTAGTATCTATTTAGGAATAATTTATCTAACTTTTTGCTAAAAGTATAAAATAAGTAGGAACTCACATGAGACCCGCAAATAGTAAGAAAAAAAATGAAGTAATAAGTTGGCTTATAATCAAGACCAAAACACACTTAATACAATTACAAAAAACAATAGTTGTCAAAGTTGAGTTGAATTGTTGAATACAAGAATTGTAAAGAGTTAAAACAAACTAATAGATAAAAGAATTTTGAGCAATAATAATTAAAATTCACTTAGTGATAATAATTAATATGTTTATTGTATTTGAAAACAATGGATGATTCCAAGATTTCATCTTAGCAATAATAATTAGTATGTTCATTGTATTATGAAACTATATGCCAAATGAACTAATAGTTTATATTTTCTTTTCTTGCTAATACTATGGAAAAATTTGTAATAAAGAAACATCGTAGACCACAAAATTCATTTTTAATTTAAGATTTATCTTCTTATCAAAGTTGAGTTGAATTATTGAATACAAGAATTGTAAAGAGTTAAAACAAACTAATAGATAAAAGAATTTTGAGCAATAATAATTAAAATTCACTTAGCGATAATAATTAATATGTTTATTGTATTTGAAAACAATAGATGATTCCAAGATTTCCTCTTAACAATAATAATTAGTATGTGATAGGATAGTGAAAATTATTTATCTCATGTTCGTCCATATGGATCGTCCATGGACCTTGAGCCAAATGTTCAAGGTAGACCGTCTATGAACAAAAGAGTCGTCCATGGGCAAAGCACATGGACGACCACATAACACTTGGGAAATCCTCAAGTAAACTCGCTCACGTGTGTGGAGGATTCGAGCTATAAAATCTTGTAGCGGTTACCCAACCCATATTCATCGCCACAAATTCCTAATAAGTATTTAACTTCCACCAGCGGTTGTAACTCCTATAGCCGTTGAGGAAGTTATATCTGAACTTACTAAGTTCCACAAATCGTGGGAAAGTTACTAAATCAATAACCGCTTCAAGGTTCTATATATAAAGACCGGCCTGTATCAAACCAAAGTAAGTTTTTCTTGAGATAACTCCCCAAAAAGTTGGAATTTTATTTTCAAGAGAGAAACTAACTTTATCATCAGAGGGGACTTGGCTAGTCTACACCGGTCGCCTTTTGATAGTGTGTTTATCCTTGCAAGCCTTCACAACAACTATTAGCCCATCGAAGCCAGAGCATTTAGCCTACTGATTCTGTATAGCATCAGTATGTTCATTGTATTATGAAACTATATGTCAAATGAACTATTAATTTTTTTTTTTTCTTGCTAATACTGTTGACAAATTTGTAATAAAGAAATATAGTAGACTACAAAATTCATTTTTTATTTAAGATTTATCTTCTTGTTGACTTCGAAAAAAAAAATCCTGAACGCTGCCACTGTTAACAGAAGGAAATCTTAAAAAGCAAAAAGCAGAAAGCTATACGAATTTTTTGAAATCCATGATCACTTAACAAACGAAGCTAGCAAATTAATAGACAGCTAAAAGTTAATTTTTAAATAAAAATGCGGGGATCATGGAACATACAGAGAGTTGCAGAGCGGAGCGGTAGCAGAGCTTTAGATATTAGTCCAGCCTAATAAAAGCGGAGGCAGAAGGTCAATGCCTCTAATAAAGTTCTTTACCGACTAAAGGACTTGAACTTCGCATAGCAGTTCGGTTTACTCACGTAGTCATCACGATTTGCATAAAGCATGTATATATATATATATACATATATTATGCTTTCAAGAGCTTGTGCGAAGCATAGGGATATGGTACAAAGAAATTAGCAAAAGAATCAAAAGCTTTGGTTTTAATAATATTTAAATTATGTTATTTGACGATTTAAAGTTGTGGTTGCTTTTTCAATCGGTGGTACTCAAAAGGAAAGCTTCTCCAGCCGACAAGATATCTGTTCATAAACCTTAAACCCATGTAAATTGACGATAATTCCTTGCGAGATGTGGTAGCGATCAACAAAGACTTTGCTCTAGTTAAGTTTAAAAAAATAAAAAATAATCAATACAACAAGCCACCAGAGTATGAATGTGAATGTTACGTGCCACACATCCGACTAAAAATGAAAGAGAACTGGAGGATTATTGGAGAAATTATTTCCCAATGTTGACTAAAGACTACAGAGTATATAATCAGATGAGAATATCCTATATTCCTATGTAAATAAAGGCCACAGAATAGGGCTGGCCTACTTAATGTCGATGTTCCAAATTAAATATAGAAATGTTTCACTAATTTGAAAGTTACAGGTATCAGAATGTCTCCCCCCCTCCCCCCCCCCCCCCCCCCCCCAATCATCCCATTGCGCAACTTAATAAACTACCATTTTGATTATGCATAACGAGGACTAGGCCTCTCTGTGGCAGTGCATTGAGGTAAAAATGGTTTTTGGTTTAGCTCCAGAAACAAAAAGAAGCTATAACAACCATGTAAAACCTTTATGGTTACAGAATTTGCACATATGTTGAAAATTAGGGGAAAGAGAAAAAGGAAAAGAACATTTAACTATACATTAAAAAAAAGAAAAGAAAAGATGCTAAAAGCCTCTACTTTTGGGTGCATTTTGTCGCCAGGACAGGCCTTGTTGGCCAACTCCTCGTCCATGTGCCCCATAGAACTGCCCTACTACATTGGGTTGACAACCTATATTATTCGGTTGCTGACCATTCCCTTGGACTGGAGGAACCCACCAAGTCCCTTGTGTCGCATTCATTTGAGGTTGTAAAGACTGCAATGACATCATTGACTGTTGAGGATTTGATCCCAAAGGCAAAGCCTGTTGCTGTTGTTGTTGGTTTACCAAGTGTGGTCGCAGTGTTGGTTGATGAAAGCCTTGAGCTAATTGTTGTTGTTGTTGTTGGTGCTGAGGGGCTTGTGGCTGCCACTCTGGTATGTCATCATCGTCATCATTCCAGGGTTGCATCGCAACCCCGAACCCTCTATTGTTGTTGTCCTGCCAGTTTCCTGAAGGCACACCAGTTTTAGGTTGTCCATATTTGTGAATAAGTTCCCTCATTTGGTCCACAGGTCTAGATGGGGTCTGAGAAAGTGATTGAAATGGGACTGTTCCTGATGATTCCCTAGAGGGATTTTGGGCAAAATTATGTTGCAGCGATGGAACAGAGCCACCACCAGAAAAATTAAACTCAGGAAGATCATCTTCATCCCGGGCGACACCAGGGCCAAACCCAGGAGGAATATCACCATCATCATCATCATCAACATGGGGTTTAAAATTGGTGGGGGTTAAGCTACTAGTAGGTTGAGTTGGTTTAGGTGCGAAATTCACATTCATATTTGTTTCTTGCTGTCTCCTAGAAGTGATATTTTGCTTTTTATGTTTCTGGTGTAATGATGAGTTGGATGATATCTTGGAAGTTAACTGAGCCTTTCTCCATACAATAACACCAATTAGGCCATTATCAATATTATTAAGTGCCTCAAAGTGTTCAGACGAGAGGATCCTGCTGAGCATTTCACGTGTTCTTTTATGCGGTGGACAAAAATAAAGTTCCACTCCATTAGCAGGCTCAGCAAAACCCACTCTCTCATCCACAACATAAGAATCTGCAACCTGCAGGAGAGGTATATATATAATTCAGGTAATGCGAACGATTTGCAAACCAAAGGTGGACAAAACATGTAGTAGAGTGTAATGACAATTGTTACCTCCTGAATACTTGCATGCTCGCTCTCTAGGGACCCCTCCTTCACAGAAAAATGCATAACCTACAAAAAATTAAAAAATATATATTAATAAAAGACAGAATTCCTTCAATTATAGTGATAACAGAATATAACTAGAATGAAATTCAGAGTTTCCGTGAGCAGGACCTTGTTCATATTTTAAAATATCGTCTACCTAATAACACATGGGATGACCTTTTTGCTTTCTTTTTCTTCCCAACACTTGGGAGTAATCTTTTTGCTTTTAAAGCAAGAGTGCCTTCGGCAATTACATGGTTCAATTGATAGTTACAGTTTATACACTACGCTCAAAACTGTCTTTTAATTTACTCTTTCATCTTTCACTTGCATATGTCAGGCACGTTGGTCTTCTGACTCTCTTTAAAAGAAACCGTTCAACAAAGTCACATCCACTGGACAATTTTCTTTTTATTTTTTTTTTAATTTTATGTGGTTGGCATTTTCATCATCAATTGATTAAAGCCAATACTTTAAAATAATGAGGGCACTCCTTTTTATTTGTTCAACCAGCATAAACAGATACGCGACCCAGCTGTTTTGGCTAGCCCTGCAGAATGTCTTTTTCTTCTCAAAAGCCTCAAGCAGTATAATTTTATTCAAATGCTTAAATATGTTTATTACTTTCACCAAATTGTCAATGATGCAACCACTTGGGTAAACATGATGGGTTAAAGTAAAAAAACTTAACATATAATTGAGATAATTAATCCATGGGAAATGCTGAAGGTATTACCAATTTATACTACAAAAGGCTTGCAAACCAATATAGCAATGAATATGATTGGTGTCACATCAATAACATAAAAATATATCTTGATACTAATTTATTGTATGTTTTAAAAACTGAAATCTCAATTTGTAAAGGATATTTTATTGTATGTTTTATAAACCGAAATATCAGTTTATAAAGGCTGTGTAGTAAGATTTATAGTTACCTATAGCACCACTCTTTTTTTTTGATAAGTTACCTACAGCACCACTCTTAATCCATAGAAAGATTAGTTTTTCTTTTAATTTATAACTTCTCTTACCAAATCTGATACATGATCTCATTGGCCTAAAATTAATTTCATTAGTATATGAGAAGACCGTATGCTGTGTGAATACCAAAAGAAAGATTAATGAAAACAAGATTGTGGTAAGTGTTTTTTTCCTTTTCCTGAACTTATAGTAGGATACAGTAAGACAATTAAAAGAAACATTAGGTACCATGACAGCACGACTTCGGGACAATGGAAGCTCTTGAAGAAACTTCTCAAATGCATCAAGTCTAACTCTCCCCTTGATCTCAAGTGAACTGAGCCACTCATTTGCAGATGTTTTTTCACCACTGTAACAAGAAAATAAGATCAGCAAGAACCAAAACATTAAGTTTCATAATCTTTTCTGAAAACAGAATTCAATAAATACCACATTACGGAGCCTATCATTTATAAATCATACGTGATTTAAATTATGTAATACCATATTCAGGGCGAACCATGCTGACTAGAATATACTGTCCTGACTAAAACTAAAAGCAAACACAATCATGCATAACGTGTCTTTTCAAATCAGATCAACCCACATCCTTTTGAGCTTCTCCTAATCCTTCCACCTTCAACCTGAATCATGTCACCCATCCACACACTGCATTCTAGTCTCTACTGCAAAAGGCCAATTATCAACCTGCAACCTTTTGGCAGATTCCTCTCCTTAGGATCTTTACAACCTTTAACCATGCCACACCACCACATCAGAACTGATGGATTAGTCTCCATTGTACATAACCAAATCATCTTTAACCTACCAGATCCAATAATGCCCCAAGTGGTATGCACAATTATGGCTCTTTTTCTCTTTATATCTAGGGCAAACATCACATTTGGTCCTTAAAGTTTGCATCAATTTTACCTTTTCAACTTAAAAGAGTTTCAAAAGTAGCAGTGTGGAAATTTGATCCTTAAAGATGCAAAATGATCCAATTTGGTCAGTATGCTAGTTTGGTGGCTGATGTTACATCTGATTGGACATAATTAAAATTAAAATTATTTAGGTGGCTTAAAAATTACATGTGAGCAACCCAAGTGGATCAAAGGTGCCACATGGCCACAATGAGACCTCACTATTGCCACAAAACAGTAGTGTTGGCAAAATCTTGCCATGTGACAGCCAGCTCACAGCACATTATTCTTTAACATTTCTAATTTGGAAATCTATTGCCTATTATCCACTCTTCATCCCATTTTTGAGCCTTTTGATCCAAAAGCATCTCTACACAATGCTGTAGCTGACCATGGGTCCTCTTACCAGTTACCATATTCTTTTACCCTAATGACCATTATGGCATCAATTGATTCATCCATAATTACTTCAAAAAGATGTTAGTAACAACCCTAATGAAAGGTTATTTCATTCTGGCACGTGTTACATTCCATTCCAATGTTGTACATGTTCTTTTGAAATATTACCTTTCTATATATCATATGACAGATCAAATCTATCTTGTATGATAAACAGCAACATTCAAAGCCAAATTTCCAAAAATCCAATTGAAGGCAAAACATACATTGTCATGCAAATTAAAACTCTCATCCTATGATCATGTGAGAGGGGAAGGAAGCAGAAGCACAACCAAAATATTCATCCAATAAGGATCACTGCAGAGGATATTAGAAATAAATATATATAAAAAAAAAAAAAAAAAGAAGCAATCAAAGTTCATCATTTCTGAATACACCACCTCTACATAAGATGACACTTTTTTTTTTAATTGCATTCTTGATTGACATAAAATAACTTCACGTTTCTTTGTGAATGCCCGAGAGTAGACCAAAATAAATATTTATTCAACTTCAAACCAACCAGGCAACAAGAAGCGTAGAATAAAATGTAGTAGCTATATGAAATTATCCACCAAAAAAAAAAAAAAAAACAACAACAAATGCATAAAGTAATACCAACAACAACTTGTATACTGTGAATAAGTCCAAATTGGAATTGACAAGCTCTGATACATATTGGGCATTAAGGTAGTGGACTAGCAGCTAAATGAGATATTTAATGACCATCAAAAGCACACACCTACATGCAGTTTTGACACAATACATAAACCTGTTATAGATACACAGTGCATATTTCAAACTCAAGACACACGTCATACAGTGTATATATATATATATAGGGTTGGGACACCTAATGAAACTTTTATCAATATTACACTACTCAATAACTTTATATTGGGTGTGTTATTTCATAAATCCACCGTTGGATTAAATTGTTTCTGTACACCCTACATGAATGCAAAACATCAAGACAATCAGAGATTAACAACTATGCCACTATAAAATGTTAAAATTCAAAAAAAAAAAAAAAAATTTAACTTTAATAATTATATACAAAAAATGAGTTTATAAATCAAAAAGTAAATAACATCTTATTGATAAGAAATTTGGCATGAGTGTTAAGAACATAGAAAACATGTGATCTAACAGTGGATTCTCAAAATATTAATCCAACGAAAACTTATTAGGTAGTGTAATATCAGGTAAGAGTTACAATGGGTATAACGTTTACCTAACCCAGACATATGTGCATAATATAATATAATAAATATATATATATATATATATCATAATAATCGCATCAAGCAAATATAAAGTGTAGATGAAACATTTGTTGCAGGCATGCAGCACATAATCCAAAACTAAATCAAAGAACATGAAAATGAAGAAAAAATGGGGTAGGTGTCTTCCAGTTTAAAAATAAATAACTACACAACCATCTACAGCACGGAACTGAAAATATCACTCTTACGAGACTATACACACACCTTTTGAAGACGCCAATTACAGAGGGCATGACTGATGTGTTCAGCTGAAGTACACCTTCCCATACATGGTCAGGCTTGGATACAACAGCAGGAGGTACAATTTCTGACTTTGCATGGCTGTCACTCAATTTCAAATGAGAATAGCTTTCACTAGATTTCACTTCAGCATGGCTAGCTTTGGAACTCTCATCAATGTGACTATCACTGGGTTTAACTACGGCCTGACCATCATTAAGTCTCCCATCGGTCTGACCACCACTAGGTTTCATGTCAGCATGACCATCACTGTATTTGACACCAGCATCATCTTCATTGGATTGCTCAACAGCATCATCACCTTTTTCGGGTTCAGCTTTTGTAATATCAACATCTTTTGAAGTTAGCTCAGACAACTTCGACTCAGAGCCAATCTCGGGGTCATCCTTGTCTGAAATTGGGGACATTTTTCCAGCATCGACTGGTAGAATTTCAAATGGTGGCTCTGAATCAAGAGATTCCATAAACTCATCAAGAGACACAATAGGAGGAAGAAAATCTGCATCCTTCAATACGTCATCCACCATGAGCCCCTGCATTAAATCATTACCCTCATTCGAAGAAATAGTAAGTGTACATGCAGTATCCTGGTCTTCTATATTACTCTTTCCCACAGAACTATCCACTTCATCATTGGCTCCATCAGGTTTAGAAAGGTTAGGGGCTTCCATCTCCTTGGTTTTTGATTCCGTTAGAGTGGGTGAACTAGGCTCAACAGAAACCTCCATTGGAACAGTATCATTTTCTTCAACTTCTACTTGAAACTCACCCTTGTGTGTTTTCCTCACCAAACGTCTAATATCAACATCTGCATCAGGCAAGACTACCATCTGCGCAAGCTCCTCTGCCTTTGCCATCCGCCATTGGGAAAGCTCCTTAGAAGCAAGTTCCTCTGCAGTCATCGAACAAAGCCGTTCTGGGGTAATTTCTCCAGACAAGACTCTTTCGCTCAATTCAGGATTATTACGATCTTTCAAGTTGAACAGAAGAGACCTCCCCTTTTCTTTGTACTTCTTATTCACACCGCCAAATAATTTGAAGAGTTCTTCTTCAATTTTAAATGCCAGTATCTGTGGAGTTAGATAAGCTTCTTCTTTTTTATCCCTACCCAGTTCATCATTCTCCAAATTTTGCTCTTCATCAGTACGAATCTCCCTCTTTTCTGCCACTTCCATATCGGAATCCAATACCCAGGAAAGTCCATTCCCCTGCAAAAGTTCGTCTTTGACAAAGAATTCATCACTAAAAGAAACATCTTGACCAGAAAAAACATAACTTGATTTGGTCTCTTTCCCATCAGCTTTCATGGTCTGTATTTCAGATTCACTTCTGCCATTATTGTTTTTGTGTGCAGACCAATCTTCATGGGAGAGCGGCCTCACTTTAGGCTCTTCAGATACAAGTTCAAGTGCATCAGTAGCACCAAAAACTGATTCAGCAGGTTGAGAATTCTCCCGCCTCAGCCCGGAAGCACTTGTGGAGTCACTCTGAGAGTTCTTTCCTGGACTCGAGGATTTGTCTTTCTGCTCAGAAACCAGTTCCAGTGCAGCAGCCAATGATTCCCTCATCTTGGACCTCACAGACTCGAAAGACTCAGTTTGAGCCTTGGGAGATGGTTGCAGTGCTGCAGTTTGATTTTTTGGCACTGAAGACCGCTGTGAACCAGATTTACCAGATACCACTTTCTTATTTGGCGTTGGAAAATGCTGTGATCCAGGAGTGGTGGGCGTGGTGGGCATGGATTGCATCTGTACAGATCTTTTTATTGGTCCAGATACTTGCTGCAACCAAGGTCTATGTTCCGTTTGTGCTAACCGCTTGTTAGGGGTTGATAACTGCTGCGCAGCACTATTATTGTGAAGATGCTCCAGTGGTGCCTTTCGCTTACTTGGTGCAGACAAGTGCTGGTATGCTGCATTGTTCAGCATGGTTTCAACAGGTCCCAGACTATTGGACTTTGTTTCAATATCTACCGTCTGTGTGCTTGACATTGATACCCTCTGCAACGCAGGATTACTAGACAAGGGATCCACTAGCCCCTCCTGTGTGTTTAATATAAAATGCTGATGAGATGCAGGACCATTTGATACAGATCCCATCAGTCCAATTTGCATGTCTTGTACTGATGGGTCCACTTTGCCCAGGGTGGGTTCCAATTGACCCATTTGCATGCTTGGTATTGGCAACTGTTGTGATACAAACCTGTTGGACATGCTAGACTAGCAATGAATAACTTAAAATATAAGCACTACAAATCTTCAAATAGTTTCCCTGTCTAAAACAGTTCAAACAATGTTTCTAAGGATGTACATCCAGGTAAGCCTTGAAACAGAGACAAAACCTGCATTCAAAATAAATGATAATAAGCCAAGGATCCTTAAACAAAACAAACTAAAAAAAGCACTGGCAAAATTAAACATGCATAAGACATGGATAACTGCAAACTCACAGCTTCAAAAACTCATTAAAATCGACAATCACGCGACCAACGAAAGCGTTAAAAACTGGAATAGCTGAAATTTATCAAAAGGACACTTGTGTTGGTGATTGTGTTCAAGTTTAACACATTCATGCAGTCAAATGCTAAAGTCTATGAACTTCATAGATATTTTTAGCATGACCATATTACTAAACTACTTAAAACAGTTCTTTGCAAGAAAAATAAAAAAGCTGTAATCATGACTGACTGTCACCATGTCTGTAAGAAAATTTCAATCCATAACAATCAATTAAGGCTGGGAGGCATTTTTTTGGTGAAATATAAAGTTCATACAGTGAAAAACGCAACAGAAATCAAAAGAGACAGATGCATATGAAACTGAGTATTAAAAATCTTGATTTTTTTTCCTGGGGATTTTAGAATTTTTCCCTTGAGAGACTCATGGCGAGATAAATTTACATACCCCCAACCAAAAAATAATGCAAATTTCAATTTGCTTTTCCTTTGTTTACACATACTTAGAAGCACATGTGAGTAATCTAATCAATCTACATCCAAAACCCTAAATACATAACAATCAGAACAGTATCAGCACAAAACCAGCAGACCCAAATTCAAACTCTATTTATTTGCTTTCAAACACAATTTCTTTTAACATAAATATCGGTTCTTTATTATCAAATAACATCAATTTTACTTCCATAAAAACCCTAATCTAAGAAATCACACTCGAGTAAAACTTAATTCATAACACAATTAGTCCAACTCAGCAGTAACAGAAAACAAAAATAATAATAATAAAAACACTCAAATATCGCTCTTTTCAAACGCAAACTTCAATCAATTTACTTACACAGAACCCTAATTTCAGACGAACCCAAAAAAAAAAAAAAAAACACCACTGGACGAGCAAAACCCAACTGTAAATGTTATCGATTCACATTCAATAATAAATAGGAAACACTAACCCTATGTGGAAAGAAAAATCAAGAATCAAACAAAAGCTGTATATGAATATATAGTAAATACTGAATTAAAAAAACGAATCCTAGTGGTTTGATACAAAGGTTGGGTTAGGGTTTGATAATGGCGATAAGTACCTGGTGATAGGGTTTGTTGCAGAATCAGAGAGCCGAGAACGCAGTCAGAGAGCTGAGCTGTGTGAGAGAGAGAGAGAGAGAGAGAGAGAGATTGGTTACTGTGACCGGTACTGTGAGGATTAGAAAACCCTAGAAATGTGAAAGGATAAACATCGTTTTATATATATAGAGAGCTCCAAATGCTAAGCGGTTCTCTAGAGCCTGCCGTTTTACACGTATTCGTGTCGTCCTATGTGGACGTAGACCCCGCTATTGTTGGTTTGTTTTGAGCCATTACATAATTTTTGAAGGAGTTGCCACAATTTGTGTCACAACTCACTCATGTGTCGAATTGTGGTTGGTGAAGGAGTGTTCTCATATGGACCCATCATCATCCCTCCACCAATTACAACTCGCCACATGAGCAAGTTGTAGTATAAATTGTGACACCAGCTTAATTCTTTTTCAAGAACTCTTATTTTTTTTCTTTTTGTTTTTAATAAAGTCAATGTATATATTTTTTCCAACTCATACTCATATACATGATGGTTTATAAAATTATTTATTTTCGCATTTTTTGTGTTTGGTAATATTAGAAAATAAAAAATTAATCAAAGGAAAATTATTTTTTAACTTCCTTTATTTAGTTTGGCATGAGATAGAGTTATTTGGGATTAAATTTTTTTGAAAAACAATTTTATCTCGCGCAAAACTAAATAAAGGAAATTAAGAGATAATTTTTCAACTCATTTTAAAGTCGCTACCAAACATAGAAAAATGAGATATGTGGGGCCTAATAATCTGGCAACCCCGGCCCATCTTATATCCAGCCCAAGGCCCATGCCAAGGATCAAGAAACGTCCAAGGAGGAATGCAGATAGCCCAAGCTGCCAGGAAACATCGCCGAGGACGATGTTGTCCTCGGCAATCCGAGACCATTGAAGGGGGAAGTAACTAGCCACCAAGAGCGGCCTTCCTGAGCATCTAAAGAGAAAGAGCAAGTGCAACGTGTCAGCCATGAAAGCGTGGTGGAGGAGCAAGTCCAGGATGAACTGTCACCTCCACATTAAATGTCCACAACTAACGTCCTGGCCGCATTAATGAGAAGATGACCCTTAAACAGTGCTGCCTTGGTTGCTGCAACTCGCAGGAAGAATGGGAAGGCGGCTGATGGGACAAGCACTCAAGTAGCGGCCTGGTTGATCAACAAATGTAGGGCTAAGATCAATTGAGAGAGGGTATATAATGTAAGGAATCCCTCTGGAAATGGGAGGAAGAAACTGAAGCATAGGATACTGTAGCGACCTGTATTCTCCCTGAAACCCTTGTAACCAATCACTAAAGAAGGAATAAGAACTGTAAGCTCCCGAGGGAAGGGCCGAGGAGCACCATTGCGTATTTTAACTCACGTTCTTGCTATTCAATCCACATGCAACCATGCCTGGCCGTTGCAACCATGTCTGGTCGTTGCATCCCTCATTAGGGCCTAGTTCTTGAACCCACTCTCTACAAATTCATTGTACTGGGCTAACTAGGCTTGAGTCCACTCTCTCAACAGTAGAAGTGCTCAAACCCGGTCCCTACAATTGGCGCCGTTTGTGGGAAGAACTTGTGCGTTGGTAAGGGCAACGATCAAGCATGGTAGGATCAGGCCCTCATCAAGCAGGCCCCTATCAGCTTGAACCGGTTAAGCCCCAGCACCAGGGTAACTTCGCCAACCCTGAGCACGATCGAAACGAAGAGAATGGAAGATTCCGAAAGGGAAGTGTACACGCCACTCAGACCAGCAGCAGCTACTCGCGTGGAGACAGTCATGTGCCACAAAGACAAAACAACAACCGGGTCATACAACCAAAGAAGGTTGGGAGCCACGTGACCCAAAGGCAGAACGATGAGCAGGCCATGCAGCAGGAGATAGATGACTTGAAGAGGAGGCTGCGCCATGCACAACGAAGGTGACCTCAGCCTAGCCCTGACCTGCCCTTTGAAGATGAGAGTAACGATGATTATAGGCAAAGATCGAGAACTCCTCCAAGCGAGACCTTCTCTCATGAAGAGGAGCACTACCGGAAGCGCAAGCGTAAAAGCCCATCCCCTAGGGGCTTGGGGTACGATGCCATGAGCAGGGCACTAGATTAACTGTCTAAATCGCCCTTCACACACCATATAGAAGGGGCTGCACTTCCTTGGCCGTTCCAGCAACCAATCTTCTCCATCTATAACGGCAAAACGGACCCCGTGGAGCATGTGAGCCAGTTTAACCAGAGGATGGCCGTCCATTCTAAGAACGAGGTGTTGATGTGCAAGGTTTTCCCCTCTAGCTTGGGTCTAGTGGCGATGATGTGGTTCAATGGCTTGAGGACGGATTCCATAAGTTCATACAGACAGCTGACCCGGGTCTTTGGCTCCCGCTTCGTTACAAATAGCATAGAGCCTCGGCCCTTGAGCGCACTACTGTCTCTGACCATGCATGATGGAGAGACTCTAAAGGCCTACTCGGGCCGATACTAGGAGGTGTACAATGAACTGGAAGGCAATTTCGACAACGTCGCCATCAGCACCTTCAAAAACGGTCTCCCAACCAGACATGGCCTAAGGAAGTCCCTGACAGGCAAGCCTGCCACCAGTGTGCGCCAACTGATGGATCGGATCAACAAGTACAAACGGGTGGAGGAAGACCAGCTGCAGGGCAGAGGAAAAGAAAAGGTCGTCCCTCAGGAGAGGATGGATTCCAGGCCGGACCGATACAACAGCACCCGCCCGAGGAGGGACTTTGCAGGGCAATCAAGAGCGGTCGACACACAGGCTGTCCACGCCGCATTCCGAGAGCCAGTACACAAGGTGTTGGAGAAAATCGAGAACGAGCCATACTTCAGGTGGCCGAACAAGATGGTGGGAGAATCCACGAAGCGCAACCAGAACCTTTATTGCCAGTACCATAGGGACCACGGACATACCACGGAGAACTGCAGGAATCTCCGGAGCTACCTGGACCAGCTGGTCCGAGAAGGAAGGCTGAAGCACCTTCTACATCACCCCGGTCACTATCAAGGCCGGACCCATCAGGAGCCCTAGAGAGATAACGCCTTAAGGGCGACCGCAGGGACGATCAATGTGATCTTGGCTACACCAGGAAGAACAGGCACGCTCCCTTCACGAGTGTTGTCTGTAGCCCAGCTGCCTGCCGAGGAGTCCCAACCAGAGCCGAAAAGGGCCAGGAGAAATCTTCACCCGACTTTGAGCTTCTCGGAGGAAGACAAGATTGGGACCACCCAGCCCCATGATGACGTTCTGGTGGTCACACTCAGAATTTGGGACTACGATGTGAGAAGAGTGGTGGTGGATGGTGGCAGCGCGGCCGAGGTCATGTACCCAGACCTCTATAAGGGGCTGGGGCTAAAGCTGGAGGACTTGACGCCCTATAGCTCTCCCTTGATGAGCTTCGACGGGAAACTCGTTATCCTAAAGGGCATGATCAGGCTGCCCATCCAGACAGGCCCAGAGGTGGTGGAGGTGAATTTTATAGTGGTGGACACCTACTCCCCCTACACAACCATCGTAGGAAGGCCCTGGCTCCACACCTTGGGGGGCATTGCCTCCTCCTTACACCAGAAGGTGAAGTTCCCATCGGGGGATCAGGTTCTCAAGATCCGTGGTTGTTAGCCCACAGCAAGGCAATGCATGGTGGCTGCCATATCACATCGGCTCGACGCACAGCCCTTGGCTATTGCTGAGGAAGGCTTATAGCAATCAAAGACCCCGGTGGTGCCTCATGATGCAGCCGCTGAGGAAGCAAAATGTGAGGACCTGGAGAAAGTGGTAATTGGTGACGATTTGGAGAAGTTCTTTCGGGTCAGAGCTCGGCTGCCTCCTGAGGAACAGGAAGAGCTGGTTGAGTTCCTCAAAAGCAATATTGACGTGTTTGCATGGGATGCCTGTGATGCCCCAGGGATTGATCCGTCCTTCATCTGTCACCATCTCAACGTCAACCCATCCATAGTGCCCAAGAAACAGCCGCCCCGGCGCCCATCAAGAGAGCACGCTGATGCAATTAGGGAAGAGGTGAATAAGCTTAAGCGTGCAGGGGCTATAAAAGAGGTCTTAGGGAAGAGGTGAATAAGCTGAATGGTTGGCCAACACTGTGGTGGTCAAGAAGAAAAGCGAAAAGTGGAGGGTCTGTGTGGACTTCACCGACCTAAATAAGGCATGTCCAAAAGACCCGTTCCCCATGTCTCGGATCGACCAGCTGGTGGATGCAACCATGGGCCATCCTCGGATGAGCTTCTTAGACGCCTTCCAAGGCTATCATCAAATACCACTAGCCCTGGAGGATCAGGAGAAGACAGTCTTTGTGACGCCCCGTCGGGAACTACCACTACAAAGTGATGCCGTTCGGTCATCAAATACCACTAGCCCTGGAGGATCAGGAGAAGACAGCCTTTGTGACGCCCGTCGGGAACTACCACTACAAAGTGATGCCGTTCGGTCTGAAGAACGCAGGGTCCACCTATCAGAGGATGATGACGAGAATGTTCGAGCCGATGCTGGGCAAGAGCATCAAAGTCTATGTTGATGATATGGTGGTAAAAAGTAAAGTGGTGTCCGAACACTTGGGGGACCTCGGCCGCACCTTTGACGTCCTGAGAAAGCACAAGCTGCGCCTAAATGCTTCCAAATGCTCGTTTGGCGTGGGCTCTGGCAAGTTTCTGGGGTACATGATCACCCACAGGGGAATCGAGGTTGATCCTGACCAAATCAAGGCTATTCATAATCTGAAGCCTCCGCAAAACCCTAAGGAGGTCCAAAAGCTTACTGGAATGATTGCGGTCCTGAACCGATTCATTTCCAGGTCGGCTGACAGGTGCAGGCCCTTCTATCTCCTGATCAACAAGTGGAAGGGATTTGAGTGGTCCGAGGATTGTGTCATGGCCTTCCAGCAACTAAAGGAGTACCTATCCCGGCCGCCTATCATGTCCAATCCTGAGGCCGACGAGGTCCTATACGCATACATTGCTGTAGAGCTCCACGCTGTGAGCCTGGTACTGATACGGGACGACAATGGCGTTCAGAAGCCAGTCTATTATGTTAGCAATTCGCTGCATGAAGCTGAGGTCAAGTACCTACCCTTAGAGAAGGCCATACTAGTCGTGGTCCACGCTACACGAAAGCTCCCCCATTATTTCCAGGCTCACACAGTGGTTGTCCTAACCCGATTACCCTTGAAGTCTGTACTCCGAACTGCCGACTACACAGGTAGGATCGCCAAGTGAAACACAATCCTAGGGGCTTTCGACGTCAAATACATACCTCGGACCTCCATAAAGGGCTAGGTTCTAGCTGATTTGATGGCCGAGTTTGCTGAACCAACAGTAGAGGTGGCAGCCGAGGAGAGAAGCATTGAGGGAAAGTTAGTTGGAGCAGTCTCCATCCCGGGGTTACCGTGCTGGAAGGTATACGTTGATGGCGCGGCAAACCAGAGGGGGTCTGGAGTAGGGCTAGTCTTAGTATCCCCTGAAGAGCATGTCACAGAAAAATCCCTGAGGCTCGGGTTCTCTGCCACAAACAATGAAGCCGAGTATGAAGCATTATTGCAAGGGATGGTCATGGTGCAGAAGATGGGAGGAAAGTCGGTGAAGATGTTCTCGGATTCGAGATTAGTGGTAGGCCAGGTAGAGGGAGAGCTGGAGGCCAGAGATTCGAGAATGCAAGAGTACCTGAGCCAGGTCAGTCGGTTTCAGTCAGAATTTGATCTTTTCAGCTTGTCTCATATCCCTAGGAGTGGGAACACCCATGCCGATTCATTAGCCACACTCGCCACTTCCTCGGCTGGGGATCTGCCTCGGATCATACTTGTGGAGCATCTAGAAAGAACGAGTGAGGTGGCAAAGGGCGTGGTCCACATCCACCAAGTTGGGGTAGGTCCCAGCTGGATGGACCCCATAGTGAGTTTCCTCAAAGATGATGTTCTGCCCGAGGAGATGTCAGAGGCTGAAAAGATACGAAGGAATGCTTCTCGGTTCTGGTTGTTCGAGGACCATAAGTTGTATAGGCGCTCCTACTCTGGACCATACCTGCTGTGTGTTCACCCCAAAGCAGCAAAATTACTGCTCGAGGAGCTGCACGAGGGAATCTGTAGGAGCCACACAGGAGGAAGATCCCTGTCTCACCGAGCCATCACACAAGGATATTGGTGGCCGGGAATGCAAAAGGAGGCCCTGGAGTATGTTAAGAAGTGTGACCAATGCCAAAGGTTCGCCCCAAATATTTATCAGCCTGGGGGGGTCCTCAACCCTTTGTCCAGCCCATGGCCGTTCGCCTAGTGGGGCTTGGACATTGTAGGCCCTTTCCCCAAAGCACCAAGGAATAAGAGGTATCTGCTGGTTGCCACGGACTATTTCACCAAGTGGGTCGAAGCCGAGCCATTGGCCAACATCAAGGATGTGGATGCAAAGAAATTCCTTTGGAGAAACATTGTCACACGATTCGGGGTCCCTCATACCCTCATTTCGGATAATGGACTTCAATTCGACAGCAAGGCCTTCAGAAGATACTGTTGTGAACTTAGGATCACAAACAGGTACTCAACTCCAGCCTACCCTCAGGGAAATGGACAGGTCGAGGCTGTCAACAAGGTCATCGTCAATGGGCTTAAGAAGAGACTGGATGACGCCAAGGGAAGATGGGTAGAGGAGCTGCCACACATTCTCTGGACATACCGGACTACACCACGGCGGTCAACAGGGGAAACACCTTTTGCCATGACCTACGGGGCCGAGGCCGTTATCCCTCTGGAGACAAACTTCCCAACGCTAAGGACGAACTCTTTCACTCTAGGCAGTAATGATGAACTGCTGGGGAGGAGCCTAGATCTAATTGATGAACGAAGGGAACGAGCAATGATCCAGCTGGCCTATTACCACCAAAAGCTCAAGTAGGGATATGATGCCAACGTTAAGCTCAGACCACTAGCACCGGGGGACCTGGTGCTGAGGAAAGTTGTGGGGGCTGCCAAGAATCCTTCCTGGGGAAAGCTGAGGCCCAACTGGGAGGGGCCATATCGAATTACCTTGGTAGCGGGGATAGGTGCATACTACCTAGAAGACCTAGATGAAAAACCTATACCTCGTCCGTGGAATGTAAATAACCTGAGGAGGTATTATTATTAATGAAAGCATCCTTTTTCTTGCAATTCGAATTTAAGGTCTATTATGATTATATATCTTATGTTTTGGCGGCCACCTAAAGTACTAGACTAAACCACTTCAAGAAAAACCTGGGTACTAGACTGAACCAAGGTCTTGCATGATCCTCGGACTCAAACCTATGGGGAAACTAACCACTTCAAGACAAACCTGAGTGCTAGACTGAACCAAGGTCTTGCATGGTCCACGGACTCAAACCTATGGGGAAACTAGCTACTTACAGGGGAATCTAAGTGTTAGACTGAACCAAGGTCTTGCATGATCCTCGGACTCAAACCTATGGGGAAACTAGTTACCTACAGAAGAACCTAAGGGTTAGACAGAACCAAGGTCCTGCATGGTCCTTGGACTCAAGCCTTTGGCGAAACTGGCTACCCTCGGCAAAGGCATAAATAAACACAAGCCCATGAGCATCACTTAAAGCATTCTGAGGCACGTAGGACCTAACCCCTTAGCATAGTCAGCAACTAATGGCTTTCCTAAGTATTTTTTACTGTTTACAGTATCTAGTTCAGAATGAAAAGCATGTCGGGCTTCTAAGATTGTGAAGCTAATAGTTAAAGCCCAAGTTATGTCAGTAGTAAAACTCATCACAATGATAATTAACGCATAAAGTAAAAAAAAAAAATGATTCATACATTCAACTTAGAAGTAGCAGTATAGTGCTCAAAAGAAAAGAAAAAAAAAAGAAAAAAAGAAGGAAGCAACAACAACAAAAGCAGGAAACAAAAGATAAAAGCTAGCTAAGGCAGCCTAGTTCTTCGACGTAAGCTTTACTCCCCCTTGGGAGGCTGACCAGAGGTGTCCTCGGGGTCCTCAGAGCCTTGACCTAGGGGAACCGCCTGCAGAGGCACCACCATGAGGGCTGTCTCCTTGGCTGGAGGGGCAACTCTGGGAAGGTCTCCCTCAGCAGGAAGAGCCTGAGAGTCAGCAGCAGGGACTTAAGGGCCAACAGGGGGCTTCACCACATCTGGGGGCGCTTCCAAGTTACTGGCTTCCCCTTCCTCTGGCACCTTCTGATGCTCAGCCTCCTCCGCAGGCCTATCGGTGGAAGTGGGACCCTTGGCAGCGTCGGCCTGGCCCCCTTCTGCCGCTTCGGACGCAGTGCCAGCTTCAGAAGTAGCGGAGGCAGCCTCTCGAATAGCAGGAGGGTAGTACACTCTCTCGGCCCTCCTGAGGTCAGACGAGGCCTCGACCCCCGCTTGGTTGAGGGCCTCTTCCCAAGTCTGGGAGCAGTAGCGCCTGCACACCTGAGGAACTTGAGCCTTGAGGCCAGCCTCAGTCTCAGCCACTCTTTCAGCGAAGGGCTCTTCCTCAGCTTGCTTTTTAGAGCTCTCGGCCTCTGTCCGTGCAGACTCAGCCTCTGCCTTGGCTCTCAAAGCCTCATCCCTGGCGTGCTCGGCAACGCCCCTGGCCCCCACCGCCTCAGCCAACCTCTGCTTTAAGTCGGCAATGTGCTCCTTAGCAATTTGCAGTTGGCCCTCAGTATCTTGAAGGCGCCTCGTCTGGTCGGCGGCCTGCTTTTGGGCGCTAGCCAAGCCTGACATCGCGCTATCTCTGGCCTTCGTCGCCTCTTTTAGAGCCTCCCTCGCCTTCTTAAGGTCACCCTCGGATTTGCTAAGGACTCGCGAGGCGTCCAGGCGGTTGTCACGCTCCTGCTCCAGGGCCCTGCTCTGTTTATTAGCCTCCTCTTCTAGCCTGTAAGTGGCTTGGACAGCCTGCAAATTTAAACAAACAGACGATAAGTGTGGGAACCGAGGGGTAAAATCAGCAAACGCTCAAGCGGCGGATGGCTTACCATGCCCAAGTACCTCTTCATGCTGAGGATGACCTCCTGCCTCTTCAGGCCCTCCAATTGAGCCATATCGGCAGGAAGCAGCAGGGATCTCTCCAGCGCATCAGCCACATATGCGCCTTCACCCCCTCTGAAGTCCCTGAGGGAGGCATTGTCCATTAAAGGCTCCCCACGGAGCATGGGAGCAAGGACCCATGCCTGGGCCTCGGACTGCTCAACCACCTCCCTTCCTTGGCTCTGATGCCCAGTTTTCTGCTGCTTAAGAGGGCGACGAGCCTCAGCCTCCTCGGGGGAAGAGCGAGTCCTCTCAGCTCCCATAGGCCCTTTGCCCTTAGGGTCCTTCTTACGCTTGGGATCAGCAAGCTCGGGCCTCGGTGGCAAACTCGGCTGAGGTGGAAGCTTAGACTGGGCAGAAGACGACCTAGTCCGAACAGACTGAGACTTGGACGGCGAAGGAGGAAGCTTGGGTTGGGACTTCCTCGGCTCGTCCCTCCCTGGCTGACCCTCAAGCAGGTCAATTAGGCTGGTTTGGGGTTGCCTTTGAAACCCATCTCGGCCTGGGGAGAAGTCCTCGCAGAGAAGAGGTCCGCCTCGGTCAAATTAGGGTCGCCCAGGTCACCAGAGGGATCCTCGGACGTGTGGACTTGGTCAAATGCACCAAATTCGTCCTCGGATGAACCCGAATCAACGACTTCTTCCTCTCCTCCTAGCCCTTCTCCCTCGGCTTCCGCAGCTTGGGTGGAAGTAGAGGGTCCTGCCAACAGAGTACCTTCAGGAAACAAAAACTCTTGCTCCACTACAGTTATCTCGCGAAGCCGTGGATCACGGGCTTTGATCACGTGCTTCGGGGCCGGGAACAACTTCTGGGTCGGATCGTACCCGAGGATCTTATAAGTAGCCCTAACTTGATCGTCGCCCTCGTTCATGAAAATCTCCGCCCTGAGGACAGCTTCCAAATCCTCCTTGTTGACCAAGTTAAAATGGCGTTTGAAGGCGTGCGGATCTGCAGAAAGAAAAAACAAACTCCTGTCATCAACCGAGCGAAGCAGACTTACAACAAAAAAGAAAAAAGGCTAGACCCTCTCCTACTCTGAGTACCCCACCTGGTGTCCCCTCCTCCATCGAACAGTGAAGGCCATCGTGCCACTCCCCGGATACGATGAGAAAGTCTTTGTTCAGACCCTTGCTGAACTTGGGAAGACACTGGATAAGCCGGACCTTATCGTCCCTCGTCTTCATGTAGTAAGACTTGCCTTTTAACCGCTGGAGGTTGTAGCACCAATTTACGTCATGATGGGTTAACCTCAGCCCCATCCTCTCATTTAAGACGTCCACACAACCCAGGATCCTGAACACGTTGGTGGCGCACTGAGTGGGGGCCAATCTAAAGTACCTAAGGTAGCCCCTCATTACCAACCCCATAAGGATCCTTATACCGCCTTCAAGGAAGGCGATCATGGGAATGACGACCTCCCCCTCCTTCCTCCGAGTGCGCCATTCCCCTTCCACACAGTACCTCAAGCCCACGTTGCCGGGTATCCTATAATCGGCGATGAATTTCTCCATCGCCTCTTCAGACTCAACTAATTTCTTAAATCTACCCATCCCTAACAATGACTAAAAGACTCAGGAAAGGGCTAGGGAAAGAAAGGAGTCAGAGAAGAAGTTTGAGCTAAAGAAAAGAAGACTTACAGAAATGAGGAAAAGCTCCTCGGACAGGCTTTTTGTGTTGGAAAAGTTGTGGGTGTAGTTGGAGATTTGACCGAATTCAGTAAACGCGTGCGAGAACTCTTGAATGCCAAAGTGAAAAGGCCAATCGGTTTGAATGGGTGTTTATATCCCCAACTAAAAGTAACCGTGCGAGTTTCCCCGCTCATAAAGCTAGAGAAAGCCTAGCCGTTGGATTAGCATCACACCATTGAACGTGGGGAGCACAGAGCCACCAGAATTTAATGAGGGCACGCTCCGCGTACCGAAGCGCCAGGAACATGCCTTGGGCAGATGAAGAGACTCTGGCGCTGACGGAAGACAAGACGTGACAAGCCATAAAGAGGGCCCGAGGACATCAAAATCCTCCTCCCCGTCCGAGGAGCCGGACAGCAGGATTTCGAGGGGCTATTGTGGGGCCTAATAATCTGGCAACCCCGGCCCATCTTATATCCGGCCCAAGGCCCATGCCGAGGATCAAGAAACGTCCAAGAAGGAATGCAGATAGCCCAAGCTGCCAGGAAACATCGCCGAGGACGATGTTGTCCTCAGCAATCCGAGACCGTTGAAGGGGGAAGTAACTAGCCACCAGGAGCGGCCTTCCTGAGCATCTAAAGAGAAAGAGCAAGTGCAACGTGTCAACCATGAAAGCGTGGTGGAGGAGCAAGTCCAGGATGAACTGTCACCTCCACATTAAATGCCCACAACTAACGTCCTGGCCGCATTAATGAGGAGATGACCCCTGAACAGTGCTGCCTTGGTTGCTGCAACCCGCAGGAAGAATGGGAATGCGGCTGATGGGACAAGCACTCAAGTAGCGGCCTGGTTGATCAACAAATGTAGGGCTAAGATCAATTGAGAGGGGGTATATAATGTAAGGAATCCCTCTGGAAATGGGAGGAAGAAACTGAAGCATAGGATACTGTAGCGACCTGTATTCTCCCTGAAACCCTTGTAACCAATCACTAAAGAAGGAATAAGAACTGTAAGCTCCTAAGGGAAGGGCCGAGGAGCACCATTGCGTATTTTAACTCACGTTCTTGCTATTCAATCCACATGCAACCATGTCTGGCCGTTGCATCCCTCATTAGGGCCTAGTTCTTGAACCCGTTCTCTACAAATTCATTGTACTGGGCTAACTGGGCTTGAGTCCACTCTCTCAACAGTAGAAGTGCTCAAACCCGGTCCCTACAAGATAATTTTTTAAAAAATATATTTTGGAAAATAATTCATTTTCAATAATAGTGTAAAAAAAAACCAAACTAGTTTGGAAATAAACTATTTTTTTTCTTTTTTCAATAAGTTTAACACAGCAAATTTAATAATATTTTTCACAAATGTTGGCATAGTAGTTTGTGATTAGTGTACAATTGAAATAATTTCACTAGTGGCTTCATGTAAACGTTGTTGTGTTTTTAGCATATTATTCACACCCAAAGCATGTTACTAGCATGTTGTTAAAAGCATAAGAGAAAGAGAAGCAAACAACACATGAATTCAAGAATGATAAAAAATGTTGATTTCTCGCAGAGACTACAATGACTAAGGCTATATATGTAGGTTCCTCAAGATGCATACACATGATCAAGCCTATATACGGGCCCTTGAGGCAAAAACCTTACAAATCTACCAATTCTATCATAAACGTGCTTCCAACCTATAAAACCTAAGTCTAGAAAGCAACTAAACTAACTTACCAAAAAAAAGCAACTAAACTATAAAACTATCAAACTAAACTAGGAAAACTTAAAACAAAGCAAACATTGGAAGGAATAGAAAAAGAAAACTTCCTCTAAACAATAACCAAAATCATGGAGTTTGACTAGCTAACCTACTATGGGCATTGGCCAAGAAAAAAAGACTAAAACTCAAATGAATATTTCACAAAAACATTTTGATTGTGATTTTCATGAGTATTTCACTTAATGCTTACTTGTGTTTTGAAAAGGGGTCGATGGCGCTTTTTATAATCTAAAATTTAAGTACAAAACCTTTTCTTAGTGATGTAAGATCAGTTTTGCATCAAAATTTTGAGAGGAAAAAAAAATCTTATAAACAGTTTCACCAACATCTCCTTGTGCACATATGCATAGGTTTTCTTGAAAAACTTTGAGTTTTTGAGCCTTTTTTGGCTAAGACCTCTCAATTATAAAAAATAGGGTGTTTATAAGCAAATTTCAAAATTTTAGCAGCCTAAAAAAGAGGAACACAATTCTTGTGTTCCTTATGCTAATGCAGATTGTAGCATGGTGTATGCTATGATTTGCACTTGTCCAAATATTTCACATATTGTTAGTTTGGTTAATAGATATATGGCTAAACCTAAAAAAGAACACTGAAAAATTAATAAATAGATTCTTCGATATTTAAAAGATATTATAGATGTTGGCTTGGTATATAATAAAACTTCTAATGATGAAGCATTGTTGTTGGATTTGTAGATTATGATTATACTAGAATGGGGTCTTTAACGGATTATGTTTTCACACTATCTGATTATGTTATCAATCAAAAAGCGATGTTATAATCGATGGTTGCTTTGTCCACTATGGAGATAGAATATAAGATAGCAATAAAGGCAACAAATTTGGTTGAAGAGTTTGGTTGGCAATCTTTTTTTTTTTTTTTTTTAAATGGGTCATTGTGTTTTAGGATGCCACACATTTGGCTTGGCTAAATGTAGTTCTTTGCACCTCGTAGAAACTTACCCTTGAGTCAAATCCAATCCAATTTGAATATCTTCATGACTTCATCCTACACTTCCATGTTCAATCGTGTTCCCAAATCCCAACAGCTACTAATCTCTCCACTACTAAGCATAGCACCGGTTTGCTTAAGTTGGTAGTAACATATTTTTGTAATTATTTGATGTTTTACCATATGCTTAAAACAATAAATAAATAAATAAAAACAAACAAATAAACAAAACAAAACACCTTATCACATTACGAATTTGTACATCGAAGATGATATGCACTCAAAGTGGGACAGAATAACAATTTTATTTTATTTTTTAATATATCCATTTCAAATAGAAAAGATCCTAATATGACTATAATAATTTTCAACCAGGTTATGCATTGATCGAAATTTGTATTAGGACCAAAAAAGGGAAATTTATAGGAAAATAAATATATAAGCAAGAAACAATCTATTACCATCTTGCGACAAGTCTGTTCTACACATCCCTATCATAATTACATAAAATCATTTTCATTTTTACTGCCAGATAAAAGTGCTCCTTATGGTACTGCTTGATGCTGTAAAGCAGAGGCTGCCTGAGGTAATTTCCATTATCTAGCAAAAGCTAAATCTCACCCAAAAATGGGGGGGAAAAACCAAGCTGAAAGAATAAAAAGGGTGAATTTGGCCATCCATCCATCCATCCATCTGGAAGTTCATAAAGCAGCAGTTCATATGGATATTAGTCTCATCGGTCAAATTATATAGCCTTTCAGATCGTCGCTCACCCAGCCATTCCCTATCCTGATTTCAACCCCGACTTTGGCTGCCATTAGCCCCAGAGAGTGAACTCAAAAGGCTCCCACCCACCTCACTCTTGCAAAGGGGACATAACGCATTGATCCTCAACCACTTGTCGACACACTCTTTGTGGAAAAAATGGGAACATGGCAACTCTCTTAGCTCATCATTGTTTGCGTATTTTCCCAAGCAGATGCAACAAACCTGCAGAAAATTTCTAAATAATTAATCTAACAGGAAGATAAATAAGAAAAACACCACCTCCACCAGCCATTTATATATGCAAACATATAACAGGAACAATAAGGTGCAATCAACCATTTTTATTGCACATTTGCATGCGTTTTACTGATCTTTTTGTTGGCTAAAAGTACTGTGAAAAGGAGGGAGAAAAGCCCTTTTTTTTGGTATGGGACCTGTCAAAATAAGTTCAAAAAATGCCTAAATTGCTGTTTTTTTTTTTGGTTCTTCATATTTGCTAAACTCACTCAGTCACTGGCGGCTCCACATGCAAGCCAGGGTGGTCACAGGACACCACCCTGGCTTGCTGCTAAAAATATATTATATACTAAACTAATCTATTATGACCACACTAATAAAAATAATGAACATTTTAACTTGAGAATTACAAAATTTTGGTTTCAATAAAAATAAGAGAAATACTACATTTACAACATTTTCACAATAATTTCATAACAAATCCAATGTGGTAAGCTGTTACTGGTTCTAATTTGAGCCCAATATTGATATTATTTTTTTACCCATCAATAATAGTTTTTTGCATAAAATTTATTGTAAAAATGTTGTAGATGTAGCATTACTCCAAAATTAGTTATGTCCCTCAAACATAATCCTTAATCACTTTTATAAAATAAAAAAAATAAAAAATAAAAAACTTAAATAACAACAATAAATATTAACCCAAATAATAACAAACATAAACCAAACAAAAATAAAATAAGACCAAACAACAAGTGAACAAATTATTCAACAAAAAACTTATTATAAAATAAAAAGATAAAAATCGTTAATTATTCAAATTTGTAGCTCATTTAACCTATTCAATAAAAATATTCTCCAATTTCATTTTTCTTTAAAAAATGGTACCAAGAAAAATATTGTGTTTGTGAGTTCTTCTTGATAGTGACGATAGTTATACTCTTTATTTTTGGCTTTACAGTTGCAACAATTTTACTCTCCTTAGCAACTTGACTCGCAGTTGTATTAAATATTCAAGTTATTTCTTTATTAAATTTTGTATAACTTAAATTTCTTAATGACCACCCTGAAAGAAATTTCTAGAGCCGTCACTACACTCAGTTGTGTAATGGACAATCATGTGCTGGTTACAGTAACTGGTAACAATAGCAAATTGTGATGCAATGATTTCAATATTTGAGTAATCTATTCAATAGCATTAAACAGGTTGAATATTAGCATTCCAACTTACAAAACAGAGGAGAAAAGCATCTGACCATCAGATGCTGGTCATAGTCAATTTTTACCTACTAGTCAACCTCCACAACATTCAAGATTGGCTCTCTCGATCTAATACTATACAAAGAGTCCAATAGATTCAAAATTCCATATCCTCAGTATCATTTAACCACTTTTGACAAGGGACTTGACCTGACTAAATAGAAGACCATAACATGCAACTCAGGCCACAATCAGCAACAATAACAAAATATTAGTCCGAAACTTTTGGGGCTGCGCATGGATCATCAACAAACAAATCGAGGTTACCCATTACCCATATGTATTCTTTTTTGTAGAGGTCGGGTCTTGGTGCAACGCAAATGCCTTCCACCAAAAAAGACATGTCCGCGTTTGTCGTTCAAGCTCGAGAATCAGTCTTTCCAAAAAAATTGGGGATAAGGCTGCCTACCAATCACATCTCCCAAACCCCACAAGAGTGAGATCTTTGTTCACTAGATAGGTGTATTCTTTTTTGTCATTCTATCCTATCTAAAATATTGATTATCAATCACGAGCAAGTACATCAGCATATTTCCAGCTATATTACTAATTGTGATAACAAATGTCCCTCAACCATTTAAACCTTTCACACATTCATTATGCAGCGGAAAACACTCCATATCCCTAAGTCATATAAGATGCTATGCAAGACTGGTCCTTGGGAACCACCAAGCACAGAAGCACCATTATGCAAATACAATGAAACTCTAAGGTATAAGCTTTTAATTTATTTCACTTTTGTTGGTTAATTACACATACATCCAATGGGCTTGAACCCATGACTTCACCCTCTAGTCTACCTTGCTCTTCCAAGCGCAAGAGATGGCATTTAAGTTAGAACTCATTGGCATGAGCCTTTCACTCCATTAGATCTAAATCACATGATATGGATCACTATGTGGAAGGCATTGCTGATCTTCACCAAAATGTTAACAGGAATAGCAATTATAGTTCCGCTTTCATTCAGGAGAAAAAGAAAAAGTCCTCTAACAATGATGAGGTGTGTTGTGATATTGTAACTGAAACAAAGAAACAAGGGAGGCTCACAATGGAGGCCAAGAAGAAAATTAGAAGGACTTACAGCATCTTCCCCAGAGATCACGCGCTCCTTTTCAGTTCCTGCAGCCACAACACCACCTTCACTGACACCTGAGTTGCTTTCTCTATCATTACCACTTCTACTTTTCTTCAACTTGAACTTGTATGTTGGAAGAGAATCAATGGATTCAGGGGTGGCACCTCTAGTCTGTGTCAGATGATCCTCTCTAAACCCAAGGACCGAGATTATACAAGGCAGACAACAGCAGATTGTTGCACATAAAATGAAGGGCATAGCATATCCAATACAGCTGAAGGTAAGAAACACTATACATAACCTGTAAAACAAAAAGATGCAGAAATGGGAAGTGCTCTCACAAAAGCATAAATGGGAAGAACTCTTACAAAAGACAGAAATGGGATGTGCTCTAACAAAAAGCAGAGACAAAAAGGCTCAAAAGTAATAGATGTCAGAGTGATACCTGTACAAATTAGGAGCCTCGTCAGCAGATGAGTGACCTCCAAAGATCCATACATTGCCAACCACAAACCAAACCGCAAAGAAGCAATCCAAGGCCATTTTAAAGTATTCCACTAGTACCTTGATCCTGCTAAACAAAAATGAGCTTATTTAAAAAGAAAGAAAAAAAAAATCCAATATTGACTCTCCTACCAAAGTTGGGCACGCTTAGTACATAGGAATAAACACTGTAATGGAATAGCTATTCATAAGGAATAACTATTTTGTTGTTTGGTTATGTTTTGCTTGCAGGTTATAGCTATTCCTTAACAATAGTTACTCTTTCAAATGAGAAACAATTATTTCTTAACAAAAGGTCTGTGTCTCTGTGATAATTATTCCTTAACCTACAATTAAAAAAATAAATCCTAAAAACCCCACTGTTTGTTGTTGCTCACCCAAAGAAAGACATTTTTTCCGCTTTCCTTGGATCCACAAGTACTCTCTCTCTCTAATGTTATTGATATCTAATATACCCCTTAACACAATATTAATTATTGAGCACTTTTTGTAAAAGGTAAACATAAAGAGCTCAACAACTTTTTTCCGCAAGTTGTCTTTAGGCCCAGTGCACTCTCTGAAACTGAACTACTTAACCCAACTCATTTACATAATTTTAAGCCTAAGCCCATTTTGGTTTGGCAGCCCAAAGGAAAAGAGATGTCTACCACGTCTTTACCGATTCGAGAGTCCCAACCTCCAGGGAAGTCTTCGTCGCTTCCATCGGTCTCGACGTGCTCAGCTATAGAAATTCTGAGGAGCGATGTGGTGGATGTGCCTATAATGTCGTTGATGTCATCGGTGGTCTCCGATATCGCCACTGCTCAGTTCCTCGGTTCTGATAAGGTCGATGGCGCTAGGTATGAGTTCTCGGCGCTGATTGACTCGAATCAAGCCTCCAATGTAGTCAACTTTGAGCTTCTCGGCTCCGACGAGGCCGAGGAGGCCAGGATTGAGTCGCCATGTACCACCAATAGCGACAAGAGCTTAGAGCGAGACTTCCGACTGATTCTTCAGGAGCATTCTGGCAATATAGTCAAGAAATGGGGGAATTTGGAGCAGTGGGTACTTGAATTACGTGACAGAAGGAGGGTTGCGGTTTCGATTCAGATCTCTTTGCCACAGTGTGAAGCTACCGAGGTATTGGGAAAGCAAAAACAGCTGGCCTTAGTTCCGTTGGAGTCTTCTGATGTTACGAATGTGTCATCAGCTCTTACTGAAGAGGATGAAGTGCTAGTGGAGGACTGGGTTTCGGAGACCTAATCGGAGGATGCTGATCAGCCTCTAGATGTTGAACCACTTGCTTTTTCTCTACCTTTAGCCATGGCAGAACAAACAGTTGTGGATGTGGATAGATTTGTGGATGTGGTGCAGAAAGGCATGAACCTTACTCAGAGTGGTTTCAAAGGAGATTCAATAATTTCGATAGCTTCCTTGGCACGTCCTTAGAGGGTTTGGAAGATCAAGCAACAGAATTTTTACTGGCTGTTGAAGCTAAATTAAATCGGAGGGCTGAGGTGAACAAGAAAAAAAAATGGTTTGAAAAGTGCGGGGGTGAAAGGTTTAAGAGAGTTGAAGGGGTTGTTCAGTTCTATTAATTATAGCTCTACATCTGCTAGGCGAAGGGGTATTAATAGGGATCATGTTCTCTCTATTGCTCAATGAATTTGAAGGTACTTTCCTGGAATGTCAGAGGGCTGAACGAAGTTGACAAGAGGCTTCAGATTCGTAATTTGTTGCGATCCTGGAAGGCTGATATTGTGTGTTTGCAAGAGACCAAACTAGAATGGATTACTAGAGGTATTGTTCGAAGTATATGGAGTTGTCCATACGTAGATTGGTTGTACCTGGGTTCTGAAGGTGCTTCTAGAGGTATTTTATTGATGTGGGATAGACGGGTTATGGAAAAGGTGGAGGAAGCGGTGGGGCATTTTTCGGTTTCATGCAAGTTTAAAAATGTTGGTGACCAATTTGAGTGGGCTTTTACAGGCGTATATGGGCCAAATTTGAATAAAAGGCGTAGGTTGATGTGGGAGGAACTAACCGGGCTGATCAAATGGTGGGATTTGCCATGGTGCTTAGGAGGTGACTTTAATATAATCCGTTTCCCATCAGAGCAACTGGGGGCTGCTAGCTTCTCTCGGTCTATGTATGGGTTTTCTGACTTTATCTCTCTTCATGGGTTGATGGATATACCTATGGAAAGGGGCCTTTACACCTGGTCCAATACATCCTCAGCTTCTCGTTTAGATCAGTTCCTTTTCTCCCCGCTTTTGGGAGATCACTTCACACAGTTTACTCAAAAAAGGATGTCTAGAGTACTTTCAGACCATTTTCCTATTTTGATGGAGGGTGGGAGTCAGCGAAGAGGAAGAATTCCTTTCCGTTTTGAAAATATGTGGTTGAGGGTGGAAAATTTTGTCGACAAGGTGAAAACGCGGTGGGCATCCTATTCGTTCCAAGGAACCCCAAGTTTTATACTAGCTAAGAAGCTGGCTGCCTTGAAGTTGGATTTAAAAAAGTGGAACGAGACGGAGTTTGGCAATGTCACACATAAGAAAAAGGACCTTTGGAGCAAGTTTAATGTTTTGGACGCTAAAGAGGAGACACATAGATTAACAGCTGAAGAGAAGTTAGACCAAGCTAATCTTCGTACAGATATTGAAAAGTTGACTCTTTTTGAGGAGATAAGTTGGAGACAAAGGTCTAGGGTGTTGCACTTGAAGGAAGGGGACACCAATACCAAATTCTTTCATAGAATGGCTAATTCTAATAGAAAAAATAATGGTATTGAAAGCCTAATGGTTAATGGTACCTTGCCTTCGGATCAGGGTATGATTGCAGACTACATTATTCATTTCTTCATGAATTTGTACTCTGAGCAGCAGGTTGACCGACCATTCCCTGCTATGTTGGTTTTTCCAATGATATTTGGCAACAATGCGGATTGGTTAGAGAGACCTTTTGAAGAGGCAGAAATTTTTGATGTCGTTCAGAGTTTTCATGGTGATAAATCTCCAGGACCAGATGGCTTCCCAATGGCTTTTTTCCAACCTTGCTGGGGGATTGTTAAACCTGGTCTTATGGCCGTATTTCATCATTTTTTTGCTAAAGGTCAGTTTGAAAAAAGTTTAAACGCAACTTTTATTACTCTCATCCCTAAAAAAATGCAGCAAGTGAGATTAGGGATTTTCGACCTATTAGTCTTGTTGGGGGGGTTTATAAAATTATTGCTTTAGTCTTGGCTAACCGACTCCGCACGGTTATGGGGGATATAATCTCATCATCTCATAATGCTTTTGTGAGGGACAGACAGATCCTTGACCCTGTTCTTATTGCTAATGAATGTCTTGACAGTAGATTGAAATCTGGGGTGCCGGGGCTGATTTGTAAACTGGATGTTGAGACGGCTTTTGACCATGTAAACTGGAGTTTTCTTTTGCAGATGTTAGAAAGAAGTGGGTTCTCTGCCAAATGGAGACAATGGATCTTCTTTTGTCTATTTACAAGTTAGAATTGGTTCCGGTTGGGGTAGTCCATAATATTAACCTATTGCTGATTGTTCTTGGCTGCAAGCAGGGTTCTCTTCCAATGAAATACTTGGGTCTTCCTTTGGGTGCTAAATTCAAGGATAAGACTATATGGAATCCGATTTTGGAGAAAATGGAAAGGAGATTGGCAGGTTGGAAACGCTTATATTTATCCAAGGGTAGAGTCACTTTAATCAAAAGCACCCTATCTAATATACCCACTTATTTTCTATCTTTATTCCCTATACTTGCTAGTGTGGCTAACCGAATGGCGAGGCTTCAGCGGAATTTCTTATGGGGCAGTTTTGGTGAGGAACCTAAAATTCATTTGGTTAAATAGGCTACTGTTTGTGCCCCTATTTCTTTAGGTGGCTTAGGGATAAGGAAGATAAGACTTTTCAATGAAGCTTTACTTGGGAAGTGGCTTTGGAGATTTGGGATTGAGAAGGATGCCCTTTGGAGACAAGTGATAGAGATGAAATATGGATGTGTGTGGGGGGCTAGTGTACTAGATCTGCGAATGGTCCTTATGGTGTTGGTTTATGGAAAAACATCAGTCAGGGATGGCCTTCTTTCTCACGCCATATTCTGTATGATATTGGTGATGGGTCTAGAGTGAAATTTTGGCAAGACCGTTGGTGTGGAGAGACATCTCTTGCTATTAGCTATCCTGACTTATTCAGATTTTGCAGGAATAAAGAGGCCAGTGTGGCTGGGCTTATGAAGTCATCCAATGGTGTCCTCTTTTGGGATGTGAGCTTCTTTAGAGGTGTGCATGCTCGGGAATTAGAGGCTATGTCAGGCTTTATGGAAACCATATATGGTTCTTCAATAAGGGGGTTTGGTGAGGATAAGATGTGTTGGATACCTAGCAAAGATAAGGGGTTAATGGTTAATGATTATTATAGAATTTTAGTTGGCCCTACTATCTATGGTTTTCCTTGGAAAAGTATTTGGAAGCAGAAGATTCCCTCTAGAGTAGCTTTCTTTGTTTGGACTGCTGCCTTAGGGAAATGCTTGACGATTGATAATTTACAAAAAAGGAAGGTGTGGATTTTGGATTGGTGCTACATGTGCAAGAGTAATGGAGAATCGGTTGACCATCTCTTCCTTCATTGTCCTATTGCTATGGATCTATGGTCTATGGGTTTGGGTTTATTTGGAGTAACTTGGGTTATGCCGCATACTGTTTTGGGGCTGTTAGGGTGTTGGCTAGGCAGCTTTGTCATCATCGAAATGGTTATATTTGGTCCATCGTTCCTCATTGCTTAATGTGGTGTCTTTGGAGGAAGAGAAATAATAGATGTTTTGAAAATATTGAGAGATCTATTCCGGACCTCAAGCTATTCTTTTTTAGAACTTTATTGGATTGGTTGTTTGCTTTGCAAAAACAATCATTCCCCTCTATTATTGATTTCCTAGATTCTTGCAATTTTTGTATTCAATTTATTGACCCCTTGTACACTCCCTTGGTAGGGTGGTCCTTTTTTATATCAATAAAACTTATTACTTATCCAAAAAAAAAAAAAAATCCTTAAATTACATTATATTAAATATATAGAGTCAATATTCAAACAAATGCCTAAAAGATAAGACACAAAAGAATATCAAGTTTAAATTATTAAGGAAATATATGATCAAAAGATACAATTATGAAATAAGAAATTATATTATTGAGAATGTCAACACAAATATAAGAAATAATTCATTCGAAGAAAAATATTATGAAAAAGTCAAAAAAATTGAAATGAAAATAATTTATACCATTTTGAAATTTTATATTAAAAAAAAATCATGGAAGATTTTGTATTTGTTAATTTCTTTCCTTAATATAGCAATTTTTTTCACCAAAAAAAAAAATGCAAAACAATTAAAATTCATTTTAAAAATCATACAAATAAGTGATTTGGAGTACATGAAAAAATCAAGATGGTTTTAAGAAACCATCTGGGTTAAACAAGTTACAAGTAACCCATCTGTTTAACGGTCTGATTAATGACTCGAATTGGCCTAGGTAATGGTTCATCGATTTAACAGGTCTGAAGGGTCTGGGTTAAATAACTATGAAACTATGCTTTCAGAAAAAAAAGAAAAAAAAAGAAAAGAGGAAGTCTTATAAAAGTGTGCCATTTGGTTGTACATGAGTAGGAACACAACTTTTCAAAGAACAACTCTGAGGGACCACATACAAACACTTGAATAACTAAAATTCCACAAAGATCCTGGGCCACTGCCTGTATTTTTTTTAACACCAACATCAAGAACTGAGGGATTCTAAGTTCTAGGCAGCACGGGCTCCTAACATTCAGAAATCTATTACATTAGCCCTTAGCCAAAGGCCAATGCACTGAATTGTTTCTGTGCTCTCTCTTTAACTGGATATCAACAAGGCTAAAAGTGCAGATAAGGGACTAATTAAAATACATCCAATGTTCTCTAGAAAATGGCCTC
This sequence comes from Quercus aquifolioides, assembly GCA_019022515.1. Taxonomy (NCBI): domain Eukaryota; kingdom Viridiplantae; phylum Streptophyta; class Magnoliopsida; order Fagales; family Fagaceae; genus Quercus; species Quercus aquifolioides. The sequence continues at coordinate 34,703,468 of CM032336.1, forward strand.
ACAAAAGATACTGTGGTTTTCTAATAAAATTCTATTTACTTAGTGTCTCCACTAGTGACTGAATTCTCATGACATCACAAGATGACCAACTAACTCGATTTTGACAGCCCAAAAAGGTGTACACTTCTCAAACTCACAGAACTCACTCAGAAAAAAGAGGGGGGGGGGGGGGGGGGGGTGGAAGTGAAAGACTTCATATGCATGTTACATGTGATATAAAATTTTCCAAATCCACCACATAATCATGATATCTTCTGAAACATCAGTATTGCATTCATAGCCAAAACTGTGGCCACAATCCTTTAAAGAACCTGGCATCTACTACACCAGCCCCAAAACATAGCAATAAGTGTTGCATAAACTTGGGTCAATCTTTGAACTAAGGTGTCTGAAATGGCAAAAATCACTCATGCAATTTAATGCTTCATCACAAATGGTAGAATACATTTGTCCAACAAGGAAAACATGTGCAAAAAAATCCAAGCATAATCAGCTTAAAGCAACAATTATAAACCCATACCTTGCACTCAATATGCCTGAATGTTGATTGCTTCCAGAGGATCCAACAGCAGACTGAAGATTTTCTCCTTCTGCATTCCTAGTAACAGACAGAGAAAATGGCCCTGCAGGAACATTAATCTGAGAAGAAGCCTGACGGGCTTGAGACGAATCTTGCTCTGAAGCCTGGTTTCGATGACGATAGCGCCAATAAAGAAGTGGGAGGGTGGCAACACATCCAGATGCATACCCGACAATCCATGCAAACAATGGTGCATGTGGATGCTCATTCCTTGACACAGACAAAACAACAACAGATGCAACAATCTGGCTCACAGTGAGAACTAGTTCAATAGATATCCATAACCCAGAATTCAAAGGACTCCTACGCCGACGGGTTTCCCCTCTCCTTATGAATGAGGAATTCCTAGAATTTGATCCATTTGTGGAAGAAATTGTGGGTTGAGAAATGGGACCTCTCACGATACTTGAAGGTCTGTCTTCAAGTTGCGATGCATTTATGGTATTAGAATGTCTATCATGAGGCAAGCTAGATGGGGAAGCATTATCACTCCCAGTTATGTCAATAATGTGCTCACTACTATCCGTGTATTCTGGTCGCTCCATTAATAATGGACAAGTATCAGTTCCTTCACAATGTAGTTCCGTTGAGGGAACACCCATCTAAGTCCACCAATCCAATAGGGAATAAGGAAAACATAGACTTGTATAACGAGAATACTGTGCTTACATCCCAGTCCCAACTTTGCTGAAACAAATGTTATCTTTTCCTAAAGACTCGTCAACTTGTAATGAACAACTTAAATTACTCGGCACCACTAGATGTGAGGAAATTAGCAATTTCCATTCTGTTCAAAAGCAAAGTAACTGAATCAGACTTGTTTTTACCATTGAAGAACAAACAAGAAATGGAATATAGGGGTTTTCATTGCTTTAACATGCAAAAACAAAACCTCAACACCAGTGGGAGTCGTGTTACAACTCTTGGATGAGATTAGTTTTTTAATTTTGGAAAAAAAAAAAAAAAATGAAAGTTGAAATTTGAGTCTCGTTCTTTCCCTCTGATTTATTAACATCCAACTAGATGCAAGTCAGTACAAACAAACCACCTTTCTCTGATTAGATTAAAACCAAAAGAGGTAAGATGCAGATTTAATCAGGGGAAAAAAAAAAAAGACTTAATTTACATGCATTGATTTATAATCACCATTTCACTGGCCACCACAGGTAAACTTTATAGGATCACCAAACCTATACCATATAAAGTTAATGAGAAAAATACCTCAAACCACAAAGTATAAAACTATAAGCTCATCCAACCTATAAAACATAATAATAATGAGTTAAAAAAAACAATCTTCCTCAAACAACAGAATAGAAATGAATATAAACCTCCATTACTTTGTAGAGAAAACTAAACATAACAAAAATTTTGAAGTGTAAAAAAAAAAAAAAAAATGAAAAAAAGAAAAAAAATGAAAACTCTAAATTTCTAATTTCTCCAACAAAAACAACCAAACCTTAGCCCTAAAATTTCGACACATGTATTCTTTTCCGCCATTTTATTATATCCTAACTTCTAATTTGTTAATTTTTCTCCCAAAATAGTAATATTAAGCACTGTTAAGATTACAAAAACATTAAAATTCCAAAAAATAAAATAAAATAAAATCTGTTCTAAGTGAAATTTTCCTCTCTTTTTTTTCCATTCAATCAATAATGTTAAGACAATGAAAGCAACATATTCAAGATTTAAAAAAAAAAAATCAAAATCAAACCCTAGAATCTGGACGTTGACCAGTCATCAAGAATCAAGAACAATGAAATCTAACAATAGAAAGTGGAAAGCCACCCACCACAACAATCATCCAATTTTTGAAGCGGTAAATTATCAAACAAACATTAGACATGAACATACAGATACGAAAGAAGCTCAAGAGAGAGAGAGAGAGGGGTCATACAGTAGCAGATGGGAAAAAGCAAGGGAGGTAGGCGATGAAGATGAAACGGTGTCGTATTGATTGGGTTTGGGATTGGGCTTTTGGCTCTTTATAGAAATCGGTATCTGTGTGCCGTGTGTGCGTTTGTTTTTTGTCACCTTGTTTTTTTTTTGTTGGGATTTGGGATTATTATTATTGTTTTTTAATAAGAGAGGCGGAGAGAGAGAGAGAGAGAAATAGTAGTAAGAAATAACGTCAGCTTTGGACCTCCGATGCTTGACAGCGTCGGCTGAGAATATATATATGTGTGTGTGTGTAAATGTACTAATGTGTTATGTGTGATACCCATTCTTTTCTTTCTTTTGGGCTTTTAGCTGGTGCGGGGACCAAAACCCAAACAAAAATAATTAAATAAATAAATATCAAGTAAGATGATTTGCACAATCAATGTAGTTGTTTAGATTTAACCCAAACAAAAATAATTAAATAAATAAATATCAAGAAAGATGATTTGCACAATCAATGTAGTTGTTTAGATTTTTTATTTTTTTTTGGGTTAAAAAAAAAGAGGAGTGAATTGTTTTAGAACTTATACCTTCCTTTTGTTAAATTCCACCTAACAATTCCAACATATGCGATTATATTGATCAATGAGTTTGAATTTTAATTATTCTTGAAAAGATAATATTGTTTTTTTATTAGAGTTGTGAATATAGTTTAAGGGTATGTTTGGTAGATTATAATAGACACTGTAATGTAATAGTTATTCCTATGACTTAGCTATTCAGTAGTTTGGTTATGTTTTTATTACAAGGAATAATCATTCCTTATGAATAGTTATTCTTTAAAATGATGAATAACTATTCATCTCTAAAAGTGATGTAATAGCTATTCTTTAACAGGTGTATTAATTTTTACAATTAATATATTTATAAATAAACAAACTTTCCATATGCACATAACAATTAAGAAAATAAAAAAAAAATCATAAAAATAACTAATCTCTCTTTCAAATTGAAAAAATGTTATTTTTTAGGATATATAATTATATGAGTAAGATTTTTCCTAAAATATATCTTAAGTTTGATTTAAAATGCTTTTATTTCATTATCTTCAAGATTCTATTATTGTGTTGTCACCAAACAAATGAATAGTAATAAGCATTACATTATAACATTTTGTATTCCTTGTAATATCTATTCCTATTCCTATATAATTACCGTTACAGTTTACCAAACATGCCCTATTAATATGAGCTGTAATACACGTGTTTAAAATGAAGAAATCTGTAAAATAATCAGACAAGTCACATATCAGATGCATAAAAAATGATTTATGTAAATTCTGATCAATGCTTGTGTTTTACATAATCCCCTTGAGACATATTTCGCCCGTTATAATCGGCACATTAATTTTAAGAAGCACGTAAATCTGAATGCTAAATTTATTTTACATATTTTTTATTATTTTCAAAATCTATTTGTTGTTTTTTACTTATTGGATCTGTTTTTGTTCTTGTTTATATAATTGTATGTTACTCTTATTTACTTAATTACAAAAATAAATTAATTGTGCTCAATATAGCCAACATGTAGAACAAAGATGGAAGGTTCCTAATATAGTTTGTGCAGGCTGACTATACTAGGAATTTAAGGCCTTAGTCAAACTTTTGAAATAGGCTTTTAAATATCACTTAAATAATTTTTAGTTTATTAACTATCAATGATTCAATATAGTTAATGTTATGTATTATGTTTACAAATTGACATGTTATCAATCAAGAAAAAATTAGTCAAACATTTATTTATTATGTTGTTTTAGTAGCACCAGTCTATTCTTGCCACGTCAGATTGTAAAATTTGTAGTAGTTTTAGCATTTTTCATTTTTTTAATGGTGAATATATATATATATATATATATATATATATATATATACCTAGCATCCAAATTAAGTAAATGGAAAATGATAAATTTAATACAAATTTTACTATAAAAAACTTACAAAATGATGCGAAAAAAAATGTGATTGATAACACTTTAACAAGATAATAAATGAATATTTGAATTATTTCTTATGATTTGTAACACAGCGATGCATAAGACTTATGTAATTTAGTAGCATATTTGCATCATTCTTTTTTTCTTTTTCATTTTTGGGGGGGTTGTCTTTTTTTTTTTACAAGATAGAAATTCTACTCTCGCCTAATCTAAGTGTATATGTGTGTGAAACTTCCTCCTGGATACTTAAACTCCAGCCGTTACCTCTACACCTCACAAGCACTTATACTTGTAGAGTGACTATCGCATCAATGGTGTGCGATGGTTGGAGGTTGTCTTAAAAGTGGAGGAACAACTCACAATTATTTTATTTTTTTTTATTTTAAAAAAACCACTGATTGGCCACCACATTTGGGGCCTAAGTGGCCAAGGCCTACGGCCAGCTCTGGTTTTGTGCTAAATATGCTATTCAATTTTGTTATAGGTTATCAACCACAGTTAGGAGATATGTGCTCTCATGCTTAGGTGCATAGTAGCAGTAGGGTGCCTTGCAATTTCTTGCGAGAGGTGGGGTGACCTCCTTTGTGTGAGGTAGTGGTAGTAGGGCATTCTGTTTCCCCTCCTTCCTGATAGTGGCGTTCGTTAGTTCCCTGATCTTCATAGGAAGAACTTAGTTGGAAGAGTAAGCTATGGCAGAGGAACTTGAAGAGCTATGGAAAAAGTTAATGTTCACCGAGGAGGAAGATATAAGGATAGAGCTTGACAGTAGAAGTACAAAGGCAGCAAGAGATGTGGGAAAGTGTTATGTTGTCATGAAGATTTTGACTCAGAGAAGTATAAACCTGGATGCTCCTAGGAAAATTTAAGAATGTTATGGAAACCTAACAAAGGGGTCCAAATATCTGAGTTAGAAGAGGAGGTATTTCTGGTGGAGTTCGGAGATGAGAAAGACAAAAAGAAAGTGTTGGATATGTGCCCTTGGAGTTATGAGAAGCAACTAGTTATAATCCAAGAATTTGAAGGGGAGTTAACCCCGAAGGAGATAGACTTAAAATGGGCTCCCTTTTGGATTCAGATCTATAACCTACCCTTGAAAAGTAGAACAAGAGAAATAGGTTGGGCTATTGGTTCAAGCTTAGGGTCGGTGCTAGATGTGGATGTGCCAGAATCGAGGGTGCAGTGGGGTAAATGTCTGCATGTACGAGTGCGCATTGACAACAAGGCGTCTGGTGCGTGGTAGGAAGATTACCAATGAAGGAGGCGAGTCAAAATGGGTTAACTTCAAATACAATAAGTTACCCAATTTCTGCTATAGGTGTGGGCTTCTTAATCATGCCCTTAAGGACTACACTGATGAACAGGATCAAAGCAAGTTCAAAGAGGAAAGCTAGCTACAATATGGCACATGGCTAAGGGGTGAACCAGCCCAGCGTGGTGGAAAAGAGCTTAATAAACAAGGAAACGAAGGTGTGGTGGTGCAGTGACCCAGTTCATTAGTGGGCGATACGATGAAGCCGTCGGAGTTGGTACACTCGGTGAAGGAAGCTTCGGGGGTAAGTGGGATTCACGTACCCTAGACAACAATTTAGGAGGACAGCAACCCTACACGAGGAGGTGTGGTGGGATTAGCCTACCCTATGCCCATATCAAGAGAATTACCTGAAAATGGAAAGGTCCAAAAGGTAATGGAGAAGGCTGAGGAAAAGGAAACTAAGTTGGGGAAGTCAAGTAAAGAAAAGCCTGCTACCAAGCCTGACTTAGTGGAAGGCATGCAAGTGGAGACAACTACTAATCACGAGGCCCAGAAAGAGAATGTCTCAAGTCTGGCACCAAACCATGGGTTCAAATTAAAGGATGATGGGCCAAACTATGGGAGTCCTAAATTGGGCCTAATAGCTATGTGCTTTGACGAAAAGAAGGGCTGGATATCAGAGACATTGGGCCCAACTAGTAGACATTGGAAAAGGCTAGCAAGGGAAGTCCATGCAAAGGTAGCCTAGGATGGAGGAAGTCCAATCAATGGAAAACGTGAAGGTCCAATACCACTTCAGGAGTTAGAGCCTAACACCTGCGATCTAAAACGCAGAAAAGGCATTAAGGGACACAACCAAAATCAAAATGAAGAGGAGCAAATGGATGGTGGTGGCTGCGGAGCAACATTGCCGAGCCAAATGAGTGTCATAGCTTGGAACTGCCAAGGATTGGGGTCCTCCTTGGCGGTTTGAACACTCATCGACGAGGTGAGAGCGAAAGACCCCCTTCTTTTCTTGTCGGAGACGAAGGTTGGTACGAGTAGGATCAAAGGAATTCAAAATAAATTGGAATACACACAGGGAATTTCGGTTCCTAGTGATGGTCGAAGCAGTGGCTTGGCAATGTTGTGGAGGAAGGGCGCGAATGTGAGGTTCAAGAGCTGCTCTAATTTGCACATCGACGTCGAGATCCATGAAAGCTCTTCATCAACTCCACGGCGTGCCACTGGTTTTTATGGGCAACTAGGTGCAGCCAAACGTTTTATTTCATGGCAACTGTTGGAAGTTTTGAAAGAGCAAAGTCACTTGCCGTGGGTGGTGTTTGGGGATTTTAATGAAATCTCCCATTTTGATGAAAAGCAAGGAGGGTTGGAGAGAGATGCTGAGCAAATGAAGGATTTCAGATAATGTTTAAGCAAATGCGGCCTCTATGATTTGGGTTTTGTGGGGCAGAGATATATTTGGTGTAATGGAAGAGCGGGGGAGCAAAGAACAAAACTCCGATTGGATAGAATGGTGGCAAGTGAGAGCTAGATTGAAAAATTTTATGAGGCAAGTGTGCACTATTTTTCAATGTTTATTTCCGATCACTGCTTGTTAATGTTGTTTCTACACTGGAGGCAACCCCGCAAACCGGTTAAAAAGAGGTTTTTCTTTGAGGCAATGTGGACTAGGGAGACTGGATGCAGAGAGGTGATTGAGGAAGCGTGGGATCCTTTTGAGGAGAGACCCGGAGTTTAAAATCACGGACCGTCTGAAATGCTGCCAATAACAACTTCAAAGGTGGAATTGGAGGGTATTCGGGAATGTGAACAACACCCTAAAGCAGAAACGAAATCAGCTCTAACAACTTGAAGCCATTGACGGAATGCTTGACAAAGTTGAGGATATTAAGTGTTTGAAGAAGGAAATCAATGAGGTCCTAATAAGGGAGGAAATTATGTGGAAGCAGAGATTTAGGGCGTTGTGGCTGAAGAGGGGAGACCGAAATATGAAATTTTTTCACGCCACAGCTAGCCAATGGAGAAGGAAAAACCGAATTGAGGGGCTGCAAAATTTGAATGGGGAGTGGACAGATGATCAAAAGGGCATTGAAACCATAATTTTAGAGTATTTTGTGAATATCTTCAAGGCGGACAATCCTTCCAACTTTGAAGCAAGCTTGGGTGCAATCTCCTCTCGGGTCACTTCAGACATGAATGAAGAACTCTTGGCAGAGTTTAAGGCAAAGGAGGTTTGGAAAGCGTTGAAACAGATGCACCCTACAAAGGCCCCAGGTCCCGACAGTATGTCACCCTTTTTCTTTCATCAGTATTGGGATATTGTAGGCTCTGATGTGGTTAGCTGTGTGTTAGAGGTTTTAAATTTTGGTGTGATGCCCTGTGATCTTAATGAAACATATATATGTCTCATTCCAAAGGTAGCTTCTCCCCAAAAAATCACTGAGTTCAGACCTATAAGTTTATGCAATATGGTGTATAAAATTATCTCTAAAGTTCTTACGAATAGGTTAAAAAGAATCCTAAGGGAGGTGATTGATGAATCTCAAAGCGCTTCCATGCCTGGTAGATCGACAATAGACAATGTGCTTGTTGCCTTCAAGACAATGCATTGCATTGACCAAAAAAGAAAGGGCAAGGAAGCGCTAATGGTGGTGAAGCTGGACATGAGCAAGGCCTACGATAGGGTCGAATGGTCGTATATTGAAGCTATGATGAGGAAGATGGGGTTTCATGAGAAGTGGATTGCTAATGATGATGTGTGTTAGCACGGTGTCGTATTCAGTTTTGATAAACGGGGAGCCAAAAGGAAAAATTGTTCCGTCAAGAGGATTGCGGCAAAGGGATCCTATTTCGCTGTACTTATTCTTATTGTGTGCCGAGGGGCTGTTGGCAATGCTGAAAAAAGAGGAGACAAATGGTCATATTAAAGGGGTGGTAGTGAGCAGAGGGGCATCGAGTATTTCACACTTGTTATTTGCGGATGATAGTATCATCTTTTGTAGAGCTTTGGTGTTGGAGTGTGACAGGGTGCTAAAGGTGTTGGAGGATTATGAGCGTGACTCAGGTCAAAAGCTTAATAAGTAAAGAACCTCCTTATACTTCAGCAAGAACACGAGTAGGGATGTGCAGGACCAAGTAAAGCAAAAGTTCGGGGCGGAGATTGTTAGGCATCATGAAAAGTATCTTAGGTTGCCTCCATTAGTAGGAAAGGGGAAAAGGAAAGCTTTTAATCGGATAAAAGACCAAGTGGGAAGGAAAATCGCAGGGTGGAAAGGTAAAATTTTATCCAATGCAGGTCGTGAAATCCTTATCAAAGCCGTAGCACAAGCCACACCCACGTACACAATGAGTGTGTTCAAGTTGCCAAATTCGCTGTGTAAGGATCTGAACTCTTTGATGGGTAATTTTTGGTGAGGGCAGAAGGAAAGGGAAAGGAAAATGGCTTGGGTATCTTAGGAGAAATTATGTGCACCAAAGGCAGAGGGGGGCGTGGGGTTTAGGGATCTCAAGGCCTTCAACTTAGCCCTACTAGCCAAGAGGGGATAGAGAATATTGAAAAACCCAAATTCTCTAGTGCATAGAGTGTACAAAGAAAAATACTTTGCGAAGGATTCATTCCTACATGCTCAGTTGGGTCGAAGACCCTCTTACACGTGGCGGAGTATTATGGCAGCAAAAGAGATTATTGTGAAGGGTTTTCGATGGAGTATAGGAAATGGACAAAGGGTAAACATCTAGGATGATAAATGGATCCCAAAACCAAAATCCTTCAAAGTAATTAGCCCACAACAGCCCAAGCATGAAGTAGTGTAGGTCTCGAATCTAATTGATGCAGATAGAAGAAGTTAGGATATAGCTAAGGTCAGATGCACTTTTCTCCCTCATGAAGCAGAGGTTGTATTGGAAATCCCAGTCAGCTCTCGATTGCAAGAAGATTCAATTATATGGGCATGGACCACAAACGGAAAGTTTACAATAAAGAGTGCATATGGGGTTATGCAAAAATGGCTGAAGGAAAGGAACACTTGACCTGAAACAGGAGGCAGCTCCAATAGCTCAAAGATGAGGCCAATCTGGAAGTTAATTTGGCAGCTAAGTTGCCAAAATAAAATAAAGCATTTTATGTGGAGGGCCTGCAAGAACATCCTCCCCACCAAGAATTGTCTTATGACTAGGGGCGTGGGGAGAGAAGACTGTTGTGCACTATGTGGTCATAGTGAGACTTCGGGTCATATCCTGTGGGGTTGCCAATATGTAAAGGCTGTTTGGAGTGTGTAAAGTTGTTATTTACAACTATGTGTTTTTGTTGGCTTTTATTCCGTGACAAATTTGATTGTAATTATTATTCAATCTTTTGTACCCTGTATTTATTGTGGAATTTGATTGTAAGGGTTGTGTGATAGAGAGAGAGAGTGTGAAGACTCAAGCAATTGAAGACTGAAGTGTTCTCGCGGGTATCTCGCGACTAAGCATCCCGCAAAGTGACTCATGTGCCTTGCACATGCTGGAATGCGAAGAGTCAGGCCAGGATGGATACAGCTGTGTCTCGCGAGTAAGGCCTTCCCGCGAGACATTTTGTTTTGCCAGCCTGTCCATTCTGATACACACTTTTTGTGCCTACACTATTTATACCCACATTACCCACAAATGTTGAGGAGTGCTTCTGAGAGAAAACCCTAGCCAAACACCTTGAGAGTTAGAGATTGTTATACCCACAATCCTCTACACATTTGCTTGTGAAATTCCTCAACTTCTACCTCTCCATTTCCATACCATTGAGAGGTTGATTGCCCAAACACTTACCACATCCTTTCAGAGTGTCAAGTGAAGTTTTGGTGCTGCTGAGAAGCATTGGAAGAAGCCAAGGATGGCAGATGCAACATGAAGCTTGTTGCGAGATCTGGAGAGCTAGACAAGACACGGTTACGAGAAACCTTGTTGGAGTAGGAGCTTGGAAGGCTTAGGTACATTGGGTAGATTAGGCTTGGAGGGTCTCTTGCTAACCCATGTATCACAACTGATTGTCTAGTGGATCGATTATCGCTTGGAGGGCGGCGGAGAGGTTTTTCGCCGAGTTCTTCGGTTTCCTCTTCGATAACACATCGGCGTGTTATCTTGTGTTTGCATCTTTCTTCCCTACTTTTTTACTTTCCATTTTATTGATGTGTTGCTTTAATTATGGATTAGAGTATCTTGTTTGTTTTTCGCACGCTTTTACACTATTGCGCACTTAGTATTAAGTTAGTGTAAAATCAATCGAGCCGTAACTTTTAATTGAGGGTCCAAACAGCTCTTGTGTTTTCAACACATTTTCGAGCTTTCAATTGGTATCAGAGCGGGTACACTCGCTGTGGTTTTAATACCAGAGTGTGATCCTAGACCCCTTGTTGTGCCATAAAAAGTGATATGGAAAAGGTCAACATGAAGCAAAGTAAAGGTGTTTATGAAAATGACTCTATGAGCATATTTGAAGATTGTTCTAGTAATGAGCTTTTAGAGTTATTCAAATCAAAGAAACATGCTAGAGTCTTTGTACACATGCTGAAATCTTTAATTCACAGGAATCATGATATTCATAATAGCTTGTGTGAGTCGATTTCCTTAATTGATAAATATAAGAGAAGGAATAGACATTTGTGTGATAAACTTGATTGTCTGAAAAGTAAGCTACACGCATCTATGAATGAAGTAAAGAATGATGAGTTTTGCTTTAATGGTCAAGAATGCCTATCTCATGCTTGTCTCTTTGTTCACACTGCATTGAGAGTGTTTAATTCATGTTTATGGTATCTTGACAGTGGTTGTTCAAGACATATGACTAGAGATAAATCTTTGTTCAAAACTCTACAAGAGAAGGAAGATGGTTTTGTGACATTTGGAGATAGGAGTCACTCACAAGTTCTTGGAAAGGGGACCGTGGATATTCCAAGACTACCTTTGTTAACTGATGTGCTGTACATTAAGGGATTGAAAGTGAACTTGTTGAGTATTACTCAGATTTGTGATGAAAACTTCTTAGTCCAATTTTCAAAGAAAGGATGTCTAATCCTGAATGAAGAAGGTGTTCAAGTTTTGAAGGGACTTAGGACCACCGATAATTGTTATGGAGTCATTCTCAAACCAAGCATAGCATGTAGGAGTGCTCAAGTGAATCTTTTGGAGTTGTGGCATCAACGACTTGGACATGCTAATTACAAACAAATGGTAAAAGTCTCGAAGCTTGAAGCTATGGTTGGTTTACCAAAGTTTGGAAAAGTTGAGAAGAAGGTTTGTGGTCCATGTCAACTGGGAAAACAAACAAAATCAAGCCATCCTAAAGTAAATGTAATTGCCATGTCTCACCTTTTGGAGTTACTACATGTGGATCTGATGGGTCCAACTAGAACAGAAAGCATGGGTGGAAAACGCTATATAATGGTGATTGTTGACGACTTCTCAAGATATACTTGGGTGGACTTTCTTAGAGAAAAGTCGGAAGCATGTGACAAGATGGAAAGACTATGCAAGACGCTGCAGAATGAGAAGGGAGTTCCCATAGTCAAAATCAGTCGTGATCATGGAAAAGAGTTCGAAAATGCAAAGTTTGACGCATTCTGCAATGAACACGACATCAAGAAGGAATTTTCAGCTCCAAAAACTCCACAACAGAATGGGGTTGTTGAAAGAAAGAACCGTGTGATCCAAGAAATGGCAAGAGTAATGTTACTCAACAAAAACATTACACAGAAATTTTGGGCTGAAGCAGTGAACACATTGTGTCACATTGGGAATAGAATTTACTTCCGAGCTGGAACAAAGAAGACATCGTATGAAATTTGGAGAGAAAAGAAACCGAAAGTGAAATATTTTCAAATATTTGGAAGTAAGTGTTACATTCTCAATGATAGGGAGAATCCTGGAAAATTTGATGCGAAAAGTGATGAAGGGATATTCCTAGGCTACTCCACAAATAGCCGAGCATATAGAGTGTACAATAAGCACACTAAGACGGTGATGGAATCGATAAATGTGGTCATCGATGACTCTATCTCTGAAAAAGATATTGATGATGATGGTGAAGGACAAAATCTTAAGAAGAATGAAGGAGATGACAACATGTCTCAAGGTGAGGATGCTGAGAAAGAATCACCAGAAAAGGAGTTTACACCTCCTATATCAAGAAGGGAGACTAGATCAACTCAAGGATCTTCTAGTCCACTCACCCCTCCAGAAGTTCAACCTCCAATCTCTCGTGATGAGGAACCTTCCACTTCTAAGAGACCATCGTCAAGGGTAACTCTCAATCATCCCTTAAGCAATATCATTGGTGAGATAGATGAAGGACTTCGGTTGAGAAAAGGACCAGCATATAGTGTGAATCATGTGACATACAACTGCTATCTTGCTCAATTTAAACCAAAGAAAGTGGAGGAAGCTTTGAAGGATGAGAATTAGGTAGAGTCCATGCACCAAGAGTTGCATCAATTTGTTAGAAATGATGTATAGGAGTTGGTACCAAGGCCCAAGGATACTCACGTCATCGGCACCAAGTGGATCTTCAAGAACAAGACAGATGAAGATGGTGAAGTTTTCTAAAACAAGTCTAGACTGGTGGCTCAAGGATATACTCAAGTTGAAGGCATAGACTTTGATGAGTCTTTCGCTCCAGTTGCAAGACTAGAGTAAATCCGAATTCTTCTCTCCATAGCATGCATTATGAACTTCAAGTTATATCAAATGGACGTGAAAAGTGCTTTCTTGAACGAATTTTTAAACGAAGAAGTGTTTGTTGAGCAACTAAAGGGGTTCCAAGACCCTCATTTTCTGGATCATGTGTTAAGGCTGAAGAAAGCATTATATGGGCTGAAACAAGCACCAAGAGCTTGGTATGATCGCCTCACCACATACCTCTTGGACCATGGTTTTAAGAGAGGTCAAGCCAATCGAACTTTGTTTGTCAAAAGAGATGAGAGATCTCTCCTTGTTGCTCAAGTATATGTGGATGACATTGTCTTTGGATCCACAATCGATCAACTAGCTCATGAATTTTCAGAAGAAATGAAAAGGGAGTTTGAGATGAGCATGGTGGGAGAACTAAACTACTTCCTAGGGCTTCAAGTGAAACAACGGGAAGATGGGATATTTATCTCCCAAGAGAAATATGCCAAAAATCTTGTAAAGAGATTTGGCCTAGACTCTAAGAAACACACTTCCACTCCCATGAGTTCCTCAGCAAAACTGAGTCGTGATGCAGCAGGTGTAGAAGTGGATCCAACACTTTATCGAAGCATGATCGGTAGTCTTCTCTATCTCATTGCTAGCAAACCAGACATCGCTTTCAGTGTAGGAGTTTGTGTTCGATTTCAGGCAACACCCAAAGAGTCACATTTGACAGCAGTCAGACAAATTTTCCGCTACGTAAATGGCACATCTGACTATGGTATTTGGTATTCAAGAGACTCGAATGCGTGCCTAGCTGGATATTCTGATGCCGACTGGGCCGGGTGCATTGATGATAGGAAAAGCACTTCCGGTAGGTGTTTTTATCTTGGAAATAACTTGGTGTTGTGGATGAGCAAAAAACAAAATTTAGTTTCTCTATCAACGGCTAAAGCTAAGTACATTGCAGCGACGAGTTGTTGTGCACAATTATTACGGATGAAGAAGCTTCTTTATGATTATGGAATTACTCAAGACACTATGTGTGTATTATGTGATAATACAAGTGCCATAAATTTGTCAAAAAATCCAGTTCAACACTCGAAATCAAAGCATATCGAGATCCGATACCACTTCATTCGAGACTTGGTGGAAGAAAAGACTGTGTATTTGGAGTTCATCAACACCGACAATCAGAAGGCAGACATATTTACTAAACCCCTTGATGGTCCAAAGTTTGAGTCTTTGCGTAAGACCATCGGTGACGATATCTTTCCTTGAACTCTATCTCATGTGTGAACTTTTTTGCTCTTTGTTGCATATCTGTTGTTTAGGTCTCACATGTTTAGTTCGATCATGTTTCTTTTACAAGCTTTTGCTTTGATTTTGTTTTTGTTCTGTTTTTTAGTGTGTTCAAAAAATTCAAAAACCCATAAAAATTGAAAAATCTTCAACATGTTTGATCGCTTGTATTGTGTATATCACATGAGAGTTTGGCCTAGTACCTTCGTACTAATGGTGTAGTGCATTTACGAGCTTAGCTTGTTTTGTATGCACATTTATTTGTGTGGAAGAAATCTTGAAAACTATGTGTGATTGTTGTAAATAGATCTTCAAGCTTGTCATGAATGATTGGTCAATAGTCTTGATGGTCTTGATACTTGCATAGACTTGTGCCTATATCTCTTCCCACTTTATTTTTTGTTTTTGCAAAAGAGCTCACCAAATGTAAATCTCCAAATGAAAAGAGATATTAAGCTGCAAAAGCCTGTCGCACATGCTAGTATTTGACTAGGAAAAAGAGAAAGCGACTTTTGTTTTGAAATGTATGGTACTCAAAAAGCCAAAGGCTAATTCTAAATGTTGATATATCAAAAAATATCAAGCACCGATCTCAAAAAGAGATGTATTATCCAAAATGGATCAAATGTTATGATTTATACAGAAGCCAAATGAAAAGCTTCTAAGATTTGTAATCATTTTGTGGGAGATCATATATGTTCATTTCTATAATTGAGATAGATCACTTGATTTAGTACCAGTTGTGTATGACTTGATTGAATTGATCATTGAAGCTTCACTATGGTCTAAGGACTATTTCACACTTGATACTCACCCACAACACACAAGACTTTGTTTCAATTAATGCTTATCTCATTTGTGTGATTGTACATGTTCAAATGTGGTGTGTATGTTCAAGTACTTGCTGATCAAACCCAAAAAGATTTTTGAGTGTTTTATATGTTTTTGAAAGTGATTTTATACTTTCGTGTCTTTAGTTTTTGTTCAAAATGCATTTTTGTGTTTTTCTTCAAAAATTGGTTCAGAGGGTGTTTCGTGAGAAGCTCGCGACTTAGAGCTTCCCGCAAAAAGGATTTAAGGGAAATAAATTTTTGATCATTTCACACAGAGACTCTCGCTACTGTCTCGCGAGTATTTCGCGACTAAACACTTCTCACGAAATGTGTTTTAGGCAAAAACTGGAATTTCTTTAAATTCAGACAGAAACTCTTGCGACTGTCTCGCGACTGATTCGCGACTTAAAGTTTCTCGCGAAAGTTTTTGTGCTTTAGTGGCCATTCTCGCGACTATCTTGCTACTGTCTAACCCGCGAAAAACGCGTGTTTTCAGTTTTATATTGCAGATGTGACAGTTTTTCAAATCACTCTCATTTCCCTCGCTAAGCCTCTCTCGAACCCTTTTCAACCCAAAATCACATTTTACTCAAACCCCATCATTCTCAAGCCTGATTTCTACATTTTCAACTTCAAGGCATGTTTTCTAAAACATTTTCTTCATGTTTTTTCTAAGATTATGCAGTTATTTGAGTTAAGGTTTCAAAATTTGGGGATTTTTCGAAATTGGGTTGGGGTTCTTCATTTTGCAAATTTTTTTTTTTAAATCTTTGATTGGGCTGTGTCCCATTTGTTGTTTGTGCATCTATGTTGGCCCCATAAGGCATTTTAGCATGTATTGAGGCAAGTTTTCACCATGTTCAATCATTATCCATAACTGTTGTGCATTGTTGCATGTTAGGTGTTTGACAAAATGTCCGAATGACATTTCTGTGTTGAATTGGACTCAACTGAGTTCCAATGTTTGTTTTTGGTCTTGAATGATCATGTTTTCTTTGTTTTGGTAAATGGTTGTGTGTTTTACACACTTTGTCCATTTTGTGCCTCAACGCCATGCCATGCACACCTCTAGGCACACCTCATGCATCTCATGCTGCATCCTCATGCATCAGCATATGCACACTCATGCATCAGCACATGCACACATATGCACACACATGCACACCTACTTAATTTCATGCATTGTGTCTATGTGTACTTGGTTTAATTGTTTTAGCACGTTGTTTTGAGTTATTTATGCTCTGTTTTAGGTTATTTTACTTTTTCTTTGAACTAACTTGAATCTAATCAAGTTCTGTGTTCTGTTTTGTGTTTTGCATTTGTTTCCTTGGTGTGTGCTCATCTGTACAGATGCTTTGCTGTTCTTCTCGTGGTAAAGATCCAGTTATTGACCCTTCCTCATCACCAGTGTCAAAAAGGACACGACACTCATCTGAAGTCTCAAACAGTGAGAGGTTTAAGACTCCCCTAGACTCTCAGACATTCTCTAGCATTTTTCAGGACGCCCCCCTATGGTGGAACGTATTGTTCAGTTTAACACTCTGGGATCCACCTTTATCCCCAAGATTTTTGCAGATAGGGATTGGACTGAGTTATTTGGAAACTTCGAAGATCCGGTTGATGAATTGATTAAAGAGTTTTATTCGAATGCAAGATTCACTGGAGTAGAACTACAATGTTGGATTCGGGGAAAAGAATTCACCATCAATCCGGATTATATTGCAAAGCTTCTTCGTATCACCCGACCTGCAGGTCTCCCTATGATGACAGACAACCTGCTGTGTCAGACATTCTTCGTATTCTTGGAGAAGAACATGAAGTTTCTGCAAAAGGCACCTCCATCGGAACAGCGAAGTTCAAACCTGAATTGAAAACTCTCACCTTCATCATGTTCTTCAATCTATACCCATTGTCCAATACGGGGTTTATTAATCTTGGACGGGCACAGTTTTTATGCGACCTCATCAATGGAACTCTGATTGACATTTGTACTCATATCTTCCAGACTATAAGAAAAACAGCTGCACGATCAGCAGCAAAATTATGTCTTCCGTTCTGCAGTCTTCTCATGAAAATTATGTTAAATGAAGGAGTTCGTCCACCAAGAGATGGGAAGATTATAGTTCGTCGTCGTCCAATTTCTATATCATCTCTTGAAAAGAGCAAAAGTCATTCTTCTGCTGAAAAGAAAAAGCAAAATCTATCCACACCACCTGTTTCTCACTCCGGTCATGAATCAGCTGTTCATACTACTGAGACTACCTCTTCTCACATTCCTACACCTCCGACTGTTAGTACACAGCCAGGTTAATCTAGCTCTCAAACCGACCGGTTCACCACCTTGGTTGAAGGTTTGCATGAGCATATGTCAGGACTTACAAATCTCATCCACTTCATCAATAACCAAGTTCAAATGCGCCTCACTGCTATTGAGACACGGCTAGATGAGATTCAACGCAAGTTAAAGGAGAGCCTTTAGCTATTCGTGCCAAAAAGGGGGAGAGCATACTCCGTGTACAGATTGTATAGATTGGTCGATAACATATAGAAAGGGGGAGAGCATCACAAGAAAGGAAGTGTGCATAGTGAAAGAGGGAGTTTGAAAAGCTAACACACAAACTTAGTTGTTTTGGTTTAAACTGTTTTTATTCTTTATAACTGCTGGTTTTTGTTTACAGTTTTTACTGTTACTGCTTTTGTTTAAAGCTTTAAATACTCTATTTTTAATTTCAGTTTATTTTCAGTTTTTTGTGATTATCTCTATACTTTTAAGATATTGCTAATATGTCTTAAGTACCTCACTCTTGTGCCCTAGTAGGATTTTGTATCCTAGATGCAAATACTTCATGTATTTTGCATTGGTTGAGTGTTGGACATGCAATTGATCCTTTGGATTTTTCTTAATTGCATTGCGTGTCCGGATGAGCATTTACTTGCTAAATGTTCATTGTAGTCATTCTTTAATGACTGTTTTTGTTTGATCAAGATATGCTTACATGTTTTATAATGTTTAGAAACTTGATCGCACTTTACTTGCTCATGTACGTACCTTGTGTTCAACTTGTCATAAGCTTAATGAAAGTTTTGTTTGTGTGCAAGTGTTTCAGGTAACAGGTATATACGTGCAAGTGCTTCACAGCTTCTAGATTAGGTGTGAGTGAGTTTTGCCACTGTTCCCATACTCACGTTTAAGTCTAGAGTCTGTTTTAGGGGTTTTGTCAATGAATAGCCAAAGGGAGAGATTGTAAAATTGTTATTTACAACTATGTGTTTTTGTTGGCTTTTATTCCGTGACAAATTTGATTGTAATTATTGTTCAATCTTTTGTACCCTGTATTTATTGTGGGGTTTGATTGTAAGGGTTGAGTGATAAAAAGAGAGAGAGTGAAGACTCAAGCAATTGAAGACTGAAGTGTTCTCGTGGGTATCTCGCGACTAAGCATCCCGCTAAGTGACTCATGTGCCTTGCACATGCTGGAATGCAAAGAGTCAGGCTAGGATGGAGACAGCTGATAACTTGCATAATTTGGCATAATTTATCACTTCTCAACTTTAAGCTTTAGTCTAATTTTATTTATTTTTTGTTGATTTTAGACTTCATTATTGTGATTTAAATTTTATTTCAGATTTGAAGGAAATAAAGATTTAACCAAATGAAAGAGAACTGAAACAGAGGGCTGAAGAAAGCAAGGTTTTGGGCTGAAAAAGTGCAACATGTTTGAGAAAAAAGAGTGGGCTGAAAAGAAATTCGTTTGTGGGCTGAAAAGAGCACCACATCTAAAGCAAAAAAGGACACCACGTTTGAGAAATAAAAGAGGCGGAACTAAAAGAAAAGAAGGCAGAAAAAACGCTGAAACAGAGCAACGTTTTGGGCTGAAATAGAGGCTGAAACAGAGGAACGTTTTGGGCTGAAACAGGGGCTGAAAGGAGGACGTTTTTGGGCTGAAGAAAGCAAGGTATTGGGCTGAAACAGTGGGCTGAAAAAGACAAACGTTTTGGGCTGAAAAGGGCACCACATCTAAAAGGAAAAAAGGGCACCACGGCTGAAAAACTAAAAGGGAGGCGCTGAAAAGAAAAGGAGGGCTGAAGCAGAAAGTTTGGAGGCTCTGAAACTGAAGAGAGAAAGGCTGAAACAGAAAAGAAGAGAAGCTGAAACAGGGGCTGAACAGAGGAACGCTGAAGCAGATTTTTTAGCATTTATTTTCCCTTCAAATCTTCTCAGAAAAATTATGGTGAATTCGTTATTGTTGAATTTAATTTTTAGCATGAACTAAATTTTCTTTATTCTAGGAAAACGATGTAATCTAGTTCTGAACTATGCTTGCTTTTCTATGTTAATTTGATTTAATTCTTTTCATGTTTGTCTGACTTATTCTGAGTTTATTGCTTCTAATTAACTGGCCATTAATTAGATGAATTTGATCTTGTGATTTGCTGTCGAAAGAGGGAATTATAGGATAGATCTTGAATATTTCAGCATAGGTAAATATAAAGATCGAAAGACTTGTATGAACCTATGTAGTATTAAAATCGTTGGTCTTAATGCTTTCTTGCTTTATTAAATTGCATACTCTTGTGTAAATTGATGAACAAGATGGTTTCCAATTGACTATCGAAAGAGGCTTTTGGAAGAGTGTGGAGATTACTAACAAATAGAGAGAATTAAATTCAATTAGCTAGATGAGTAAAGCATAGTGAGGGACTAGGTGAAATCGATTTCCTAAAAGTTTTATTCCCATTAATTTGATCTTTGAACAACATATTTCTTTTCCTCTGCTTATTTTCTTTAAATTGATTTTATTTTAAATTCCAATTACAACAACCTTAGTGACTTCTCTAGATAAAATTGAGATTAGCATAATTTTGGTATTTGTCAAAAGTAAGTTACCAATCCCTGAGGACGATACTCTTCTCATCAGTTTTGATCGGTGCAAAACTGCAAGTGCACAGTATCGTAGTTTTATAGTAAAGTGATGAGAAGAGTATCGTCCTCAGGGATTGGTAACTTACTTTTGACAAATACCAAAATTATGCTAATCTCAATTTTATCTAGAGAAGTCACTAAGGTTGTTGTAATTGGAATTTAAAATAAAATCAAATTAAAGAAAATAAGCAGAGAAAAAAAAATATGTTGTTCAAAGATCAAATTAATGGGAAGAAAACTTCTAGGAAATCGATTTCACCTAATCCCTCACTATGCTTTACTCATCTAGCTAATTGAATTTAATTCTCTCTATTTGTTAGTAATCTCCACACTCTTCCAAAAGCCTCTTTCGATAGTCAATTGGAAACCATCTTGTTCATCAATTTACACAAGAGTATGCAATTTAATAAAGCAAGAAAGCATTAAGACCAACGATTTTAATACTACATAGGTTCATACAAGTCTTTCGATCTCTATATTTACCTATGCTGAAATATTCAAGATCTATCCTATAATTCCCTCTTTCGACAGCAAATCACAAGATCAAATTCATCTAATTAATGGCCAGTTAATTAGAAGCAATAAACTCAGAATAAGTCAGACAAACATGAAAAGAATTAAATCAAATTAACATAGAAAAGCAAGCATAGTTCGGAACTAGATTACATCGTTTTCCTAGAATAAAGAAAATTTAGTTCATGCTAAAAATTAAATTCAACAATAACGAATTCACCATAATTTTTCTGAGAAGATTTGAAGGGAAAATAAATGCTAAAAAATCTGCTTCAGCGTTCCTCTGTTCAGCCCCTGTTTCAGCTTCTCTTCTTTTCTGTTTCAGCCTTTCTCTCTTCAGTTTCAAAGCCTCCAAACTTTCTGCTTCAGCCCTCCTTTTCTTTTCAGCGCCTCCCTTTCAGTTTTCAGCCGTGGTGCCCTTTTTTCCTTTTAGATGTGGTGCCCTTTTCAGCCCAAAACGTTTGTCTTTTTCAGCCCACTGTTTCAGCCCAATACCTTGCTTTCTTCAGCCCAAAAACGTCCTCCTTTCAGCCCCTGTTTCAGCCCAAAACGTTCCTCTGTTTCAGCCTCTGTTTCAGCCCAAAACGTTGCTCTGTTTCAGCGTTTTTTCTGCCTTCTTTTCTTTCAGTTCCGCCTCTTTTATTTCTCAAACGTGGTGCCCTTTTCTGCTTTAGACGTGGTGCTCTTTTCAGCCCACAAACGAATTTCTTTTCAGCCCATTCACTTAATCAGCCCACTCTTTTTTCTCAAACATGTTGCACTTTTTCAGCCCAAAACCTTGCTTTCTTCAGCCCTCTGTTTCAGTTCTCTTTCATTTGGTTAAATCTTTATTTCCTTCAAATCTGAAATAAAATTTAAATCACAATAATGAAGTCTAAAATCAACAAAAAATAAATAAAATTAGACTAAAGCTTAAAGTTGAGAAGTGATAAATTATGTCAAATTATGCAAGTCATCAACAGCTGTGTCTCGCGAGTATCTCGCGGGTAAGGCCTTCCCGCGAGACACCCGCGAGACATTTTGTTTTGCCAGCCCGTCCATTCTGATACACACTTTCTGTGCCTACACTATTTATATACACAGTACCCACAAATGTTGAGGAGTGCTTCTGAGAGAAAACCCTAGCCAAACACCTTGAGAGTTAGAGATTGTTATACCCACAATCCTCTACACATTTGCTTGTGAAATTTCCTCGACTCCTACCTCTCCATTTCCATACCATTGAGAGGTTGATTGCCAAACACTTACCACACCCTTTCAGAGTGTCAAGTGAAGTTTTGTTGCTGTTGGGAAGCATTGGAAGAAACCAAGGATGGCAGATGCAACATGGAGCTTGTTGCGGGATCCGGAGAGCTAGACAAGACACAGTTCTGAGAAGCCTTGTTGGAGTAGGACCTTGGAGGGTTTAGGTACATCGGGTAGATTAGGCTTGGAGGGTCTCTTGCTAACCCATGTATCCCAACTGATTGTCTAGTGGATCGATTACTGCTTGGAGGGCGACGGAGAGGTTTTTCGCCGACTTCTTCGGTTTCCTCTTCAATAACACATCGGCGTGTTATCTTGTGTTTGCATCTTTCTTCCCTACTCTTTTACTTTCCATTTTACTGCTGTGTTGCTTTAATTATGGATTAGAGTAGCTTGTTTGTTTATTCGCTCGCTCTTACACTATTTCGCACTTAGTATTAAGTTAGTGTAAAATCAATCGAGCCGTAACTTTTAATTGGGGGTCCAAACAGCTCTTGTATTTTCAACACATTTTCGAGCTTTCAGAGTGCAACTAAAATCAAATTACCATGGCTGCAAGAACCACTAAATTAGTTCATCGACATAGTATGGGAGACAATGGAATCACACCCGAATGTTGATTGGATCATGTTTGCTGTGACTGCATGGAATTTATAGAGCAATAGAAACTCGATAATACATGAGGGGAAATGTAAAGGGCATGAGGTATTGACCAAGTCAGTGGCTGACTATGTAGAAGAAATCAAACAGGAGAAACAACCATAGTTAAGGCACCCCCCAAAGATCACACATCCATGGTCTCCTCCTAGGCAGGACTGGTATAAAATTAACACAGATGGTGCGATTTTCAGGGAGATTGGGAGCTGCGGAAGTGGTGTGGTGATAAGGAATGAAAAGGGACTAATTATGGGAGCGATGAGTAAAAGATGGGACCTGCCTTTGGGAGCGTTAGAGATAGAAGCTAAAGCAGTGGAAGATGGGGTACAACTTGCGTGGGATCTCAACCTCAAACAGATTATCATTGAGAGTGATTCACAAACAGTGGTCAGCTCGATTCATGATCACAGCTTGGCACCAAGTAGCATTCAAAAAGTTATAGAAGGCATAAAAGTGGAGTTTTGATGTTTTGAAGTGTGGGAAGTGTCTCACATTAGCAGGGGTTCCAACTCTACGGCTCACACTTTGGCAAGACATGCCAAGTTTGTAATTGATAGGGTCATATGGGTGGAGGATACCCCACCTATAGTTGTTGAACAAGTGCAACATGATGTAATCTGTATGAATTCCAATTCAGTTTAATGAAGTTTTAAGTTGAGAATAAAAATAAATAAATAAAAATTTGTTTTAGGTTTGGGTTTCATTATGTGGTGATGGATTGTTCTAATATGGATTTGTTGTCCCAACTGAGCAATGTGCCACTAAGGTGGATTTTTAGGTTAAGGAAATAAAACTTTCCATTCAATCTTTTAGTCAACTCAATTGTTGTCATGTTTCAAAGTCTTGTAATCCAGTTGCTTAAACTTTGGCTGATCTTCATTAAATAATTACTATAATATATATAGAGACACACTTTAACTTAAAAGGGCTAAACCCAATGGGTATGTATTCAATTATGTTATATTAAGTTATTAATCACTCGTTCTTCTTATCATGATTAAAAGAATATCTTTCATTTATCCTTCCCATTGTACAAAATGATATTTCATGAATAAAGTTGCAATTGTTTTTTTTTTTTTTTTTTTTTTGAAGTGTGAATCTCTTTGGTATCTATAAATATTAATGGAGATATCTATGTGATTTCCCATCTCCATATCCCCTACTTAAAACATCCAAACAATGGGAATGGGTTAACATTTTTGTTCCCTCTCATCCCCTCTCCTTTGCTTCCCCTTATTCTCTCTTACTTTCCTTTCCCTCAAGACTTCTAAACACAAGGTAAATGACTAATTTGAAAAAAAAAAATCAAAATTAAAACTTGTAATTTAGTCACTAATTTTTTTTTATTCATTTCATTATATTATTGAAATATGTTTTTTTTAAAATATTATTGAAATATTTAATTTAGTTTACGAGTGATATTAAACCATATATCATGTGAGCAAAATAATAGTACAATATAAATTTGAATATTAGAATATGCGGTTGTGACAAGTGGGTACTCTCCCCTTGCACCATAAGTATAATAAAAGGGTTATCTCTTTTCCTCTTTCAATTTATAACTCTACCTGTTGTCAAACTATAAATATAATTTATTTGAAATTTTATTATAATCCGACAAACTAACTTATAATATGTTAACTTTTAAATATAAATTTTAAAAAATAATAATTAAAAATGATTTATTAGATTATTTATTTAGTAATAATCACTTCTTTTTTTAATAATCAAGAAACTTAACAAGTTGGAACTACCATCAACAACAACACAGAGTCAGGCCAAAAGGCCAGACTCAAAACAACAAGAGCCTCCAAAGAGGTTAACAGCATTAGCAACACCAAGTTCAAGTAGACCAACAAAAATCTTAGCTCCAAATTACTACATTCATTATTTCATCAACTTATAATTTTTTTTAAAAAAATTGATAATAATTTTAACATCTTTTTCAATTATAAGACGAAAAATTCAAATAAGTAATAGTAAAAGAGTGGATCTGTGGAAGGAAAATGATTATATCACAGTCACAAACACTGTTTTTTTGTTTTGCTAAAAAACACAGACACTGTAAATAGAAATAAGGCAGCAAGTTGGTTTCTCTTTCTCCCATTAAAGTTTTTCCTCTCCACATTAGTCAAGAGGCATTGAACATGTGCAGTATCGTGTAGTTGGCAAATATGAATGAAGATTTGATAGTAATCTCCACATTTTTTTGTCAGTTATAGTAAAAATACTCACAAGCTCACAGCTGTTGTGCACATTGCCTTCTCGGGTACTGTTCACACAGCTCGTGAACAGTGAATGTTGCCACTAGATGATGAATGTTGGCCCAGCAAAGTTTGTCTAGTGGTTTTATGTAGTATTTGGTTCCTTCAGTGTTTTATGTGTAGTAACATTTCATGAAGAACTTGCACGGTTTTGAGGTTTCTTTGAGATTATTATAGTTAGATATTGCTGTGATATGGACTATATTCTCTAGGTGACTGCTGAATATGTGTGTATTGGCTTTCCACAGACATAAAAAGAAAGAAGTCTCAAGGTATTCAAAATGATGGATTTGCTAAACGACACATCTGATTCCCAGCACCAGTAAATTTCTATACTAATAACTTGTTTGTAGCCTACATATTATAGTATCACTCCAGATTTTGTACACGCAATTAAAGTTGGTAACATATGCAAGGACGCAAACTTTGAGATTAGCAACGACATTGTACTTGCAGCATATATAGCTGGGTGTGCAAGTGTCGTACTTTACATAGAGACCTATATGACCAAAGTACCAATGCATACGAATATACAAACAGGGTATGAATGGGTACAGTATACATTAAATGGAAATGAGAAGAAATGTCACAATGTGTTTAGAATGTCAAGCCATGTGTTTTGACAATTGTGTCGTACATTGCGCACTCGGTATGGATATGACGGTACCAAAAGAGTTTGCTTGGAGGAGTCAATGGCAATGGCATTGGTGGTACTTGGTAATGCCATGGGTAACAAAATGATGCAAGATAAATTTCAACATTCCGGTGAGACAGTGCATCGACATGTGGCCACCGTAATTAAGTTGTTAGCCACGGTTATGGCACCAGACATTATCAAGCCTGCTGATCCTACATTTTGTACCGTGCCATCACATATTCAGGGGTCAGATCGATATTGGCCACATTTCAAGGTACTTTGTGAATTTGGTATCTTGACTTGATTGTATTCCTGTTATCTTTATGGTCATACCACGTATTTCATTTTCACATGGCATTTTTGTGGCAATTGTTAGGGTTGCATTGGAGCGATTGATGGGGTTCACGTCCCCGTGGTCTTACCAGAAGAGGACCAACACCCATATAGAGGAAGAAAAGGGGCCACAACAGTAAACTGCATATGCGCATGTGATTTTGACATGAAATTCACATTCGCGTGTGTGGGATGGGAAGGGTCAGCGCACGACACTAGGATCTTTTCAAATTGCCTCAATAATGAGAGTGACAACTTCCCAAAACCTCCACCTGGTTTGTAAATATGCAATTTAATTACAGTATTAAAGTATGTATTATGTAGTGAAAATGCTAATATAATAAACGTGTTCGTTTGCAGGAAAATATTATCTTGTTGATTCAGAGTACCCGATGAAGACAGGGTTCCTTGCACCATATAAGGGGGAGCGGTACCACATCCCCGATTTTCAAAGAGTTTCACAGCTGCATCGTCCAGAAGAGAGATTTAATTATCTCCATTCCTCACTTCGTTCGGTCATAGAATGAGCTTTTGGAGTTTGGAAGAATCAATGAAAAATTTTGAGATGTATGCCAGGGTTCCATATACGCACTCAAAATTACATCATTGTTGCTACAATGGTTCTTCACAACTTTATTAGAGCACACAACCACAATGACGTTCCACATTTGCGTTCTGCACGGGGCACATATGGAGGTAGTGAGGGAGGTCATTACGATGGAGTGGCATATGTGGTCTCTTACTTGGATTCAGATGAGATGAAAGAGGTTCGGAACAATATCACAACATCGATATGTATGGACCATAACTAATGGTTCACAAACTTCAATGTAATACCATTTTGTATTATGGTTCTTTTTTTGTTGTCAAGCAGAACTAATAGCTCACAAAACTTGGTTTGTTGTTAAGCATAACTTGGTTTTTTTGTTGTCAACCATTTTGTATTATGGTTTTTTTTTTTTTTTTTGTTACAAGGGACTTCTGAATAGAGTTCAATCTAATCTGAATATTACAGTAAACTCAATGGATTTTAAGATTGCAACAATAAACTACGAGGAATTTATACAAAAAAAAAAAAACACAAAATCTGCTCTCAATTTTTTTTAAGACACCAAGAACCCAATCTATCAATGGCTAGCAAATTGTGTGTATATATATATATATATATATATATATAGACACACATATACAACAACAAAATTTACAATCTTCTTTAAACTTAGCAATAACATTATCTCCATCAAACGTCTCCACATTATTTTAAAAAGTACAATAACATACATATCATAAACTGACTTGCAATAGTACGATTAACATACAAAACAAATATAATAATACAACTTGCAGTTATTACATACAATTACATCCCATTATGGCAAACACATCTGCCTGATTTTGATTTCCCCAAACCTAGTAGATAAGATAAGCAATACGAGAAACATGACCCCCAAGACTACTAGAGCTATTGTCAACTTCTTTGCTTTCTCTTCAGAGATCATGCGTGCAGCCTTGGCTCTTTCAAACTTTCGTTTTGCAACTCGCTCCCTTTCTAATGCTGCGGCTGTCAAGGCGTGTGCTTGCTTCGACTCTTCATTGGCAACTTCCACCGCATGCTCCAATCGGTTGAATTTGGCAATAACTATAGGTGCTATTGCTGCGCCTAACCACTTGAAGAACTTGCATGCACGGTCATCATCCTGCACAATACAATATAACACATAAACAGGAATACAACGAATTGGTTCTTTAACGCATAACACAAATATTTTGCCAATACTTGGATATGGTACTTACTGGTGACTAATAGCGACAACTATAAAACCTCCTACCAAATGTATGAAGTTTCAGGGACGTCCTAATTCTGCAGTTCTCAACATCACAAAAATGGTCATCAGAATTGGAGAGATAGTTATTTGTTTCTGACATTCGTAGTTCTTGGCAGTAGATATTACTTTGGCTTGGAATAGTGAACAGTACACCAAACTCACTCTACACCATCATGTAAACAGGTCTACGGGACCGCCAAGAATTACACATTAGATAATTATCATAAGTTGAGCACGTTTACATAGTAACGACCTATGAAACACCAATAAAGTTACTGATCTTTACACATTTGAAAACAAAAATCTTCTTTAAACTATAGTGCAAGAGGCATATATATATAAGACTTGACACTATAGAAACTATCTCCCCACATGTAACTCAAGAGTTTTTATGTAGACATGTTGATGTAACTAGATTTATAGAAACAAAATGCAAATGATGTAAAAAGCCAGAAGGTGCATCACCAGCTGCTACACCAGTGCAGCTCAGCTTGCCTCATAGTGCAGCAGCTATTGCACTAGGTGATGCAGCATCAGCTGCCACATTGGTGCAGCACAGCATGCCACCCAGTGCAGTAGCTTGTGCATCAGAGCTGCCCAGACATGCACGAGCTACTGCCAAATATTATGGTACTTGTATCATTGAGAATGCATTGACATACACAAAACATTATGGTACTTGTACTCTTGTAGTGCCAAATATACATTTATTAATCATTGTAGTTGCTATTCCATACCGCATTGGTGTAATTTATCAAATGTTTATCTGTATTATTTATGGTTGATATGCAGAGTCAGATGGCAGTAGAAATATTCAAAAATATGAAGTCATGTGGTATCCCCCCAGATGCTGCAACTTATAACATAATGATTGATTGTTGTACTATTTCAAGATGCTTCAAATCTGCATGTGCACTGGTTTCTATGATGGTGCATGATGGGTTTTATCCACAAACATTAACTTACATTGCTCTCATAAAGGTAATTCTTAATTCTAATTAGCTCAATTATGAACACACTTCATTTGAAGCTGAACCATGGTTGCATGTTAGCTCTACCATGCACAATGTTATAGTCATGACTTATAACTGAATTTGGAAATATTACAAATCTGATTCAAATATTTTATCATTATATCAGGATTGCCCTTCAGATTCAAATTGCCATAGTAGAATTGCAGACCCCAACTAAAATTAATGATTTGACATTATGTGCACAATTGGGGGATTGGGCAAAATACTATATTCAGTTCAAAAAGTGTAAAACTCAACTTTTACTTCTATATGTTTCCCTTGCCAAGAAACATTTCTTACTGAAATAAATGGCAGATAACTTTATAAGTTGGCTTAACAACACTTAATCCTAAACAAAACATGTTTCTTTTCTTTCTTTTTCTTTTTTTTTTCTTTTTTGTTCACAAGCAATTCCAACTACAAGATTAATTCATCAGTATTTCCCAAACCACACATACTAGAGATGCACAAGCAGAGAAGAATTCCTAAAATAACCAATGCTAAGTTTAGATGAGTACCTACAATTGTTCAGCATAAGATAGGTAATTGAATGGTAGAATGGAATCTAAATAGGAATGAAGATTCATTACTTCACCAAACTGTTTAGCATCAAAATTCACGGGGCAAATCTGATTCCCACAGAGCAATGGTTAGTGTTTATACTAAATGAATATAATTGAAAATGAGCATATTAGTGAACTTTCTTGCCGAAAGAGAAAAGAAGATATATATACACTCAAAATTATATACATTTACATTTACAATCGTCCTTAAAATATCCATGGAACTATCAATCCTCTCTTCTTGATTATCAATTTTTGCTGCAAAAAAAATAGGGAAAAATGCTCAAACACCCCCTAAACTTTCAAGTAGTGGCCGTAACACCCCCTGAACTTTAATTTTAGCCAATTTACTCCTCAAACTTTAAACACCTGCCAAATCAATACCTCTGTTACTCTTCTGTTAATAAACTAACGGTAAAACTCACGTGAGAGGCACGTGGGAATAAAAGCTAAAGCTGAACAGCCTGAACTGTTGAGAGAGAGGGAGAAAGTTTAGAGAGAGGGAGAAAGTTTAGAGAGAGGGGAGATGATCCAACCATAAGTCCATAACCACCTCGGTATCCTCTCTCCGGTGCCGGAGTTCCACCGTCATCTCACTGGATGTTCACTGTTGGTGTATTTTTCTCTTTCCCTTATTTTATTTTTTTGCTGCTCTCTGTTTTTCCAATTCTCCTTGTGCGATTTTTTTTTCTTGGTTTGATAGCTGGTTGTGGTGGATTGGGTAGGCTTGGTTGTGGTAAAATGCCCATAGTTGTTTGTTCTTCCAATTCACTGCTCTTTGTATGTAAAATGCAATGCTTTTTGAGTATGCTACATAGCTGTTTGATAAAATGCCTAAGAGGGATATGGCTATTAGAGGGGTTGGTTGTTTGGTAGGATTTTAGATGGGTTTGAAATTTCTTGATAATAATTCTAGTTTATTTTAATGCATTTCTAATAACTTAATCTTTTTGAGTATATTATTATGATGAATCCGTTGATGAGAATTTACTTTGGCACCATATGGTTGTGAGCTAATTGGTGGGAGAACAAGCTGGGCTACTATTATTAACTATTTACTTGGCTCTTCTATAGTGAATGTGGTATATGTAGTGTAGTTAGATGATTAATAAGTGAGCTTGATTGTTTCATATAAGCTAATGGAAATTAAAAATGAAACAAACATTAAATTTGGGACTTAAAATTAGTGTACATATCAAGTGAGGTGATTTTGTTCTCTAGTATAATATCATGTCATTCTTTTAATGATTTGCAAAAGAAAATTTGAAAAAACAATGGCTGTATTACATTTGGTGGTTCAAAAGGTAACACTGGTTTTTTAAATTTTCTTCTTCTAATTGGTTCAAGTGAGGTGATTGATGATTTCATTAGTTTTATTCCCAGAGAAAAAGAAGAAAAGGATCATTTTAACTGTCCTTGAGTTTGTTGGTGGGGTGTAAGTATGTAACAAATATTTGATGTTATGAGCTTATGACTCATCCAGTTGAGGTTGATGAAATGTAGAAAACTATTATTTCATTACTTATTTCTTCTATATGCGAATCCTTTTCATTGATTCAATTATATATTTTTGTTCTTTAGAACTTCTTTGCTTACATTATTGGAGTCCTGTTAATTGCAACTCAGTTTTGTAAAGGAAAAATTCGACAATACCCAAACATAATGAATTTATGATTATGGTTTTATTAGATTTAGTAGTATGAACTAATATCAACTGCAGTTTACGTCTTGATCTGACAAGCTAAGAATAGTGCAATTAATTTTCATGACATGTGACACAAAGTTATACTTTTTTGAATCATGTGGTGAAAGTACCTGGTTTAGGGGGTGTTCATTTGTTTCTTTTTGGTTTCATTTACTTGTGTTTGGTTTCTAAGTTGTGCATAGTCTAATAAATTTATTTTTCTTTTTATTTAATTTTGTTGTTGTGTAGAATCATAATGTATACTGTTGGAGAAGAACAAAGTTGCAATGCACTTAGAGGATCCCTAAGTGGCTTGGAGTACATATCAATATATTTTACCAAAATGTCAAACTCGTTTGTCATGTGGAGAAAATCAATCAACATGAAGGAGATGTTTTCAGTGGCTTTTGTAAATCTGGACTCTAGTGCCAGCTTACTATACATACATTGCAGTGACTATCTATGTAGGAGCCCTAAAAAAAGGCTTGTGATGTAATATACCTGCCTATTTAGATTAGATGTAATATAATATAAAAATATTCACAACTATGTAATGTTCAACTTATGAAATTAATGGAATTCCACCAATGTATGAGTTATTGAAAAAGCTTCTAGCTTGAAGTGCAGTGGAAATTTAAAGAAAATTTCTCCTTTCATAAATAGTAGAAATTTCCTGAGAGCTTATTATTGAGAAAGCTAAAAAAAATCATCAAGAAAATAGTGAAATTTATCCTATCAGGAAGAGGCCAATATATGGCTTACATAAAATCATTCTTCTTAGCTAACACTGACACTATCAGTTTATCTGATTGCTTTGATATACATTAAGCGATGAAATATCAAACCAAAAGGTTTACAAATAGTAAATTGTTCTCCTCAACTACCATGAATTAAAATATCAATGAGCGTTTACAAATAGTAAATTGTTTCAAAAAAATAACACCCATTTGTGTTTGGGATGCCTCTATCTTCCAACCACTTTTTTTTTTTTTTTTTCACATGTAGTTGTTACTCTCCACTTATTGCCTAATCATGATTTTCTCTAATACGCCACTCCTTTAATGCCTCCTTGAAGACTACATGTCATACAAATTTGAGTCCATTTGTTAGCTATACATTCTTCATGTCAGAGTGTTGGTTAAACTCATGGAATCTAGGCTTGGAATTCCCTTCCTCATCAGATGAATTTGTAGGAAGTGACAGTAGACATTCATACATAGCTGCAATACAAAATTAACAAGAAGATTAATAGAAAGAGATGGAAAGAAAGAACAATATAGAAAGTAGAAAGAAAAAAAAAATACTAACTTCCCCATCCATAAGCTAAACTGTTCCCTTAAAGTTAGAGATTTTTACCTGTTTTATTCCCCCGAAAAAAATAGAAAAGAAAAAGAAACTAGTTTTGTCCATATTCTTGCCACTTATTAAATAAAAAAAATATAGAGAACATAATTCATTGCAAATAGACAGTAAAGAGTCAAATAATTGTAAAGAGTCATTTTCTGTGACACAGACAATATCCCAAATGCTAAAAGGTTCCCTTTTTTTCAAAAGGAATTGAATGCAAAAATCTTAACATGATCATTTGGTGTACATATTACAGCACCAATAACTATTAACTAATTGAGGTTTGAAAGCCAAGTGCTAAAATACCACCTCTTTGCAAGCATTGAAAATCAAAATGAAGTTTTTAACCCATAAAAGTTCGTAGAAATGCATCAAAATAAACTTGAATTATTGTCAAAAATTGCAAACCCAACTAAAATCCTACCAATCAACCAAACCCCATTAGGGAACCCTGGAATATGATTACCTTACTGCCCCTGATTATAGCATTTGTCTAGCTTATTATTACTAATATATGTATTGTTGTTTTAGTATTAAAGAAGTAGTTCTATGATGAACTACCTTAATTTGTAGCAAGTAAACAATGCATATCATTCTATGTAGGAGAAAACAAAATGGTGCCAAAGTAGCAGAGCTTGTTCTCACACCAATTAACTCACAAACATATGGTGCCAAAGTAAATTCTCATCAACGGATTCATAGTAATAATATACTCAAAAATATTAAGTTATTAGAAATGCATCAAAATAAACTAGATTTATTATCAAGAAATTTCAAACCCATCTAAAATCCTACCAAACAATCAACCCCTCTAATGGCCATATCCCTCTCAGGCATTTTATCAAACAGCTATGTAGCATACTCAAAAAACATTGCATTTTACATGCAAAGAGTAGTGAATTGGAAAAACAAACAACTATGGGCATTTTACCACAACCAAGCCTACCTAATCCACCACAACTAGCTATCAAACCAAGAAAAAAAAATCGCACAAGGAGAATTGGAAAAACAGAGAGCAGCAAAAAAATAAAATAAGGGAAAGAGAAAAATACACCAGCGGTGAACAGCCAGTGAGATGATGGTGGAACTCCGGCACCGGAGAGAGGAGACCGAGGTGGTTATGGACTTCTAGTTGGATTATCTCCCCTCTCTCTAAACAGAGTTCAAACTTTCTCTCTCTCAACGGTTCAGGCTGTTCAGCTTTATTCCCACGTGCGTCTCACGTGAGTTTTACCGTTAGTTTATTAACAGAAGAGTAACAGAGGTATTGATTTGGCAGGTGTCTAAAGTTTAAGGAGTAAATTGGCCAAAATTAAAGTTTAGGGGGTGTTATGGCCACTACTTGAAAGTTCAAGGGGGTGTTTGAGCATTTTTTCCAAAAAAATAAAATAAAATAAAACTCCAAATTTTCTGCCTGTGGGAGGTACCAAAGGGTTTACTGAACATAAAATTCCACTATGCTTCATCATCTTCATTCATGTAACACTTCCAATGAAAAGTAAATCAAATGCCCAATAGGTTTTTCTGACCAGCTCAACTAAACCTTGATCAATGCTGTTAGATTTTTCTAAACACAGCTCCCAATATATTTAGCAGATCTGCTAATATATTTTAGAAATTACACATGGTTGACACGATGATATTACTCTTTATTGTCAAAACCATACTACCACTCATTCAAAAAGTTAAAAACTAGCCTGTATGGCCAATGATGCCTTCAAGACATTGTGATCATAAACATGAACCCATAATAAAATCTTTTTTTAGTTATGACCACAAACTCTGTAATGGCTTCAGTATATATAGGAGCAAGAATCTGATTTAAAAGAAACCCATTAACCCATTAACAAGATGTAAAAAGAAATCAAATGAACCCATTAACAAGAACTGAAATTCCAGCAAATTAATAGAGAGGACTAAACTTGCATTCTATCAAATCAAATGAAGTAAATTCCAGCAAATGAAAAGAAACCCATTAACAAGAATTGAAATTCGAACAAGACGGGATAGAAAATAGTGAAAAAAAATTTGAGAACACTCACCTTAGGGAAGTGGGATTCGTTTGACTTTAGCAATGGTTTTTGAGCTCAGGCTAATTCAGCTTCAAGTTTCAAGGAGCACTGTCATGGGTGGGAGAGGAGTGAAATTGGGGAAGAGGGTGAAATGGGTTTATGAAAGGACTGGGGGTTGTCTTTGCCGACGTCGGACTGGGTGACGTTTCTCGTGGATTTCTCTTCTGAGCTCTTCGCCGGCGTCGGACCTCGTCGATTTCTCTGGTGGGCGTGGAACTCTCTTCTTTGGTGGGTGAGGAGTGAATAGCAGAGAGAGGAAATTCAAAAAAAGGGTGTTTTCAGCTGAGCTACAGTAAAACGCGACCCTTTATATATTTTCAGCTGCGCTACAGTACTCACGTTTTGCTACAGTAATTTTCAGTTTTCAGTTTTCAGCTGTATCCAAACGGACCCTAAATGTAAGAACGAGCATTGCCACTGATAGAGGTAGGCTAAGTAGTGTAGGATATGTTCTTGTTAGCACCAAATAACGGTTTGCTATACTTGGTGCAAGAGCAGAGTCAACTCTACTTAACACACTAGACTAAGGGTCCGTTTGGATACAACTTATTTTTGCTGAAACTGAAAACTGAAAACACTGTAGCAAAATAATTTTTAAATGTGTGAATAGTGCCGTAGGACCTATTTTTAATATTTTTTCTAAATAAAGTGGTTATGGGTCCCGTGAATAGTGCATGAACAGTATAATTTGTCTCCTGCATAGTGAAATCCATGTGCATGAACAGTGCGGTTACTGTTCATACACGCTGAAAAAAGAAGAAGGAAGGAAACGTGATTCAGTAAACGCAGACGCACAAATAAGTTGAATCCAAACGCTCTATAAGTGCGTAATACATAGTTGGGGCATAAAGAACCATGTGAAGATTTCAAGTAAGTAGTCCACTAGCCATATGGGCAATGAACAAATGATGCTCATATGTTAAACGTTGATTGAGCTAATAACACACAATGTTTAGATCACTCATCTGCAATTACAAACCATTAATAACTCTCAATAAATGTAGCTTCACACAATAAAACAACTCAAAGTAAGTAATGGCACAACCACCTTAAAAAGAGGTGAACATGAAAAAGAAATGTAAGAACTTTTTGAGTGATTAATTGTTCAACTAAAAGAGAGACTACTTTACCAATTTTAAGGGTTAGGATTGGGTCCAATGCTCTGTGCACTGGACCCATTGGAATGTTGACACATAACAAATTTTTGACACGTGTCAACATCTCATTGAGACTAGAGCTCCTATGCATTCGACCCAAGCCGATTTCCAATTTTAAAATTAACAAAAAGTTCATACATTATTATCTAAAAATAAAAAGCACTCTGCACTCCAACTGCTTCATAAAATTTAACGGCTAACTGAAATCTTCAGCTCAAGCTCTTTTATGTACTATTCATTAATTTCTTATTTGTGATATTTTCTCAAGATTCCAACATGAATTTATCTTTGCAGACGAACTAAGAGATATTAATATAAGATGGAGAACTGAATAGCCTACTCTTCAAGCCAAAGTTCAGGTATAGATATTTATTAAATTAACTTTTTTTTTTTTTGGCATTTCAAATTGCCTTTTTTTTATATGTGATTCTCTATGTCTGTACACCCTTAATCTGATAGCAAAAATAATCTCTTCCTCTCATTATTTGTAGTTTTATCACTCAATTAAAATCCAACAAAGACAAAGAAAGCAGATTCAAAAACCATTGACTGCTTTAAAGAAGATGAGAAAGAAAAAAAAGGTACCAGAAAGGCCTATTGATCATTGGCCCTTTTGAGAACTATTTTTATTATCTCTCAACTTTCTGTAACAAAGAATCCCATAAAACCTTTGGATGTCCGTTTGTGAAGTCGGTTATTTTTATATTTGATAATGGTTTTTTTTGGCTCTTCTGACTTTTAAACCGTTGGAACCAAAATTATGCAAAAATGAGACTTTGGAGGTTGCTAATGACGATGGTTTTGGTCTCATGTTGATTTGTTGTATGATCACTCTTTGGTAAAGTTGAGGACCATCTAATTTGTGGGATTTTTCTGTTTAAAGGTTGTGAATATTGTTTTGTATATATGGTGGGTTTTATGGGATGAATGGCTTGAGATTGATTGCTAAGTGTAGAGGGAAGAAATATTAGATAATAACGAGTGATTTTAATTGCTTAAACAATTTGTGTGCAACAAATTTAACCCTTAAATAATATGGTTCATTTATTATTCATTAGAGTTGGATACAATTCTCTCTCTCTCTCTCTCTCTCTCTCTCTCTCTCTCTCTCTCTATATATATATATATATATATATATATATATTAATAATTCAATAATTATAACATGATCAAGAGATTTAAATATTAAATGTTTTCATTGGAAAGACTAGTTAAATTACAAGATTTTTGACAATTTTTTACCTACACTTTGATGCTCTAAATAAGTTTATTTTTTTGACACGTTTTAATAATGAGATCATCTCACTTAAAAAATGCATAAACCTAAATTAAAAAAAAAAAAAAAAAAATCTCTAAACACTCTTGCAAAATGCATGTAAAGATAAAAATGAGAGAAATATTATATCAACAACATTTTCACAACAAATTTTAAGTAGCAGGTTGTTATTAGTTGTTATGGGTGGATAAAAAAATAATTAAAGTTGTGGATTCAAATTATGAAAATATTGTGAACGTATCACTCTTTAAATATTAAAAACAATACTTTATTGTACTACTTTTTATAGTTATTATTTTATTTCATTCATATCACATATATATAATATTTTTATTTTTATTTTTATTTTTGGATAAGATATAATATATTTATTAAGAATTGTTTTTCCTCTTATATGTGAATTTTAATTAATTTAT
Source organism: Quercus aquifolioides (assembly GCA_019022515.1). Classification (NCBI taxonomy): domain Eukaryota; kingdom Viridiplantae; phylum Streptophyta; class Magnoliopsida; order Fagales; family Fagaceae; genus Quercus; species Quercus aquifolioides. The sequence goes on from CM032336.1 coordinate 34,740,880, forward strand.
GCAAAGTAGCTTCGAAGACCACACAAACCCAACCAAAGTCATCATACGAATCGCTAGGTTGTCACTTCCCAGTTCCTATAAAAAGAAAAAAGAGTAAACAATGAGTTAAAATAATTCACATTCACAAAAAAACAAACAAAAAACATTGACGATTGACTTGCTACTAATATATTTTTCTTCTATCCTTAAATTATTATTTTTCTCCGTACTGAGAAGCATATTACTTATATACATTTTTAAAACAACCACAAATTTCCCATCAACCGACGGAAAAAAAAAAAAAAACCCAACTAATTCAGACAATAGAATCTTAGTCGGAGTAATTTTTTTTTTTTTAAATAATGATATAGTAAAATAGGATTTTAAATTCATAAATTTCTTAAAACATAAACAATAAAGTTTTACCTATTAATAATTAATATATAATATATAAATTACTTTAATTATAAAAAAATTAAACATTAATTAGAATGTAATCAATTGATCCGTTAAAATGTAAATATGTGACAAACTATTTAACACGTATCTAAATCCTAACAAATCTATTGAAATGTGAAATATGTATTTAAATCATGTGAAAAAGTACTAGAGGTGTGGCTTGTGTCTAGTGAAAGTTTTCACTAGACACGTTGGATGACGGACACGTGTCCAAATCCGAACGTGTCCAGTGAAAATTTTCACTGGACAGAAGCCGAGTCCAAGTACTAGATCCAAGCTGTATATAAAAAAAAAACATATGTTTTTTATTTTAATTTTATAAAGTCTGCATTTTTTTGAAAATACCACAGTTTTCCCATAAACCAAGAGAAAAAAAAGAAAAAAGAAAAAAGCTCCAACTCTTGGTACATTCTCTTTTCATGGAAATGAAACAACTTGAAAAACTCACACAAACCTTCATTACCAATATATCCACATTAATACATTATCTCTCTTCCTTCTTATTAGATCTTCATCTCTCTCTCTCTAATTATCTACAAACACAATCCATTGTTTCTGTTTCTAAATATATATTTATTTTAGATACTTTCAATTATTAATGGCTTCCTCCCACTATATATCATTTCAATTTAGTATCTGCTATTTTTGCTTTTAGATTCAGATTCATTCATTCCAATGCAAACTCCAAAATTTCCTCTTTTGTTTGCCACTACTTCTTTCTTCTCTCTTCTCCAATTTTCCCTCCAAATTTTTCATGACCTAGAGTAGATCTAGGGTTTGTTTTTTTTGTTTCTCTAAATTCACCAAAATCAAAACCCAAAAAAAAAGAAAAAAAAAAGTATTTGATTTTGATCAAAAAAATTTACAATGTTGAAGCAAATATGGAGCAAACTGCCTCGGAAGTCATCGAAATCGAGCAACGACTCGTCGGCCGAGTCAACTCGCTACTCCAACTCGCCGCGCGCAACATCGCAATCGCAATCCAACGGCGGAGGAGGAGGAGGAGGAAAGCGCACGGCGGTGTTTCCGGCGAGCGTGGTGGCCGGAATCGAGCCGCTGGTTCCGTTCAAGGACGTACCGAACTCGGAGAAGATGAACCTGTTCGTTAGCAAAGTGAGTCTCTGCTGCGTCACCTTCGATTTCACCGACTCGTCGAAGAACTCGGTCGAAAAGGACGTCAAAAGGCGAACCCTAATCGAGCTCGTCGACTTCGTAGCCTCGGCTTCGGGCTCGTCCGGTTCGTGTTCGATCCGGTTCACCGAACCGGCAATCCTCGCTCTGTGTAGAATGTGCGCAGCGAATCTTTTCCGAGTTTTTCCGCCGAGTTACCGGTCGAATTGTAACGACGGCGGAGGCGGAGGCGATTCCGACAACAACGAGTGCGACGGCGAGCCGATGTTCGACCCGGCGTGGCCGCATTTGAATTTGGTATATGATTTACTTCTCAAGTTCATTACTTCGTCTTGCGTGGACGCTAAGGTAGCTAAGAAGTACATAGATCATTCCTTTATATTAAGGTTGCTTGATTTGTTTGATTCCGAGGATCCTAGAGAACGAGATTGTCTGAAAACTATTTTACATAGGGCATATGGGAAATTCATGGTTCATAGGCCATTTATTCGCAAGTCAATTAATAACATATTCTATAGGTTTGTGTCTGAATCAGAAAGACACAATGGGATCGCCGAGTTATTGGAGGTGTATGGGAGTGTAATTAGTGGGTTTGCATTGCCTTTGAAAGAGGAGCATAAGATTTTCTTGTGGAGGGTTTTGGTGCCTTTGCATAAGCCTAAGTCTGTTGGGGTTTACTTTCATCAATTGTCGTATTGTGTTACTCAGTTTATAGAGAAAGAGCCGAAATTGACTAGTACGGTCATCCGGGGGTTGTTGAAATTCTGGCCTGTCACTAATAGTCAGAAGGAGATGATGTTTTTGGGTGAGATTGAAGAGATTTTGGATGCCATTAACATGGTGGAGTTCCAAAAGATTATGGTGCCGTTGTTTTTGCGGATTGGATGTTGTATTAACAGCTTCCACTTTCAGGTACGTGAGATTCTACCAGTTGACACACATTATTGGTCTATTTATTATATCTTATGGATTTGCATAATTTGTTCTACATTTCAATTTTCAAATTAGTATAATGTGTTACGGATGTAATAAGTAAAAATTAACATTGAACCATGTTTTTATGTTTCTAATCTCTTGGCACCAGGCACATAGCACTTAGTAGCTCCATTGATGTAACTCTAGGCACACACAATGAACTTAGAAAGATCACTGCTCCAATTATCAATGCAATCAATGAAAGGATACACAAATCAATAGTTTTGGTTGAATGTTGGAAATAGAGCACATTTGAAATCTCATAAGGAAATGGATTGAAAAGAGGTGTGTTTCCTGGCATTACAAATTTGAGGGGAGAGAAATAATGACATTGTAATCTCATAAAGATATATTTAGTTTATCACTGGCAATACGAAGAGATGGTCCAAATCAAGGTAATCCTTTGTAATACTATCCAATATTGTTGACAGGGTTTTCTTCTTAACTGTAAGTGACGAGAAAAGGAATACCAATGACTTGTAGATGGAAACTGTTCATTAAAAAACCAGTTTTCTAGATTTAATCATTTTTGAGAGCCTTAGTGGGTTTTTCTTTTTTGGTGTGAAAATACTTAGTTTTGGCCACAATTTTCTTCATCTTGAGGAGGCAGACACCTCTAAATGAAATTTATGTGAATAGATGTTATAAGCAAATACTTCAATTTGTGCTGGTTTTTTCTGAGTTTTAATGTCAAGTATTGAAGGATTTTTTCCTTTCTTAAAATCTTATCTGATTGAAAAGAGGTGTGGTCTTACATATTTAGAAACGAACTTCATAATTGGACCCCTCTCTTGCTTCCCCTGCTCCCCTTTTCTGGCTTACATATTAGATGTTACGGAATGAAGTAATACCTTGATTATATCTAATTCTTCACGTCTTGAGGGAGTTTTGAGAGATAATTGAGGATTATCTGTTCTTACTTAGGCACATTGATTCAATTGCATTACTGGAGCAGAAATTGGTGTTTATTTTGTTGGCTCAAAGGACTGCAAATCCCAAAAAGTTTTATGTGATTAGTCCAATTTGTTGGAGTTAGTTGTGATTCCTCTGCTTCTTGGCTACAACTGTTTCAAGGGTTTTAAAGTACGTTAATACTTTAAAATCCTTGAAACAATTGACAAGTGCCTTCCACCAAAAGCGGCTGGTCACAGGTTCAAGTCCGGAAACAGGAATCAACCTCTCCAGTAAATTGGGGTTAAGGCTGCTTACCATGACTTCCCCAAACCTTGCAAAAGTGGGAGTTTTGTGCACTGGGTATGACCTAATAATGATCTAACTTTTTTGTCTGAGGCCACTCTCTTGATAGAATTTTGTCATGGACTTAAATGGAGATGTAATTCTAATTTTAGTGCCAGGGTTTCATTCTTCCTTTTGTTGCCTCATTGAGTTACCGTCCCCCCCATAATCTCCCCCCCCCCCCCCCCCCCCCCTTTTTCTTTTTCTTCTCTTTCCCCACAAGAAAAAAAAATGTTCCTCTAGCAGCTTTTGTGATGCCTAAAATTTGTCTTCTCATTTGGAAGGAAAGAAATCACTACTTCTGCCGCTAATTATTGTTTCAGGTTGCTGAAAGGGCCCTTTTCTTTTGGAACAATGACAACATTGTCAACTTGATAGCACATAACCGTCAGGTGATTCTTCCCATCGTATTTCCAGCATTCGAGAGAAATGTCCAGAGCCACTGGAACCCAGCAGTGCTCAACTTAAGTTTAAATGTTAGAAAGATGTTCATGGAGATGGATGAGGTGCTTTTCCAGTCCTGTCATGCTCGTTTTGAAGAAGAGGAAGCAAAGCTAAGCTTGGCAGCTGAGAAGCGGAAGGAAGCATGGGAGCGATTAGAGAATGCAGCCAGTCTCCAGCCAATAACTGGAAATACTGCTGTTCTGGTAACTCCTCTAGCAACCTCAATCACCTGCTAAGTGCCATTACTAATCTGTAGTTATCTTAAGCTTTTCTATCTTCTCTTTTCCTCTTTTTTTACGGTGGTGGGAAACCAGAAGAAATGTACTTAAAAACGGCTGTTGTTTTGGACTGGGAAATTATTTTTTGATTGCCCTGACAGCCTGTTGTAATTTTATTATGATCCTCTGTCTTCCATTACTACTGTGTGGAAATGCTAATTGCTTCCTTGAAGAAGTAATGGGAAGGGCCAAGCCAAGGATCATAAAATTTTCTGTACCAGCTAATGGCTAATTGATTTTTGCTCTCATCTGTGTATTTGTATTTGTACCCCATGCGTGCGGTCTTGTGCCATGTATGTTAATGTATGATAAATGTTGGTGATCTTTGTTTCTTCACTAGTGGACCAAATTATAGCTCTTAGTTATTAGGAAATGAGCTTTTCTTGATAGTCAATTTAAATTCTGAAAGATTTCTGGAGTGATAGTAGGATGGTGTATAGAATTACACAGGGAGAGAGGTGCATTAGTACAAGACTTCTATCTTTTATATCCGCTGCTGACTGGAGTGCTTTTAATTTAATCCCTGGTTTTTAACCTTTTTACATAATTACCATAAGTATATTTAAAACGCATATTCCATTTAAGAGGTCCTTGAAGCTACTTGTTTGGTTGGGAGAATGAAAAATTGGAAAGATAGAAAATGTGTTTTTCATCATATATGTGTTTGGTGGGAAGAAGGATGGAAAAGTAGAAGTATAAAAATTAAATTGTTATTATACACTTACTATTAAAAGTAGAAGAATGAAAAAGGTGGAGGTAGATTTGTACTTCTCTAATGGAAAAGTCTATACACCCACTTTTCTTTCCAACCAAACAATGGGAAATTACATTTTTTCTCATTCTTTTCTTTTCGCTATGATTCCATCCTCTCTCCTTTCACTCCGAACAAACAAGATAATGAATACATTATTGGTGAGAGGGCAATAAAAGCAAGTAGATATACACTGTAACTCGGAATATTCATTACCACGAATTATTAAACAAAGCTTTGCAATTCTATATTGTGATGGACTGATGGCTATAATAAAAACGTGGCACCAGCCATCTTTGAAAAATGTCATATTCTAAATCTATATATTTTTTTTCTAATACCAAATCTACAATTATTATTCCAAATAAAAATTGTTTCTTATATAGAGTTTATAAAAAATAATCATATAAATTTATTTAATATAAATAATTAAGGATAATTACACTTTACCCATCTGTGGTTTGCCTCTAATTCTATATGCCCACCTGTGGTTTAAATTTTGACACTTTGCCCACCTGTGATTCTGACCGTGAGTGCTCCGTAACCCACCTCAATGTTTTCCGTTACTCTAACACCAAATAAGTAAAAAACACTTCCTAAAACGAATCAAAACTCACTCACTCCCATCCAGCCCAACGAAGATCCTACACAATGCAATGCGCTTCGCTTGAGACTCTAGACCGAGAATCATCTGGGCTTTGATCGTGCAAGTAACCTGAGGAAGAAGGAGCTTTGATTCTGGGTTCATCTGAAGCTTGGGTGAGTTCGGGTGAGTTCATTGTCCTCTCTATAAGAACATTTTCAGGCCTATCAATTTATAGGTTTAATTTTTAGTTTATGTTCAAGATTTATGGTTTAGTTTTTGGTTTGGGTTTATGTTCAAAAATTCTGGGTTTACCAAATCTACCGAGATCATTAGCATAACCACCCCCATGGCCAAGATTATAAGCATTGGCAGTTGCATAATTAGGTCGAACAGGAGGAGGAGATGTTTGATACATATTTCGCTTCCTTTGACGCCGTCGTCGAATGGAAAAAAAAAAACAAAATTGACATGTATATATAACTGGCACAGAGACAAATCTTCTTTTCTTAAACTATATAGGAAATGAGTTTATGGCCAAAAAAAAAAAAAAACCCAAATGATGACACAGCGACATTTTCCTCTATGGCTCCCCCTTAATCCTTATATATTGCTAAGTTGCTAAGGAGCTTTACGTACTTACTATTCCGTATGCGTGTCTAATTCTTTTAATTTCTGGGAAACAACAAAGTCTATATATAATAATATATTCTTTATTTGGGTCCAAAATTCTGGGTTAAACCCAGAATTTTTTAACATAAACCCAAACCAAAACCTAAACTCATAAATCTTGAACATTGTAGGATCTGCCACAGCTAAACAAAGGAGCAACTGTGTCTTTCTTCCTCGGCTTGGATCTGCCACAGTTGTCTCAAGCGAGTGGGAGTGAGTGAGTGAGTTTGGTAAGCAAGCCGAGTGGGAGTGAGTGAGTTTTGGGAGTGAGAGTGAGTTTTGATCCGTTTTGGGATGTGTTTTTTACTTATTTGGTGTTAGAGTAACGGAAAACATTGAGGTGGGTTACGGAGCACTTACGGTCAGAATCACAGGTGGGCAAAGTGTCAAAATTTAAACCACAGGTGGGCACATAGAATTAGAGGCAAACCACAGGTGGGTAAAGTGTAATTATCCCAAATAATTAATGCACAATTATAGATAGCTAATATATGCATTACTCCATTAGCTTGTGAATTGATACTTTGATATAAATGCAAACTTTGTTGAGGCGGAAACTTAAATAAAGAGAATTTTAAAGAATGTACTACATGATAAAAACTCATGCTCTTCCACATGAGATCATATAAAAAGCTGTCAAAAAAATTAATTATTTTTTCTTTTTTCATAAAAAATTTCTAAAAATATATTTTAAATCAATGTCCTTAAGACATTTGTTAACATTTTCCAAATAAATAAATAGTAGCTTCACTCTAGTTGTTTGTATTACATGTATTTTTTTATTATAAGTTACATTAATTAGGTTTAAAAATGTGTTCCTTCAAAAAAGAAAAGGTTTAAAAATGTATGGGCAAATTACAATAAACCCACTTGTGGTTTAGCCCGTTTTCACCTTACTTACCCGTGGGTTAAAACTTAACACTTTGTCCATCTGTGTTTAGCCTGTTTCGTCTCCGTTACCCACCTCTGGCTTTTTCGTTAAAAACCAACTTTTACCTCCAAAATATAACATAACATGAATCAAAAGGTTAGGGTTTGAATTTTTTGAGAGAGCTTGGGGTGGGAAGTTGAATTTATTGTTTGGAAGATCTCCTTGCCAGAGTAGAAAATGGCATACTTAGAGACGTTGCTGAAGAAAAAGAAGTGGGAAAGAATGCTTAAAAAATTGAAAGAAACAAAGACACGAATGTCTTTAAAAACATTCGAAGCTACAATTCATTTACAGGAGCAAATGACACAAAAATTCAGAACATAATTGGAAAGGATATTGAACCACATAGCTATTGGTATTGAACAAAATCCATCTCCTTTCATTGGTTCATCAATTTTGGCTTTTTGCAGTAAAATTAATCTTTAAGTGCAGATTTGAAACTTTCAACATTTTCTGCCCATATTTCTTTCCCAAACATCATAAACACAAAATCAAAAATCAAACAAGACAACATAATCTCAACTTCAGTTTCTTATTGCATTCAAAACTCCCAAATCTCATCCTCTCGTCGTTTTCCCTCTCTCTCTCTCTCTCTTGTCCACCTACAGCCAATGCAACCACCATCAAAACCCTCCACTACCACCGAACACCCCACAATCCACAACCACCGCAAGCCATAAGCCACAACACCACCAAAATTAGATCAACCACCACTAGCAAACCAAAATCAAATCAATCCCACAACCCAAAAGCAAGAAAAAAAAAATGAAACCCACAAAGTGGTGTAGTCTAATCGGCGTCCTTAACTCTAGGTGTTGCTAGGTTTTCATCTGATCGGCCTCCTCAAGGCTGGGTTAGCTGGGTTTTCGCTGTGGTGCCAAATTGGTCTCCTCAACTCCACAGAGAGAGAAGAGATAAGAGAATAAAATCAGAGATCTGAGTTTGAGAGAGAGAGAGAGAGACAATGGGATGGGAGCTTAAGAGACAATGAGAGGTTGAGAGAGCAGATAAAACATATGAAAATTGATACCTAGCTTTATCTATTTAGTTTCTTTACAGAATTCTGTATTTGATTTTGTTTCTTTGTATATTTTTGTTATTTTTATGTTTTTGGAGGAGAGAGATAAAAAAGAATTTTTTTTTAACAAATAACCTTACTATACTAACAATTTCGTTAGTTGCCTGATTTTGAAAGAATGTGGGAAACTAGCATCTCGAGTTTCTAAAACTTGAGATTAATCTAAAACTCAACTTTTTAATACTCGATTTTGGGGTTTTTCCATATAATGACATGGACAAAGATTTCCACGTGGATATCGAGTTTATAAAAATCGCTTTACAAACTCGAGTTTATAAAACTCGATTTCTAATTAACGTTTTTATTAAACTCCCTTCTAAAACCAAGTTTCAGAAACACATTTTTGACCGCTTAAAACCTAAATCTGGCACTCTCGCTTTCATACTCTCACTCTCACTCTCACTTTTAGACACTCCACACTCTCACTCTCAGACACTCCGCCCTCTCAAACTCACTCACTCACTCACTCGAGTAAATCACTCAGTCTGAAACTTTCAAAATCACTCACTTTCACACCCAAATCAGTCACTCAAACAGTTTCTTCTCTCAGTACTGCTCCCATTGACCCACCATGCCGAAGGTACTCTCTCTCTCTACTCAATACGTTGTCATTTTTGCTTGTTAGATTCCTCTCTCTCTCTTTCTCCAATTTTAGATTTTGGAATTTCATGATGTTACCTAGGGTTTTTCGTTTTTCAATTTCGGATCTTTTTGGGTTTTGGTGATTCATGTTTGGTTTGCGAGAAAAAAAAATTGAGGTTTTAGGTAGGAAATGATCATTTGTCATTTCAGTGAAGAATGTATATTATTCTGTTTGGTTGTTTGAGCATTCGAATTGTTGTTATGAAATTAGTGTGAATTTCGATAGTGTAAAAAGTGCTAATATTTGGATTACATTGATATTTAATCTAGTTTGATTTTTTTTTTTTTTTTTTATCATTGCTTTTATTTTATAATTTTTTGATTCTGCATTTATTGAATGTAAATTTGAATTTTTGTAATTGAATTGACATTTAATCTAGTTTGAAATTTGGACTCTTTAGCTCATACATTGCATTGTTTCAAAAATTCAGAGGTGGTTCAACTGTAATATTTCAAATCTTTTATGCAGTGAACTATTTTTTATATCTTCATGTGAAATCATTGCGTGTTGTGGTAATGCCTGATTTGTGATGACTCTCACACCAAATAATGTATGTCTGCCACTATGTATGATCTCACAGTAGCACTCTTTGCAGTATGGAGCCTCGGATCGATGAAGAGCCAGAGATCGTGCGCCCTAATCCAGAAAATGATTCATTGTTGACGCAACAACGTAATCATCGATCAAAGGACATTTGGAATGGCGAGGTGAAATATCTAGTTCTAACAACCACTTTAATTTTTACGTTGTCTTTGAATTTTAGCAAGTTCTTTCAAAGTTGTATATCTAGTTCTAACAACCGCTATAATTTTTATCAATTTTGCAGGACCCGGGCCCACTTAAGTGCCATGGTCGCGCTAAGGAGATGGAAAACATAACGATGCAAGATAATCGGGTGATTGACATTATCAAGTTGGTAGGGCTAGAAGGATTGTTTAGGGCCCCTTCCAGAGAGATAGATCATTGCCTAATATCGGCCCTAGTTGAGTGATGGCGCCCAGAGACTCATACATTCCATCTTCCACATGGTGAGATGTCAATCACCCTAGAAGATGTGGAGGTCATTTTGGGACTTCCTATAGATAGTGAGGTCTTGGTTGGGCCGACTGCTGTGGTGGATGGGGATTGGAGGCAATTGTGCGTGGAGTTACTTGGTTTTGGAGTTCCAGTGAATGACAACAAAATTTTGGTGGGGCAAAGAATTCTCATCAGCCGCCTTGTTGAGCGCATTGCAGAGCCATTGCCACATGACGCAACGGAGATTCAAATACATCAGTATGCCCGATGCTATATTTTAGCGCTACTAGGGGATAAGATTTTCATGAACAAGTCAGGAGATAGGGTGCATATGATGTTCTTAGAGTTCTTTCGGAACCTTCGTGATCCGCCATAGTATAGTTGGGGTAGTGGTTGCTTGGCATGGTTGTACAGAGAGTTGTGCCGGGCAAGCGATAAAGAGGCATCGCAGATTGGTGGGGCGTTGCAATTGGTCCAATATTGGGCATGGGCGAGGTTGCCATTCTTGTGCCCAAGGATAGAGCCCCCACCTGGATGTGATTATGGCCCAGGGCCAAAAGCTCCACTTGCATTTAAGTAAGTATTTTCCTGATATTTAGTGTGTTATGCAATGTACTTTTCTTAGTAACTAAATGGTATTATCTTATCTTATGTTATTCGCTCATAACTGTAGGTGGGTGCGGATGCCAAGCCTAAAGAGTAGGCCATCCGGCACGGCTTTGATCCACTATCACGAGCAATTAGTTAGAATGCAGCCGGGCCAGGTAATAATATATAAAAAATCTGTTTGGTTATGTTAATTTTCCTTAAGAATATGTTAAAATCATTGCTTTAACATATCTTCTGTTTGAATTTTTATTTTTCCTTTTATCTATGTATTCTCCCCTGTTTCACATTTTAAGATGTTATAATAATTGTTTTTTGTTTCTATTGTAGATTATGTGGCAGCCATATGAGGCAGACTTCGGCCACCTTCCTGACTTTTGCATTTGTAGGGAGGGATACATGGACGGCAAGGGTGCCACTTGTGTGTTTTTGCATAGTAGAGACATACCACCCAGACCGTGTCCTTCGACAGTTTAGGTTGGCGCAGGAGCGGCCCGACCATGTTGTGTACGATGATAGACTGCATATAATAGATTTGTGTGGGAAGGTGGAATAGAATTGGAGGGAAGAGCATGGGTTATATATACTTACATGGGATATGAGACAACAACGACTTTGCCATGCACCTCCTCAGATTGGTGAGATGCCCCGCGATCATGCCTATTACCGCTGGTACCGTCCGGTCACTCGAAAGTATGTCGACCGCAACAGCACTAAATTAGATATAATGGTAATGTGTTCTAATTAGATTTTATTGCCTACTTTGTTTTTTCTTCAATACATGTACGAACGTAGAATCAATTGATTTATTTTTTTAGCAAATCTGGTTTCAATTGATTTATATTTTCAGCAAATCTGGTTTGATCTGACTGACATCCAATTAAAAATGTTATTTTGTTACATATAGTATTCTAATAAGCTATGCGAGATCTTAGTTGAGTATTTGAGTAGATTAATAAGAACTATATTATCCATTCTATAATTGATACATAAATGTCTCAAATCTAATTGTACTGGTTCTTTCTCTGTTTCAGATTGAAAGCCATTTAGCGCTGTTAGAGATGCTTCTTGTAGGCAGCCGAGAACATAACCATGTCCGGCGCATCCTAGATAATGTAGCTAGGCTTGGTGGTGGTCCTACAACAAATGGACAGGCAAACAATGGGCATGAGACTGAATCAGCAGCTACTACAACCCCAAGCACAAGCGCAACACCCCTAAGTACACCGACCCGTGGTCGGCGTGCTACTGTAAGCCCAAGCCCAAGCCCAAGCGCAGCTAGGGGCCGTGGTCGGCCTGCTACAACAATCCTAAGCCCAAGTGCAGCTAGGGGCCATGGTCGCGTGCAACAACCCCTCGGGTTGTAACTAGTCCTAAGATACCTGCACCCATCCCGCACGCATCGCCCTAGCCCGAGGTCCCTCCACCCATGGTAGATGCATCTCCTCAACCCGAGGTCCCTTCACCCACCCTACCTTCGCAGCCCAGTTTCGATCTCGGTATTCATTTTCACTTGACCCCTCTTATGCACCCCGAGACACCCTCATACCCACCCACTAGCTCCAGTGCACCCACTTGGCCCATAGACCCACCCCATACTGAACCCATGACAATGATCCCCACTCTTGGTCTCTACACAGAACATCATTACCCACCTACCTCATCCTCATCCGACCCTTTAGGACCTCCGGTTGGGATTGACACTCTACAGCCAGATACTGATGTACTGGATGAACATCCCCCTCATTAGCCCTCACAACGAGGTAGACCGCAACGTGCTAGAAGAGCACCCACTTGTGGGACAGGTGGACACAAAATAGGACACAAAGGCAGCTCTATGGTATGATAACATTAATTACAATGTAATGATATATTTTGCAGTTCACTTTATTCTTATCATTACATCGAATATTGATTGTATGCATCTAATGTCTTTGTGGCACGATGATGAGCCTCAGGATGATGCCCCGCAGCCTTCTCCCCCACCCAAACATTACACGAGGGTTAAAAAATTCAAAATTGGTTAGTCTACCATTTATTATCATTTTACGCCAAATAGGTGATAACGATGTATGTTGTGAAGTAAAAAGTTTGTACACATTCTTTAGTAATAAGTTCATTCTATTCATATTTCATTATTGTTGAAGAGCTGTGTTCTGTTTGCAAGTGATTGACATGGTAGCTCTAATGTGCTACTTGGTGCAAATAATAGATAAGCTTGCACACTAGTGGAACTTGAGTTTGTGAAACTCGAGTTTCACTGGGAAATTTTTTTTTCCCCTGGACGTGCAGGCAAACTCTGTTTCAGGCAAATTGCTTGCTCTGTTTTTTGAGTGTTCACACTAGTGGAACTCAAGTTTATGAAACTCGAGTTTCACTGGGAATTTTTTTTTTCCTTTTCCAGGACATGCAGGCAAACCAGAAACTGAATTGTGTGCATGCACCTGCTAAGAAACAGAGATAGAGAAGCTCAGAATGTAATCCACAAACACTCATTGAGAGGTAGAGAAGTTGAGAATGTAAATGCACTTAAATTACATCAATAGACATTCTCAATAGGCACCAAACTATAGAAACTGTTATGCTCTCTGCGTAAACATAGTTTTACAATGTAAATGCACTTACATCACAGCAAAAGGCATTCTCAATATATCAACATTCTAAACATGCCCAACCACGCTTAATTTGCAGTTCTAACCATACTACTCAAATCACAATCTTCATAGAGGTACATTGGATAGAGAATTACAAGTACATTCAACAAAATCCAAAGAGTTAATGGTGCCGATACAACATAGTCACTTTTCCTAAGATCGGCGGTCCGCACAAGAAAAACGTCATCCATGGAAGCATGCCTAAAAAACGTAGACTAATCACGTTAGGAGACAAGATAGTAAACATTAGGCAAACATAGAGTGAACAACCCGATCTAGAACTTTTAGCCATTTGTCACCTACCTAGTTTGGAACATGACCGCTTGTGGAAGCGCCACAGGACTGCGGACATTTTCTGCGGCTATGCCCGGAAGCATTACATAGTCCACATGTCTGCTTGGGTTGACTCTCTATCAAATCTGCGTCCTCCCTCTGCCATCCTGGTTCTCGATCCTTATTCCTCCCTCCATCCATCTCATTCCTTATTCTTGACTTCACTGGTCGACCTTTGGCCCTCAACAATGCTAGATTAGGCAACCACTTTGGCCCCGTGGGATCCCTCCACAATGACTGTGACTTAGGAACCGCAAATGCATGTGAGTAAGTGCTAAGGGCATAGTCCAAACTATAACATGGGTGAATATATGTGGTCGAATCAATTTTTACCGCATCACATACTCTAATTGCATGTGAACACGAGATCCCTATGTTTTGCCATTTCCCACAACTATATGTTCTTTCCTGTAACCGAACTTCATAACTGTGGTTTTCCCTTCCTGCGTTACACATGTTGAATGAAGTAACTACCTGATATATCATTTTTTGATTGCTAAATGCCTTGAGATAGTGTTTCTCAGATTTAAGCCTATTTCCCTCCCACATGGAGAAGGCATATGCACTCCATTTCTTACCCTCCAACAACTCATTAGTAATTTCTTTGTGCCGGTCATGGAAATATTCAACAAGTTTGGACCAAGTGAACTCAACCATTGCGGCAATAGGAAGGCCCCGTGCACCTTTCAGTACACCATTGAAGCACTCTGATATATTGGTTGCCATTGCCCTAAAACGTCTCCCACCATCATGTGATTAGGTCCACATATCCACAGACTCGCTCATTAGGTATGTGTATGGAAGATAATCTTAATTCTTTTCCTTGCCATCCTTCCTCGTCACCTTCTTCTTATTCCTAATGGCCTCAATTTCCACTTGCTTAATGGACTCCATTATGGTATCAAATTTAACTACCTGAGTAGCATATCCCGCTTTCAATGCCGCTGAATTTAGAGTCGAGTTCTAAAAATGTGTGTTGAAGTTGCTAGCAACATGTCGAAGGCAATATCTATGAAATACCCGTGTTCTTCCATCATCCCCTCTAGGCCAGTTTGCAATGGCATTTTTGATATTGAGATGTCGATCAGAAATTATGCAAATGCCTTCGTCAGGTATCATGTGGCCAATCGTATCTCCGAGGCATTGTAAAAACCACCTCTAACTGGACCCTGACTCATAATCCACAATAGCAAAGGCGAGAGGGAATACCTTGTTGTTAGCGTTGGTTGCCATTGCGACCAACAACTTTCCCTGATATTTACCATACAGATGGGTCCCATCAATATTGATAACCGGCTTGCAATATTTGAACCCATCAATGCATGGATCGAAAGACCAAAACACATATTGCAAAAATACGGTGTCATCTTCACCAGTGGATGTGGTACGATAGAACACCTGGGTAGTCGGATCCTGATCAATATATGTCATTAGCAACTTTTGCAACCTTTGGTAAGACTCTTCCCAATTCCCAAACATCTTCCCAATCGCCTTTTGTTTTGCATACCATACCCTGTAGTAAGAAGGCTTATGGCCCTGATATTTCGACTCTATCATAGATTTGAGATGCTTAATTGGGGTAGTGTGATCCTCACATAACTTCTTAAGGATGTCTGATGCAATAAAATTACAAGTCATCATTCTACCATCATTTCTCACCCCAATCGGTATACACGTGTGAGGACCCACATACACGGTGACCATCCATAGTCTGTGGAGATTGGGCTTCACGACTGCGCAGACATACCACTTGCATGACTCATCCACGCATTTCGCACAAAGTTTTTTCTTCGTCGACCTACTAATCATAAAATGTTTGTTTTCCTTGAGGGCACAAATTGTTAATACGCGCTGCACCTCCACTTTATTGGCAAAAGTCAACCATTTGCACAAATTCATCCCCTCTCTTCAAGTAGACACAAATGGTATCTCAATATGTGAAGGACCAACCAAATTTTCCCAAGTATTTGTAGAAAATGACAAGGCAGGAGGTGCGTAGGCAAGGATTGTGTCCGTAATGTTTTGGACACTAATAACATTGTCTGCATTAGGTTCACTACCGTCCAATGTCTCATCATCATCAATGTCCCTCTCAAAGTCCCCTCGTTCAATCTGATCTTCAAACTCATCTCTATCGACAAAATCTTCACCGTTAATGGCAGTAATCTCATCAACATAGTTGTCATCATCACTATCATCGTCGTCATCGTCATCATCATCATCATTATCATCGGCATGAACATCATCAACCTCTACATGTGTAGAATACTCATATTGAGCATCCGGAACTGTAACTTGTAAACTTGTGGTTGTTTGCTGGATTTCCTCGATACCAACTTCTGCACGCAGCTCCAACTGTATGTACAACTTAATACCATTTACTGCAGGTATTCTCTCCAACTTGTCAAACATGATCTTTACATGTTTGTCTGTTTCTATCGCCATATACTTGTAATTAATCCAGTGCTTCAGGACTTCATGAGGCATACGATAAGTAATTTGTATGTTGTGTACAGCAGGATTCGCACACAATTCTTCCATAACTATCATCTTCAATTCATCAAGGGTCTTCAACCTATGATCAATTTGGATATAATAGGTCTTTATACCCGGCCCTTCAAATGGCAATCCCTTGTTCGCATTGGTATTCTTAAGCGGACCACCGTGGTATAGGATTATATCAATTTCAGGCATTGTGAACTTGTTAGAGTCAAGTTACTATGTTAATTAAAAAACATTTTATCTAGTCAAACTACGCAAAGTACAAATTCCAATTCATTCAAATGGTATGAATTTTATTACACATTCGTTACACATTTCATACCCAAATCATTTTTCTGTCATGCTAAGACGGTATTTCATACCCAATACAAAAAAAAAAAGCCAAAATCCTTTTAAAAGTATACAACATTTTATCTAATTACATACCCATAACATTTACATACCCATTTCATACCCAATACAAAAAAAGCCATTTCATTACACATTCAAAGGGCATGATTTCCTACCCATTCATTACAATTCATTCACTACCCATTTCGTACCCAAAACAATGATGAATAAAGTCATGAAACTTGTAAGATCATGATAAAAATAAGAGCCTAGAAATAATGAATAAAATTTTGATAACAAAAACCATGCAAATAAATACTCAAAAAATTAATACTAACAAAACAAAGTTCTATAATTCACAATATTGGTATCTTAACTAAGTAATGTTAACTATCTACAAAATAAATAGTCAAACTCTTTAACCCACACCCAACGATAACTAATACCCAACTACAATGACAATCAAATCAAAAAACCCTCACCTGAGATATGAATTTTTTGAGAGGGAAGAGCAGTGAGAGAGGCAATGTGGTTAGTGAGAGTGAGAGGCAATATGGTGTGAGAGTTACGGGTGAGTGAGAGTTAGTGAGGCTGACTGTATGGGTGAAAGTTAGTGAGGTTGAGTGTATCTGTGTTTATAAAATTTTGTAGATTGCGTGTGTTTAAAATTTTTCTCAACAAAACTCGAGTCTATAAGACTCGAGTTCTATGCAAATTTTTTTTAAAAAATATCGACTTTCTAATACTCGATATCTATGAGTATAAAATGTTTTTTCCGTAAGAAAATCGAGTCTCTAAGACTCGATTTTCTTTTTGTAAAAATCGAGTCTTTAAGACTCAAGATCTATGTGGCATTTAGTTCAGATCAGCAACTGCACAGCATGTGTAAAGCGAGTTTTGAACAGTCGAGATTTATAGAGCATCTCGAGTTTCTAAAACTCGAGATGCTATTTTCCTTAATCATTACAAACGTTGGTTAACTTACTACATTGTAGACCCTTACACAGCTAGTCTACAAATATCCTCGATAAAAAATATAAGCAAAAAGACTTATTTACCCATGTTTTTACAAATTGTTAAGTTTTAAACTACTGATAGGCAAAGTAAAAACGGTCTAAACCACAAATGGATTTAATGTAATTTTCCCTTAATGTATAAAGTCATGGTAGTAAAAAGTGATGGTATCATGATTGGTAAATTACAATTAGTTATGAGAATGTGTAAAAGCTAAAAAAGATGGAAATAAAATAATGACATGGCTACTAACGTAATTCAACAGAAACATAGCAATAATAAATGTTAGATATTATATAAATATTGCTTGATTGTACTAAAAGCAATGAAAATGTTGCAAATGAATTGTGAACTACCTTTCTGCAAGAATTACTTTTCTTTCTTTCTTCTTTTTTTGATACAAATTTTCAATAAGTTACATTTCCCGTTGCAACTTTGCAACTCAGAAATCCTAGGTTTTAGAAAATTATTCAGCCAAATGGCATATAACTTACGGCCTTAATGGGTCATGCTCTAACAGTATAAGATTACAAGGACAGAGATCTGGAAGCACCAGAACAGGATTAGATGTTACAACAGATGGCACAATAAAGAACAAAAATTGTAAAAAATTACTTGAAAATAAAATTAATAACTTGAGATCTGGAGCACACTTGTAGTATCAGAATGCAGAGAGCCCTTCCAACACAAATATTTCAGTTCATCTGATGTAGAAGAGTCAACTATCATGATTTTGGAACAATGAAAGAACTGGTTGCGGAGAGGTCATAGTTGCCACACACTTGAACTGCCACGAGATAAAATTTTATCAGAATAAAAGGAAATGCAAAACTTTTTCTTTTTAGCTTCATATTGATACTTAAACTACATTTTGAAGAATCTAAAAGGGTGTTTTTATTGGAGCTGTTCTGAACTTCTGATTATAAGCTACCACCTAATTAAGAACTATGTAAAACTAATGCTCCATTTTTTGTTGGCTCACTTTGACTGAACGAGAGTTGGTTCACTGAGGCTGAATGAAAACCCCTAAACCTTCTCTTGGCTTTGCCAATCAGACAGTAAGATTTTCATAAGAGCCTAAAACCACAATTTTAATGTACCCTTCAAAAGCATTGGAGATGCAAACAGCTGGAATGATTACTTAAAAAGATTCAAATAAAATTTGAAAGAAATAAACCTTTTGCATATAGTCCTACTAAACAAATTACCTTCTGTTGCTTATACTTCTCACGTATAGCATTTAGAGAGCAACCCTTGGTGTTCAGTTGCAAATCTTCCAGTGCAAGGACTGTGGTTTTCAGTTCTGATGCATTGTAACTGGTATAATGCTCTAAGGTCAGATTCTGCATCAAGTGCAAGTCAATAACTTTTTAGGCCTTTCTCTTTTAATTAGAAGGAATAAAAATTTTAAAATGGAATGAGGGAGGCACAAGAATTGCAGACCCATGGGTGGTCTGACTGATTAAGTGTCCATCTGGCGAGGAACACAGCAGCTGCAGCAATGAGGGAAGGTAGAAACTTCAGGAAGCTATATTCGAGAAGTGTCAGTTCTGCTAAATAATTTGCCAAGAGCTCAAGTTCGATAGAAGGAAGCTGTACAACAGAGTAAGAAATAGCAAATTTAGTTTTCTAAATGCAATACAAGAGATGAAGAATACCATCACTTGGAATACCTTGTAAGAAGCTTGTGCTGCTTGAATGAATCTCCTGAAAACCAAAGATTTGGGAAAGGTTAGTGAATTCGCTATTGAATGGCATTTTTCAAAAACATAGGCAGTGCATTACCTGAGAAATGTTTTTGTGGTGGGAACAGATAGCTGGAAGTGCAAGAAATTTAAAACATGACTTTCCAGTTTTAAAACCTGCCATTTGACGTCAAAAATGAGGGATTGTTACACACTGTACATTGGTTATTCTTCCTCTTGAAAGAGGCTGTGATACATGGTTTGGAAACTTGAGATATATAACAAAGAAGAATTTAGGAACTCTGTAAACTGTAAGGTAGACAAAGCAGGAAGCATGACCAAAAGCAAGCTGGATGCACAGTATCCTTGGTTGTTCTATACCTTGCAGTAGAAGGGTTCAGATACCCAAGTTGGGAACACAGAACTGGATTTTGCTTTTGGTTTCTGCTATTTAAACTATCTAATTTTTATGAACTAAGTAATGCCTTGCGACTTGAGTTTGGGAGACAGATTAATAGAGGCTAAGGCCTATTATAAGACTGACATAAGACATACACCTTAGGGCTTGAGGCTTGCCCTGAAAGTGCATCACATGCTAATGAGTTTCACCCTCCTTTCTTAATTCTGAAATTTTAGGGAGACAAGGTTCTCAACTTCTCATATTAATGTTGACTCCTCACTGTACATTATGTTTTTTCTTGGTGAATGTTGAAGGATAGGCAGGTTGCTTACTTTTACAGTGACTTTACTCAAAATAACCTTAATCACAACTATATGGGGTCAGATGTGTGGCCCTAGGCTCTACCTTTAGACTGGTCCTTAGCTAAATCATGGGCCCATTTCATCTTTTCTCCATATGATAACTCACACTCATTTGATCTTTTCCTTATCTTGTGGTGCCTTTCAACTCTCAAGACTCAAATAAAATACTAATTATTGGATGGTCTTCATTGACCAAATTATGTAAGATGATTTCCATCTTACTAAACCTACCACATTATTTCTCTAAGAACAGTGTCATATGCTATTTCTCAGTCAAAATATATATGCCTAGGTTCTGAGATTATGACCACCGTCAAGATAATGATCACTGTAGCAAAAGCTGAGCACTAACACTCAGAATGTTAAGATTGAATGCAGCACTAGATCAGATGCCAAAGTCTCACCAGAAAATATGAATGCTAGAAACTTAAATGTCAAGTAGCCAAGAGTATACCTCTGCTCTCGTGTAGGTATTGTCTGTGATAAAGCAGAATTCCTCCACTCTTGGTGCACAGATTTCTTCATACTTACTTCAAACCACAACAGAAAAGAAGCAAATCTTAGAATGCCCTAATGATATAGAAAAATACATGATATCTAGTAATCCAGCAACATGAAATGCTTTCAAGATTTTTGGCATATATTAACCTCAAACTCAACGAGTTAATTTATTAAAATTAAAAAAGAAAAGAAAAAAAGGAAGTAATGGTGCTAAAACAAAAGAAAAAGACTACACTACTTCATTCATGCTCACACACCTAATCACAGGGAGGGTTGTCTTTAATTTGTCTGACTTCATCGATTAGCCTAAATAACATTTTCATGATAATAATAATAATAAAATTACAGTTTTCACAATAAAGTAGCATGCTACATTTTCACTGACATCCCCAAGTTTAACACCTTCTTGTCTCATTATCTTTTTAGAAGACTAGATCATTCAAATCTTACTATATTCAACAAATCATTTGAAATATTAGAAAATTTATCACTATCATAGGCATCATCATCATCAAAATTACTTGCCAAAAACAAAATCATTGTTATGTTTATCAGCCTCACAAAACCACAGTTTTGACTTGGAGACAATTTAATAATGAGAAAACATTTTGAATCGCAAAACTCAAATGTAGAAAAATATTGCACCTTATTAGACTGGAACCGTTACAAGATTTAGAACTTACGACGTGATTAGCATGCAAGTAACACCAAGCAACTGGAGTCTCGTTTTTTCCATATAATTTTGAGAAAGAAACCGATCAATGAGATTCACTGTGAGGTAAAGTGTGTCTGGAACCAGCCCATATTCTTCGGAAACCTGGAAGAGGAGACGCAACTCAACAAAGACAAAGGCAAACAAACCCATTTAACGCCCAACTAGGAAATTACCCACATTCAACACTAAAAATTCTAGACGTTCTGTACAGATGAATACATCAAAATAAAATACCATTATATGTAGAGCATGATAAATAACAAGAGTTTCAAGTTGCTGTCATTATATAAGCACTGGATAATTTTCTGCTTAAGAGCAGAACAAAGCTAGACCCTGAAGTAGATTTAAATGAATAGATATTCTGCATTATGAATGCCAAAATCAAAGTTAGTATTGCATTATTAGAGCCCACACTGAAACTGAACAATATTCACATGGGGCAGAAAAACAAAAGCATAAAGATTTAAGATTTTCTCCCATGGGGATCCTTTTTTCCTGCCCATGTGAGTTAGAAGAAAATTATGAACCTAATGTGACATCAGCATCAGTAGACAATTATAAATCAATAACTAACCAACCACAAGAGGGTTGAAAAACATGATATAAGTTAATGAAGAAAGATGGAAAACAGATTGCTCTTTTAAAATTAATTGAAGAAAGTAACATTATCAATAATATTATATTAGCAGTTTAGCACCAAAAAGTGGTGCATATTCAGGTAGAAAAGAAAAGTAATTTGATTGTTGCATGGGTTCATTTTTTAAGCATAGCCTTTTGAACCTCTCATAAAAAGAGAGTATTATGAGTTTGTTAAAGGAAGAGCAATTCAGATGGTTACCAACCTCCACAAGCCAATCAATCAGAATTCCTCGCATGCTTGGAGTGATATCTCGCTGTACCTTTTCCATGTAATTAGTTGATGGTCTACAATCAAGCTGAGGAGGGAGAGATTTTTACTATGAGTTAGCTTAACATGTGTTGCTTATAGAAGTAAACTTAAAAATTAGCAGTCACTTTTTAAAGAACCATTGTAAAGATGAACTTTGATTTTTGAACCAGAAAACTAATATAAATAATATTGGAAACCTTGTGTTCCTCTCTCTGTTAAATAAGAGATCACCCACAAGTTGATAATAAAATTTTCAGCAATCTTAATGATTATGTAGTGCCATATTACTGTAAGCACTGAGGACACTTTTCAATGATGGAAAAAGCAGCAGCAGCTATGATTCAAGACTTTTTATACACTGATATTAAGAGTGTGTCTTTGGTTTAGCTTTTTCCAGGAGCTTATTTAGCTTATTTCATTATGTACAGATTTTTAAAGTCTCACTTTTTTTCAAGGTACAACTGTACTATTACCACTTTCAACAAATAAGCCAATCCAAACGCACATTAAGACATGCAAGTAGTGTGTTCTACAGTTAAGCAAGGAAAATAGAATTGGCATTAAGTGAATTTAAAATGATAATTACAAGAATTAAATAGTATTTGCAGCACAAACCTCTGCAACACGTAATTTACTGTATATATCAGGGGCATATGAGCTACAGACTTGAGGATCTTTAAAGTTTGAATCAATATCCACAATGTCTGGACCATTAGAGGTCCCTGATTTCTTGCAGACCACATCTTCTGCATTATTTAAAAGAAAAAACATCATACTCTGGTAATATTATATTAGAACATAGTGCTATAACCTAGAAATATTCTTCTGAAGGGAAAACAGTATTCTTAATTCATGATATTCCTTCATTGCCAAAACATCAGCAATGTACTTCCTGGACCCATCATGTACATTTCCTTCAAAACTTATATAAGTTATTAAATAGAGGCATTTAGTGTCTGTATAATTTGATCAGTTAAAATAATATGTTCATATACTTTTGCACCTGAGGAGAAATTTATAACAGAGAACAAACCTTTCTTTTGAGAAATTTGGAGTCCAGCAGGTTTTGAAGAACCCAGTATCAGAGGCATATGATCCGGTAAACCACATTCTCTTATGCTAGAACTCATGCTTGTCTCTGTTGGCTCTTGTTCTTCTAGCTTAACTGATAATGTAACCTCTTGTGATTCCACCATCCTTATTTTGGACAATTCTTCTGCTAACTTTGTATTTGCATCTTCTTGCATAGGTGAAATATCTACAACCACCTCAATTTTCTTCTTTGTAGGACCTCTTCTAGCCTGCTTGCTAGTCTGTCATCCAGCAATGTTAATGGTACTAAGTTCAGATTATTTAGCAAGAATAGATAATTATGCAACTAGTAAAAACCTATAGGATAATATAGTTGCTAATATGATCACTATAGAAAACAACAGTCTCCTAATTTTTACATGCAGGTAACATAATTTTAACAAATTGGAAGTTACTAGACAAATACAATCGCAAAATATTGCTATATATAAATTATCTTATTAGATTACAAAGTAAACGATGGTAAATCCTTACCTGAATTTTTGTTGGATGGATGTTAATATGTGAATTTTCACATAAGATATTAGTTACATCCTCGAGCACTGCCCTTCTCTTAAGCTGTATGCCAGCAGGGGCACCTGTCGAAGTTTTGTTCTCATCTGATGCTGCTCTTTTGAACTTAGAGCAAAGACCATGCTTCTGATCTTGCTTAAAGGAAGGTTTTGAGGACGGAAATATCCCTCCTGATGAGCCCAAGGCTTTAGCCCTTGCTCGTGTGATTCGGGCAGTAGGCTCTTCAACTTTGGCAGCAGTTTTATTTTCTTTTTTCATAATTGCATGCCTTGTAGAAGAGCAATGTATGACTTCAAAGTGAAATATTCTTCATTGAACCTGCACTTCAAAAACCAATTCAATGTGAGAAAATAGGAAAAAGCAGCTGACCCCAAGTAAAAATGCAATGTAATTTATGCTCTCAACCCAAGCAACACAACAATTCAACTTGACAAAGCCTTTGCAGTGCCCTTAAAAATAGAAATGAAAAAAGAAGAGTAGCAGCCTAAATCAGCTATGTGAATCCTTCTTCCCCATTACTCTCAGAATAAAATTGTTTGGAGGAAAGTTCCTCCAACCCACTACAAGGAAACTCAAAAGAGCATCCGCTTGTACTTTTAGTTACATAACCTTTCGAACAGTTATATGACTTTCAAGATGACTTAATGAGTCATCTACATAAAATACACATAAATGGTCATTTGTTCCGTGACCCGTTTTAAACATGGGTCATCATCTCCACAGTATAATAGTGGAAAGTTTATTGGATAGAAATATTTTATCACAAAACTATAGGAGGCACTCTCCATTTAACCCATTTCATTCTCCTTGTAACAACTACTCCAATTTCCCTTTCTTAACAGTTGACTGATAGATTTAAAGAATATAGAAACTCAATGAAACATAAAAAGATGTACCCAGTGCATAAAGCTCTCACTTTTACAAGATCTGGAAAAGGTAATTGGTAGACAGCCCTACCCCCAAATTTTTTTATTTTTAGAGAGACTGACTTGTTAAAATAAGCAAACGAATATTGTCCAAAAAGGACCTATTGATAAGAATTGATATCAATACCACCTCTACATCCATACTTAAAACAGTTTATCAAAAAGCATACGCATCAAGTGCAGCATTGAATAGTTTGCATTTCTAGTGATGTTTCTGAAAACAGTCCACATTTGTTTCAAAAATTCAAACTTTCACCCTGCTTTTTGTAGTAACAGTTTAAGAGTTTAAACAATATGAAAATTTTTTTTAGCAGATTTTCCAGTTTATGCACCTGGCCAAAGCGCACACACAGTTTCACAGAGTCATAGTTAGCATAATTTTGAGGTGCATATCAAGCCAAATTATTAATAATAATAATTATTATTTTCAGTTTTTCTCAACAAAAAAAAAAAAAAAAAAATTCAGTTTAATTATATTAACAAAAGCCTATTAACGTAAAATCAAAGGCCCTAACAAGAAGCTATAAAAATTAAAAAGTAACGCATTTTGTTCTAGCTCGCTATTACTGCAATCCTCTGTTTGGGAGCTGAGAAACCTGAGGAAAATAAAAGAAAAGAAAATTTCCATCAACTAAAAACTTGCTTTAGAGAAAAAGAAGCCTAGCTGAGCACAGCAGACATTAGACATTTACCTCGAGCTCCCCAAAAAAATATATATATATATAATTTTTTTTTTCGGTTAGAACAATTTCTGCGGAACCAAACAGAGATTTTAAAACCAACAGCGAAACCCTAACTTATTACAGATTTTCTCTACTACCGCACCGAACGCCTAAAACCTTCATATCACACAGAGAGAGTAAAAAAACGACGAAATGAACAAACACACGACGTAATTAAACTCTTAACCCCAAAAATTGTCCATAATCTTCTCCGACACTAGAAAATCACAAGCACGCACGATGCGATGAAAGCGTAAAACGAAATTTCAAAGAAATTTTTTTTTTTAATTAAATAAAAGAAAAATAGAGAGTCTCGGTCACAGATCTATGTAGCGAAACTGAGACAGTGAGTTTCCATAGAATCAGTGACACTTCATCGATCCAAAAACCAAAACATTGTAACGACATGAAGCTCCAGCGTACGAAATTCATTACGCACTTTGAAAAAAAAAATTAAAAATTTATCAAAAATCAGAAATGTGTGGAAGAGAGCGGAGCTTACTGTGTTATTGGGAGCTCCCTCCGAGACCTTCAGTGATGGCCTAGAAACTCAGAGAGACACAGAGAGAGAGAGAGTGTGTGTGTATTTTAGTAGATAGAAGAAGCTTCTTATTCTTCAGAGAGAGAGAGAGAGAGAGGGAGAGAAGTGTGGCTGTGGTTAGATATAAGCGGAGCGTGAGGGAGAGGTTGAGCGGGACGGAGATACACAGTTTAAACTTACAAATTCCAAGTGGGAAATCTCATTTGTTATTTCCGCTATTCTTTTCGCTGCTTCCACGCTCTTTGTTTCTTCTTATAATTCTACTTGTCGCTTTCATCGCCTTTCTTTGTTTTTAATTTTTAGTACTCTTTTTAAAAATTTAAACCAAAAAAAAAAAAAAAAAAAACTTTTATTTGTTTTCAATGTAATTTTTCCATCCAAACCATACTTTTACTACCAAAATTATGTTATTTTAAAATTTTTGAAAAATATTCAAACTAACAATAAGATTTTTTTTTTTTTTTTTTGGTTTAGAAAACTAACAAAAACGGAATGATTAAATTGAAAACAAATTAAAGTTAGAGAACTTAAATGGAATGTCCAATATATTAGTATTGTTATTTTAAGAAAATATTTGCCGTCGTTCAAATAGTTTACAAAACTGTTTTCTTGATACAACTAGGCCATGATTATTTAAGAAACAAACTTGGAGAATTTTATGAATTTCTCTAAAGGACGTATAAAATCTATTTAAAAAGTTAAATAGAGAAGACTATTTATAAACAATGAAGATTAGTCTTTAAAATTCACACTTAAAAGGTCAATTTGGTTGATACAAGCCCTCTAAAACGTAGTCTAGTTGCTAAGGATTGAAAAACTCTATTTCCCCTTATTTTCCTGTATAATTTTCGCTCATTGCAATTGTCTCGTTCTAGTGAGTATGACTATGCACTTATGTGAGCTTAACATCTAACTCAAGCAACTCTCAAGCAATAATTAAGCAAACTCTTATGAGACTTCAATTGTATCTCACTCGAGCATCTCAACTGAAATGTCAACCTAGGAGCTATGTTTGTTGATATAGAAAACTATGTTTTCCAATTGACACTACATATCTCTTCAAATGAATATTAAGCTCGCTCGAGTGAGCCACTAAAACATAATTTTTATTCTTTTAATCATTCTTTATTTTCTTTCACCATTAAGTAGAATCACCCACTTTTATTATTGTTGTTATTTATTTTAATAAGCATCACCCACCTATTATATACTTATATACACATGGGAAAAAGTACCTTATGGCAACCCCCTCCCTACCCCCCATCCCCAAAATTATGAGTTAGTTACCCTAAAAAAACTTAGATGTCCTAAATTTAATGAAAAATTACAATTAATTCAATGTGATTTGGCCCTATCATTATTTAATCCTCTATATATATATATATATATGCGTGTGTATAATTCAATTATATTTTCATATTATAGTCCACCCCCAAACAAAATTTCGACTCCACTTTGTATTACATTGCATTGGACAATAGCATATAGAAAATCATAAGTGTCTTCTTTTTCTTTTTCTTTTTTTTGCTAAATAAATCATATCCAAACTCTCATAAGTCATATCTATTATTGTTATGGAAAATTTGGTAGCTTACGTCAACTTTATTAGTACAAACAAGTGAATTATTGTGAATTCTAGTTAACTCTACTAATAAAGTCTCTTACTCTATCGTCGTCAAATAAAAGATTTAAGGGTTCAATTACTGTCAACATCAAAAAAAAAAAAATTTGGTGTATTAACATGATGATAAACATGAATCATCATGGAGCGAATGTCATAAGTTTGAAAAACAATCATATTTTTTTAAAAAAAAACAAGTGCATTATTTGTGAATCTTACTTATATTATATATATATATATATATATATATATATATTATTTTAAACAATTGCATATTAGAAACTAATAAATTACTTTATGTCAAGAAATATTTTATCTAATTAAGAGCTGAAACTGTCCAACAATCATGGTTGGTGATGCACTCTTCAAAATTAATGAAAAAAGTCAGAAGAACCTAACAACGGGAAATGCCAGGTAAAATGAACCTAAACATAGAAGCTCAAAAATGGAAATTTATTTGTTTGTATAGAAAGGTTAAATATATTCAATTAGTAAGCCAACCAGTATGGTATCTTGAAATTTATCAATAGCAAGTAGAAATAATCAGAATCATGCTCCAGATAGCAGCAAAGCAAAAAATAAAAATTCCAATATTTGGGGTACGGTGTTTGGATTTTACACCCAGAAGTTTCAGAATTTAGATTTTATACCTTAACATTTCAAAAATTAGATTTTACCTCCTAAATTTTAGGTGTATTTGGATTTTACTCCTTAAAGTTTGGGAGTGTTTGGATTTTACACTCTAAAGTTTCAGAATTTAAGGGCGTAAAATCCAAACACTTCTAAACTTTAAGAGAGCTAAATCCAAATTCTGAAACGTTAGGGTGTAAAATTCAAACACTTCCAAATTTCAGGAGTTAAATTATAAATTCTAAAATTTCAGAGTACAAAATTCAAATACCTTTAAACTTTTGGAGGGTGTAATTTACAATTTAGATCTAAAATTGCAAGCTTTGACTTGCTTCATGGCAAATGCTGACTTTTTGTTTTGTCATTATTTTTCTTTTTGAATTTGGCCACCCTGGGATTCAGAAAAGGAAAGGCCATTAAAAAAAAAGAAAAAAAAGAAAAGAAAGAAGAAGTTGCCCTGGGAATAAACATTGACAAATCTCTATTTTTTATTTATTTTTTTCGGCTAGGACCAGTATCATTAATTAAACCCGGTTGAAACACCTAACAACTTTAATGCAATAGTTGCATGGAGCCCATTCAGAGAAAAATAAAAATAAAATTCACCAGGCCTATGGGGCCCTTCAAACAAGATATGGGCCTACAGTTTAGACACAACGACCCAAATTAGAGGAGGTTAGGGCCCAGTAGCTAACTTATGACTTATGAGGAGGTTCATTGGCCCAAAAAGACCCCACCTTCATTTCCAAGTGATACTGATACGGATACCTCTCTCACAGTTCCCACTTCTTCAATCCCATGAGACGGAAAAGAATTGCGTGGACCAACAAATTCTATATCAAGTGCAAACTAAGTTGCAATTGAAATATTTTCAAAATGAGCCATGCTAAAATTTTTTTTTTTTTTTTAAATCATAATTTATTGAGGTAATAAGTTGTGATTAGTGCAATTTAAAATTTACATGGCCTACTGTTAACATCAATTTTATTGTACATTAATCAGAAAATACCACTCAACAATAGTAAAAATGGGTTGTGGATTGTTTTTGGAACTATAGACTTAATGTTTGGAAAATCAGAAAAAAAGAAGTTTGGAAGAAAGATATGTATGATTTGATAAGACACAAAAAGTCCCAATGCATGTAAGATTGTAAATAGATAAAGTCCTTAAAGTAGTATTTTATTGAAACTTGATTGAGTGATCATATGGACTTCAAAGTTTTTTGAACGAAGACTTCAAATTTTTGTGAGTAAAATAAAGAAGATTGGATGTGCTAAAGTAAAATAGCATGTACCGACTTTAAAGGAGGAGCCGAAGACTTGGCCTACGCTCCTCTTATCACATTCCTGCTTCCACCAAATCCTTGGCAGATTTTCAAAGGAGAAAATGATTGTGGAAGATAGTAAAAGAATTTTATGCTTTAAGGACTTGGCTTCAGAAAAGAAAAAAAAAATTAGGCTTGATTTGTTTAGAGGGAGACTTTTCAATCCAAAAAAATCTCATGAATATCATTAGATCTTAATAAAAACCATTAAACCAATTTTTTGGAATTGTGATTTGCAAACACAATAAGGTTGTTTTTCAACTTCTACGACCTTGCAGCGGGTACGGTTGGGTAGCAATTCCTAACTGTTGAGAAAAAATATGAAGTAAAGCATTGTCACTTTTATATGAATTATAGTCGGTACTCATGAATCATAAACTATGCCCTTGTATTTATATTTTATACATAATTCATCTTGTTTAATATTACCAAGCTGGCACTTAGATTTTGATTCGTACTCATGAATCATAAATTATGCCCTTGTATTTATATTTTATACATAATTCATCTTGTTTAATATTACCAAGCTGGCACTTAGATTTTGATTCATTCTCGTTTAAACCATGTTGTCTTAAAATATTATAAACTATGAAGCAAAAAAAGCAGCAAAATGGAGTGTTATACAATTCAAATTGCTAAAAGCTAGAAGCCTAGAAAGATATTACTTGAAAGTGTTGGACACAATCACACTCATGTGAACTTTATCTAGAGGTGAGGATGATTTATAAAAGCTAGAACTTAGCTAATTCAAACAGTTGGTTGAATTTAATTTAATTGTTGTAGGGTCAAGATTTGTAACCCAAGCCCAAAAGGTTTGGATTACGAGCCCAATGAACCCAAAACAATGAATTTGTAGAGAATGGGTGAAAGAGCTGGGCTGGTGGTGAATTAAACAACAGTTAATTAGTATATTAAGAGATGAACCAACGTACAAACACACTTGAAAGCTCAATAAATTGATGTCCGAAGAGGTATATTATAGACTGAAAGGTGAATACAATTCTTAGAGCTACAGTAAAATTGTTCTTCTCCTCTTTTTCTCTCTTTTTTCGATCCCCCCTTCATCAGAGACCTCTTCCATTTATATAGTTTGCTTCCCAACCATCTTCATCGTACACATGTTCTTCATCTAAGCGTTCACTTGAGTACATGTCACATCAGGTATCTTCTTTAGTTCTCCATGAGTGGTGGTAGCTGAGGTTGCACTGTTCAGGGGTCTTTTCCACATAAATGCGGCCAGAAAAGTTGCTGCAGTGCATTAAACACGGTGGTAGTATCTTTTTCTTTTAGATATTTCTCCGTTCTTATCATCTTCATACATGCCCAAAGCTTATCCTTATTATTGGAATCACTAGGAAGATCACTCAAACCTCTCAGGTATCTGCTTGACCGAAACTTTTTATATCCGAGGAGAATACACTCTTCGGACTACTGATGATCTCTTCGGAATATATTCCTCGAGCATTTCCAGGTATATCTCTCCTCCATGGAATCCTTCTCAATCATTTTCTTCTCTTCGGACACACTGTAATCTTCAAATAGGGCCATAGGCCCAATACATAATGCTAGGCTTTTACCCCCACAATTGTTATTTGTACTATCTGTGTTTTATTGTTGTCAATACAACCACAAGTTTGAGTTGTAATTGAATTCAAACTCTTGGTTGAATGAACTTAGTACTATTTGTGTTTTATTGATATTCAATAAAATGTTTGAATTTTATTAGACAATGCATTGAAAGATACTGGACCTAACAAGTTATCCATTTATAAAATTTTTGTAAGACATTTATGACCAAATTTGTCTCAGGGTCCTACAGAACCAATCTTTCAACATACAAAGCATACCAAAGCCACTAACTTTTCAGTTTCAATATGAAAAGTGAGGGGCCCTAAATGAGGCTCCTTGAAGTGGACATGGGCCCATTGACAATGATGATTATCAGATTATGGTAGGCTTGGTAGCAAATACCGAAATAATCGGTTTCAGACACGGGCAAGATTTCTCCAAGGGACCCCTTTTTTTCACTTTTTGGTGACTCGGATTTTCAAAGTCTTTTTTATTATTATTATTATTATTATTATTATTACAAATGAGAGTATCTAAACTTTGTCAAATATTTATATATATCACTTAGTTAGTAATGGACCCTACATAGTTATGATATATTACATAAATAACATATAAATTTAAATTATTTTTAGTTACACAAAAAAATAGCTCATAAATATAAAATTATTCAAACTCTCTTTTCCTCTAATTTTTTATATAGAGTTAGATATATGATTTTTTTTTTTTTTTATGGTTTATTTATATTGGACTCCTTGTTTCCTACACTGAATTAACTCACTTGGTACAAAAATTTAAAAATTTAGATTAGATGAGAGACATGACACAAAATTAAACTCTAATTTAAATCCATTTTTTACATTGAATTAACTTACTTGGCACATAAGTTTAAAAGTCTAGATTAGATGGGACACGTGGCGTAAAATTAGACTTTAATTGAATTTCAATTTGAAATTTAATTGGATTTTCTCTTAACTTTACACACACACACACACATATATATATATTTATTTAAAGGACCCAGTTGTTAGGGGTAATGCTCTTATAAAGGAAGAGGTAATGTGCCCAGGAAAGCACACACAAAAAAAAAAGAAAAAAAAAAGAAAAGAAAAGAAAGGAATTGGACAAATTGCCCATGTGCAAGTGCATATAGGCATTTTTGTCCATTAAGCAGCCTCATTTTCTCATTTTAGTTTTCTCTCCATTTTGGGGAGAAAACATCTGGATTCCACTATTTATTTTTCTTTCTCTCCACCCAACCAAACACACTACAAAAAACTTTTCCTTCCAATTTTCTCTCCTAAGTTTTTCATCCACCCTATTTCATCTCCAAACAAACACACCCTAAAACTCAACTTTCTTCCTTCATTAGTTAGGATTTTAATTACACTTGGCCCTCTTGGGGTCTATTTAACATGTTGGTCAAGGATGGTGATTACATATAGTTACTGTATGGACATCAGATCGGTGCCCAATAGTGGCCCATTGTTATTGGGCTGGGCCCGACCTAGTGACACTTGCTGGGTTGGGGATAATCGAAGGGGTAACAACCAATACTCAAAACGATCCCCGAATGTTGCTAGTTCCTTAGGGGAATCTGCTGCCAAGCGCCATCTGGCGCCAGGTGCAAGTTTCAAGAGAATTTTCAAAATGGACCAATTTACTAAGGATTCTAGATGGAGGTGAGGACCACATAGAAAAAGACGGAAAGGTAATCATTTGAGTCCCCACTAAGGAGAGACTATAAAAGGGAAGGTAGGATAGAAGAGAGGGGGTTGGTCGGCAAAAATCAAGGGTGAGAAACAGGAGTGAAGGTGAGAGGGGAAAATACCAAGGAAGGGAGAGTGATACAAACGAAAGGTTCAGGTGTCATATAGTTGGGCTGTCAAGGCAGCATTTGAGGTTTTCCATAGTAGGACTTCAGTCATACCCACTAACAAATAAATTGGGAGTCCAATCCCTTCCTAGCGAGAACCATCAGGTTTGGGTACCACAATTACCATATTTCACTTATACAAGATCAGTTTGATATCTCAACTCCAGTCTGAAGTGTCTATAATTTCTTTATTTTTTTTAATAAAAAAAAAACATCATTCAGTTGAACATTTACAATTTCTATTATACAAAAGGTAAAAAGTACATGAAAATTACAGTGAAGCTTGACTAATTTTACAGTAACATAACAAGTTTCTGCTTATAATTGACAGCATTTCACATTCATGAGCTTCTCTGAAAAGAAACCATGAAGCTTAACAACTTATGCATTACAAGCTAACCTAAGCTTTATACAGTTTCTGACTGCTTATGATCAGAAGTGTTAACAAGCGGCTCTGTAGTTTCCTCAATGAGTTTAGGAGGAACGTGGGCTTTTTTGTTAGGATAGAGCACAAAGCGTTGACACATGAAAATAATGTCAAAGGATATAGATACCTGGCATAACATATTCCATCACAAAGTTCAAAAAAAAAAAAAAAAAAAACATATTCCAACACACCTTTAAAATATAAATCGAAAAGAAGGTAAAAAAAGAGAGACTCTAATTTATGTATTGATTTCGCAAAATAAATCTTCCAATACAAAATAAAGGCTAATTTATGATTGGATTTCGATCGGTAATCCATAAAGGTGTAGACTACAATCAAGCAGAGTCACTATTTGTAGTACTAAAGTAACCATTGGTATCAACATTTTCCAGTAATTAGGCAAGCTCAAAAATTAATAATTAGTACCAGTTAATTTAAAGGAATCTTAAAGCAATTGATTTTTAAAAAAAAAAAAATATATATATATATATACTCAAGGAGGATTTTCAAATAAAAGTTGTTAAAAAAAAGGGTTATTTTTGGGGGATCAAAGGGTGAACAAAAGAATTTTTTTAAAAAAAATTTTATTGTGCTCTTTATCATTAGATTAAAACACTGATTGAACCTTAAATCTCTTATTCAACCATTAGAGACTTTACCAGTTGAACTAACTGAAATTCACAACAAAAGAAATTGTTGAAAATAAATTAATCTAGCAATTAAAATGTCATCTAATCAATGAAAATTTATGGATAATGAAGTTTTGTGATCAGTCACACCAAGAGATTTATCAAGAGATTTATAAGATTGTTCAACTATTTTTCACTAAATTTCTTTCATTTGAGCTGGCAGTAACTCTTATATTAAAATGACAACTCAAATGAAAATCTAAGAACAAAACAAGAAAAGCAGAACAAAGTCATTTATCACATAGTTTATGGCAAAAGCACGAGAAAATGTAAGTACCAGATTGATAAATATTAGTTAAAGAATGAGATGTAGATTCTATAGAATGTGAAAGTAAATCAGAGAAGTCAATAATATTCTGTACCAGAGATAGAAGCATCTTCCCCATGTTCCCATAAAAGTTTATCCAAGAACCTGGAAAAAGCAACAAGTTTAGGAATATGGTATGCGTGAAGGACAAATTTAGAGTGCAATATCTACTGTTGAAGAAGAAATTACACCTTGATCTATTGATTGCACAATCATCTGTGCATAATTTGCTACCCCTCCAGAAAAATCGAGTAAAATGTTGCCAATACTGAATCCAGCAGTGCTCTTTCGCTTGAAGTTCATAAATGCCTATATTTCATAACAATTTCATTGTTAAAATACAAATCTAGCTATTATTATTACTAGCTTGTAATCCCATGCATATGCATGGATATACATAAAAGATATACACTAAAATGTATAGTATAATTCTTACGTATATAATTTAAATATTATTGATAGTCATTCTTATATATATTTTTTTTACTCTTTAAAAAATCTTGTAAGAATATTATTAAGTAGACAATGTAAATTGCCTATTTTATTTTTATTTTTTTATGTTCATTAATTCTAAACTCTTTGGTTTTTGTACATAATAACTCACTTGGATAAATATTTATGATGTGGTTCCATATTTGACTTCAAAATTAAAAAAAAATAAAACTCTCTTTAAAAATAAATAATTTAGGACACATGGTGCAAAATTGGATTTCAATTGTAGAATCTAATTGGATTTTCTCTAAGTTTTGCCTATTAAACTATATATATATATATATATATATATATAGATTATTATTATTATTATTATTTTGGTTTTGAGCTATTAATTAAGTATAAAGGTCATGATACCATCACAAAATGCTAAGCAATTAAAGGATTTATTTATTTATCATTATTCATATATTAGGTAAAGAGTTAAGACAATTAAAAAACCTAGAATCCATGACAATTTTCCCTCTATTACGATTAAGTAAAAGCAAACTATTTTGGCGCACAGAGCCATGTCAGTAAGCTATATTTATTTGCATTTGTTAATTACATGATAATAGAAGCATAATTCAACAAATGAGCCCCATTCCAATTAATTGGTGATGCTTCACGTTACCCACCCATAACCTTGGTGCTATGCCTATGAATATGATGCCAAGTGAAATACACCAAGAAAAGTCAGATCTAAAAAGGCTTGGCCCTAATTTTTACAAATATTGTAAACTTCATGCTATGATGCTGAGTGGAATAAAATGGAAAAAAAAAATCCAATTTAAGAGGGTTTTCAAGTACCCTATTTTTATTAAATCCATAAAGCTATTGATTTGTAATGACCTATCCTACATCAATTATAGCTAACTAGTCGCAAATCTTGTGGAAAAATGAAATATAACAATTTTATAAGAATATAATGTAAAATTTGTAAGTTAAATAGTGCATGTGTTATTTAAAAGTATTTTATGTTTTAATAATTTTTATGTAATGGAACATATAATGTATTTTAAAAAACTTAATTATATAATGAAACACACACACACTCACACACATATATAATAAAAAGATTTAAACTACATAATTATAATTTTTTATATAAATGGAGAAGATGTTATAATTAAAAGGACTTTTCAAAAATATACTATGATTTGCACCCCACCCGAAAATAGTTTTTAAAAAAATATATGCCCTCATTTCATGAAACACATATAACATGTTACATTAAGTATAAATTATTATATAAATTTAGAATTGTAGCATTTTTCTTTTCTTTTCAAATATAAGTATAATGCATATATTATTGAAACTTGAATGTTAAAATAATCTTGTGAATATTTATCGTTTTTTTTAATTTTTTTTTTTTTGGGCTTATATCTCTAATTTTTAAGAGATTAAATTCTGTAAGGATGTGGTGTAAAACCTATGTTTTACTCCTCAAAACCTAACATGCTACATCATCTTATCATATATTTAAGAATAAGCACAACCACACCCAATCAATTTTAATATCCATATATAAATTCAACAAAATTAGGAGTTTATTAAGATGTTATTAGGTGTGGTAAGATATATTTGATTTTAAGTAAAATGCTAATATGAAAATTTCTTATTGGATGGTGTAAAACATGAGTTTTACACTCCATCCTTACCAAATTTGGACTCAATTTTTAATGTCTATTTTGTTTGTATTTTTAGCTCAAAACTAAAGATTTTAGCCCAAATAAAATAAAGAGAGGTGCTACGTTCACAACATTTTCACAAAAAATCATACGTGGTTAGTTGCTATTGGTTCAAATTTGAACCTAACACTAAGATTACTTTTTTGCCCCAACAATAACGACCAGTAACAACCTGCCACTTAGGATTTGTTATAAAAATATTGTAAAAATGTTGTGAATATATCATTTCTCTAAAATAAAATATCATACTTTCTGTTTTCAACCAAAAAAATTAAGAAAAAAAAAAGGGAATTTTTTGGAGCCCAAAATTGAAAAGGCAACCCAAAAAGTATCAATTTAAGGCTCAATTAGTCCAAAATGGACCGAATTGGACAAAATGGACCAAAGTGTACCAAAATTGATTAAATGGACCGAAGTGGACTGTACAGGACCAAATAGACCTAAATGGACCAAAGTGGACTGAATTAGACCAAAGTAAACTGAATGGACCGAAATAGACTAAAATTCTACCCTGACATGGCTTAACAAGTATGTAGCAATAATAAATGCTACATGTCAGCTTTTAGATATCATATAAATGACACCTCAATTGAATTACTTCAAACACTAAAATATTTAAAATTCAAAATTTTTTGAAACCAAGGATATTCAAAAAAGGATTGATGGCAGTGCTGCAAAGTCCAATCTAATAGAACCTCTCGCAAATCACACTAGACCCCCTTGCCTTCTGTGTGTTTGTGTGTGCACTGTGCACCCCCGAGAAAATTTAAGTAATTTTCTTTTGTTGCGGGGTAGGGGGATATAAACAGTTGGAAACACCAGGAAATGTTAGATGACCAAATTAAAGGTCGTTGGCAAGAAATTTGAGTTAAGTTCCAATATTATGGCTAGAATCAGATTGCATCCATCAGCATAGACAGTAGATTAAGTACTTTCAACATCTCTTCAAATAATGAACATAAATGACTTAAAGCGGTCACCAATCTGACCTGGGGAATATACTTGACGACTGTCATAAAAACTTGAATTGAGCTGCAATATAGAATTCACAGAAAGTTTCAACAGTAAATTTAACCACAAGTCTATAAATCAGGAAACGATATAATAGTAGTCAAAGCTGCACTTCTGTAATGAAGTGAGTAGAGAAAATTTAAGCTAGTCTCAGCTCAACAGGCATGTGGGAGAAGAAACTTGCTCAGTATTCTGAACTACTACATATAGCAATATAAATTACAATGAAGTTCCCTAAAATTACGGAAGCTCCTATATGTAATCACTCCCCTTATCTCCTCTTCATTTTTTTTTTTTTGGGCGCGGGAGGAAGGTTACAAATACGGAGGAAGAAAGGCAACTATTCATTTTTTTGGATAAGTACACAGAAG
Organism: Quercus aquifolioides; assembly: GCA_019022515.1. NCBI lineage: Eukaryota > Viridiplantae > Streptophyta > Magnoliopsida > Fagales > Fagaceae > Quercus > Quercus aquifolioides. Next base: position 34,778,829 of record CM032336.1, read on the forward strand.
AAATTCCCCCATTAAAATTTAAAATTGGCAATGAATGCAATCAAGGTACAGAGATTTCATTTATCTGCTCCCATATAAGTCCAAACTAAGAAACTTTGCTACCAGTGCTATTTTAAGGATTGGAAATTTTCTCTCAAATTCTCAAATGGGAGTCACAAATTTCAATCTAAGCACCTTCATATATCACTGAGATTTCCCTCTAATCAAGTGACAAGAAGGCCAAGGTTCCCTATTTTCATCTGCAGTATCATGACAAATTCCACTAATTTGGGAATAATTGTTGTTTAAGTTTACCCCATCCTCACCAGCTTAGCTGGCCTGCCAAGAAGGCCTTCATGCCAGTGCATTGAGAAAATGTTAAATTGTAAGGAGGGAAGTCTAGGTTTTCTTTAATTTTCCAACACATAACCTTTAGCAATTTCCAACTGGAAAGAATATAGATTAAATATGGTCATTATCCAAGAGAAGTGTCAGGAACTGAATATGGAGTAACCACAAGTAATTGTACCCAGGCTCTTCTTGTTGATGTATCTTATAGTGTTAGTAATAATCCACCTTTCCAAATCAGATGTGTGGCAATTACAATCTTCATAGTGCAAAGGCATAACACAGATCAGATCTTAGAAAGCACACTGATAGTGAAATTCAATGCAGAACTATCCTTAATGCAGGCAAAGTGATATTTGAGAATCCATGGTATCAAGTTCAAGTTAAAAAATAAACACAAAACTAAGATTGGCACAACAACAACGACAACAATCAAGCCTTAGTTCCTTCCGAAATTTAGGGTTGGCTATGGATCCTTAATAGATTTATCAAGGTCGGTCACGTATATAAATTATTGCAAAAGAGGGGTAAAAAAAAATCGGTTAAGTTGTCAGCCATTGTTGCCATTCACAAAAGGTTGAAATTCAAGGTACAAACAAAGCCATAAAGAGAACACCTTACTTGAAAATGGAGATTAGCCAAAGCCAAGAATGTCTTGGTAAAGCTATGAAAAAACAAACAGCAGCAAATAACCACACAGCAATGACAATTGCAATAGCTATCCTGGAAACCTTTTGACTTCCACGCTGTAGAAAACCATCAAGAAAGGTCAAAGTCAGTACTCCACTCCCCAACAAGATTACTAAGATAAAGTTCCACCTATAATATGAAAGAAGATATGAACTCACTGAGGAATAGTAAACCACTTACATCATAGATTAAAATTTGGAACAAGACAATTAATGTTATAAGAACAGCGTGGGTAGAGAAAGCAACATCATTTGCAGCAACAGGTATCATCTGCAATAATTAGAATAACAACAAAGTAAAGAAAGGGTAAATTAATTAATTAAAATAAAATAAAAAACCAACTCAAGCTCTCATCCTTTAGCACGCACAACTTAAGTTCCATTCAGACTCTTAATACTGCTAGTTCAAATGTTGTCTTGTATATTCCAATTTTCAGTGTTAAGGATATCAACACTCAATTCTAATCTAGGCACAAGTCTATAATATAACTCTAATGCAAGTTCATTGTATCTAATGCTACTTGGAGTACAATAAAAATAATCAGTCTTGGAGTGCAAGCAATGTAATCCTAGTAGTTCAAGTATTGTTAGTCTAGGATTTATTCTATTAAAAATATCTATAAATGAGTTCATTGTAATGCATAGAGTTTAATAGTACAGATGTAGCTATCAAGGGTTTTCCGCTATGAATGTAGACCTCTAAGGTCGAACCACGTTATTTTCATATGTTCTCTCTCTTTCTCTCTTCATTTCTTTATTTTGTTCTTCATATTTTCTCATACACTTTTTCATGGTTTCAAAGCTATGTATCACCTTTTTTTAACATAGTATTAGAAATGTTCTTCTCTAATATGGTATTAGAGTCATAGCCAGACTCATGTGACATCTATTAATTATTAGATTCAGCCTCTTGTGACCTCCATTAATTTTCAGAATTAGGCTTTTGTGACTTCCACTAATCCAATAGTCAAGTTTAGGATCCTTCTCTCAGCACTACTACCGGACATTCTTACAAGGCAATCTTGTTGATTTCAATTACATTCAATGGGCACGTGTATCTTTCTTCTGCACTTGGTTTCAGCTTTCCTTCTAATCAAGCATCTTCAACCATCTAGGCCAAGTATCATGGACAACATTGATTTATAGCTTCCTTTATCTGCTTTCTTTCTAGTCATACGTCTTTAGACGGTGTTCCTCGAATCACATTTCTAATTAGTAGCCTCTGTTGGCTTTCTTTTTGATCACGCGTCTTTATCATCTTTTGACATATCATTTCATAGTCAAGCCTCTGATCAATAGCCTCCACAGGTATGACATGTATTGTGCTCAGCATTCAAGCTTCAATCATTGTGCACATCTAGTCTTCATTCTAGCTTGTCACCTGCACTTTATTTTGTCCATCCTAGTACACTCGAAAATCCAAGTCGGTCATGATTTCCTATAGGGTCTTACTTTTTCTCTAAACTTCAAACTCAAGTTGTCTTCAAGCTTCCACCTTCAATTTAAGGAGGATGTTAAGGAAATCAAGGCTTAATCCTTGTCAAGGCGCAAGTCTATTATATGACTGTATCTAATGCTACTTGGAGTAATACACAGAATGTGGCTTCTAAGGTCGAACCACGTGATTCTCTCTTAGTCTTTTTTCTCCTTTTGCCTATATATTATCTTTCATATTTTCTCGTACATTTTGTCATGGTGTCAAAGTATATCTTGTCATTTCTTTCATGGTTCAAAGTTATACATTATATTTTCTAATATATGGTATCGAGTCGCCTCATCTTCTCTAGTATTTAGAACCAAACCAGAACAAACTACATAGACAATTGACAAAAAATAAAGTCCCCATGATCCCTCCTAATTTCAAGTAAATATCTTCGCGTAGAATAAAAAATAAAAAATTTAAGACAAAATCCAAGAAAGCCAAGAGAAGATTTATTTAGAAAAAACTAGTAAAGAAAGCCTAATCTAGGCCAGTATCTCCTGCACTAGCAGCTAGACTAGTCAACAATTGAACATATATGCAGATATGTTTCACCAGCTGCAGCAACTCAGTAAATAAACACAACATAAAATCTTTAGTTGAAATGGCTTTTCACTCGAAAAATGAGATTTTGATTTCAACTAGAATCTGTTATGAGAATCAATTCCAAATATTCAGAACTTCAACTTCACTGTGTCATTGTCACCCACTATCCGAAAAACATCACTGTCAGCATCAAAGGTAAAATTATATGAACGCTAAATATTACAGCTTGTCACACACAGCCTTGGAAGAAAACACAATTTCAGTTATAATTGTAAATTTTTTAGCTGTGTCCATTGTATAACTATCACTACTCTTATATGAATACATGTATGTATATGAGAAAGAATCGTAAAAGAAAAGGTTTCATTTTTTGTTGAAATTAAAACTTAGACTCAGTAATTATTTTTTAGTACGAGAAGAAAGCACAAACCTCATCATAGCCGTATTTTTCATAGTACTGCTTCTGAATGGTGGAGCTAAAGTAGAGGGAAGCGTTGTATATCAGATACGAGGTGTGCTTCGTCAAATTCAGAACCACGAAATCAAAGCTCAACCCGACCACACTATATGAGAGTTCAAACATCAACACAAAACCCAAGAAAAAAAACAACCATAAAAGGCATAAAAAACCATGTTCATTATGTTATGTGTATCTAGAACTAGGAGTCTGGAAATGAAGTATACGTTGACTTTTTACAAGTATTGGATTTACTACCTTTTCCTACGGAAATTCAAGATGAGTTGTGGGTAGAAACCAAAGGTCCATGATACGAAAGCAATCCAACCCACAACCTGGTACGTGATTTCCAGAGGAATTGAATTCCAGGAAGCCATAAAAAACAGTTTCCCACTTCTGTGATTCAAAAAAAAAAAAAAGTTTCCCACTTCTGAGTTCTGATTCTAGACAACCTGGTACATCTTTGTACTTTTGAGTTTTGAACACGTCCAATAATATGTCTAGATTCAGAAGCAAAAGTGTAAAGCATCTCCCACATGGTATATGGGCCTTAATTTTTCGCCTGTGCGGGACCCTTTTTTGTTTTTGCTTTGAATTATTTATACAGGGGGAATGGGCAAAATAAATGTGAAAATGATTTATATATAGTTAGTTAGACAACGCTTGAAACTATAAGGGAAAGTAGACATCTCGAGTTTTATAAAATCGAGATCTATTTACATAAATCTCGAGTTTTAGAAACTCGAGTTTCATGCAAAAAAAATTTTAGTTTTATCGCCTCTATAGTGACGTTTTTAAGTCCTATAGCGACGTTTTAAAGCCCTATAGCGGCGTTTTTCTGCAAAATTTTTTCATAAGTGTTCAATACCAGGTTCGGGTAGCCCTATAGTGGCGTTTTTATGCCCTATACTGACGTTTTAAAGCCCTATAGCGGCGTTTTTCTGCTAAATTTTTTTTATAACTCCATTTTTAAGCCCTATAGTGACGTTTTTAAGCCCTATAGTGGCGTTTTCGGAACTCGAGTTTTTAAAACTCGATTTTCTCTTGGATTTTTTTTACAAATCAAGCCTTAAAAACTTGATTTTTATCTTGGAACTCGAGTTTTAGACACTCGAGATGCTAGTTTTCAATATTCTTTTACAACGTGACAACTAACTAAATTTTTTAATATTTATTGTTATTTAGAAAAAAAATTCTATTTATACACAGCCAAACATATAGTAGTTTTGACTACGATCAATAATTAAGGCCATTGAGAGATCAGATGCAATATTCTATACCTAATACAATTACTATGAGTGACTGAGATTTAACTCAACCATTGAATAAACATTAAAAAAAAAAAAAAAAAGTAAAAAGTGAAAGTAAAAAAAAAAAGATTAGTAAAAAAATATTGCAAGAGGGAGGGGCCGAGGGGGTTAATTGCATAGTGTAATTGCATCTCAATCCATGCTATTATTATTATGTTAAATTACTGATTGTCTTAAAATTTTAAATTATTAGAATATGGTAATTTAATCATTTAATCACATTTTTTTAACATTTTTTTGGCTTTATCTTCTTTGATTTTTTTCTCTAATTAGTAAATGATTAGTTTATATATATCATATATATTATTTCAACTCTCTTCATGATAGTGGGTGGTTAGAGAGTACATACATTTCACTTGAGGTATCGTACTCATGTTGTACCCACTGCATTTGTGGGGCCAGAATAAGTCAGCAACCCCGGCCCACTCCAAGCCAAGCCCAGAGGCCCATGCCGAGGAACGCCTCCACGATCCGAGGTCCGAGGACGAAAGTTTAGAGCCCAGAACTCAAGGAGCATTGCCGAGGACGGTTACATCCTCGGTATGCCGAGGACAGAAAGTGGGCATACGTCACACCTTTAAGGGGAGTCCCCCCAAGCATCCAAGGAGCAAATAACAAGCACCAATTGCCGGGCATTGAAGCATGGCGGAGGAGCAAGTCCCAGGCGAACTGTCACCTCCACATTAAATGCCCTCAACTAACGCTCTGGCCGCATTAATGAGGACAGGACCTCTGAACAGTGCCGTCTTGAGCGCTGCAACCCACTGGAGGTATGGGAATGCGGCTGATGGGACAGGCACTCGAGTAGAAACCGGATTGATCAACAAATGTAGGGCTAGGATCAACTGAGTGAGGAGTATATAATGTAAAAATCCCTCTTGTGAAGAGGGGGAACGAAAAACCAGAGAAAAAGGAATACGGTAGCAAAGTATTCTCTCTCAACTCTTGTAACCCTTCTGAAAAGAGATAATAAGAATTTTCGGCTCCATAAGGCACGTCCGAGGAGCCACATTGTGTATTCAAACCCACGTTTTAGTCGTTAGCAATCACGTACAACCATGCATGGTCGTTGCCTTCTTTACTGAGGCCTAGCTCTTGAGCCCATACTCTACAAATTTATTGAAGGGTTAGCTGGGCTTGGGCCCACTCTCTCAATCCTTAGAGAGCGCTCGAATCCACCCCCTACAATTGGCGCCGTCTGTGGGAAGAGCTTGTGCGTTGGTAAGAACAACAGTCGAACATGGTAGGATCAGGCCCTCACCAAGGAACTCCCAATCGACCTGAACCGGCGAAGTCACGGCATCAGGGTAAGTATGGCGACCCCGGGGGCGGTCAGAACGACAACAGGCGCTTTCGGGAAGGAAGCGTGCATACTTCAACGGCGAGCGAAAGCCGGGGGGACAGGCACATTCCCCAGAAGCGCGACGATGGTCAGGCCACGCGTTCGCAAGAGGCCCACAGCCACGCTTCCCGGAGAAGGGACGATAAGGTGGCCATGCAACGCGAGATAGGCGACCTAAAGAGGAAGCTGCGCCGTGCGCAACGAAGACGGTCTAAACCTAGCCCTGACCTGCCCTCCGACGACGAAAGCGACGATGAATACAGGCAAAGGTCAAGGACGCCCCCCAGCGAGACTTTCTCCCACGAGGAGGAGCGCTACCAGAGGCGTAGGCGTGCCAACCCGACCCCAAGGGACTCAGGAGGCGACGCCATGAGCAGGGCGCTGGACCGGCTCTCCAAGTCACCCTTCACGCGTCGTATAGAGGACGCGGAGCTTCCTCGGCGGTTCCAGCAGCCAACCTTCATTGCTTACAACGGCAAAACGGACCCTGTGGAGCACGTGAGCCAGTTCAACCAAAGGATGGCGGTCCACTCCAAGAACGAGGCGCTGATGTGCAAAGTCTTCCCATCCAGCTTGGGGCCTGTGGCAATGAGGTGGTTCAACGGTCTAAGGACGAATTCCATAGACTCGTACAGGCAGCTAACCCAGGCTTTCGGCTCCCGCTTTGTCACAAATAGCAGGCCTCCTCGGCCCATGAGCGCGCTGCTGTCCCTGACCATGCGTGACGGGGAGACCCTCAAGGCTTACTCGGACAAGTATTGGGAGATCTACAACGAGCTGGACGGCAAGTACGATGCTGTTGCCATCAACACGTTCCAGAATGGATTACCTATGGGGCACGGCCTGAGGACGTCCCTAACCGGTAAGCCGGCCACCAGCGTGCGGCAGCTGATGGATCGGATCGACAAGTACAAGCGGGTGGAGGAAGATATGCTGCAAGGCAAGGGCAAAGAGAAGGCTATCCCCCAGGAGAGAAGGGATTTCAGGTCGGACCGTTATGACAATGCCCGTCCGAGGAGGGATTTCGGTGGGCATTCTGGAGCGACCCATGCACAGACGGTAGGCGCTGTGTTCCGAGAACCCGTGCATAGGGTGCTGGAGAAGAGAAAGGACGAACCGTACTTCAGGTGGCCGAACAAGATGGCTGGGGAACCTGGAAGGCGCAATCAGAGTCGCTACTGCCAGTACCACCAGGATCACGGGCACACTACGGAGGACTGCAGGGACCTTTGGAACCACCTGGACCAGCTAGTCCAGGAGGGAAGGCTGAAGCACCTCCTCCACCATTCCAGCGGTCAGCAAAACCGGACCTACCACGAGCCTCGGAGGGACGCCGCCATGGGGCAACCCACCGGGACGATCAATATAATCCTGGCTGCGCCAGGAAGGACGGGCACACCCCCTTTGTGAGTGTTGTCTGTGGCCCAACTGCCCGCCGAGGACCCCCAGACGTGGCCAAAGAGGTCCAGGAGGAATCCTCCCTTAGCCCTGAGTTTCTCGGAGGAGGACAAGATTGGGACCATCCAACCGCATGAGGACGCCCTGATCGTCACCCTCAGAATAGGGGGCTACGATGTGAAGAGGGTGATGGTGGACGGTGGCAGCGCAGCCGAGGTCATGTGTCCGGACCTCTACAAGGGGCTGGGGCTGAAGCAGGAAGACCTCACACCTTATAGCTCCCCCCTAATGAGCTTCGATGGGAAGCTCGTCATCCCAAAGGGCATGATCAGACTGCCCGTACAGACAGGCCCAGTGGTGGTGGAGGCGAACTTCATAGTGGTGGACACATACTCTCCCTACACGGCCATCGTAGGGAGGCCCTGGCTACACGCCCTGGATGGCGTAGCCTCCACTTTGCACCAGAAGGTGAAGTTCCTGTCAGGGGACCAGGTTCTGGAGATCCGAGGTTGCCAATCCACGGCTAGGCATTGCACGGTGGCTGCCATATCCCATCGGATCGATGAACAGTCCTCGGGCCCATCCGAGGAAAATTCATAGCAATCAAAGACCCAGGTGGCACCTCCAGATGCACCTGCCGAGGATGCTAAATGCGAAAACCTGGAGAAGGTGATAATTGGCGATGATCCGGAGAAGTTTTTCCAGGTCGGGATCCAGCTGCCTCCACGGGAGAAGGAGGAGTTACTTGAATTCCTCAAGAGGAACCTTGACGTGTTCGCATGGGACCCCTGCGATGCCCCTGGGATTGATCCATCTTTCATCTGTCACCACCTCAACGTCAACCCGTTTGCGATCCCCAAGCAGCAGCCACCTCGGCGCCCGTCGAAAGAGCACGCTGACGCGATCAGGGAAGAGGTCGATAAGCTCAAGCACGCGGGGGCTATCAAGGAGATCTTCTACCCCACATGGTTGGCCAACACTGTGGTGGTCAAGAAGAAAAGTGGGAAGTGGAGGGTTTGTGTAGACTTCACAGACCTGAACAGAGCATGCCCAAAAGACCCCTTCCCAATGCCACGAATAGACCAGCTAGTAGACGCGACTGCAGGCCATCCTCGGATGAGCTTCCTCGATGCTTTCCAGGGCTATCATCAAATTCCCCTAGCCTTGGAGGACCGAGAGAAGACGGCATTTGTGACACCCATTGGGAACTACCACTACAAGGTCATGCCGTTTGGCCTGAAAAACGCCGGATCCACCTACCAGAGGATGATGACGAGAATGTTCGAGCCGATGTTGGGCAAGAGCGTCGAAGTCTACGTTGACGATATGGTGGTGAAAAGCAAGTTGGTGTCCGAACATTTGGAAGACCTCGGCCGCACATTTGGCGTCCTGAGGGAGCACAAGCTCCGCCTTAACGCCACAAAATGCTCATTTGGCGTAAGCTCTGGCAAGTTCCTGGGGTATATGATCACCCACCGTGGGATCGAGGTCAACCCTGACCAGATCAAGGCCATTCACAACATGAAGCCTCCGCGGAATCCCAAGGAGATCCAAAAGCTTACTGGGATGATCGCGGCGCTGAACCGGTTCATTTCCAGGTCGGTTGACAGGTGTAGACCCTTTTATCTCTTGATCAATAAGTGGAAAGGGTTTGAGTGGTCTGAGGATTGTGTCAAAGCTTTCCAGCAACTCAAGGATTACCTCTCCCGACCGCCTATCATGTCCCATCCTGAGGTCGACGAGGTCCTATACGCGTACCTAGCTGTGGCGCCCCATGCGGTGAGCCTAGTACTGATACGGGAAGATAATGGCGTTCAAAGGCCAGTTTACTACGTCAGCAAGTCGCTGCACGAAGCGGAGGTGAGATACCTACCCTTAGAGAAGGCCATCCTGACTGTAGTCCACGCCACGAGAAAGCTCCCCCATTACTTTCAAGCTCACACCGTGGTTGTCCTAACGCAATTGCCTTTGAAGTCTGTGCTCCGGGCCGCTGATTACACAGGCAGAATCGCGAAGTGGAACACAATTCTGGGGGCTTTCGACGTCAAGTACATGCCCCGGACCTCCATAAAAGGCCAGGTTCTGGCGGATTTGACGGCCGAGTTCGCCGAACCAATCGTAGAAGTGACGGCCGAGGATAAGAGCCGTGATGGGAAATCAGTTGGGGCGATCTCCATCCCAGAGGCACCACGTTGGAAAGTGTATGTGGATGGCGCGGCAAACCAAAGGGGGTCCGGAGTGGGGCTGGTCCTAGTATCCCCTGAAGATCATGTCATTGAGAAATCCCTAAGGCTCGGATTCGCGGCCACGAACAACGAGGCCGAGTATGAGGCATTAATACAAGGGATGATCATGGTGCAAAGGATGGGAGGAAAGTCGATAGAGATGTTCTCGGACTCGAGGTTGGTGGTAGGCCAGGTAAATGGGGAGATGGAGGCCAGGGATTCAAGAATGCAGGAATACCTGGACCAAGTCAGGCGCTTGCGGTTGGGGTTTAGCCTCTACAGCCTGTCTCATATCCCCAGGAGCGGGAACAGCCATGCCGACTCATTGGCCACGCTCGCAACCTCCTCGGCAGGGGATCTGCCTCGGATAATACTCGTGGAACACCTGGGGAGGGCAAGCGAAGTGCCAAAGGAAGGAATCCCCGTCCACCAGATTGAGGTGGGTTCCAGCTGGATGGACCCCATAGTGAGATTCCTAAAAGAAGATATCCTGCCCGAGGACAAGTCAGAAGCCGAGAAGGTTAGAAGGAAGGCCCCTCGGTTCTGGTTGTCCGAGGATCACAAGCTATATAAGCGCTCCTACTCTGGACCATACCTACTGTGCGTCCACCCCGGAACGGCGGAATTACTACTCGAGGAGCTGCACGAGGGAATATGTGGGAGCCACACGGGGGGGAGATCCCTGGCTCACCGAGCCATCACTCAAGGATATTGGTGGCCGGGAATGCAGCAAGAGGCCCAAGAATATGTCAAGAAGTGCGACCAATGTCAAAGGTTCGCCACAAACATCCATCAGCCAAGAGGGGTCCTCAATCCATTATCCAGTCCATGGCCGTTCGCCCAATGGGGCTTGGACATCGTGGGACCCTTCCCCAAGGCACCAGGGAACAAGAAGTATCTGTTGGTGGCCACGGACTACTTCACCAAGTGGGTCGAGGCCGAACCACTAGCCAACATCAGAGATGTAGACGTGAAGAAATTCCTTTGGAGGAACATAATTACGCGGTTCGGGGTCCCTCATACCCTCATCTCGGATAACGGACTCCAGTTCGATAGCAAGGCCTTCAGGGAGTACTGTTGCGAACTTGGGATCACGAACAGGTACTCAACGCCAGCCTACCCCCAGGGGAATGGACAGGCCGAGGCAGTCAACAAGGTCATTGTCAACGGGCTTAAGAAGAGATTGGACGACGCCAAAGGGAGATGGGCAGAAGAGCTGCCCCATGTCCTCTGGACATACCGGACTACGCCCCGGCGCTCAACAGGGGAAACACCTTTTGCCATGACCTATGGTGCGGAGGCAGTGATCCCCCTGGAAACTAATTTCCCGACACTAAGGACGAGCTCCTTCACCCCAGGCAGCAATGATGAGCTGCTGGGGCGGAGCCTGGACATGGTAGACGAACGAAGAGAGCAAGCAATGATCCGGCTGGCCTACTACCAGCAAAAGCTCAAGCAGGGATATGACACCAACGTAAAGCTCAGACCACTAGCACCGGGAGACTTGGTGCTGAGAAAAGTTGTAGGAACTGCCAAGAACCCTTCCTGGGGAAAGCTCGGACCTAACTGGGAGGGCCCCTATCGAATCACCTCGGTGGCAGGGATAGGAGCGTACTATTTAGAAGATTTAGATGACAGACCTGTACCTCGTCCATGGAATGTAAACAACCTGAAAAGGTACTACTATTAATAAAGAAGTCACTTTGATTCATAATTGTTAACATATCTTAGTTATTTGCCTCGCGTCCTAAATACTTTAAGAAAACTAAGTGTTAGACAGAACCAGGGAACTGCATGGTCCTCGGACTCATTCCCATGGGGAAACTAATCACTTTAAGAAACTAAGTGTTAGACAGAACCAGGGAACTGCATGGTCCTCGGACTCATTCCCATGGGGAAACTAATCACTTTAAGAACCCAAGTGTTAGACAGAACCAGGGAACTGCATGGTCCTCGGACTCAGTCCCCCGGGGAAACTAGCTACTTAAGAATGCTAAGCTTTAGACAGAACCAAGGAACTGCATGGTCCACGAACCCAGTCCTATGGGGAAACTAACTGCTTCAGAAAGCTTAAGAGTTAGACAGAACCAGGGAACTGCATGGTCCTCGGACTCAGTCCTATGGGGAAACTAACCACTTAAAGAAAACCAAGTGTTAGACAGAAACATAAGACTGCTGGGTCCTCGGACCTATGCCTGAGGAGAAACTAACCACTTTAAAAGATTCTAAGTGTCTACTTCAAAATTCCACCTTACGTTGTAATTATCAAATGCCACGATTGGCCGAGGTACAATTAAAGTCAAAGTTATACAAAAAAATGAATAGCGTGCAAGTAAGGAAATAGCCACAACAAACAAAAAAGGAAATAAAGTTTTCATTTCATTAAGCACAAGGGAATTGCACCCAGGAAGTCACATTACAGATAAAGCAAAAAAGGGAAAAAGAAAGAGATGCAGAAACAAAGTGCAGCAGGCAGAAGGGCCATGGGGCCTAGTTGGCTGCTTCAGTGGGTGGCTGGCCCGTAGCTGCCTCAGGGTCCCCTGAGCCCTGACTGATGGGAATGGCCTGCAGGGGCACAGCAGGAATAGCCGCCCCCTCAGCAGAAGAGACCGGGGCAGCGGGGGAAGGTTCTACAACCTGCTGAGGCGCGTCCTCATTGGAGCCATCACTCAACACAACCACCACGGGAGGATTGCTCCCTTGGATTGGCTCATCAGCAACCCCAGCATCCGAGGCCTCTTCGCCCGGAGTAGCAGCAGTTTCCACAGCAGCCTCCTCGGCTTCAGAGCCATCGCGGGCAGTCTCGCCGATAAAAGGAGGGTAGTACACATTCTCCTCCTTCCACAAGTCAGAAGAAGCATCCACTCCAGCCTGCCTAAGGGCTTCGCTCCAAGTTTCGGAGCAGTAGCGCCTACATAGCCCAGGGACTTGGGATTTGTAGGCAGCTGCTGTCTCAGCTGCCCCGGCAGTGAAGGCTGCCTCCTCAGCTTCCTGCTTAGTGGCCCAAGCTTCCTCCCTGCCATGCTCTGCCTCAAGCTTGGCCCTCTCAGCCTCCCCTTTGGCCCATTCGGCCACCCTCTTGGCCTCCTCGGCATCAGCCACTTTCTTCGCCAGGCCAGCTATCTGATCCTCGGCGAGCTTCAACTGCTTCTCTGCCTCACCCAGACGCCTTGTCTGAGTCTCGGCCTGCCTTTGGGCACCCTCAAGGCCTGACGTTGCGCTTTCCTTAGCCTGGGTCATTGCCTTCAGTTCCTCCCTGGCCTTGGCAAGGTCATCCTCCAACTTCTTGAGGGTCCTGGTAGCCACCAGGCGCCTATCGCGCTCCTAATCCAGGGCCTTCCCATGATCATTAGCCGCCTCTTCCAGCCTGAAGGTGGCCTGTACAGCCTGCCAAACGAAACAGACAAGTTGCAATTAGCATAGCTTAAAAAGAAATGAAAGCAAGTAAAAGGCAAGAAAAAGCACAAGTGTCAAAGCCTTACCATCCCCAGATACCGCTTGAGGCAGAGGAAGACATCCCTACTCCTCATGGTTCCTAGCTCCGCCATGTCCGCAGGCAAGAGCAGGCATCTCTCCACAGCGTCGGCCACGTACGCGCCTTCGCCATCCTTAAAGTCCCTGAGGGAGGAGTCATCCCTCAAGGGAGCCCCGCGGAGCATCGGGGCAGGGAGCCAGGCCTGGACCTCGGGCGGGGGCGCGACCTGTTTCTCCTGCGTCGAGGGGCCTATTCTCAATTGCTTCGATGGCCGCTGATTGCCATCGCCCTCCCGCGTGGGCCCAGATTTGTCCTCAACGGTCCTCTTACCCTTGTCCTTCTTCTGCTTAGGGTCAGCAGGCTCGTGCCTGGGTGACGGGCTCGCCTGGGGCGGAGGAGGAGGAAGCTTGGATTGCGTTGAAGCCGACCTGGTCTGAACAGGACGATTCTTTGGAGATGGGGGAGGAAGCTTCGGCTTGGACTTCCCCGGCTGCCCTTCTAGTAGTTCGGACAAGCTTGGCTGGTACTTCTTCTTGTAGCCCATCTTGCGCCGGGAAGATGTCTGTGCTGCGAAGAGGTCTGCCTCGGTTAGACGAGGATCGCCCAAGTCTCCAGAGGGGTCCTCGGACTGATGGAGCTGCTCAAAAACGCTGAAATCCTCCTCGGCAGTACCAAAATTCCCAGGGTCCCCTTCCCCCTCTAAGTTCTCTTCCGCGGCCTCCGGGAACGAATGGGAAGACGAAGGGACTGCTACTGTGACGCCTTCTGAAGTGGAGGTGTCCTCGGGAAACTCGAACCCGTCCTCGGTCACTTCTATTTTCTGCAGCCGAGGATCGTTTGCTCTGATCACGTACTTTGGGGCCGCAAATGACTTCTGGATCGGAGTGTACCCCAAAATCTTGTGCGCAGCTCTAACTTGGTGGTCTTCCTCGTTCTCGAATTCCGCCGACCTGAGCACCTTCTGCAAGTCCTCCCTATTGATCAGGTTGAAATGGCGCGCATAGGAGTGCAGATCTGCAAAGAAAGCACACGTCCGTGGTTAGAAGCCAAGCAATATAAGAAGAAATAACGCAGAGAAAAAAGCTAGAGTCTATAAATCCCCTTCTACTCCCATTGTCCCACCTGGTTCTCCCTCCGTCGTCGGACAATGAAGGCCATCGTGCCACGCTCCGGACACGATGAGGAAATCCTCATTCATCCCCTTGTTGGACTCGGGGAGGCACTGGATAAGCCGGACCCTGTCGTCCCTGGTCCTCATGTAATAGGACTTGCTCTTCAAATGCTGAAGATTGTAGCAGTAGTTGACATCGTGATGGGTCAGCCTCAGACCCATCTTTTCATTAAGGGCATCCACACTGCCCAGAATCCTGAACATGTTGGAGGCGCACTGGGTGGGGGTCAACCGGAAGTAAGTGAGGTAACCCCTCATCACTGGCCCCATGGGGATCCTCATCCCCCCTTCAAGGAAGGCGATGATAGGAATCACCACTTCGCCCTCTTGCCTCGTGAGGTACCACTCTCCCTCCTCACAATTCCTTAAGCCCACATTGGCCGGTATCCTGTAATCGGCGATGAATTTCTCCATCGCCTCCTCAGTGCCAACAAACTTCTTAAGTCTACCCATCCTAGATGACGCCTAAGCGGACTAAAAGATGAACGAATGAAAGAGAAGGACAAGTAGAGAGGGAGAAAGCTCAGAGGAAAACAGAGAGACTTACAGAAATGAGGAGGAGTTCTCGGACTGGCTTTTTGTGCTGGAGATGGAGGTGGAAGTTTGGCTGGACTCAGAATAGAGGCGCAGGAGTTCTCGATTGCAAATGAAGAATGAAGAAGCGGCTCTGATGGGTACTTATGCCCAAGAAAGAAGAGCTGCGCAAGTTTTCCCGCCCATAAGTGCCAGACGCGTCTCCACCGTTAGATTGCCATCTGCCCGTTGAACGTGGGGAGCATAAAGCCGCCCGAATTTAATGCTAGACACGTTACGCACATCGAAGCGCCAGTAACGCACCTTGGGCAGTTGAAAAGGCGCCAACGCTGACGAGAGATAAGACTTGATTAGACGCGAAGCAGGCCCGAGGATATCAAAATCCTCCTTCCGCCCGAGGATGCGGACAGCATGATTTTGAGGGGCTATTGTGGGGCCAGAATAAGTCAGCAACCCCGGCCCACTCCAAGCCAAGCCCAGAGGCCCATGCCGAGGACGCCTCCGCGATCCGAGGTCCGAGGACGAAAGTTTAGAGCCCAGAACTCAAGGAGCATTGCCGAGGATGGTTACGTCCTCGGTATTCCGAGGACAGAAAGTGGGCATACGGCACACCTTTAAGGGGAGTCTCCCCAAGCATCCAAGGAGCAAATAGCAAGCACCAATCGCCGGGCATTGAAGCATGGCGGAGGAGCAAGTCCCAGGCGAACTGTCACCTCCACATTAAATGCCCTCAACTAACGCTCTGGCCGCATTAATGAGGATAGGACCTCTGAACAGTGCCGTCTTGAGCGCTGCAACCCACTGGAGGTATGGGAATGCGGCTGATAGGACAGGCACTCGAGTGGAAACTGGATTGATCAACAAATGTAGGGCTAGGATCAACTGAGTGAGGAGTATATAATGTAAAAATCCCTCTTGTGAAGGGAGGGAACGAAAAACCAGAGAAAAAGGAATACGGTAGCAAAGTATTCTCTCTCAACTCTTGTAACCCTTCTGAAAAGAGATAATAAGAATTTCCGGCTCCATAAGGCACGTCCGAGGAGCCACATTGTGTATTCAAACCCACGTCTTAGTAGTTAGCAATCACGTACAACCATGCATGGCCGTTGCCTTCTTTACTGAGGCCTAGCTCTTGAGCCCATACTCTACAAATTTATTGAAGGGTTAGCTGGGCTTGGGCCCACTCTCTCAATCCTTAGAGAGCGCTCGAATCCACCCCCTACAGCATTATATTATAATTTTTTTTTAAATTGCTCATATCATTATATCGTACCTAAACCCATATCTGTGTTCATGCTTCTTAGATTGGTGGCCACAACACCCAAATACTCTTCACACAAAAACTAGGCTTAAAGTAAAATTTGTTGAGTTTCGCATCCACCTTACCAAGTAATTTTATATATCTCTATTAATTTATATGATATTTTCAATGTATAAATAAAAGAGGTTGGTTTTAATTTATAAATTAATTTATTTATATTTTCTATATCTAAATGTTTTTTCATAAAATATTTTTGTGCATGAAGAGTTAATGAATAGTTATTTATATCTTATAAAATAATATAAAATGAAAGATTTTGACATTTTGTTGGCTTCTTTAAGCTTTCAAAAAAATACACTTTTTTTCTTCCATGTCATCCTTCTAACATAGATATTTTAATTTGACTTTAAAATCTCACATGAGAGAGCTTGAAAAAGGATCTAAGAGCATTCATATTGGGTAATGCAAAACCCTTGAGAATACAAAATGCATAACACTATTAATAATTGACACAAATGCACAAATACCAGCTCCATTGGATGATGCATTTCGCATATGAATTTGAACCCTTGCTACAGGATTATGAATGTTTGCATAAAACTAGAGCATCATTCTTTACTGAATTAATTGTTTTTATTTTCTCTCTTCTCTCTTTACCCTTCTCTCCCCTCCTTATGGTGTAGGATTGTGGGCGCAAAAAATATATTATTTTAATGTGAAGGAAATCATGGAATGCAAAATAAAGAATGGAATATATGGTGTGTTGTAAAAATGCTATGTAAAATAAATAAAGTGACTTTTGGTGATACAAAATACTTTTTTTTTTGGGCTATAAGCTAGTGAGAATGCTCTAACCACATAAAATAAATTGTAACTTATCCTATTTTTATCAAAGTGCTATATAGGGTGAAAACAAAAGTTTCAAGTTGGGAGACAGTTGAGACACCACATGCAACAATATTAAATGAGCTTTTTTAAATAAAAAATAATAATTAAAATGGCATTGTTTATTTTGCTTTGAATATTTGCATTTCTTTTCTTTCTCTTTTTTTGGGATAGTTTGATAGTTGAGAGTGGGAATATGAACCTTGGTTGTCTAAGTTAGAAATACAAAAAAATGTGAGTTGAACTACAAAACTCTTGATGGATACTGCATTTCGATGAAACTTGAAAGAAAATATGCAAAAAGTCCACGTTTTAATCTCATTTCAGGTCGAATTAGTATTCTCTTCATCAATCAATCTGAGTAGTTCTTTTAGCAAAATGCAAGATACGTATATTACTTGTGTTTAATGTTCATCAAGTTTTCTATCATTTGTTTCAAAAAAAAAAAATGTTCATCAAGTTGTTTAGTGTTCGTTTGGCAAAGATTATTTTTGCTAACTTATTTTACTATTCAGTTTATTTTTGCTACTATTTATGAGTCTCACTGCACTTTTTGATACTATTCAGGGGTCTCACTGTACTATTTCAGCTAATTTTTACATTTTATCTATAGTACTTTCAGCAACAAGTTTTCGGTTTTAGCAAAATAAATGGATCCCAAACAGACCCTTAATGTTCATTATATCCATAAATACAAAGTTATAGGTGAGCATTTTATGTCACAGAGCCATATGCTTATGAAGAGCATTTCGCCTTGCACAATCATCTTTTCAAAAAAAAAAAAAAAAACCTAACACATTATAAATATTTTTTATAAAAAAAACATAAATAATTTCCGGGGAATGTTAAAAAAACTGGAACTATAATTTTTAACCTTACATTTCAATTCAGTATCACATATTTATAAAAAATTAGAAATATAAAATAATAATATGACTTATGGCAGAGGATAGCGTATCTACAGAGTTCAACAATAATCGATTTTTTTTTTAATAAGATTCTTGCACGTTTTTGTTTATAATATTTTAGAGTTTTCTTTTTCTTTTTTTATTTAGTGCGTGGGGGAGCATACAATTATACAAATTTAGTCTTTTTCTCTTATGGCTAATGAATAAGACAACAATAGGCTTTAAGTAAAGGACACATCAAGAATACTTTTTCCCTTTGTTTGATGCTAATGAACCGCACACCCTTAATATGATGGTCACTTCACAAGTATAAGTGTTTGTGTGGTGTGGGGGACAAGGACCGGAATTCAAGTCTCTAGGAGGAAGCTTCACACACATATACACTTAGATTAGGCTAGAGTAGAAATTCTATCTTGTAAAAAAAAAAAAAGAGTAATTTATCGTCAACTTAGTCTTTCTTTAGGATTTTCCCCTGCTCTATAATTTAACAATATTATCTCTCAGCAAAAAAAAAAAAAAAAAAAAATCTTTTTAACAATAAAGAGTGGTATTGATTAGAGGGAGAAAAAAATAAAAAAATTTGAGAGCGGTCTCTTGACATAATGAAATTCCTACCTTTCTATTGTGGCATGGATAACGACATTGTTTGGGATGATATTATAATAATAATAAAAATTAACAAATGTTTTAAAGGTATTGGTTTTAAAAAAAAAAAATTAGGAAAATTAAAATGCAATTGATTTTTTGGACAGTTTTTTACATTTATCATGAAAATGATATTAAAATTTTCCTAAAATGATTAATTATATGAATTTTATCACTGTGATCTTGGAGAAAATTATGTATCTCATTCAATAATGAATCTGTACATAAAACTCTATTAACAAGCAGATCTAACTAATCAGTCCATAGTATTAGTAAAGCAAGTGAGTTACATATGCATATAAATGAACTAAACTACAGTAGCCAAAACATTAACAACAGTAAAAGATGTTGTTTTTACTCTCTTGTTTTATATTTGAGCTTTGATAAATTAAACAAATACTCTAAGGGCACCAGTGAAGCGAACCCTTATAATAATCTAATATATGATATTGGTCCTCTTGATATTAGAGTGACCTCTACTCTCATTTTCTCAACACGCATCTTGTGAGTTTGATGATCCTCATAATGAAGAAATATATCGTCTTTTATATTTTGTATAAATTTTTTTTTTCCTTCCTTTATGAGAATGCTTTATATATTGAACATGTTTTAAGCCAACTCTACATATGGTAACTTTAGATCCAATCACTTATGCAAGATCAGTTTGATAGCTCAATCTATCAAGAAAGTGAAACAAAAACCTCAAAAATTCCACATTAATGGTTTCCATTATACAAAAAGTTAAAGGTACATGTAAATAACAGCAAAGCTTGCCTGATTTTCCAAAAACATTACACGTTTCTGCTTATAAGATAGTATTTCACATCCATAAGCTTCTCTGAAAAATAACCACGAAGCTTATACATTACAAGCTCATCTAAGCTTTATCCAACTGTGGATGATCAGAAGTCTTAATAAGCGGCTCTGTGCTTTCCTCAACGAGTTTAGGAGAAACTTCAGCATTTTCGTTTGGAGGATAGAGCACATAACGTTGACACATGAAAATAAGGTCAAAGAATATAGATACCTGCCATAGCATCCATCACATCTTTAAAATAAGTCGAAAAGAAGGTAAAAACAAAAAAGATGAGTGCAATGTGCATTCAATCAATCTTAATAAGAAATAAAATTTGACTAACCAATGAAATATCAATAAATCTTAAAAAAAAAAAAAAAAAGACTAATAAGGGGTAAAGATATAAATGGCTATTCGATTATGCCTGGTCTTGAGCACAAGGTTTGCTAAAGGAATATGTCTAGGGATTTAGGAAGAAAAACATAGCAAATTCTGTGCTTTACCGCCTAGAGTTTGTCTAGCATTACTACCAAGCTATAGAAAATTTCAACTAACATTCATTCATCAAAACCAACATGTCCCTCAATATTTACAGGAACCTTTTTGAATTGGACTTTCAGGATTATATCAATAAGGAAAAATAATAGGCCATAATCATAACATAATAAAATCTCACAGAATCCTCAAACTTAAAATAGAAGAAAAGAAATAGAATCACATAAGATCCTCAAAAATAAAATACAAACAAATAAAGTCAAATCTTATAATTTGGACCAACGGAATTAATCAAAGCATTAATTAAGTTAAATCTCTATGTAAATTAGCTTGGATTTTATATTGATCAACACTTGCTTAAATTTTCTTGCTGATAACATGATGTAATGCATGAACCATGGCTTAATCCCCTACTATAATTTTTCTATGTAAATTAACCTAAAATTTATATTGATCATCACTCACTTGATTTTTTTTTTTTCCTGACAGCAAGGTGTAGTGCATGACCATAAATGCAAATGCTCCTACTGACTCGAATTTTCTAACATGAAGTGACACTGGAAGAAGATCTAACTTATTAGGTTTTTGACTGTGTATGTCTTCAAATGGACTCATGCCCATAGACCTAGCAATAAATGTAAATTGGGTAGCAGGGAAAATGAAATCTTCATTCACTGCACTTTCAAGCTCTTTTAAGCGTATAATGATAAGGCCCTTTCTTTTGTTGCCTCTTTCGTCTTACTCTTGTTAGTAGGCTTGGGTTGCAAAGGATTAAACTTGATGATCTTCCCCTCAAATACAAAGAAGCACAGGTTCAAACAAACCCAAGTAATGACATCAAAATCATAAAGCCAAGGTCTACCTAAGATGATACGTCCTACATTGATTGGGATTACATCATACCATATCAGGTCCTTGCAGGAAAGGAATGAAACAAGGACAAGGCATCTCCCTTAAGGTGGCTATGATTACGTAGTCTACTCTAGACACCTCATAAGGTTGGGTAGGGGAACATGTTTTTCAAACCTAGGCAAGAGATTATATTCAAAGAGACTACTTTAATGCGTTCCACTATAAATGATGACCTTGCCATCCTTGGCTCTGCATTTGATGAAAGTGTGGAAAATTGCACTCTGCTGCCAACTGTCACTCTCTTTAGGTTGAGCCAAGGCACACCTATACTCTTACAGGTGTATCTTGCCTTGAAGTGTTATGGCCCTAAACATTCTAGGTATTGAGGATCTCCTTTGCACTGTTATTTGATCTCATCAATATTAGGCTAATCCTCATGACCTTCCTGTTTTGGGCCATCAACAAGAGGGCTTTATTGGCACAACTAGCGGCAACATGGTGAAAGCCCTGATACTTTAAGCATTGGATCCAGGAATTTGGTCATTAACTGTCTATAAGGATACCCTACAAGGATTGGGCATTAGCTGAGGTGTGCCTAGCCCAAAGTTACTACTCAAAGTTTGAGGATTGCTTGGTATGTTTCAGGTCTTAGATTGCCATGCAAACTGAGGCTTAGGGGCTATTTTATAGTTTTGAACATAAGTATAAGCCTGACCCAGGGTGGTGACTTCACGGGGGACTTCTAAACCTACTCAAGGTCACCCTCTCATCTTCGACTACGTTGCACTGAATCTTGTATTCCTCAAGTTGTGATATGTAGTTGGTTATAGGTCAATTACCTTGGCTCAGGTTATGACATCAATCTAGAAGATCACCATAATAGGAGACAGGAAGATATTTCTCCTTCATCTATATTCAATTAGTAATAGCAGGTTCGTTTCTCATAATAAGGAGCTATCCCATACTCTCCCAGAAAAAATTTGGATCTACGACCTAAGCTTTATCTTTGTGAACCAATCCCGTTGGAAGGATGCTTGTAAGAATTCTAGTTAAGCATCAAGGGCATCAGACTTAGTGTGTCCTGCTCAATATTTGCAAACAGATCTTGGAATTTTTTTTCTAGGGTTTCTAGGGTTTGCTCCATGGTGGACTGGGACTCTGAAACTCAAAACTTGACACTAAATGGCCACTATGCAAGTGCATGCAAAAGGGGTGTGCTAAATGCAGATGCAAGTGATATCAACAAACTTTTTTTTTCCCACAAAATAAATCTACCAACATAAATAAAGCTAATTTAAGTATGGAGCTTGGACAGTAACGAAAAAGAAAGGTTGTAGTCAAGCAGTTGTAGTACTAAAAGTAACCCATAATAGTCACAATTTTCCGCTACTTAGGCAATCTAAAAAATTGATAATAATTATTGGCTAAGTTAAAGGAATCTTAGAGCAAGATTTTTTTTAAATGGAGGAGGATGATCAAATAAATTTGTTGTCAAGTATGATTTTTTTTGGCTCAAAGAGTGAACAAGGAAGCAATTATTGACAATCAATGGCAATTTCTGGTAATGAAGTTTTGTAAATTAATCTATCCAAGCACAGAGAAGTTGATGACAGTTTTAAATAGCAATTTGAACTGATAAGAGAAAATAGAAGAGTTCAGACCTGGATTGAGGTTATCTCTAAGTTCTAACCTGGGCTACCCTGAAGTGTGGGCTGCTCAACCAGGCGTATAGGCCATTGGGACGTAACTTAGATTGGGACTCTCGGGTGTGGCCATGTAGACAATCTGGGCCTTGCATGGCTGAATACACTATGTCCGATAAATGGGATGCATAAAAATATAGCCACTTATTGCTAGCCTAGATGGTACTTCCTCTTGCCCTTTCCCAGCATTTTTTTTGAAAACTAAAGTTACATTACATGAATTACAGCCAACGTATAAAAAAAGTATTCTCAAGGATTTCCCTGTTGACTAAAACTGCATCGCTCTGAGATGGAAGTTGATTCTTAGAGACAATCAAGGCAGTGATCAGTGACGATAGTGGACATCCTCATGGTGGGTATTGGTCCAAGCAACAATCAAATGGCACAGGTCCAGCAATGGCGAAATGATTCTTTGGTGCAGCTTTCCACAATGCAGAGTGAATGGTGGTCTCTTGGCACTACACACAAGGAGAAGAGAGCAAGACCAGCAGCGGTGTAGTGAGCTTTTTAAAGAAACTGTGGTGGTGACAGCTTGCAGCAAATGCAGTAGTGATTGTGATTTGATGGGGCTCACCTCACCGCTGGGAATCTCATCAATCATGTGTGGGCTTGCAATTGGCAATTGTTTAGCAAACAAGTTTCAGTGCTTGATGGCTTACGATGTGGGTCAATGGAGTGATTGGTGACCACATGGGTTTCGGCCTGGTGTGAATGGGCTAGTGGTCCATCAGTTATTGTGATTCTTGGGTGATCTTGGGATTTGTTGGCTGCATTGTGACAAGTTATGCATTTGGATTGACTGGTTGGCTGGACTTGTAAGGATGGGTAGATTTTGGTGCTGGTGGTTATGGAACATTGGTTTGAGATTTGGTACAGTGGTTGGGGGATGGTCTTTGTGGCCTCTGAAGGCTAAGTTTATGGTTTTCTAGTGATGGTGGCTTGACAGATTAAATTGAATTCGGGTTTGCTTTGATACCAAAGCTGATGCCATGCAACACAAGGTTTGTAAAAGGAATATGCCTAGGGATTTAGGCCAAAGAGCAAAACAACCCTAAGCTTGACCACCTATGGTAATTTGAACCCTAGACTGCCTAGCTTTTGAAAATTTCCAAGAACATTTTCATTCCTTAAAATCAACATTTCCCAGAGCCTTTTTTAAATAGAGCTTCTAGGATTACATAAACATGGAAAAATTGTAAGCCATAATTATGACATAAATAGAATCACACTCAAAATCAAATGAAAAGAAAATAAATAGAATCCATATGATCCTCAAAATATAATAAAACCATTTCAAATCCCATCATATGGACTAATGGAATCAATCAACATTAATCTGGTGTCCACACTAGGTCTCATGTACATCTCAAGCAACAACTAGCCTTTAAAAGCATGGTAAGTTTCTTTTATGAGGAGTTTTACATGATTGTTCAACTATTTTTCACTTAATTTTTTTCTTTAGTTTAAAAGAACTGGCAGTAATTCTTATATTAAAATGACAACTCAAATTAAAATCTAAAAACAAAGTCACCTACCACATGTTTTATGGCAAAAGCACAAGAAAATGTAAACACCAGATTAATAAATATCAGTTAAAGAACGAGGTATAGAAGGTGAAAGTAAATCAGAGAAGTCAAGAATATTCTATACCAGAGATACCAGCATCTTTCCTATGTTCCCAAAAAAGTTCACCAAAGAACCTGGAAAGAACAACAGGTTAGGCTTACATTATACAAGGGCAAATTTGGATGGTAAGATCTATGTTTAAGGACGAAATAATACACCTTGATCTATTGATTGCACAGTCATCTGTGCAAAATTTGCCGTCCCTCCTGTAAAATCAAGTAAAATGTAGCCAATGCTGAATCCAGCAGTGCTTTTTCGTGTGAAGTTCATAACTGCCTATATTTAATAACAAATTCATTAAACAATATGGATGGCAAATCCAGCCGATACTTTAAGTACAAAGGTCATGATACCATCACAAAATGCCAAGCAATTACAAGATTTTTTTTCTTTCAATAATTATTTATATATGAGGTAAAGACAGTTAAAACACCTAGAATCAATGATATTTCCCCCTCTATTACCAATTAAGCAAAAGCAAATAATATTGGAGTGCAACCCCAAGGGGTTGGTTTGGTGCTTCCAAAGGCTTCATGAGATCCATGATATCCTAGGTTCAACACTCCTACCCAGTATCTTAGGGCCACCCCAAGAGATCCCTCCCTACAAGTACCTTGTTTGTATGGAATGGGGGCACTACACACACTTAGGGGAATAGTCAGATGCTCGAAGAACTCTAGACACCCACATTAACAAAATAAAAATAAAAATGGAGCACATCAAAGCTTTGTCTGTAAGGTATCTCATCTCAGCTTATTAATTTGCATTGCTTAATACTACTTTATGAAAATAGAAGCATAATTAAACAAATGAACCAATTCCAATTAATTGTTGATGCTCACGTTACCCATCAACGTCTTAAAGGCTTGCCCAACACCCTTATTTTTACGAATATTAAAAAATTCAGGCTATGATGCTAAGTGAAATAGAATGATAAATTTAAATTTTAGAGGTTTTTCCAAGCACCCTTTTTTTTCTAAATCATAAAGTTACTAATTTGTGATGACCAATCCTATGTCAATTATAGTCAATGACACCTCACCGTCCAATTGAATTACTAAATAAAAATCACTGTTAAATAAAGGTAGTAACAGGTTAAAACTAGTCCTTCCCAACGAAGCGTCTCTTCAAATTCCACTGAAATATTTAAAATTCAAAAATTTTAATTAGCAACCAAGGATATTCCAACGTGAGACCTAGGGAAAGGATTGAAGGCAGTGCTGTAAAAGTGCAAAGTAAAATCTAAGAGAGCCTCTACAACAGTCACACTATACCCTGTGCCTTTAAGGACTTTTCATATATCAGATTGCATCCATTAGCACAGCCAATAGATTAAGTACTCTCAACATCTTAAATAATATAATATAACTGACTTAAAGCGGTCACAATTCTGACCTGGGGAATATACTTGATGACTGTCATAAAAGCTTGAATTGAGCTGCAATAAAGAATTCACAGAAAGATTCATCAGCAAATTTAACAACAGTTCTACAAATCATAAGCAACACTACAGTGAAGTTCCCTCAGATTATTGAAGTTTCTTTTTGTAATCACTCCTCTTATCTCCCTTTCTTTTGGGAGGGGGAAGGCGGAGTTGGGAATTTTACAAATACTGAGGAAGAAAGGAAACTATTATTTTACAGATAGTACACAGAAGAAATTCCCCCATTAAAATTTAAAGTAAGTGATGAATGCAATCAGTGTAAAGAGATTTCATTTATCTACTCCCATATTAGACCAAAATAAGTAACTTTGCAGTTGGTAACATTTTAAGGGAAATTTTCTCTCAATGCACTGTTTGGGGGTCACCAATTTCAATCTGTAAATTTTAATCTAATCCCAATTTTATCAGCAGAAATACAACAGTAATAAAGCAATAAATAGAAACATGGAGATTTGGTAATGAAGTGGAAAAACAAATAAGAACTTTTTCAATGGAAAAAAAATAGAAACACTCTGGAGGTAACTTACCCCACAAGTAATTTTCTATAAAAGAAGTTTAAGACCAACTCACAAAACCTTTGTAGTTAGATTTGCAACCCAGTAGACAATTTGTTGACTACGCCACACCTCTGGACTTTTTATATGTGAGCACCTTCACAAACACATGTCTGCTTCAAGCCGAAACTCTGGGAGCTAAGTGCACACACTGTTAGAAGGCAAAGAACTTTGTGGTTTCAACAAATATGGGTCCTTGAAGTTCTTGGTTAAAGGTATACCATTAGGGTGCAAAGTCAAGAACTAGAGCGAGAACAAGAAAGAGGTTTTTGGGTTTTGAAACAAAGAAAGGCTCTCAAAATGCTCAATGGTACGACAGCCTTCGTGGGTTAAAAATTCATGCTTTATTTGTATTTATAAGTTAAAAACAAAACAATACAATCCTTTCCTTATGGGAAAGAAAAAACAAAGACTAAAGATCTTGCTCAAACAAGGGAAATGGGAACTTTCAGTTTCAATTATTGTTTCGCTTGAGCAAGATTGTCACAGTTGCAATTTTTTATGCAGCTTCAAGACTTGTCTTTTTCTTCACAAATGCACAAGCGTTACAAACTCTTTTTAAGAATACAACGTCAAAGGATATTACTAATCCAAATCCTAACACAACCCAAGCATCTTCATAGATCACTGTGAAACTTCTTTCTAATCAAGTGACAAGAAGGCCAAGGTTCCTACATTCATCCGCAGTATCATGACAAAATTCCAATAATTCAAGAATGATCCCTGTTTAAGATTACCCCATCCTCACCAGCTTAGCTGGTCTACTAAGAAGGCCTTTATGCCAGTGCATAGAGAAAAAGTCCAACATTGTAAGGAGAGGAGTCCAGAGTTTCTTTAATTTTCCAACATTCAGCATTTTCCAAATTGGAAAGACTATAGATTAGACATTGTCATTATCAGTGAGAAGTTTTAGGAACTGAATATGGAGTAACCATATCTTTCACAGTAAAACCGAAGCAAAAGAAGTGAGAGGAATCTATACACTCAAGTGCAACTAAGATAGCAATATTATTATATTAGAGATGAAAGAGGATAGTCTCCAAAAAGGATGAAGAAAAATATCACACTGAGGCCAAAAGCAAGTAATTGTGTCCAGGCTCATCTTATTGATGCATCTTATAGTGCAAGTGACAAGTACACCTTTCCAAACCAGATGTATGGCAATTTTTCAATCTTCATAGTGTGCAAAGGCATAAAACAAATCAGATCTTAGAAATCACACTGATATTAACTTCAATGCAGAACTATCCTTAATGCAGGTAAAGTGATATTCGACCATTTGAGAATCCATGGTAACAAGTTGATGTGAAAAAATAAACATCAAACTAAAAGAGGGGTACAACAACAACTAATCTTTTGTCCCAAAAGTTTGGGGTTGGTTATGGATCAAAGCAACAAACTAGTCAGGATCGACCACAAATTATTTTCCGCAAAATAAAGGTAAAAATAGGGGGCCAAAAAAAAAAAAAAAAAAACTTTGCATTTAATGGTCATCCTAGCCTCCTAGGCAAATAGAAAATAAGTTGTCAGCCATTATTTCCATTCACATAAGGTTGAAATTCAAGATACATAAAAGAGAAACATCTTACTTGAAAATGGAGATTAGCCAAAGCCAAGAATGGCTTGGAAGAGCTAGGAAAAAACAAACAGCAGCAAATAAGAACACGGCAAAGATCATTGCAATAGCAATTTTGGAAACCTTCTGACTTCCGCGCTATAGAAAACCATGAACAAAGGTGAAATTCAATACTCCACTCCCCAACAAGATTTACCAAGATAAAGATCTTCCACAAGAAGATATAGGAGTAAACCACTTACATCATAGATTAAAATTTGGAACACGATTGTTGAGGTGGCAAGAACAGCATGGGTAGAGAAAGCAACATCATTTGCAGCTACAGGTATCATCTGCAATAATTAGAATCACAACAAAGTAAAGAAAAAAAAGAAGTTACAATGAGAATCAAATCCAAATACCCAGAACTTCAAATTCACACAATGTCACCCACAATCCAAAAAACAAAGCAAAGATTTCATTTTTTGTAGTTGTTGAAAACTTAGAACCTTTTTACTATCTGGGTACAAAGAAGAAAGCAAAAACAAACCTGTTCATAGCCATATTTTTCATAGTACTGCTTTTGAATAACTGAGCTAAAGTAAAGGGAAGCGTTGTATATGAGATACGTGGAGTGCTTTATCAAATTCAGAACCGCGAAGTCGAAGCTCAACCCCACCACACTATTACACGTTCACACAAAAAAACCCAAGAAAAAATTACTAACTTGTACAAACGTTGTACTTGGTGTTAATGTAATAGTAGGTTGAACAAGTAGTACTATATATATTACAACCTTTTCCTACGGAAATTCAAGATGATTTGCGGGTAGTAACCAATGGACCACGATGAGAAAGCAGTCCACCCCAGAACCTGGTACGTGATTTCCAGCGGAATTGAATTCCACGAAGCCATAGAAAAATCCTTTTCCTACTTATTATTCTAGTAATACTCAATAAAGTACTCGTCCAATGGTATTGAAATTTGGTAGAGAGAGAGTTGGTGGGCAATTTTTTTTTTTTTTTTTTAATATGAAACTCGACAACGAGGGAAAAATTAACGGGTGATCTAAGGTTTATAAACTATTTTTAGAAGATTTTTATTTTTAGAAGCTTTTTACCGAAAAAGTAAAAAATAACTCACTTTTTTTTACTCTTTTTTTTTTTTTTTAATTTCCTTGAAAAGCGGTACTAAAAGTTTGGGATAATTACACTTTATCCACATATGGTTTGCCTCTAATTTGACTTACCTACCCGTAGTTTCATTTTTGACACTTTACCCACATGTGATTCCTTCCGTTACTTCTCTGTTACCCACCTCCAGTGCAGACGTTACTCTAACACATAAACTCATCAAAAACAAAACCTAAAGCAGATCAAACACTCATCACTAAGGAAGAACGAAGAACAGAGTACTCAAATATTTTCTTTTCCAACATTTCTCATACACACAAATTCAACTAAATACAAAAAATTTCATCCCAAACATCTCCAAACTCAGTAAATCAAAACCCAACCAAATCAATAATAAAACATCTAAATCATCCAAAATAACCAACAAAGCTATAAACTTCACAATCAAACCAAATCAATAATAAAACATCTAATTTTTTCAAACAAGTTTTCTCTCTCTCAAACCCGCTGGAGCCCCTGGATTTCTCTCTCTCTCTCTCTCTCAAACCGTTGGATGTCTCTCTTTCTCAATCAAGCTTTATCTCTTGGTTCAAGCCATTGCCACCGCATTCGACGTCCAAAAACCCAAATCACAAGTTGAACACTGATTACACCACCGCTACCACCGCCACCGGCTGAAAACCTAGATCTTTAAGGTTCTCTTGGTTCAAGCTCTTGATGTCTGGTCCTCTCTCCTCTCTCTCTCTCTCTCTAACTCATCATCTTTATCTCTCTCTTTAAACCCATGGTTGAAAACCCAGATCGGTAGTGATTGGGTGGTCTGATCATTCCAAATTTGAAAGAGAAAGAAGCACAGATGGTCACTTGGACTAGGTTTTCTTCGGGGTTTGTTGAGGATCTGTAATTTGATGATTTTGGTTGGAATTTATAGAAGCACAGAGGTTGGGTTTTGTTGGTCTGATTGGTTAGTAACATTTTGCATTTTCAATTGTGATTCGATGCACAAGGTGGCTTTGATTGTGAAGTTTATAGCTTTGTTGGTTATTTTGGATGATTTAGATGTTTTATTATTGATTTGAGTACTCTGTTCTTCGTTCTTCCTTAGTGAGGAGTGTTTGATCTGATTTAGGTTCTATTTTTTATGAGTTTATGTGTTAGAGTAACGTCTGCACTAGAGGTGGGTAACAGAGAAGTAATAGAGGGAATCATAGGTGGGTAAAGTGTCAAAAATGAAACCACATGTAGGTAAGTCAAATTAGAGGCAAACCACAGGTGGGTAAAGTGTAATTATCCTTAAAATTTTCCTAAAATAGTTTTCTTAGCAAATGTCCTAAGAGCATTCTCATTGGGGATTGTAAATGAGAAATGCAGGAAAAATTTAGCATCAAGGCACAAAAAGAGCCCAACAGCCGGACTTGTATCCTAAAAAAATTTACAATAGTGCTACAGTACCATTTGTGACGGTACCGTAGCACAATTGTAAAAATAAAATATTCTTTTTTATTCAGTTTCTTTCTCTCTGACTCACTTGTCTCCCTCTCTCTTTACTCATCCTCTCTCTTCTCAATTTTCTCTCTATCTCCCTCTTTTCTATCTGTTGGCGTAGGGGGTTGGCTGTCATGGGTGATGGATTTCTAGATCAGCGTGGTGGAGACCGGCATGGAGATCGGCATTAGAGACCGGCGTTTGGCTTCTTTTGGTTTTTCTGGCCCCACTCATTGTTCCAATAGTCACATTCCAATCAGTTTCTTTGAATCGGTGTGGTGGCAAGGTTGAGATCGATGTGGTGGATGGAGGTCAGCACGGTGGAGATCAGTGTGGAGACCGATGTGAAGACCGGCGTGGAGATCGGCATAGAGACCGGCTTTTGGTGGGTTTGGTGGTGTTGGCATGGTGGCCGATTTCTGGGTTTGGTGGCCGGTGTTTGGTGGGTTTGGTGATTCTGTCTTTTGATTCTCACCGTGGCTATGTTTGGATTGGTTGGTTGGGTTGCTACGGGTTTGCTAGGTTTTTATGGGTTTGCTAGGTTTTTGTGGGTACTTGGTGGGTTTTATTTATTTATTTATTTATTTTGGGTTTTTGGTTCCAGTGGGATTTTGTTAGGCAAAAGGTAGTGGTGGCATGGTGGGCATGGTGGTGGTGATTGTTTGTTTAGTTGTGGCCGATGATGGAGGTTGACGGAGAAAGAGAGGAAAAGGAAGAAAAAAAGAGAAATAGTAAAAAAAGAAATAAAAAAGAATATTTAAATAAAATGGGAAAAAATAGAGTTTTGGGATGTTTGGTGTATTGTAAAATGGTATGGTATAATTGATAAAGTAATTTTTTGGGATGGTAAAATAGGATAGGATGGCATTTGCCATTGTGAATGCTCTAAGAAGAACCTTTAATATGACCATTTTTTGGTTGCGAATTTGACAAGGAGCACCACTGGTAGGGACGAACCCAGGTGGGGGCCCGAGCCACCCCTGTGTCCAATTTTTTTTTTTGTCATTCCGTATTTCATTTTTGTCGTTGGGCCCTCCTTCTCCCCAATCAGTCTAGCTAGCCTAACCCAAATAGCAACTATCCAACCCAAAAACTAACAATAAAAATATTCACAATGGTGATTATATTTTAGCAAAAAAACTATTTTAACAACAAAGAACAAAAAAAATCATGTGTTATTGGAGAAGCTAAAGCTAAATTTTTTGCAACTACAGTAAACTGACATAAATACCAATTAACTGTAGTAAGTTGTTAAAAATAAAA
The DNA here is from genome assembly GCA_019022515.1 of Quercus aquifolioides. Lineage (NCBI taxonomy): Eukaryota > Viridiplantae > Streptophyta > Magnoliopsida > Fagales > Fagaceae > Quercus > Quercus aquifolioides. Next base: position 34,810,388 of record CM032336.1, read on the forward strand.
TACAATATTTTATTAAGAATATGTCTCTTCCTTCGATTAAAAAACTCAAATTTTCTCTCTTCTTTATTATTTTAATGAGTTGTTTATATTATTTTAAATGAAGTGATAAAAAAAATATAACATTTGATATTTGGTGTATTGTAAAGTGAAATAGTAAAATAGATAAAGTCGCTTTTTGAGATACTAAAAGATAAAATTTTTAACACCACCACTGTGAATGCTCTAACTTAAAAAACAAAAATTTCTAACCAGTCTAGTATTAAAAAAAAAAACATTATTTTGCTTTTGTGTATTTATAAATTTTTAATACTATATGAATGTCTATTTGAAGTTTTTTTTTTTTTTTTTAATACTCCGGCCCCCGCTAACTTAAACTCCTGGATCCGGCCCTGACACCTAGTGAATCACATCCTTTAGGGTTTAATTAGTTGGGGTGAAAAGTGGGGGAATGGAAAATTGAGGAATTTAGTTGAAGTGATTTTGGGGGGAGGGGGGAGAAAATAGAAATTTGAGAGAAAATGAGGAAAAGACGGAGTTGGATGGAAATTCCCATCTACCCTTCCCCCATCCCCTAAACTAAATGATGTTATTCCTTTCCTTTCCTTTTTTTTTTCTTCATTATTGAAGGTTTGGTTACTTTTTTTTTTTCTTTCTATTTTTAATATTCCAACAATAATTTTTTTTCCTTTATAAAATATTTAAAAAAAAAGTTATGAAATAGGGGCTAACTCTATTTTCTATCTTTCCACTTTTTCACCCCAAATCAAATACAAATGAGGAAAATTAAAACCTCTTATATCCCCCATTTTTCCACCTCTCCACTTTTTTAAATCTACCATGTGCTATATGTGGGACCCTTTGTACGGATCATGACATATAGTAAATTATTTCAAGTTATTTCTGTAGGGATGAAGAGCCTAGATATAAGTATTGGGCCGTGAGCCGCACCCGAGGACGGCAAATAGCCCGATGACAAATAAGTACTAGCGAAGGCATATAGATTAATTGGTCGTGGAAGAGGTCTGGTCACAATGAGCAGGAGACGTTATTCGAGGAGAAATACCTCCTCGACTAAACAAAGTGGAGTCCTAAAGTCCGACCATCCATCAAGAACATGGCAGCAGACAATCGTACTTGGAAGAATAAATATCAGAAAGGGATGAGACAAAAGAGAGTTGGGAAATATTTGAGAAGAAAGCTGCTACCACCGCATTGAATACTCTGCATCTAACGCCCTGGCCGCATTAATGTGGAAGTGATACCTGAACAGTAACTTTCAGCCTTACAGCTACGCCTAAAGACTTCAGGAAGGTGCTGATGGGACAAGTATCAAGAAGATTAGCAATATGACCTACACGTGGAGGGCTGAGATGAAAGAAGGGGAGGGAATATAAAAGAGAAGAACCCCATTACAAAGAGGGGGATCAAAAAAATTAGAGAGAAATCATTGTGTACCCAAGAACTGTAATTTTTGTATAAGTCTAAGTGAAATATATAAGAACAGATCTTCCTTGGACTTGACCAAGGAAAACTTTTCTTGTTCAAAACTGTTTGTTTCATTCTTTCCAACAATAACTAACCTATTGCGATCATTATCTACCTAACTCATTGAACTTTTAGTTTCAAGCCCACTCTCTAACAAATTCATTGTTTTGGGCTCATTGGACCATTGTCTATCCATTTGGGCTATGGAGCAATTCGTGCCCTTACAATTTTATTTTGTGTTTGGTTAATAGATTCTTTTAGAGTGTTTGTTTATAAATCACTTTAGAAAATTTTTAATTCCACTTTCATGTAAAATGTAAAAAGTTGTTAAAAAAATAGTTTTTTTTAAAAAAAAATTCCATAAAAATTTTTAAAAATATTTCTTAAACTATGCTTTTAGGGCATCCATTAATTTTTCCCTTTTATTTTTTTTTTTATTTTTTAAGAAAATTTCACTTTATACCCTACAATTTTAAGATGTAACAAATTTAACCTGTTAGAGTTTAGTTTTGTGTGTTTTTGAAAGTTGAGTTCAGAACTCAAAATTGGCTCAAAAACGGTCGAAAGTTAGTGGCACACTATACCCTACAATTTTAAAATGTAACAAATTAAACCTGTTTAGAATTTAGTTTTGTGTGTTTTTGAAAGTTGAGTTCAGAATTCAAAATTGGCTCAAAAAAGATCGAAAGTTATTGGCACACTATACCCTACAATTTTAAGATGTAATAAATTAAACCTGTTAGAGTTTAATTTGTGTGTTTTTGAAAGTTGAGTTCAGAACTCAACATTGGCTCAAAAAAGTCGAAAGATATTGGCACACCTCTTCTTCCTACAAGAGAAACCATTCCCAAGATCTGAGAAGTGTGATCAGTAGACTCTGATTTGTGTCCAGCGCCAGAGGTAAGAAGGAACATGATAGTGGGCGACCAATGATATAATGAAACAGATTATCATACTTCTAACGATAAGGTGAAACACAATAACACCCATGTCTAGTGTAAGATAGAACTAAAAAAAAAAAAAAGACTTGGTAATTGGTATAGTTAAGTATTTGACAATAAAAGATCATGATTAAACTCAACAGTAACAAAAAAAAATTTCCAATAACAATAGAATGGAAAACTAAGATCAAATCTTTCCATGATGATTTTGGTTTATAGAGGTAGACTTCGAAATGTGATGAAGGGAGAATGTATGTACAACTGTGTACTACAATGAAAAGTATTTGCCTGACAGAAAAGTGAGGTATGAGGAAGATTTTCTTATGTATCTTTTAATATGGATGGTAATAGTAGTAATGTGGCAATTAAAGAAACTATCCATGTGTAAATCGTCACGTAATAGGTTGGAAAAGATAGCTCAAAACCAATTTAGAATCAAACTTTGTCCTAAATCTACACGAGGAAATGCCTCTTTATTGTGTGTGTGTATATATATATATATATATGAGAAATGTTTAGACACAAAATTTCCCAACTGCTGAGAAAAACAACTGACCAATTTCATTATGTGGACAGATGAAGCCGTATGCACAGATTACCATTTACCAGTAACATCTGAACAATACATTACCATTTCAGCATGCCAGGCTAAGAAAATTTATAATTGTTACCAGAGTAAACATGTTTTTAATGTAATGATGCCTCCCTTTCAACAATAAATCATTGGCTGCATCTATGAATAGGGACCAGCTCATAATTATTTCTTCCACTGGGGTATCCTTTGAACAACTACCTGCAACCGACAATCAGAATGCAAAATCACAATGATGGTCAGTTGACAAAACTAAATTATGCACTGCTTAAGAAGAAATTTTATCAACAATACAAGATTAGATCTAATATAACGTAAATCTAGTGAAGATCTAATATGAACCAGCCAGAAGATGCCACTTTTCAAGCCAATTGACCTATTCAAAGGGTTTAACAAGAAATTCTATCAACAATACAAGATTATAATAAAGGAAAAAAAAATAGAATTGAAGTTGGAACAATAAAACATCAAGTTTCAAAGAACTTGAGAAATATTCGTATCTAGAATTTCATAAAATATATAAGAAAAAATTGCTACAACTACTAAAAGAGGCTATTTATAATAGTATTTAGTAAGCCTAAAATATAAACTACTCATCACCTATTTAACAGTTAAATACTGAGTATCTAATTTCATTAAAAGTCACTAGACCTTTAAAAATTAGTAAAGACACAATAACAAATAAAACAAAACATAAACAAATAAATACTCTTCTAGTGATAGCAAACATGTTGACAAAATGGACTGATGGGCCTGCTTTCCTTTGAACTTTAATTCACCTTTTCTCCTCGGGTTAGAGAAAACTCTATTGAAAGTTTGGCTTCAATCTTCCACTATATATTGTAGTCACAAATAGTATTTTTCATCCTTTCTGTCTTCGTCGCCTTAAGAATATAAAGAAATAGCTACTTAGCCTTAATATGCCAATAAGAACTCACGCATTACAAGCCTGAGAACTTTTCTTCAATTTGTAGAATGAACAAGTCATAGAATAAATTACCATCATCTAAAATGATACAACTTAGTTTTAAAAATTTGCTTAACCTCAACCTTGCCACTCCAACTCTCTTACATATAGTTGAATTGAAGGATTAAAAGTGTAGTTTGGCCTTTTTTTCTACATCTCCAGTTGATCTATCCTCAGGAAATGTGAAATTTGTATAAATCCAGAGTAGGTCTATTCAAAAGTTAGGATTAGTATCATAATAAGTGTAAACCAAATTTTCATCTTTCTGCTGGCAATGAATGAGAAACTACATAGAAGTCACGAAACGCTATGCTAATCAGACGTAAGTTAAAAGCAGAAGGTCACCCTTCTAGTTTTCAATGGAGCAAAACTACTTGAAGTCTGAACAAAGAAGAAAAGCTGCCTACCCTCTCACTAAAGTAGTATTTGTTACTGCAGGAAATAAAAATGTGGAGAGTATCTTCCTCCTTTTCCCGGTGGACTGTGGTAAGGCTATGATTATTGTTTTTTATCATGTGTTTTAAACAAGGCAGTATATGCGATTGATGAGAGAAATATTGCCAGGAAATTTACATGTGACTTACAAAAAGGGAAAGGAGTTACTAGATTAAACAACAACGAAATATTGCTTTGTCATGGGGATTAATATTTTAATTTGAACAAATTATCAATCAACTGCAATGATCAAAATTGCTAAACATACTTTACCTCCTACTAGATAAAAGTCATAAAACCATATTTTAACTGCCTGAAGCATTGCAAGAGTTGACACAATTACCCATTTTAGGGATGTAGCTATGGAAGTAAATTTATTTACTAGAATTTGTATTCCGTTTAGCCTTATGGTCTGCTGTGTTTCACATATGGCAGCAGAGAAATGGTCTGTTGCATCAAGGGAGAATTTATGTTGAAGAAAATATTCTTCATATGATCAAATGGGAAGTGCGTATTGAAGGGAATGACTGATTTACTAACTCTGTTCAAAACAGAGTCTTGTGCTGTGTATGGTGAATTTCCTTAGCTGTTCCTAAACCCTCTTCTTCTTTATTCCTTTTATCTCCTTGTGATTAGCTGATTGTTTTCCTTTGTATATGAGTTAGAGTAGGTGTACTGGTGCTCCAGTTTTGTTATTAGGTGCTGATACTTGAACTTTGTATTCTATTCATTTGTGGTAATAAAATCTTCTCATTCATAAATAAATAAATAATTTGTATATTTAATGTATCATACACATTTAACATACTTAAAAGCATGGATTATTGCAACCCAAGAAGGAAAAATTGTTTGGAACAGTACCTTTCCAGAATTTTCCTTATTTCCCACTATAGTTTGACAAGCAAGCCTCCAAGATTCAGGTTTCTGTACATAATAACCCAAGTTAAACTAGCCATTGTTTTTAAAGAATTTACATGATGAACAAAAAAGAAATCTTCATATGAAGAAACATACACACCAACAGAATAACTGACACTCGCTTTGAATTATGAGAAAAGCCATCATTTTTTTATATAGAAGCAATGAGATGAACTTTCAATTTCACATTGTTATTTAGCACCATTACAACCTTATACAGACCATTGTTACCATTTAGTTCAAAAGTGTATCAGAAATTGAGGAACATGAAATGTTGGAGTGTTAATAAGAAGCATTTTCAATTAAATTTAAAGGGTATTTGAGTGAGAGAGACAGAGAGACAGAGAGCTTGCCTTCTTCAGATACCGAAGCTCTGTGTTTGTTCTTTCATTTAGAAGATCTTTTCCATCAATAATCTGCACAGCAAGGAACAAGGAAGCTACAGATAAAATAAAGAACATTACCGTTTAAATTTTGTTTGACGCCTAAATATACCTCACCTGATAGTTTGCTTTGGATATTCAAATATTTTGCTCATTCTCACAAGTAGCATCTATATCTTTTTCCTATTTTGGATGAACAGAATATATAGCCTTTAATTGTGAGTCATTTTTATATATTTGCCTTTTATCTTGTAGAAGTTCAATAATTTTTTACCTTTTCTGCAGAAACTTGGAAACATTGTACATACTGCCCCAAACAAAAACATTCTTTAAAAAAAAAAAAAAAAGTTTTTGAACACTATTCTTTTAGTCCCTAGTCTCATAACATCATAAAGTTTTAACTTAATAAATTAAATTAAAAAAAAAAAACTGCAAGTACTAGATGAATGTATGTTAGAATTATACCTCAACAATACAAGTTCCACAGCTTCCACCACCACCACAATTCATCACTTTTCCCTAATCAACAAGTCAACACTGCATTTAACATTGATCGGACCATTTGAACCACAAATAAAATGAACATAACTGATCGAGCAATTTGTTAAGAGAAGAGACAGCTTTTCACAATTTAGAATCATCATCATTCATGTCATGACTCATGACTCATGACAATCAAGATTGGAGTAGAAAAGTATACAACATTAGCACAGACACCACCACAATGACTTTTGGAATTTTCGAAGAAAAACTTAGTAATTGAAAATCGACCACGTTTTTTCTTACTTGATACTTAGTAGCTAGAGACATCAAGGTGAGAATGGTGCAACCGTGCAAGGCCTTTCTTCTAAAAATTTATATTTGAAAAGAAAACTATTTCAAATTACTAATTTTACTATAAAAAAATTTATATAGAAAACTTACAAAAGTTTGTTTTTCGCTAAACTATTTGAAATGTTTCACTTTTTGACCTTAAACTTCAAAAAAATAAAATAAAATTATTCCTAAACTATAGAAAAATGTTTTTTTTTTTCATCCCTGTTTTTGTGTCTCTAAAGTCTAAACTATTGAAAAAAAAAACAAAACAAAACAAAAAACTATTTACAAAGTTTAAGGATGAAAAAAAACCTTTTTTTTTTTAATTTATTAATGAAAAACAAATTTTTAGTAAAATTCAGGGAATAAGTATTTTACCCAAAAACTTACAAACTACCTAAAAAAAAGTATAATCCATATCATCAATGAAACATCAATGTGTTTCTCAAATGAAAAAAAAAATGACACATCAATAATATATATAAATAAATTTATTTTATTTTTATTTTTTGGAAATTGATATCTCAGTTTATAAAATGTTATATGGTAAAATTTGCAGGAACATGTATAGTAACCATGCGCACGTTAGAAATAGAAAGGGGAACAAGGCTAAATTGAGCTAAAAAAAGAAAGAAGGGAAATAATCTTACATACGTGGCATAGAGCTCAATCTTGTTATCCAACATGATGTTCCTCAGAAGCTTCTCTCCACTTATCGCTTTGGCTGTCTCCAAAGGGTACGACCCATCACTCTCTGCCTTCGGCTATGCCAAACAAACAAAAACCCATTATCATAACATAACAAATAGGAACCACGGACACGGATGACATACTGACACGAGCAATTTTTGAAAATTATAAGATGAAACGGCCAACACCAGTATGATACTGATACAACACGGATACGGCTCCCTAACTGAAGTGTCCGTGCTTCTTAGAAGAAGAAGACAACAACAACAAATTGAAACAGTTTGAAAGTTAAATGTAAATGCATGTTACCCCAATAAATTCGAGCTCAATTTCCGGCTTTTCTGGTGGAGCCGGAGAATTTGCAGCAACTGAAACAGAGAATGGTTTCTTTCTGAGGATGTTTCCGTAGTTGCCATTGCCGGAGGATAATTCCGGTGGCCGGAGCGACATGGACGTGAAGCTCAAGCTCAGGGAAGCCATATATATATATATATTTTAGACAGACAAACTTTCAATCTGAAAAGTGAAAAATTATCGTTGGTGTTCCTTAATCCTTATGTTATGGTTTTCGAAAACAATGGGAACCGTCGTCGTTTTGACTTTTCATATTCCACATAGTTGTTGTTCACAACTTTATTATAGATTGATGTCGTGACGAGGTTAATGTTGTTAAGGCAATACAAACGCCTCAATATAGGGATTTATTGCGTTAAGGTAGAAACTTTCGACGCAATAGATGTTATGGGATTACTTTCAATTTGATCCCAGGTTTTCTTAGCGTTCAATTTAATCTATTTTTGAACTTGTAGTCAATTTAGTCATTATCATATTTTCAGTGACAATATTAATATGATTAACAGATTGTACAGTTGGCACATAGTAATAAAATAATATTAAAATTTTTAATTAACACTAAAAAAATACCACATCGGCATTTGAAGGGAAAAAAAAAATCCAAATTAGGGGTAAAAAACAGTACATCTATTCTGACTCTTAAGAGTTTTACTCAGGCTAAATTAAAGAATGACTTTTACCATGTTTAATTTAACCATATTTTGTGCAACTATATAAATTACTTGTTGCACGACTTTTAGAGGTAAGAAAGGATAGATGATGTACCCAAACTAAAACTTTCAGATCTTAAGGTATTCTTCCTAAGCCTAAACAGTAAAAACCATCTTGGGCCTGAGCAAAAACAGGAAGAAAAAATTGTGATCCTATACACCTTTAGCATCAATTGTTCATGAAACCATAGACTTTGATTCCAATGAATATATTGTTGTTGCACTTTTTTGAGGAGTTTCTTGGAGTGACAGAGGTTCTAATTCATGCTGATGTTATTCATTCGTGGGGAAGATCACTATAGAAGGATTTCAGAGCAGAGTAATGCTACAACCACAAACTATTTTACAACATTTTTACAAAATGTTGATGTGGCCAACCTCTTATTGGTTTTCATCTAAGTCTACCATTAATATCACACTTTCATTTATCAATAATCACTCACCACATCAGTAGTTTGTAAAAAATTTTGTACAATAGTTTGTATCTCTAGTATTATTCTTTTAGAGCATTTAGAACTATTGCGATATGAAGATAATTAAGTACAACGTTTGTAGAGGATGCATAAAGAACCAAAGACTACAAAAGTTCCATGAGTACATACTATTGAAACTGTTCCTTTAAAGTGTATTCTAAAATGGTTGGACCCTTTAAGTGATTTTTCCATTGAAGGGATTCTTAATTGGTTTTCTACTTTGTTACGAAATCTTTTTGTTGCATCTTTAGGCCCTTGCATATTCATTCTTCTTAGATTTGGTGTTATAAATATAATTATAAAGATATTTGTTTGCAGTGTCTGTGTGGAATTAATTATAAGCCCATTAATTCATCTGCATAAATTGTTTAGGGGTTAACATATAATTTTTCATTATAAAATGAATTATAGCTTTCACAGTGATGAATCAAGAAAATCTCATCGTCCAGAGAGGCCTTTAGACGATTAGCGAGTCATAAAGGCACATTTAATACATCTTCCGTTACTAAACGGACGAATAAATCAAGCATGCATGGGCGGCTCCACATTAAGCTCAGGGGGTTCAAATGAACCCCCTGAACTAGCCCAAAAAATATATATTATAATGTAAAATTTTTTTGACCCCTTAAATAAAAATTTGAACACCCTAACTCCAAAAATTTGTTAAACACAATTGAAATAAGTTTGAATCTGATGCTCTTAACAATATCTTGCCTTTTTAAACACACATAAAAGTCCAATAACAAACTAATTTGATCTAATTTTTTTTTTTTAAAAAAAAGCCCAACAACAAAAGTATAAATTTGTTAATCTTAATTCTTAAACCTTATAAAAAGCTCACTTAGATCTTAAAAAATTTGAAATCTATCAATCAAATGGGAGATCAGTGGATGAATAATTGTTTGGCTATGTACATTGAAAAAAAATGTAACTGATAGAATTGATAATGAAGATATCATGTAACGATTTCAAAATATGAAACCTCAAAGAAGGTAATCGTAAAACTTCTTACATTTGGGTTTTTTATTTATTTATTTATTTATTTATTTTAATGCCAATATATTCAACTTTATTTTTGTTTTAGATTTTATATAATTTATGTTCCTCATTGCACCCCTAGAAAATAATCTTAGAGCCGCCACTGAAGCATGACCATTGGACCGACATTAAAAGCACTGCAATAAATCACCAGAGGCGTTACCAAAGCCATTAAGGCTACCATTGAAGAGTAGACCTCTAACGGCTAGAAAAGCAAGTAACTATATAAACTATATCAGACCTCAAACAAAGTTACACAAAAAATATAAGATACAATACTCTCAATCTTTATCCAGACCTCAAACAAAGGTACACAAAAAATATAAGATACAATACTCTCAATCTCTCTCTCTCTCTCTCTCTCTCTCTCTCTAAGATATTTGACTTTGTCATCGGAAGCTCATTGGCTGGCACCACACCGGTGACCTTTTTAAAAGAAACAATATTTCTAATCTTGTGTAGGAATCAAGTTGGTCATACTCCATTTGGACGAATCTATCAACTGACAAATTTGGCTTCATTACACAGTATTGTGAAGTTATTGCTCAATGTGACATGCATTAACATTAGATTTAACAAAATTACTATAATGAGTTACCCCATTATTGCTTGCCAAAAGTGACCAAATATTAGGTTTGCACGTGACATAGCAGAGATTACTGTAGGTTAGATGTAATTGTCCTATTGAAACCCTATCATAATCTTAAAAAAAAAAAAAAAAGGTTATAAAATCATAGAGTTATTATTTAATGCCGACATAAATTATCATTGTATATGACAAATTATTATTGGTGACCTTGTTATTGCATGCAATGTTATTATTATTACCTTTTAGAACGCATGCATTATTTTGTTACTTCTTTTCAAAAGTGATCAAAACATAAAAAAAAATTTAAAAAAAAGAAAAAAGATATAACTTATCATGAACGTGACAACGCTTACTGTCGAATTTGATGTATTTGTCTTATTTCACCATGTTAACATTTAAAAATAAAAAACACAAATAAAAGAATTATACAAAGCTGTGGCCCTGTGGGGTTTACTATACACTTTGAAGTGAGTTTATAGTGAATAAATGTGAGTAAAGTTTTCAGGTGGCTACGATGTACTACTAATGTAGCAAATATAGTTTTCTTTTTCTAAGCCATGCATATTCTCCAATTAGTTTGATCCATAAGCTTATGCAATGGAAAATAAATTTTCGTTTTAATTACCCCCTCATCAGGCATATATATTTTGAAGCGTATATCGTTTTCAGGTGTATCTATCATCTTAAATTTTATGACATAGGTGACAAAATATTTTGAAATGCATGTTACTCTCTCCAAATTTCATATTCCCTTATTAGGCTTTTGAGTTTTGATAAATCTTACCATTTATCTTCTTTTTTATAATTAAATTATTAACCTTAGTTTTTTTATTATTGAAGGGACTAATAGACAATATTACTAAACTATAAAATTCTTGGCTTTTAAAGCTTATTTTTATTAGTGGACATCAAAGGCTATAGAGTCGTCAACTTTGTATATTTTTGTATGGGCTGTGTTCGTTACATACAAAATGTTTTATAGTTTTATACACAGCCTAAAATTAATTAGTTTCAATTATTTTTTAAAACCGTGTAAAATTATTTGTGTGCGACAAGTATTGTCGTTTTCATATCACTCTATTTTTAGGCGTACATTTGAGAGGGATTTTGATCCAATGACTGACTTGATAAAACTTATGGTCCACATAGGAATACTTTAAGGGTGTAAAGAAACATCAATGGCGTACGAGCTTAAATCTGTTCCTCATTTCTCCATTTCAAGACGTGATGGCTAATAATTTTATGGGTCTCATTGTCAAACGCAATTAGTGTTTTCAGTTGACTACTGGCACTGCGTGTACGTTTAGAGCATCTCCAGCAGATTTTTCAAATTTTTATACTGTTTGGAGAATGAACAGTGATTTTTACCTTTAACTATCCACTTTTTCAAATATACTTTTCAACAGATTCTCTATCCTATTCTTTATCTCATTTAAATATTATTTCTTTATTAATTTTTTATTCTTTTTTTAACAACTACACATCTTCCAACATTTTTTTTATTCAATACCTGATTATTATAATAGGAAAAAAACATTTGAAGAATGAATAGTAAAAGCTACAGTGTTCTCTACTTATAGAGAAGCACTATAGCAGCTCTACTCTAAAAAATAGAGATAGAGAAGCTGTTGGAGTGGATTTTGGAGGGGTTGATACTCTAAATTTGGCTTTAAAGAAGCCATTGGAGATGCTCTTATACTAAATAATTGAAGTAGAAGTTAAACAAATGATTACTTGTTAGTTGTTTATTCAATCTAATTTTGTGCTAAGTGTTTTAAATTATTATTATTTAATTAATTCTAACTTTGTACTAAAATGTCCCTCTAATTTGAATTTACTTAAAAATTATTCAAAACCATTTATTATAACTTATTTGAGATTAATCTAAAATACTCATCAAATTTTAAAACGTATCATTTACTCAAGTACCAACTTTAAAGAAAATTGTATTGACAATACCATATTCCAAAAAACTAATTATGCATCTTCAATAATTCTCAAGTATTTCCTTATTCAACACTTCAAGAGGAAGGGTCAGGACTCTTTCATTTACCTTCTTGGCATTGAATTTTCCTTCTCATCAAATAATTATTATCTTAATTAGGTCAAGTATACTTTTGACCTCATTTTTCGAGCTTGTGTCACAGACAACAAGATAGTGGACGAACCCATCGAGTACAACCAGGGACGGAACTAGGATTCGAAGTCGAGGGAGGCAAATATAATTTTTTTGAGAGGGGCAAAAACAATTTTTCATGGACTTATTTTCTAAAATCTTAAATATATACCTATTATTTAATATTTAAAAAAAAATTGGGGGGGGGGGCCACAGCCCCCCTCTACTTACACATGGTTCCGTCCCTGAGTACAACACTCACTTGCACTCATAATATGAATAAGAGAATATCTTAAACTATCAAAGATTATATTTATTCTTAATTAAACTAAACGATGTAGTATTGTTGCATGATGATATTATTACGCATAATTTCGTATCAAATACTTGAAGAGTTTTAAATACTCTCGTTAGAAAGAATATATATATATATATATGAGAAATATTGAATTACAAACAATATAGTTACAAATTCATTCATACTGTGCACTAGGTGCATGAAGAATACATGTTATTATGGATTTGTTGACATATTTTTAGCCTAGAGCACGTGTTCTGCATCTTTATTATCAACGAAATTTTTACTTAAGCATTGGCCTTTATATTAAAGAGAAAGGCTAAACTGCAAGCAACATAGTTACAATATCCACACTTTTTATGTGGGTATGGACCGTATGGTATCTCTATGAGAAACGAGATTACACACGATAGTAATTTCCACTCGGTTGATAATTTACGTCACATTAAACTCTTAATTATGCAATTTTCTAATCATAGTATTTTTTTTTTTTCATACTAATTAAACTGTTATAAAATCAAATAGGACAGTTTTTAGGTTAAATTATCCATTTTATTACTATTATTTTAGATGAGCAGCAACATGATCGCAGATTTATCACATTTGTTAATAAATTATGTCATTAATTAAACGTTAATAATGATACTATAACCTGAAAAATATTAGAATAATCATTGAAGGATGCTGACTTTTAAATAAAGGATAAAGTTTTCCTCTAAAGTCCTTAAATAAAAATAGAACAACAATACTGCATTCTACATACATAATAAATTTCATAACTTTTATTTAGAGGAATATTATGTCTACAACAGTTTTACAATAAAATTTAAGTGGCAAATTGTTGCGGGTTATTGTTAGTGGGGGAAAAATAATTTAAGTAGTAGGTTTAAATTAGAACCAATAGCAACTTACCATTTATGATTTATTATATATAAAAGTATTACGGACATAACTTTTTTTTTTATTACAATTTGTTAAGATCTTAAATTATAATTAGATTATTTTTATTATGTGTGTGTTTGTTTAGCAAAACGTCGGACATTCTGGGCTTTTGCCCTTAATTTTTTTTTTTATAGCAATTTGCCCCTATTTCGAAATTATATAGGGATATGCCCCTGTTTTGATACTCGATTACCTTAAAAAAAAAAAAATCATGGAACTCGATTTTATGGAAATTAAGTTCTAAAACGCCACTATAGGGCTTAAAAACATCACTATAGGGCTTAAAAACGGCACTATAGGGCTCCCTAAACCTGGAATGGGGCAATCAGACTTATAAAAAAAAAATTTGCAGGAAAACGCCGCTATAGGGCTTAAAAACGTCACTATATGGCTTAAAAATGCCACTATAGGTCTCCCTGAATATGGAGCTATAAAAATTTTGCATGGAACTCGATTTCCTGAGACTCGAGTTCCATGCAAATTTTTCATTTTTTATTTTTTAAGTTTGATCGGGCATAACTCGATTTTTTACGAATCGAGTATTTCATTGAAACTTGATTTTAAGGTAATCAAGTATCGAAACATGAGCATATCCCTATATAGTTTTAAAATAGGGGCAAATTGCTAAATAAAAAAAAAAATTAAAGGCAAAAGCCCAGAATGTCCGCAAAACGTCTACGTTGCTTTTGCGTTTGCGTTTTTTGGCTGGTCTCATGGCACTATTCATGGACCAGCCAAAACACAAAAACGCGTGAACAGTAGCAAGCGAACAATGTTTTTTCATTTAAAAAATATTTTGCTACAGTGTTTTCGATAATAAATTTTTAGCTTTCAGCAAATAAGCGATATCCAAACCAACCCCATACATTAATCCCAATCATCATTTTAAGTCTAACCATAATGAAAAATGTTACAATCATTATATTTATTGAAAATAGAAATTGTTATCTACTCTCTACTCACCTTCTTAAATATGAACTTGGCAAAGAACTAAATGCGTATCTTTTTATTAGTTTTTTTTTTCCTTAAAAACTCATAAAAAAAAAGTACGGGAAACTCGGCTGGAGTCCATTTATGAGTTTTGATAGTTTTGTTTAATTGCATGCATGCATATATATATATATATATATATATATATAAGATTTTGTTAATGTGTGCCCTTAAGATACACAATAATTATTTATTTTTAGAAAAAAAAAATCTCAAAAATTAAAAAAGGTATTGCCAATTTTTTTAATTGCTAAAAAAATATTTTCAAAAATAAATAATTTTAGAACACACATTAACGGAACTCATATATGGTTGGTTTTTTATGGCAATTCAGTTCAGACAAGCAAGTACAATATGTAGTAATTAAATTAAACAAACATTAACGGAACTCATATATGGTTGGTTTTTTATGGCAATTCAGTTCAGACAAGCAAGTACAATATGTAGTAATTAAATTAAACAAACAACGGTGTAGAGTGGATGGTGAGTTAGACTCAGCTTCACACGAAACCCAAAGTGCAAGAAGGGACAGCGGGGGTATAAATGGTAAAGGGTGTATGATTGATGGATGGCTAGTGGGATCAGTCAACAAATGTACTTGAGAGAATATCTGCCCTTATAATTCCTTCTCCACCTAGTGGCCATTATTTGCTTTGCACCAACGTCTTATAAAACTTCTTTCTCGTACTATTTAAAGGTGAGGGTGCACTTATTTTGGTAAAATTAAAAAAAATTTATTAAAAATATTATAAATAAAAGTAAAATTTAATTGAAATAATATAATAAAACTCATAAATAATATTTAAAAGTATAGTGAGACTTATGAATAGTACTTAAAAATACAGTGAGACTCATAAATAGTAACAAAAATAAGCTAAATAGTAAAATAAGTTGATAAAAATAAATTTTACCAAACGAAAACTTATACGTGTGAAACTCATACATGTTATGTGAGAAGTGTCTTATAAGTTCTAAGTCATGAGAGCTCTTATAAGATATAAGTCATGAGAGCTTTTACGTTGATCCTTGTATAATAACAAATTGTCTAAAATTTATACAGTTTTATCTAAAAAAAACTTATATCAATTTGTGTATAATTGTGTAAATTTACAAATTTATTACAGTAATAATGTAAATTTACACTTACACTATTTATTTTACATTTAATTGTTTATTCTTTCTTTATATATCTTAAGGATGAAAGTAGAAAGTTGATGGTTTGATGGTGGTTATTGGACGTGAAAAAAGATAAACAAATAAAAAATCAAGAAAAATTAATATTTTAATGAAATGTAGTGTAAAATAGATAATATGATGTGGGATGTTTTGAAAAGTGAGTATATAAAATAGAAAAAATATATTCTTATGCAAAAATAGATATAAATTTTTGTATTAGTTAATGCAAATGTTGTAAGATCATTTCGTGATATCGGGGACTTGGATGCCTGATATGCAGGGGCGAAGTTGCACTTAGCAATGGGGGGTCCCCCCCCCCAAATTTTTTTAAAAACTTCATAATGTATGTATATTTTGCAATTGTTTAAAATATTAGACCTTAAAATCAATATTTGGCCCCTCCAAAAAATAAGAGTTGGCCCTGCAAAAAAGAATTGAATAACTAATTGTTAGGTTCCAAAAAATAGTTGTTAAGAACAACAAACTATCCACCTTGTAACATAAATAGTTGTTACTTTCAAATTTTTAGTTTTTTCCTCTCTTAATTGGTAAGTTTTGTTTGCTGAGTTCAGATAGTAAGTTTTTAATAAAATAAATTTCTCTTAGATAGTAAGTCTTTTTTTTTTTGTTTTTTTTTTTTTTAAAGTTTCAAATTGTTTGTCAATACTTAATTAGTTAGTCACAAAGCATCAAATGAAAAAAAAAAAAACTACACTAAGGATATGTAATGTTAGGGAGTGACAATACTTAAAAAGCAATTTTCTCTTGGACACACACACACACACACATAATTTTTATATTTAATTTTCAATTTGGGACTAAGTCTTTTATTGTTATTGTTGTTGTTGTTAAGTTTCCAATTGTTTTTCAATGCTTGGTCTAGACTAAGCATGTTGAATGAAAAAAAAGTAGAGGGTAATTTAATGTTAGGAGGTAAAAACGTAACTGTGTAAATGTATGTATAAATATGTAATTCGCCCCCCCCCCCCCAAACTAAAAATCCTGGCTACGCTCCTGCTGATATGGGTTAGTAGTGTCCTCCCTATTGATGTCTTGTTTCTCAACCAAAAAAAAAAAAACTCTTATAGTCATTGAGTAACGTTGGTCCGTTATTGTATTCAATTCAATGCCTTATGTAAATTACACCCTTTATTAATTTCTATCTTGCTAGCACTACTCTAATGCACAACCTTCTTAAACTTTTCCTTCCCCATCTGTAATTTTTTAAGAAGTGTTGGTGTTAAATGAATTTTTTTGTTTAATTTGAAATCGTCTCTAAATTATTATAAAATGTAATTTGACAATAAAATAATAATAAAAAAAGAATAAAGAATTTGTTATCTTTATATATATATATGATTTAGTATGAAATGATGGGACGCTGAAGAATATTGATTTTGTTAATTTAGAAAGATATAATTTCGTTTTTGAAAAATTGTAAAAGCCCTCACTTAAACTTTCATCATTCTATCATGTGTTATTAAAGTAATTGTATACATGATAAACAAAGTGCCAAATGACACCTCATCCGGATTCCTTGTTTCAGTAGGCTCAGGCCCAGCGAGTAGAGTATCACTATGGTCACGCTCAGGTGGAAGACGTCAATTCAGGTCGCCCCTCTCTATCCATTTTTCTTTCATCAAAAAAAGAAGTGTCAAATGACACACTAAAAGGTTAACGTGACATGAAAATAAACTAAAAGGCAGATGAAAAATAACAAGTTTAATTAATAAATTTAAAAATTTTCAAAAGATAAGAATAAGACTCAAAATTTTAAGAACAATATATTTCAAACAATTATCATCTATATATATATATATATATGTATGTATGTATGTAAGGGTTATATTAACGTATGTTTTTAGGATATATGTTAGTAAACTATTTTACGAATTTTTTTATGAGAAAGTGAAAATGGTTTTTGACCGCTTTTCAATTTTTCATAAAAACATACATTTTTTTCCTAAAATGGATAATTAAGTTTCCTATATCAAATAATGCTTTATATTTTTATTTTTCACATTCTTTCTCTCCCTAATTTTCTTCTCATAATCGTAATGAAAAATACCTAGTTCATCCAATAGAATGCATCCATATGCTCCTCCACCTTTTTCAATATTATAATAAGAATAAAGCTAGAGATACAAACTATTTTACAAAAAATTTTACAAACTGCTGATGTGGTGAGTGGTTATTGGTAGGCCTGTCCACGAGTCGGGTTGGGTTAGTTTTGGACCCAACCCAGACTCGACCTGTCGGCGTCAGGTGGAGGGCAGAGGAACCCAAAACCGACTGTCGAAAAAATCGATCGAGTCAGTTTAAGGCGAGGGTGAGCGTCGGTCGGTTGCTGTAATAAAAAAAAAGTCATCAAAATCTGGGAAAAAAAAAAAAAAAAAGAGTCGTCGGAATTTGGAAAAAACTACTAGAATCTGCATTTTTTTCACTTGAATTTGCATTTTTTCACTAAAAATTGCTAGGATTTGGCTAAATCCCACCAGATCTAGCTGGATCTGGTTGAGATCTCGCCGGATCTGGCTTGTTTTTGCAAGATTTGGTTGGATTTTTTTATATAACTCCAATCGGGTTCAGGTTGCTCAGGTTTTGGAGAAGCAAACCCACCACTCGACCTGCCGGTGTCGGTTCTTGGGAACGGAAGCCCACCGCCGAATTACTAGACCTTCGGTTCGAGCTGAAATTGGGTCGGCATCGGGCGGTTTGGCGGGGTTGTCGGGCTCCGGTCGAGTCTAGAGAGCCCTAGTTATTAGTAAATGAAAAAGTGATATTAATGGTGGGCCTAGATGAAAACCAATAAGAGGTTAACTACATCAACATTTTGTAAAAATATTGTAAAATAGTTTGTAACTGTAACATTACTCTTATAATAAATAGATGAAAAACTAAAATCTATTTTCTTATTTTATTTATTTATTCTTTCTTTGTCTATTATTCCCAAAATCTCTCTCACCAGTGACTCAAACACTCCTATAAGGAAGGAGGTGTTTCTCATGGAGCGGCTACAAAAGTCAGATTTCCCTTCTAAGAAATAGATCCCCAGATAAACATCCTAGTGTACTTGATTTGACAGTAAAAATTGATTTAATAGTCACAAATGTATTAATTTTAGCCAAAAAATTTTACTGCAAACGCACACATATTGATAATTTAATAGTGAGAAATGAGAGATTTGAACCATGAATATCTCAATTGAAAATATCAAAATGGTTCTAATTGAGTTACAAAACTTTTGATTATATTATATATGTATTTTTTTTGTTTTAAAACATATTTTCTGAGTATTATTTTAATAATGTAAAAGTATCTGTAACTGGAGATTATATTAATACTTAACTAAATTTTCATTTCACCAAATTTATAAATGTAAACTCTAACCCAAATAAGTTGAACAGATCTATTATTCAATTAAAAAATTATTGACGTAAAAAATATTATTTTAATCATTTTTCTTTTACTTTAAAGCCTTGTAAGACAAATCAAATTAAATTAATTGTAACTAAACTGTCGGTGAGGGTTGTCAATATGGAAAGTCCAATTATTGGGAATAACTTTTTATTTTTTAGGGAACTTATGTCTTATTGGCATAACTTTTTTTTTGAGAATGAACTTATTGGCATAACTTGAAGAATCACAAAAGATGAAAAGGATATTAACCAATAACTACGAGGGGGGACCTTCAAATAGAACTTCATTAATGTCTTATTAAGTAGTCACTAAAATAAAGTCTTTTTTTTTTTCTTGAAAGGAATAAAAAGTCTTATTAATTTTATTTTTTTTGGGTTTGAGAAAAGTCTTACTAAGTAATAATTATATAGATTTTCTAATTTACTAATCATCCTCTTTAATTATTGCATTACTATATCCATTAAGATTTTCATATAAAATACCCTATGGGAGGAATATGTTTTATATTTTATGTGAAAAGCAAGTAAGCATTATCATATCTTGCTAATTACCCTTTGGCCTATTGGTATGCATCTCCATATTTGTGGAGGGTATATGTCTCTGGGGTTTGATCCTCAACATCTTCATTTAGGATTAAAAAAAAAAAATTACAAACCATGCATGTTAGTAAAGCGCTTTGTATTTATTTTTTCTACTAGAATCCCGTCATTGTAATTCTTTACTCAATTCAAGCAAAAATGAATTATTTACTTGGAAAAAAAAAAGGCACATACCCCACTATTTTTGACAATTTTGCATTTTGTGGGGCTGATACTTGCTCTTTTTAATGTTATCATCGAGGACTAAAGACTTAAGTTATAGGAGTTTTTTTTTTTTTTTTTTTTTAGAGTTTCAACCTATGGCGTCCGCTCCTAGTGATATTTTATGTGAAAAGCAAGTAAGCATTATCATATCTTTCTAATTACCCTTTGGCCTATTGGTATGCATCTCCATATTTGTGGAGGGTATATGTCTCTCAGGTTTGATCCTCAACATCTTCATTTAGGATTAAAAAAAAAAATTACAAACCATGCCTATTAGTTAAGTAATTATTAGGTACTCCTGGAGCACGGAGAATGGTACTCCCTTCTCTCACATTCGTGGCAAGGTCTACTCATTAAATTCATGACAGGGTCCACCATAAATGTGAGAAGAGGGAGTACCATTTCACTATACTCCGGGACTACCTAAGAATTTTCCATGTTAGTAAAGTGCTCTGTATTTATTTTTTCTACTAGAATCCCACCATTGTAATTCTTTACTCAATTCAAGCAAAAATGAATTATTTACTTGGAAAAAAAAAGGCATATACCCCACTATTTTCGACAATTTTGCATTTTGTTGGGTTGATGCTTGCTCTTTTTAATGTTATCAACGAGAACTAAAGACTTAAGTTATAGTAGTTTTTTTTTTTTTTTTTTTTGAGAGTTTTAACTTATGACGTCCGCTCCTAATGATAGCTCTTTATCATCAGACCAAAACACCAATCAGTTTTTGATGTAGGCGGAGATTGAGCCCCAGATCTCTTATTCAACCATCAGAGACTTTATTAGTTAAGCTAACTAGAATCTACAAGTTATAGGAGTATTTGTCTCTTAAAAAAAAAAGGTTATAGAATATAAAATGAGGTGTTTAAAAATCATTGTACTACCATCATTGTTTGTGAAGAATTTGATATAGATCACCACTATTTTACATTTTGGTTTGGGATGCCGATGCTTGAACCCTACAAAGAAGCAGCGGAGGGAACTCCCACAAATAACTAGAAAAGAGACAAGGACTTTACCACCCTCGGAAGTAGTACAACAAACTTTTTCCTTTTTTAGGAAAATACAAGCACAAATTCTTCTTTCATATTATTCTCTTAAACTATGAAAAAGTTTTATTTTTTTTTAATTTTTAAATCACCATAAAAAATTGATAATTATACTGACCTTAATGGAAGTTTTTCAAAATTACACTGCATTTCCTATTTCTTTCGAATTAGACACTACTCTCTGAATTAGAAAAGATGCCAATCACTTTCAAGCCACTAAAAACCAATGAGTTTCAAAATATTTTATTGATTTACAGAAGAAAAAAAAAAAAATAAAAATATATATATATATATATATATATAGAGAGAGAGAGAGAGAGAGAGAGAGAGAGAGTTGTAGTGATTGGCGATGACAATTGAGGTGATGGTTGGGCTGCTAACAGTGGGGGTTGGAGGTTGAGCTAATGCATTTTGGGTGAGACATAAAATATTAGAACCGCAAATCAAAGCTTAAAAACATTTTACACCAAAACATGCAACTCTTATTTTATGGTCAACTTAAAAATTATTTTCAGGATCATCAACATATTTTTTTTTTGGAGAGAGTTTCAACTTATGGCGTCCTCCTGATAATAGCTCTTTATCATTAGCCCAAGATACAAATTAGTTTTTATAATGATCAACATATTAGTTACCCCAAACACCTGTAAACATTAAACATTTAAAAAAAAAAAAAAAACCAAAAATCAATAGTAGGTGAAACAAACACAGCCTAAGCCTCTAACAATTAGTACAATGGTTACTGAACAATGGACATTAATTTAGTCTGCAATTTAAACTTTTAATGACAACAATACCATTTTACACAATAGTACTTTTTTTTTTCAATGAATCTAAGCTGAATTACCAAAAAAAGAAAGAAGTAATTTACACATTTTCTAAAATTTGTATTTAATATTCTGTTACTTTATTTAATGAGCACTAAGTATCTAGAAGATAACAATATATAACTTTCTTTCATTCCATATTAAGTTTGCGTTTGTTTAGCAACACGTCTGTGTTGTTTATGCGTTTACGTTTTTTGGTTGGTCCCATGGCACTGTTCATGGACCAGCCTAAGTATAAAAACGCGTGAATTATAGTGGCAAGTGAACAATATTTTTTCATTTAAAAAATATTTTGCTACAGTATTTTCAACAATAAATTTTCAATTTTTAGTAAATGAGTGGCATTCAAACAAACTCTAAATGAAATTTTGTAGATAGCATGTATGTTACGGATAATGTTTTTCGTAAAATGCTCAATATATTTAATGACAAATGCGAGCGTGGGATTATCTTAAACACATTGTTCCTAAGAGTATTTTTTGGATGATTGTTTTTTGTTATTTTTCATTAACCCACGTATCATGGGTAAATGTTTTAGAGGCAATTATAAAAAATAAAAAAAAATTCTTATATCTTTAAAACTTCTGTTGCTGTTTAGCTGGCACAAGAATGGTTAATATTTTATATAGGTTTGGTGTTACAAAGATAGTGGCGGTAGCTGTGTGGATGACAATAGTGATAGAGGTAAAATTGATCGTGTTGGTGGCGGTAAATTTGATGGTACTAATCGAAATGAGTAAGTCTAAAGACACATTTAAATACACACTAAAATTCACCACAACATATTTAAATGTTACCTAATAATCGATGCACTTACTTTTTTTTTTTTTTTTCAACAAATATCTGTAGCAGTCCCACGTATAAATACTGAAATCTATTTACAAATTAATACTCAAGTATATTATAAAATTTCGTAAGTTTGAATTTCGGGTGTATCTATAGCCGGATTAATTCGAAATAGATCATGACGATGACGGAGGGTGTGAAGAAACAAATTGTACCAGTGGCGGTAACAAGGAGGGAGTAACGTCGGTATAAAATATTTTCCATATTTTCTATTTTAAATTATTTTTTTATTGGTTTAAGAAACTGTTTAACCAATAATTGCACAGACTACCAATAAGCTTTTTCTATATAAAAAAAGAATTTACGTCAAAGCAAACTGAATTTAATATATATGTTTTTGTTTTTATTTGAGAAAATTTAATATTTATTCATAGAAAAAGAAAAAAGAAAAAAAAGAAAAGAAAGACAAAGGGGATATAAATATAAGGATCCGGTTAATGTGTGCCTTAAGGGCACACATTAAGCTATCAATTTTTGAAAATATTTTCTCGAGAATTGAAAAAGCTGTCAATATTTTTTCAATTTTCGAGAAAAAAATTTTTAAAAATAAAAATTATTGTGTGTCCTCAGGACATACATTAACAAAATCCTAAATATAATTGATTAAATTGACAAAAGCTGTTGAGTGAATTTTATTAAAATCACACAGATGTCCGCAGAAAAACATATACCCAACATTTATTCTCAGGACAAAACAACCCAACACTCGGACACACACACACAAACGGAGAGAGAGAGAGAGAGAGAGTGTGTGTTGCACAGAACAGAACACTGGCCGAGAGAACCTTTTGCTTTTTATTGCTCTCTCTCTCTCTCTCTCTTAGTTTTACTCTTTTTATTTTAATATTTTTCAGAAAATCGTGCTGTCTTTTCTCTCTCTCATATACTGTGTTCTATATTGGGAAAGAGAAAAACTTATTATATGCAGAGAGAGAGAGAGAGAGAGCAGAGAAGAGAAGCATGAGAAATATGTGGGGGATGAAGTGAAAAAGTGAAGAAATAATGGGTATATAAATGACGGCTGAGCAGCACACTATGCCCAACAACAATGCCATTGCTAATACCAACACTACAATCCAAAACCAAAACCAAACCCAACAACAACATCAACAAGAATTAGTATTGGCTAATACTGATACTAATAAGCACCCAATGTTCCATGACTTTCTGGGCATGAAAAAGCCCACCGACTCCCAAGTGGGTTTTCCCCACAAAGCCACGGCGGCCGCCGACTCTCCTCAGGCCTCGGCTTCTCTTGGTGCTTCCTCCGGTGGTCCCCGTGGACCCATCTCCACCACCTCTGATCTGGGTTCCGGTCAGTCTCACTCCTGTCTGCTTCCCTAAATAGCTATCTTCACTTTTCTCAAGCTCTCTTTTTTTTGGGCTGCTTTTTTGATTTTCAGCTACTGTTTGTTTCCTTTTGATTTATGCTTGGAGATATAAACTGTGTCACTGTGTGTGTGAGTCCATATAATCAAGTGGGTAGTCTTAATTTTCATGTAGGAAAACTCTCTCTCTCTCTCTCTCTCTCTCTCATAGTAGGGTGGGTGTCTTTGTTGTAGGTTAGTTTTAGTGAGGTCATTGATGGGGTTGGTTGCTTTTTCTGTGTCCTCTCTCCTTTATTTTCAAGGGTATCTTTACCTGTTATAGTTTTTTTTTGTTTTTGTTTGTGCTTTACGTTATTTCTATTCAAATATTTCGTGAACATCTCCGTTAAATTTTGTATCTAGTGTTTAGCGTTTTCCTTTAGTTGTTGTTTTACAATGTGGTGTTTGGTGGTGATGAATAAAGAAATGTTGAATTTATGAGCAATTCATTCTTTTCTTTGACAATTGCTTCTCATTACAAAGTAAGAAATGTTACTTAAGCATCTTGTTATGATGCTTAGCAATTGTGTTACAATGATATCATGCAAGACATTTAAGTGAGCTTATTATTATTATTATTATTATTTTCTTTTTTCCGATTTGGGGTTTTACACATCTATTAAAGTTTGATTCCTTTTGCTCATTAATTTTAGTAGAAAGACAGGTTGTAAAGGGGATTCCTTTATATAGTACAAGGAGTGATAATTCTGGGCCTGAGATGAGTAACAGGATAGCAGGAAGTAAGCGAAGTAATCCTGATTCTCCTTTTATGGCTTCATCCAGAGATGGGGTTTTTAACTTGGATCATGATTCCATAGAGAACTCTCATTTGATGAAGGTGTGAATTATAGTAAGCTTTGACTTTCCCATGCTTAAACAAGCCAAATAACCCCATAAGTGGATTCGTATTCTCTAATATTGTTAGTTGTGTTCTGATACAGTTACTCCGAAATGGTGCTGGGGGAGAGCGACATAGAAGGTCCAATGATGATGAAATGTTCTTTGGTATGCATCCACTAAGGCCAAGTTCTACTTCTCTTGCGTTTCAGCCTCCCACCAGCAGTAGGATCGATGGTAATGTTTCCAAGTGGGAACGGCCTATTTCTATGAATGTTGGCTCTGCAGTACAGTACCCTCCACGTGGGGGTCAATTTGCACCTATCCTGCATCAGGTACCTTCAAACAGATTCAGGGATGCAAATGCCGGTCCTTCAACTATCTCTCAATCAGCGGCTGATGAGGGATCTAGAACTGGAATTAAAGGCCCTGGAATTTTGAGTTCCATCAATGCCTCTGGTGGCGCCTCTGAGAGAAACTCATCTGGCATGCTGCCAATTGGCAACAGACAGAAGTCTGGGACTAATGTTTTAGAGCCAGAATCTTCTGCTCCTCCAAGGTAAATTTGATAATACAGCTTATTCACCCTATTACCTCATTTACAATTTCTTTTTTTCAGCGGGAAGGAGCACAGTTGATGCTATTTGTATCTGTTGTGATTGCAGTAGACTTGGCTTAACATCTCCTAGTCGTCAGATGACTATATTTTATGGCGGCCAAGCTCATGTTTTTGACGATGTCCATCCCAACAAGGTTTGCTTTCTGGTTTTCTACCAATAACAGACACATCTCTATTTAATGTTATTGGTTTCTACTGTCAGGTAGATAAATATGTTTTGAGTAAGTGTGTTATTCAACTGTCTCCTAGCTGAAAAAGCTTATGGTGCTTGCTTATTGAGGTCCTAAATTGGTTTATGTTCGTGAACCATTTGGGAGAAATACATAAGTGATTGGTTGGCTTAATCATATAACAGTTGCCTGGCACTATCTGTAGAAGAGCAGCATGATCTATATAACAGCAGACATAAATGAGGATGGTAATTGACCTATACATAGTTTCATACTGTGCTGATCATTTTCAGAAACAGAGTCTTGGTCTTGTTAGGTTGTTTTCCAGCTGTACTCATGTCATTGATACTGCAGTTTGCAATGTACAACGAAATGCGCACCTCACAGTGCTTGTACAGGATTGATAACAGCAGTTGGGACTCGAGACCCTCTTTCTTTTGTTGAGATTTATTTGGCAAAGCTTGTTAGAAGATCACTTCTTTTATTTGCTGGAGTTTATATAGAACGGCTACATAGGCTTTCATAGTTAGAATGTTGAGTCACAATTATAGTGGAGATTTATACATGCAACCATTAGAAGCAGAGCTGCAACATTAACCTAGGCCTGAGAGGAGCTTGTATCCTTGAATATCATTATTAGGATAGCAGATGGACAGTTAATTATAGATTTTCGTAAGATGTCCTTAAGGGTCAGTTTCCTGTTCTGCCTTATATCAACAGTTATCATGAATTTCTGTCTTCTAAGGGCTGAAGCTATGAAATATCATTTACCTTACGATCCCTGCTTTCAAAACATTCCATAGACACTACCAAGGATGTAGTTAATAACTAAGTTTGCTAATCTGCATGCAGTGGCATTTTACCTGGAGCTCCTTTGCTAAATCTGTGAGCCTGCAGACCAGAAATGCATAACTTAGTCTATAAATTACAATGCAAAGCTTTTTCGGAGTTATTAGAGATGTATGTGGGACTATTCTCAAAATGGTTGACACAAATGCTCATATAAAATTAAAAATAGTGTTAGTCTTGCATTTAGATTCATAAGAGTGTTGGACTTTTCAGGCCTTCACTTGTAATGATGGAAATTGTTGTTAAACCGCTCAACATCTTGGTATGGTTTTAGTAAGATCCAACATTACCTCGCTCATGGATTGTTATGATATCCAGAGATTTGCAATATG
This sequence comes from Quercus aquifolioides, assembly GCA_019022515.1. Lineage (NCBI taxonomy): Eukaryota > Viridiplantae > Streptophyta > Magnoliopsida > Fagales > Fagaceae > Quercus > Quercus aquifolioides. The sequence continues at coordinate 34,837,423 of CM032336.1, forward strand.
CCAAAAGTATTCTGTTGTTCAAAGTCTTGTATGATATGAAACAATCATGTCAAACACTCCAAAACAAGTTTGCTGTGTGCTGAAGTAACATCATGTTCATGCTCATTCTGCAATAAAACCTGAGCCCATTGGGTCAAATCAGTTCAGGAAATTATTTGTTGATCTCTCTTTGACATATCCTCTACGTCCAATATTAAACCTGGAACTTTCAGTAAAAAGTCTCTTGTTGTACTTGTGTGTTTCATAACCACGCAAATGGCCTTCTACTCAGTTGTTTTGATGGAAAAAAAAAGGCTTGCATTTCCTGGATTGAATTCCCAGGTGTTAATGGACCAATTTCCATCTTTTACATTGTAGGCACCCCCATAAATTTCAAGGCTAGAGGACATAAACTTTCATTATGTGTGCCTCTGTCACTGATATAGGATTCATGAGGTCATGTTATCTGTGCTTTTGTTCCTTCATTGTTGTGAGGCCTCAGCTGTTGCCTGTTGCTACAGCTGTTGCCTGTTGCTAGGGATTCACTACCCAATACTGACACTGCATGTCTGACCATAAAACTTATGGTTCAGCTTTATAGATATATGTTTATCTGGAAGACGAGGAATTTTATTGAAAATGACATTCTCAATTGAACAACTACTGCCTTGAGGTCTTCAATATGCTCTCATTAGGAGTCGATGGAATTGCTTTGCACTCTTCTTGTACTCTTGATTTGTCTAATCCTCCTCTATTGCTAGATTGTCCTCATGAAAGTCTTCAATTTAGTAGTTCTACTCATGATATTTATCATGATCATAGTTTTAGCCCTCCATTGGTTCAGGCTTATCATGCTTTCTTAAATGTATTTGTAGTTATTCACTGAAGTGTGAATTAAGTTGCAGAAGTTATACTGTGTGGCTCCATTGGGAATTATGTCCATTTCTACCTCTTTTGGATACTGCTACTTTATGATTTTGCTGATGACTACAATTCTTTATGTTTGCCTTTTAAATTTGATTTCTGTCATAATATAGTGGGTATCAGTCAGATGAAATGTGAGATTTTGATGTTTTTATAATGGTGTCAAGTATATATATGTTAGCCTAGCTTGTTATTTCTGATAAATTGCTTTTGAACATCAAAGATCTTGTTGTAGAATCAGAAGATTATGGAGCTTTTAAGAAAAAAAAACCTAGCACCTTCTTGAGGTTTCATGACCTTTAATATAGTACCAACTAAAGCCCTCAATCAACGCCACTTCAGAGAGAATTTGCAATATTATGTTCTCTGTGTACCCAGAAATTAAATACTGCAATGAACATTTAGTCCACTTCTCAAGAAAGAGCTGAATTTAAAGCTAGCAAAACTAAGTTTGGGGAACTTTTCAATACTATGGAGATATCTGGTACATGCTTCTTGGTTTCCTAGGGAGTTTAGGTAGTCCTGTAATGTCATTGAATTTTTATGCAGAATACAATACCTGAAATAATTACATGTACATGACATTTCATGATCACTGTTTGCTTTCTAATTTATTTCAGGCAGATGTTATAATGGCCTTAGCTGGATCAAATGGAGGATCTTGGTCAACAACCTACTCACCCAAATCTACTGTGAGGCCAACTGGTGAAAGTAGCATGCCTGGTGGAGACAATGAAACAGGTATGGCAAATAATATGGCAGTTTCACAGGAATTTCGGAGGTTATCTGCCGCTGGGATTTCTAATCATGGAGTTGGCTCTGGTGATCGGATATCAACGCCATCAGGTGATCCTCTAACCTAACAACCCTGTATGTGGAGATGTGTTTGACCCAGAATGAGAAACCAACATCCATTATGGTCCGTTTGGATTGAGGAGAAGAGAAGGGGGGAAGTAGAGGGGAGTTGGCCCAAAATTAGCCTATTTTTAACCAACTCTACTTTACTTCCCATGACTCCCTCTCCCTCCCCCCTCAATCCAAACAGACCCTTATGGTTTACATGGTTTGATTTTGCCTTGTCCTGTCCTGTAAAGTTTGTTTGTCCACAACACCTCCCTAAATACATCATTTCTGGATTCCAGCAAATTTGTCTTTTATTATCATTGCAGTGCTATTGGTGACACATCCTAAATAAGAAATATGTTAGAGTAACAAATCACTTATTCAAAATTTGTATGGTCTGTATAGTGTACTTTTATTGATTGCTAAAAACTTTTGTAGGGGGACATCAAGGCAGTATTGTAGTAAAAGATCCAAGTAACCCCGTTCAAGCAGCAGAACTCAATCCTGAAGCAAAAAGAGAGCCATGACTTTTAAGCCTTGAATAGGTGTTAATTATTTCAAAATCGACATACAAGTTTTAGGGTAAATGAGCTTTTTCTTCCTCTAATATCTTTCGGGGTTTCGCAATTTTCTATTTGGTGGTGGGATGGAGCTTTCCTTGTTTGTAGAGATCCAATAGAACTATCAGATTCATAATCAGATACAGCATTTTTCCAATCTATAATATGCTTTTATTTTTATGCCTCATGGAAATGGAACCATTCAAATCCCTTCATGCAATTTCGATATTATCCCAGATCAAAAGGGTATTTGAAGATTACTTTTTCATATGGAACTGAATATTAGCAGTGTACCATAAAATTCTAGTGTTCAATTAATTTCAGTCTCTACCGCTACCAGCCTTCGGAGTATAAGCTTTTGTGTAGTGGCCATGTGTAAAATTGGATTGTTGTTTGCTACTTCATATCTCCTAGAAGATGGAAGAAAGTGTTTGCATGGGGTGTCAGCACCTTTGATTCTTACATGGGATTTTGTTTCTTACCTTCCTTGCCTATTTTTTTTTTAGTTAATAATTTTCTCTCTTTTAATCCGAGCTACAACATGGTCAATTTAATTTCATAGTTTATAATAAATGTCTTCATTAATCAACACCTGCAATAGAAACCTTGGCATGACTAAATATCAATAGCTTAGGGGTCAAAATTTCTGACTCTGATGCACTCTCCAGTTTAGTACAATTTACTACATATCAACGGCCGCGGGCTTACTTTCTGACTCTGCTGCACTCTCCGGTTTAATGCAATTGAATGCATTTCAAAGGCGCCAGTCATGCCATAGATGCAATGCAGAACCAACCGCTAAATTTTTATGACCGACTTATTTATAGTGGGTGGGTTAAAGGGTTTGGATCATCCATTGCCACTCCTACATGCAAGTTTCTAACGTGGCCAATCTTTGTTGTCATTCTCAATGAATTTTTATTTTTTTTATATAGAAGAATTATTAAATCAAGGGATAACATTATTATTATTTTTAAATAATTCTATAACGTTATGTATTGTATATATATTATATTAGACTTTTTTTTTTAATATATATATATAGCAAAAAATTTTAGATGGAGTGACTTTTACATAACTCAAAACCCAAATTTGCTTTATCAAGACTGCTTTATAAGTTTGAATTATCTTTTAGTTGCAAGAGTTGATTACCGAGGTAAATCTTAAGAATAATTTTAGTGATACAATTAATTTTAGGAATAATCCCAAACTCAATTTTACAACATCCTCTTAAGCAACGTGGGACACCCTCTCAGTTATCATGAGAATTTTGAGTGAAATTTGTGGTGTGAGTTTGTGTTAAAACTTATTTCCCTCTCTCTTATGTGTGTGTTTGTTTCTCAAAAAAATAAAATAAAATAATCAACATCCTAATTTTACATGTTGATGTGTTAATATGAGTGGTGGGCATTTTTTGGCCATTCTTATTTGCATTGATCTACCACTTTTGATCGATCATTTACAATCACACAAGTTAACAAGTTGTGAGATTGAATATGGAAATGACCTATTCATAGAAGAGCAAATCACATAATTTTATACAACTTTGATCACAACTAATTAACAAGTTGTAAAATCAAGTATAAAAACGGCCTATTCATAAAAGAGTAATGTTAAGATCACATAATTCTACACAATTTATAATTTTACACAACTTTAACTAGTGGCCAAAATTGTGTAAAATTACGCGCTGTTGTTACCATTTTCCATTCATAGAAATTGGCAAATTGCTCCACCATTAACAATTTTTGCCAAATTAAAAATTCTTTAGAGGAAGGTTCCATTTTTATCGGATTTTGTGCCCAACCCTATTGTTATCTGCACACAAAATTAACATAAAATATCGATTTTACCCTCTTCGGCCAAATAGTTAATGGCCGCGCGGGGGGGGATCCCCTTCCAGGATTCCAGCCTGGGCGACATCTAATGTTCTCAATAATTATAATAATAATAATAATGGACCACACCATACACTTTTAGTACAATAATCATTTTACATATATAAGTACTTGTAGAGTGTGAAAGGGTATGGGCTAGAGTTTATATATACACTTAGATTATGCCAGAGTAAAATTTCTATCTTATATAAATAATAATAATAATAATAATAATGGACCTAATTTTCATACAAGACAAAAACCCGTTGTTTGCAATTGGAAAATAACAACTCACATTCTCACCTCTTTGAACTCAGCAAAACATACATAGACAAAAACCCCAAGAAATGCCACAACACAATTTAGAACAGAAGTTACTTTCCTCCACCATGAATGAAGCCCATACCAAATTGATAAATTGTACCATGAACCATCATCAAAGCCCTAACTATCACACAACCACAAAACTTAACTCCACTGTCGTTTTAGAACTAAACACTAACACATTAACACTCCCCGCAACCCAAAACCCACAACATAAATAAGGTCTAAACTGCCACCCAAAACCACTACACAAACACGTTCCCATTCCAAATCCCTTTTGCACTGCTGCAAAAGTAAATCCAAAATCCATTGAAATAAAACCTCCTTTACTTCGAACCACGAATCATGATAGGTTTGGCGTTGTGAATTCTATTGGGCTGATGAAAGTTTTGAAATGAGAATGTATCTTATATATCATGTTCATATATCATCTTTCTCACAGAGTAAATTCCATCTAATTGAAAGCTTCGATTCCAGAAATTTTATATTTAAAAAAAAAAAATTAATGTGTATAATTTTTTTTTTATGGGTATAAATGGAATTATACATGACATTTTTGTAGATTGGTTTATATTTCAAAAAAAGGAAGAATTTTCTTTGCAAATTTAAATTTGATGGAAAATACAAATTAGTAACGATGGGGGTAATTTGCTTATTGTGATGAGGACATTTCTGGATTTTAATTTTTAAGGGGGAGTTGACACCATAATTTAAGGACAAAGTGCAATTAACCTTAATTACATCACAATTGATATTCTTCTAACATCTTAAATTTTTTCAATAAAAACCAATTAGAGTATATTATAGTTTTAAAAATTGCTGATGAACTCTATTCAAATATCTTAAATCAATTTTTTATTTTTTATTAAATAAAAACCAATTAGAGTATATTAATAGTTGTGGTGGGCCTTTTTGTGTTTTGGGTTGGATTGCTCCTATTGTACCACGGGCCCGTGATTTTAGGGTAGGAGAGTCGGGACTGGCCTAACTGAAAAATACCTTAGGCCAGCTTGTGCGCAAGATGGGCCCTTCTTGTGCTGATGCACCCTGGCGGGAGTCTTAAGCGTGTCACGTACTTACAACAAGAAAGACTATTACAAATATTATAGCAGGAAAAAACAATGCAGCTGGATAACCAAAACATTTTTTTAACTAAAACATCTACTAAGAACAACAATACATAAACAGCTCCGCAAAGGGAGATATCATAACACAGTTACAACAAAGAAAAATTAATAACAAGATGTCAAGTTAGTCATTAATCAACTAAGACAAGAGAAAAGAAGATTAGTCTGCTAAAAGAATGGGCTTGGCTCTTTAGCAGGTTCAAGTCCAAAAAGGGAACCAATCTCCAATGTGGGTAACCTCAGAGGAGAATCATGCCGTAGAAGTTACACATTTCGGAAAAAGGACCTAGATGGCTTAATCTTGGATTCTTAATTCATTAAAGAGTGGGCTATTGAGAGGGAGAGAAGTGGGTAGCCTACTGATGCATGCTTTTACTCCTGTCACTCGTATTTTTCCATTACTTTGGGTTTCCTGTATTCTTTCTCTCTTTCTTTGTTTTGCTATGTTTTTCTATATCTCTTGTTTACCATTTTTCTTTTCCTTTTTTCCTCTCTTTCCCCCCATTTTCCACTGTGCACGTCTATAGCCTTTTATACTACCTGTCGTGACAGGATTTGCCATTTTTACCCCTTAACCGCTTTTGGCCTGTTGTGGGTGTCCTTCCAAGACTGTCCACTGGTCTGCCGATTGCCCAGCTACCAGCACTACACTGTGTTGGCTGTGCCACGCCTCATCCCCAGACAAAAGTGGTTTTGTTTTGTCTCTTACTCCCCTTGACACTCCCATCCGAATAAGAGTTAAACCTCTCCCTTACTAACCTCTATAGCATGCATCTAGTGATTCCAGCTTACGTTTACCTCTTTTGGATGAGATGTCATCCTAGCAGGACATTTCCCCCAAAAGATCTTGAGTGGGAACCCCAAAATAGGTTCCCATTCTCCCCACCACCAGACCACACCCTCTCATACCTCTAACCCGTGGCCCACCTCTCTTGTATTGGCTAGGTATAGGTAGGTGGTGCTTGAGTCTTGTGTGCGTGCTCCATTTCCATATGAGTCCATTGCTTTTTTGGCTCTCATGCATTTGCCATTGCCTCCAAGTTTGTTCTATTCTGCTGCACGCTCTGGTGATCATTTAACTCTTGTGGCGTAAATGAGTCGTTGGGCTTTCATTCTCTGCATCTCATCTCTTCTTTAGGTTGGGCATTGCTTGGGTATAGGCTTTCTCTTCTTTGACTTGGCCCATGTCCCTTTTTATCCTGCGTCTGTGGGCTGACTAGTGTTCCTGTCATGTCACTGTACTGCTCTTGCTGTGATATCACTTATCTTTTTGCCTTGTTGTTATATCTGGGCTTACGGGCTGAAGCACTTGCCATGTCAATTTCTTACATTATTCATTCTTTTGGTCTTTACTTCCGAGCATTCTTGCTGGGCCAACCCATTTCGTACCTTGGGCTTCCTTGGCCCATTTCATCATTTGGGCATCCTTGGCCCATTCCATCATTTCCTACATATTTCCTTCCCATGGGCTTTTGCTAAATCCTTTGGGCTTCCCTGGTCCAATTACCACATCCTTACCTTTGGGCTTATTGGCCTTTGAGCCAACCCATTTACTAATTCATTTCTTTGGGTTTTCCCAACCCATTTTTGCTTTCTTTCCATCTCTTACAATTCTCATTTGCTTACTACTTCATTCTTTGGGGCTTCTTTGGCCTGTTTGCTTTCTCTCAGGCCACTTATTATTTTAGTGGGCCTGTTGACTTTTATTCCTGCCATTCTGGCTCAATGATCTTTATTTTACTATTTTCCTTTTCTATCTATTTTCATATTGTTGGGCTTCTTCTGCCGTTGGGCCCTTTTGTAAAAAATGGGCATCAACAATAGTTTTAAAAATTGTTTTTAAACTCTAACTCAAATGATGCTTCCTCCTCTCACAAGTGTGGGTGAAGCGTGGGGTTATGAGTAACCTCCTACATATGTTTGTAACTTACTAATAAAAAAAAAAAAAAAATTGTAATACACAAAAAATCAATTGATTTTAAATAATTTAAATAATAAACATCATTTTTAAATACCAAAATACATACAAGCCAATATAAGAAAAATATAACACTTAAGAAAACTAAAAGAAAAGCCTCTCTCTCTCTCTCTCTCTCTCTCTCTTTATATATCTATATTCAGAGGAAAAAGGCTATATATTTTAGGTTCATGGATGACAAAAAAGGGTATATTGCAAACTCCTAGCAACGAGCATCCTCCCTTCTGGAGGGGAAAAAACCCTTTTAGATGGTTGCTTCTTGGAAATATGTATAGCAAAAGAAAGAAGGTTTATTTATTTTATTCTCTCCTCATAATTCAATAGTTGGGGAAGAGGGTCTGGATTTGAACAAATGGTGTTTCCATTAAACGCACTTTATTTAATGTGCTACACATTAAAAAAAAAAAAGTACTAAAATGTGGGAAATAAGTTAACACATTGGTCCTTTTAAATGAGAGTAGGTAAATCAAGAGTTTTGTAGCTCAACTAACACTTCTTGATATTTTCAATAGGGCAAGACTTAGGTACAGTACTTAAGTGCTGTTTCTTAGGTTCCTCTCTTAATATTCTGCCATGTGACTTTTTTTTCCATGGGATGGAAGTGTATTTTTTAGTTAAATAACCACATGGTAGAATCTTAAGAGGGAAACTTAAGGAACAATATCTAAAGTATTGTATATAAGTTTTGTCCTTTTTAATAAAGACATTTAGATTGTAAATCGCACCACCCCAATTATCAACCAAAATAATAATAATAATAATAATAAGAGTAGTTAAAAATTGTTTAAAATCTCCAATACATCCTTTAGGTCAATTGACATAAAGGAATTTCAAAAACTTCCTTGCCACTCTAGACGAATCGCACCAGCATCCTTCTCATTATTTTTTTTGGGGGGGGGGGGGGGGGGTGGTTTAGTGATCAATAGGTAGTCTCATCAATTGTTTTGTAATGACTGATTTCCAAATTCGAACCCACTCGTTTAAGTATTAAGATGAAACTCACTTACCCTCCCATCAAAGCAATACCTCTATTACAATCTGAAAACCGAGTTATCGGCCATTTGAGTAACGCTCCTAATTGATGGATCTCCTTGAGAATTATAGTTTTGGGTAGCTTCCACCTTTATTGATTAGGCCAAAGGAAGCCTATATGCATTGAATAAAAAGACTGAATGAAGTTCTACTCTTATATACTTTTTTTTCCTTAGTTTTTTTTTTTCCCTCTCAACCAAAACCAAAAGGAAAACAAAAGTTACTCCCCCCTTTTTCATTAAGTTAAAAAAATAAAAAATAAAAAAAATAAAAAAATTTAACACATGAAATTCATAAATTCATTAGCTCATCTCAAAAGGAATGTAAATATTTTCAGCACCAAGTTAAAGTATTTTCCTTGATGATATTTTTTTTGTAAATGTGTTAAGGTCAAATAGAAGTATAGAACTTGAACCACCCGTAAGCTGGGGGTCCATATAATGTTTCTTGGCAGTCGTTGGTGGCCCAAACTAATTTGAAAATTTCATGAATACATTTAATGCTTCATTGAATATGCCTACACTTTAGAAGTTTTGGACAAATTTATTAAAGCCTGTCTCATGTATTTCGTCCTTTTCTCACGTTAACTTAGGACTTACTTTTCCTCCAAAAAAAAAAAAAAAAAAAAATTAGGACTTACACGTAGGGTTTATAAATGGGAGTCACTTTCATGTGAGAGGAGTACGAGTTTGTCAGACATATTTAATAATTTCTAGATGCTCTATAATACGTTTAAAAGTTACACAGTTGTGGGTTCCAGTTAGCTCAACTGGTAAAGTCTCTAATGGTTGTATAAGAGATTTGAAGTTCAATCCCCGCCCACACCAAAAACCGATTAGTGTCTTGGTCTGATGATGAAGAGTTATCATCAGGAGCGAACGCCATAAGTTGAAACTCTCTTAAAAAAAGTTACACAATTACATTTTAATAAAGGGGAAAAAATATATCGTTCAATTTCAACGTGCCGCCCGACAATAATATAATAATAATAATAGTAAAATCTCATCTTGTCCACTCCTAGCCACCCTTAAGAAATAATTTGGAATTAGCATTGTTATCAATTATTTAATTAGGATTTTCAAACGGTGAATCCCATTTCATCATGGCCCTATGCTTTATTGGTTTTCATAGTGGTATAGTCTCCAACTGGGTAGGTGAAGATATGCTATCCTGTAACAGTCCTCAACCTTTTTCATTTTTTCCTTTTATTTTATTATTTTTTAATACATATGGATTAGTATTATTATCTGGCTGACAGAGGAATGGAATGGATGTATTTTGAAAAAGTTGAGTGGATTAAATCATTAAAGTCTTTTTTTTTGGGTAATATAGTAAGATAAAAGTCAGTTTAACGTAAGAGGCACTTACAATTCCAAAATCGGTTTTAAAAAAATCGAATTTAATCGCATTATAACCATCCAAAATCGATCTAATTTTAAAAAAATCGAATTTAATCGCATGTGGTTGTTTCTATAAAAAGAGCTAATCAAAGTCATATTTTTCTTTTTCTTTTTCCTCTAGAAAATTTGGTTTGACTTCAGAACTCTATAGTGATTATAGTGAAGGTGTCTTTTGGGGCCAGCAAGAGAGCATTCTAACAAAGTTGCTAAAATGCCATTTTAGCACCCAAAATACTTTTAAAAAAAACCCACTATATAAAATTGCCAAATTTATAAATTTTTAACATCTAATTATAGTAAACTATTATCTCTAGCAGTTTAGATGATAAACACACAAAAAAATATTATTTAAATGAGAGAGAGAGACTTGAAATAAAATTTAAATAAAGTGGTAAAAGAATAGAATATTCGATATTAGGTGCACTGTAAAATAAGGTGTTATAATAGATAAAATAAAATTTTGAATTTCTAAAAATTAAAAATTTTAGCACTTTTGATGTTAATGCTCAATTCTAGCTGTTCACTAATCTCTATTTAGTCTTTGTCTACATATTTCAAAATATTCATTAATGATATATTTGAACTAAGTTAGAACTAAATTTTAATTTTGTTTAGAGATTAGATTATGAGAGATGATTAACCAACAACACTGTTTAGTCCCATAAATAAATAAATAAAATAAAAGGACAAAGTTTAGTTACAAAATTGGATGTAACCTTAGACTACAATCTTACTCAATATCTATTTATTGGAGGTGAATTTTGACAAATCAATCATTAGATTACATCTTCTTCTTATATCTTCCATGCTTGAAATTTTTTTAGAAAATTAAATATCAATGGTTATGTCATCAATAAATTATTTAAATTGCAAGCTTTTGTAGTTTAAAATTATGCATAAAATATAAACTTATAGATCATATAGTAAATAATATTCAATTCATAAAAAATTTAATATGTGTATTAAGAGTGTAAAGAACATGCAATTTAACGGTTAAAATTTTAAAATATGTAATAATGTTTATTTTATTTTTTTGATAACATAATGTTTATTTTATTGACTGAAGTTGTAACCTTAGACTACAACTAATTTTGTAACTAAATTTTGTCCTAAAATAAAATAAAATTGGCACTGTTTAGTGCCCCACCAATTATCTGCATTTTGCTGAAAAAAAAGGAAAAAAAAAAAAAAAAAGCCGGATGGGTATATGTTTAGGGGAGTGCTTTTATATATATATATATATATATATATTTTTTTTTTTTTTTTAATTTTTATAAAAAAAAATTTATCATTAAATAAGTGGCTCACAATTGTCTATTAGCTAGATTGTCACATAAGTATTACCATTTTATATGGAACTTTATATGCAATTAGTCTATTTCACAACTTAATGACTAAATGCTAATGTTTGATTAGTAGTTAAAAGCAATGAATTTTAGTGTGATTAACTGGTAAAGTCTTTTAAAGTTGGATAAAAAGACCTGAACTTGAATTCTATTTACCTAAAAAACTAATTGGTGTTTTGACATGATAGTAATTAACAATCACTATATAGCAAATGCCATAAATTCAAATCATGATGTCTACACACACACACACACACACACACACACACTAGATTCATCAGACACACTTTATGCATACAATAATACTCTTATTAATTTTTAAAAGTGAGATAGAGATAGTGTCCTAATTTTTAGGATCTTGATAAAAGTTTGAAAGCCTAAAACTTCCTTCTTTGACGGCTGATGTTAAGGAGAAGACCTTATAATTTATCCTGTTATTAATAGTATTAGACTCATCACACATACTTTATGCGTACAATAAGGCTTTTTTTAATGTTTAAAAGTGAGATAGAGGTTGTGGGGCCCGTGGGCCTGAAAGTCTCGGCCCACCTCTAGGCTGGCCCAGGGCCCACGCCGAGGATCAATGGCTGCCCCAGGCAGTTATCTAGGGGCTTTTAGCCCTCGTGGCCACGCCGAGGACGACCCTATCCTCGGCCTACCTATCCTAAATCCCAGGTGGGGGACAAGCCCAGTACAGGCGGTCACATCCACACTTAATGCGTCTACCTAACCCCCCTGGCAGTATTAACGCTGAGAGGACTCCTGAACGGCGAAACCTTGGGTGCTGCGACTCACAGAAGGTGGGGAACGTGGCTGATGGGACAGATCCTTAAGCAATGGGCTAGATGATTGACAGTTGGAAGGCCAAGATTGGCCAAAGAAGGTATATAATGCAAGGGGCCCTTCAGAGTAAGGGGCTCCTCGGCCATCCGAGGAGCAACCCCCAAGTCAAAAGAACAAAGAAAAGCCCTCAAGAAGGAAGAACGCTTCCGGCGAACCGGTGGCAAGCCTGTTGGCGCCAAACCCTACGACCCACTCTCTAAACAAATTTATTGCTGGGGGATCTACGACAAAACGAGCCCCTACAATTGGCGCCGTCTGTGGGGAGGGTTAGTGCGCCGACCGGCGCAACCGGCGATCGTTCTAAACAGTCACTCCGCAAAGGAAAAGTAAACAAGTACAGTTGCAGCAAAATGGAAGATTCAACAGCAGAAAAAGAAATGAGAAAAGGGTCGGATATTATTTCATGAAAAGAAAGTTACAAAATACAATCAGAGGCTCAGGCAGGCTTGTTTTACAAGCTTTATTACAAACTAATCCTACAATCGGAGGCTCAGGCGGTCCGATTCTACAACTAGCTAGAGGGAGAGGGAAGTGTCAACCCGTGCTTTTATTGGCATCAGCAGAACGGGAGAGCTTGACAATAAAAGCGGGGAAGGGGGGCTGAGGCTGGCTCGCTTCAAGGCGGAAGCTTGAACAAAGTGAGGAGCAGATGCAGGGGCACCGGAACGTCCTCCCCCGTGATGTTCCCTTGATGCTCTCCAATCCTCCCGAGCGCCGGCCGTTGGAGACGGCAACACTCAGGCGCCAGACATGACATGAGTTCGCGTATCTTCTCCACCGAAGGTGCGCCCCGGGGAGAGACGTTAGGTACTTCAACAACGTTCCACCTGGCCACCGCGTACAACACCGCCGGTGTTATGCCTAGGCTCTGCCGCACCAGAAACCTAGTGGGGGCTGCGGCCACGGCAGCCCTTGGCTCCATATCTCCTAACTCCGGTCACAATTCCGACGGGGTTATTGAAGGGGCATGGGGAGTGGAAAGATGGTGTTCTTTCTGTCCGAGTTGGGAAGCTCATGGAGTATGAAGAAACCATCCCCCCAGAAAGCCTTATATAGAGGGGAGGGGGGGTTGGTGAGAATTAATTCACGCAGAATTCGAAAAGTGGGTTGCTGAAGCGACGGACAATAATGAAGCCACCAAATTCCAAGGGGGCCGCAGACCGTTGTACTTCTGTTGATTTACGAGACCATTAATGAAGGCGCGTCTCGCGCACCGAAGCGTCAGGCGCAGAACACGAACGGCCAAGAAACGCTTCCCAGATAGAAGATAGGGACTCGAGCTGGAGACGAGATCAATGCCACGTGAAAAATCACTGCCCGACCGAAGGAGGAATCGTCCCCAGAAAAACGGTCCGAGGACAAACCCCTACTTACAGAAAAATGAAAGTGTTAGACAGAACCAAGGCTCTGCATGGTCCTCGGACTCAGGCCTATGGGGAAACTAATTACTTCAGAAGACCAAGTGTTAGACAGAACCAAGGCTCTGCATGGTCCTCGGACTCAGGCCTATGGGGAAACTAATTACTTCAGAAGACCAAGTGTTAGACAGAACCAAGGCTCTGCATGGTCCTCGGACTCAGGCCTATGGGGAAACTAGCCACTTGACTACTTATGAAGGCAGCACCTGTGCCTAGGTCTTGCCTGGTCCTCGGACCCAAGCCTACGGAGAGCTAGCCACTACTTATGAAGGCAGCACCTGTGCCTAGGTCTTGCCTGGTCCTCGGACCCAAGCCTACGGAGAGCTAGCCACTACTTATGAAGGCAGCACCTGTGCCTAGGTCTTGCCTGGTCCTCGGACCCAAGCCTACGGAGAGCTAGCCACTACTTATGAAGGCAGCACCTGTGCCTAGGTCTTGCCTGGTCCTCGGACCCAAGCCTACGGAGAGCTAGCCACTACTTATGAAGGCAGCACCTGTGCCTAGGTCTTGCCTGGTCCTCGGACCCAAGCCTACGGAGAGCTAGCCACTACTTATGAAGGCAGCACCTGTGCCTAGGTCTTGCCTGGTCCTCGGACCCAAGCCTACGGAGAGCTAGCCACTACTTATGAAGGCAGCACCTGTGCCTAGGTCTTGCCTGGTCCTCGGACCCAAGCCTACGGAGAGCTAGCCACTACTTATGAAGGCAGCACCTGTGCCTAGGTCTTGCCTGGTCCTCGGACCCAAGCCTACGGAGAGCTAGCCACTACTTATGAAGGCAGCCCCTGTGCCTAGGTCTTGCCTGGCCCTCGGACCCCAGCCTACGGGGAGCTTGCCACTATCTTTAAAGCAGCACCAGAATCTTCTATAGGAGACTAAATGCTTACCGAGGGAGTGAAGCGCCGAGCCGACAATTTGGGAAAGAGTCAACCAGCGGAAGGCCTTCTGGGGTATGAGGGCCATGGATATCAAAACCCTCCTCCCCGTTCAAGGGAACGTGCAGCAGGATTTTGAGGGGCTATTGTGGGGCCCGTGGGCCTGAAAGTCTCGGCCCACCTCTAGGCTGGCCCAGGGCCCACGCCGAGGATCAATGGCTGCCCCAGGCAGTTATCTAGGGGCTTTTAGCCCTCGTGGCCACGCCGAGGACGACCCTATCCTCGGCCTACCTATCCTAAATCCCAGGTGGGGGACAAGCCCAGTACAGGCGGTCACATCCACACTTAATGCGTCTACCTAACCCCCCTGGCAGTATTAACGCTGAGAAGACTCCTGAACGGCGAAACCTTGGGTGCTGCGACTCACAGAAGGTGGGGAACGTGGCTGATGGGACAGATCCTTAAGCAATGGGCTAGATGATTGACAGTTGGAAGGCCAAGATTGGCCAAAGAAGGTATATAATGCAAGGGGCCCTTCAGAGTAAGGGGCTCCTCGGCCATCCGAGGAGCAACCCCCAAGTCAAAAGAACAAAGAAAAGCCCTCAAGAAGGAAGAACGCTTCCGGCGAACCGGTGGCAAGCCTGTTGGCGCCAAACCCTACGACCCACTCTCTAAACAAATTTATTGCTGGGGGATCTACGACAAAACGAGCCCCTACAGAGGTAATATCCTAATTTTTAGGATCTTGATAAAAGTTTGAAAGCCTAAAACTTAATTAGGAACTCTTTTAAAAATAGTAAATTACTCTTTTAGAAAGTTTAAGAATTTATTTGAGGATATTTTAGTATGCAAAATGATGAAACACAAAAAGAGAATCCTGTTATTAATAGTAGGGAAATGTTAACCAATGGTTTAGGAACTATATTTAGAAACATTTTATTGGGAGAATGATAAAACAATAAATGTTGTTGACAAATTTTTATATTTCCCATAAAAATTGTGTCAAAACTTTCCTATTATGGTTTATTAACAATAAATTTAAGAACATCCGTTAACATAACCCTTAATATGACCCTTAATAGTATAGATAGATATATATTATTCAAAAACAAATTCCGTTACAAATCCATAGACGGATAGACCTAAAAAGGGTCCTAAAGAAATACAATCCCACCAAAATAGTAAAAGGATTATAAAACTCCACTTATGATGCTTGACAATTAATTCTAAAAAAGTTATTTTTAGAGTTTCAAATCAAACAATAAAATTAAATCACTCTTCTTGAAAATATTTTTGACTAACAAAGAGAATATTTTTCATAAAAAAAATGTTTTTACATCGAAACAAACCGAGAAAATAGCATATGTACCGTAAAGTATGTGATTTTAATGTTTTATGATAGAGAACTGTTACGTCCACAACATTTTCACAACAAATCATAAATGGTTAGTTATTATTGGTTATAATTTGAAAATTACTTATTTGTCCTACCAATAACAACTTATAACAATCTGCCACTTAGAATTTATTGTGAAAATGTTGTAAATATAGCATTTCTTTTTATGATAGGAAATAATTATATGAAACAGTTAGAGATTAGAATTTATAAAGTAAGCTAAGGCTTGGGGATTATTATAAATTGATTTAAATTTGAGTAACTTACTTTCATTATTACTTGTTAAAGATTGAAGTCTTATTGTATTGAGCTATGTAAAATGATATACAAGCAACATCCTTTGTATGGGTAAAGTATACATGTTATTCAAGCAATAGAAATGCAATACAATAGACCTAAAGCCCTTTTAGTTAATTTGTATTTCAACAGCCTCCCACCATGAGTTGGATGAATGGAGATCAACTTGAGTTTGGAAACTAATTCATGAAAGTACCCTGGTGAAGGAGGCTTGGTAAAGATATCAACTAAATTAATTGATCTTATAAGGAGACAAATCGTAGCTATATAGTACCCTAAAGCTGATGATAAAGAATAAAGTGGTAATCAATTTCAACATGTTTGGTACACTTATGGAAAATTGGCATGTACATGATATTCTTCCTTGGTATTGGAGTGAGCAACAACAATTTTGTTTCTTGTTGCACCAAGATGGGTGAGTCACCAAAAAGAAAGCAATAACTTGTAATGGACTAACAATTTGTGGAATCACCTGCCCAGTATACACCCGAGTAAGCTTAGGGTCAATAAAGACTGAAAGGAAACTCGATTGATATGTCGATTATTTTGTTATTGATGGTACTTATCTCTAGAGATGGGATCAAAGGTTTTATTTTTTTGAATCAAAGGTAGTGTACTTGTCTTGAAGTTTTCTCATAATTAGATACTATGATAAATTATTAGTTGTCCCAAAATGCCAAAAATGTACGTTGTTAGGAAATTGTTAATTTTTAACAATTTAATTTAACATTCTCCTTCACATGTGAACCTAAACTACTCATATTAAGTGGGGCCAACACGTGATAAATCTTTGAATGAGAAGTAACATGGAGACATGGTTTGAATCTTGCAATGTAGTATAATGGTACAATGAACCTAACGCTCGATGAACTTGTATTCAACTACTCTTTGTAATTGCAATTTATGTATTGAATTTGGACTTACAATTTCCAAGAAAGGAAACAAAATATTGATTTGTTTTCTGAAATTCCATGGAATTGGCTCCAATGAAATGAAATTACGTTTAAGAGACAAAAGGAGTCATTATTGATAACTTAGAATAGTCTCCATGCTTAATTTACTCCTTTGAAATTGGACCTTAATTTCTCTGTTCTAATCATGTGCTTTTTTGAATTCAGCCTCACATATTTTCCATGAGGGTCATTGGTCAAAACAATTTTGGACTCATTGCAAAGATCCAAGTCCAAGCCTCCAATTAACATCTAACCTAGTTTTTAGTCAGAATAAACGGTCAAATGAAAAGGGCTTCTTTGGTCTAAGTCTAACCCATGCTTTTCCATTTTACCGACTCAAAAAAAAAAAAAAAAAAAAATCTAATTAAGGCAAGACTTATAACAAGAATTTAATTTTGGATTCTTAGGAATGTTGTCCTTAACTCTTCCAGCCAAAACAATATAAATGGGGTAGATAGTTTTGTTGATATATTCATTAGCAAAGTTCTATTCAAGTTTCACGAGTTAAAAAAAAAAAAAAAAAAAAGGTTTGAAGAAGACCCTCCATTGTTGCTAGGTATTAACTTTTACTGTTGTGTATGTGTTGCTCAACAAATTATAAATGGATCTATTTTCATGGAAATTTGTTAATGTATCTATTCATATTTCAGTTCTTGGTTTTGTTTAGTTGCTAGAAACATAGATTCGGATTGGTGGCTTCATTTAGTTTTTTGTTTTTTATTTTTGTTTTTAGATTAATGGCTTTGTTTGGTTGAACTTTAGATTTTTCAAATTTGCTATTATCAAACGCAAGTGAGAACTTCAAAAAATTCCTCATTCAGCATTTGACAATTTTTTTTTATATATATAATTTTAGATAAAAGATTTTGCATGATTATGGTGATACAATACTCTAGATACTTTATTTGTCATTATTTACTTGGAGGAAGATTTAAAAAAAAAAAAATTTGATATTGGATTTACAAATGATAGCTTGGGAAAATAAATAATTCATTTAAGATTCCTATAAATAAATCAAACATTATAATTTCACATTCCTAGGAATCTTATTAAATTCTCTATTAAACCAAACATAAAAATAATTATATTCCTAGGCATCTAAACTGCAAGACATCATTTACACAAAAAAAAAAAACTGCAAGACATCAACTAGTAAAGTCTCGATGGTTGAATAAGAGATCTGTGGTTCAATCTCCGTCTACATAAAAAATTAATTGGTATCTTAGTCTGATAATAAAGAACTATTTTCAAAACCGAAAAAATAAATAAATAAATAAATCGCAAGGCATCACATTCTCAATAATCTAAATGCCAAGAGTAATGTGAATTTTCCCATACCAAATGCTACTCACAAGACTTTAAAAATGTACAATCGTCTTGAATTGATATATAGTACTACTGTCCATTTATTACTTTTTAATACTCACAAAACTTTAAAAATGACACCATGAATGGGAGGCAGTATTAGAAAACGTTTCCATTCAAAATTCTCGATTACTGTATATATGCGTGTGTGAAATTATGTGAATATTGAAAATCAAGTTCACGTTTTGAAAACAAAATGACAAAAATAAAAAATTGTGTAGAACACGAATAATTGTTGTGTTGCTTTCAAAATCTTAGACGTTCGTCGTAGCAATCAATTATTAGAGGCCAATCCATGAAAACTATAGACGCTAGAAACCGATATAATTGACAAAAAGATTTTAGTTTAGAAATTTGTACCTCTTCGACGAACTTGTTGAGACAAAATTAACATGAGTTTTTTTATGTCATTTTCTAAAAACTAAGGTCATCTTACAGCTTTAAGTCCTTTAAACATGTGGCTCTTTAGAAATCAAAAGCGTATACGTTCCAAACTCCAAGAGGCATTGATTCTCACATACTATTTATTATACATCATCTATACACATAACTCATTTCACGTTTTAAAAGTGCACGTCAATAAAAAAAAATGTAGACATTGTGCATGAAATTATGAATGTTGTGAATAAAGTGTCCATTTGGGAATAATTTATCTAATTTTTTGCTGAAAATTTTTTGTTGAAATTATACTAAAATATACTTGTATCTTGAAAAAATTTTAAAAATGAAAATATGCTAGAAAAATTAAAGTTTTAAAAAACTATACATAAAAGCTAAAAACTAAAAAGTAAATTTATAAACTGATGTCAAACAGACAGAGAGTATGTATCAACTAGTATGAGAAAACAATTAACAAACCTCAATAGGTTGCCCAAGCTTATCTCCTACTATTAATTTTCCAACTTGTGGACAAGGCATGTTCATTTTCCTCAAAAGTAAAAAGAAAAATAGGCCCCCCCAACCCCCCCTCATCATGCAATAAAGAAACTGTTTGATTTTTGAGTCTTTAAGATGCCACGACTTTTTGATTTGTTTGATCTTTTCCTTTGTCGTATTTTCTGCCATTCTCATATCCATCCAAAACCACGTACAGCCACAAGTCCGTCCAACAGCCACCCTTACCCAACTGTATCATTTTAACCTAATCCCATTTCATCAATTATTATATATCTATATAGGTTTAAAATAAAGAGACACATAAACCAACCTTTGTACACTACATCAGGTTTCTCTATTTAATTCAAACATCTAATTGTATTGGCTGATAAAATATAAATAATATATTTTTTTAAAGTAATTAAATTTAATATAATTATGTGTTTAAATTTGATTGGAGAACTTAATGTTTCTGTAACTAAGATATTGTAAGTTTTATGCTATATATACACTCCCATTTGTTCATTCTAGTAGATAACACATCTACTCAGTTCTCATAGACAATAGAGAGCTCAAAGTTCTAACCCTTTGCTTCAATTTTGAAGTTCTAAGTTCTAACCCTTTGCTTCAATTTTGAAGTGTGACCATGAGTACTCTCTCTGAAGCCTATGAAGACCTCCCTCTCGATCTCCAGCATATCAAACCCGTAGACTTTGCTTCTCTCCAAGCTGTGCCTGACTCGCATGTTTGGCATGATTCATCATTTGGGGCCTGCTCCGATGAGCATGAAAACTCGTTGGTGCCTGTGATCGACCTCGAGGATTCCAATGCCACAGAGCTTATAGGCCAAGCATGTGAGACATTGGGTGTGTTCCAATTGAAGAACCATGGGATACCCTTGAGTCTTATAGAGGAGGTAGAGTCCGAGGCTGCAAGGTTCTTTGCTCTGTCGGCTCGACAAAAATTGAAGGCCCTACGATCTCCTGGTGGGGCCACCGGATACGGCATAGCTCGAATAACGCCATTCTTTTCCAAGTATATGTGGCATGAAGGTTTTACCATCATGGGTTCTCCTGTTGATCATGTTAAGCAACTTTGGCCCCATGACCATGAAAGGTTTTGGTAAGTCCATGCACTTCCATGCACGTGGAAAAATTCAGAATATTTTTAGCTGCTTTTTTATATATATATATATAACACTATATATATGTTAGCAAGGATAAAGGTATATTAAAAACTCTCATAGGTTTATGCAAATGATGGATGTATAATTTATTTAACTATTTATGGCATGAATGGTGTTTATTAGTTGTTATACACATCTTAATACACACTTTTACACAACTAACAAAAGCAAATGATTTCAATTTTTTTGTTGTTTGTAAGTATGCGCATTAAAGTGTGTGCAATATTTGTCTGATCATATATAAAACATGGCAAGCGATATACTAAGCCACTTGGCTATTAATTAACATCATATACACTATTCCTGAAAGCAATAAGACAATCAATAATGTTTGTAGCTATGTTGATTTATATATTAAAAATTCAAGAAGGCTTTTATATAATTGCAAATTTTATATATTTAGTTCGTGGGAGTCGGGACAAAGTGAAGCAAATATTTTATTTCTTTTACATTTAAGACAGAGTTATAGAAGGCTTTTTGACTAGTCTGAATAAGAAAAGTAGAGATTTGCTTTGTTATGAAATCTCAAATATTTGTTTAGTAGTCATTTTCCTATACAGTAACCTTAATTTATTATTTATTATTAATCACTTTATTTATGGGTAAGATTTAGATCTAAGGCCTACCCTCTTTTTTTTTTTGTTGAGAAAACGAAGGCCTGCCGTCTTTTTTTTTTTTTTGAGAAAAAAGTAAGGCCTGCCCTCTAGTTTCAAATAGTGAGACAGAGTTTAATTAATTAACGTGTTAACAATCTTAAAATAAGGTTAAAACCGCATATAGTGCTTTCGTCATTCCTTTTAAACTTATATCCCATTTTCCAAACAACATTTGATTTTTTTTTTTTTTTTGGTTAGCAAAAAAAAAAAAAAACATTTGATTTTTTCAAAAGAATCCCTCAATTCAACAAACATAGCTAGCTTCTTCTTTTTTTTTGAAACCCAAACTTAATTAGCTAATTAAACTGCAATCGCTGACACAAAATCTTCAAATTAACTTCGATTAGATGGTCTAAGTATGAGCTGAAGGAGACAGCCAAGTACAAACTATAAAATCATTTTTGTGCAATTGATTCCAAATAATCCCTTTAATAGAAGTAAGAAGTTAATAATGAGAAGAAGGAAGAATAATATTTCACACCAACAATTTTGTTTAAAGAGATCGAAACACGTCATATCATTGATATTATCTTATATTACAATAAAATATCAATTATTTCTAAAGTTTAAGCCATAAAAAAAAAAATTAATTATTTGACCATTATTCTAACAGTACCATCAATAATTACTAACTTCTTTTCTTTTGTTTGTTCTCCTTGGATCCTTGTAATTACAGTGATGTAATGGAAGATTATCAGAAAAAAATGAAGGTTTTGGCGGAGCGATTAACCCGCCTAATCTTCAAGTCCTTAAACATCTCTGATGAAGAAATAAGCTGGCTAAGTTCAACCAGCAATGACTCTGGAAGTACTAGTAGTGTCAGCGCAGCTTTACAGCTAAATTCCTATCCCCCATGTCCAGAACCAAACCAAACCATGGGTCTAGCCCCTCACACCGACACTTTCCTCTTGACTATCCTCCACCAAACTCAAACAAACGGCCTCCAAATCTTCAAAGACGGAGTCGGATGGCTTCCAGTTCCTCCAGTTGAAGGTGCACTCGTGGTTAACATGGGTGATCTCTTCCATATCCTCACCAATGCTCGATTTACAAACGTTCTTCATCGTGTCGTCGTCAGTGGAACCCAGCAACGCTTGTCCACTGCCTACTTCTACGGCCCTCCTATTGATTTCATTCTTTCTCCTTTCTCTAAAGTTTTGAACTCAGCTCAAGCTCCTCATTACCGCTCTGTTGCAGTGAAAGAGTATGTTGCTATCAAGGCCCAGAATCTTGAGAAAGCACTTTCGTTTATTAGAGCTTAATTAAGGGGATTGATTTTTTTCCCACCAATAATGAGATTATGGGTTCTGCTAGATAGCAAAACTTTCATCTATATCATATTTTGATGTCAACTATCACATATGTTAATAGTTGGTACTTCAAAATAAGAGGAGTGGTGTGCACAAAAGGCTTGTACGTACAATAAGTGTGCAAATTCACTTTCTATAATAGTATGAGAATTAGGGTAAGTACTTGCATGAATGAACCTATATATGCAATTCTGACCGTAAATGTGCCATTTGCAGAAGAGTTGTGTTTCTGTTTCCGTGTTATGATTTTGGGTACTTGTGCAAAACGCTTAGACCAAAAAATAAGTTATATGGTGGGAGGTTGTATTATATGGCCAAGGCTTACATCTCGCGGCATGATGCAAACATGTGTCCAAATTGGTATGTGTCTGCATTATGTCCATGCAATCTGGTGCATTGAAGCATTAGACAAGAGTTTCGCCTTAATATGATATGTCTAGTTCTTTATGTTAGTAGACATTTTTGTTGTCAAGAATCTTATATTTTAATGGAATTGTTTAATTATTTTCATGGGAAAACCTAGGTTCAAAATCTCCCACCCTCACTTGTTGTAATTGAGAAAAGAAAAAAAGAAAAAAAAAAGATGTTTCTATATATTAATTAAGCAAATACTAAACATGTTTGCTTTTTGGATCCTGTCCAACTAGACGAAATTATTTATAAACAAGGATGGAACCAAAAATTTCGAATCTTGGGAGGGGGGGGGGGGGTTAAATTAAAAAGATATAAAAGATATATACATATATACACGCATACATATGTGCATAGATGTGTACATACATATTTGTTTAAAAAGTGCTTCAATGAAAAATATCATGGTATTTGAGAAATGAGTAAACTAACACTATATGATTATCGATTCAATTTTATTATAAACAACTTTATATTGTTATATTTAACTAAATATTTCTTAGCAATTTTTTGGGGTATGAGAATAAGTAAATTGGATTATGGATAATTCAAACAGTTGCCTTATCAGTTTTGTACCCCCACAATAAGTACCCATTTGGGTACTGCGTTTTGCGTCCACGTCTAGGTGCAAAACGCGTTTCAGCTTTTCTTTTCTTTTTCTTTTTTCTTTTTTTTCTTTTGCTTTCAGCTGCAAAGGCTGACTTTTCAACCGTGAACAGTGCATTCGTGCACTGTTCACGGACTCACAAATATCACTTTTCAGCAACTTTTTCATTAAAAATTGGTCCCACAGTACTATTCACATATTTAAAAATTATTTTGCTACATTATTTTCAGTTTTTAGTTTTCAGCTGTATTCAAATGGACCCTAAGACTAAAATACACTATTAGCCCTTAAATTTTAGGATTGTTTTATTTTGGCTGTTTAGGTTTCAAAATTTTCATTTTAACCTTTTATATTGATTCCATTTTTATATTAGCCTAGTTATCCATTTCCGTTTTATTTGCAAACTTCTTGTTCATCATATGCATATTGTATAGTTAAATTTAAATTTAAATTAATAAATATAACAATTGGATATGATGATATTTCAATTACATAAATTAGAGGGTGAGACATTTGATGTAACATCAATTAAAATCAGTTAATATTTTTTAGTCGTTAGAATAAAAATTTTAAATAACATAATATCATATATAATTTTAAATTCATGATAAAATAAATCTTCACCATTATCCATTTATTTTGAAAGGGAGAGGATGTTCTTCCCAAAAAAAAGGGGGTGGATGTAATGTAACTAGATAAACGCGTAGAATATTGCAAACAACAGTTGTTTTTTGTTTTTGTCTTTTTCGAACATGTTTGAATTATCAAGTGTTAGATTATATTAGAATAAAAATAATTGTGAACAGCTTAAACAAACAAAGTGTGCTCATTTTTACTGTGTCAATAAAAAAAATATAATAATAACAAACAATAACAACAATTATATCATTGTTATGATAATAATAATGATAAGAACCCTTAGCTCAAGCGATTGATCTAGCGATTTGAGATTCACTTAAGGTTATAGATTCAAAACTCCTATTCAATACTTTGAGATTGTCCTTAAGAAATTCTTTTATGTAATTAATTGATTTGTGGAGTGAAGAACTGCATATACTTGAGAGAATAATGAAAAGCGCGTTATAAACGCGCATTTAGAAAAAAACAAAAACAAAAAAATATTAAAAGGATCATAGTTCATAAGGGCCCCGTTGGATAAGTTCACCACTTGTACGCCAGCTAAAAGGAGATATTAACACTGCCTGGTTGTTGTGGTCAACCGCGCATGGTGAATTAATCATATCTTGACACATTTGACACCGAACTATGATTAGTCATTCAAATACTGGGTTTTCTGTCACTCTGTCTCTGTCTCGCTCTGCGCCAGCCTATTCCTCTAAGCTTAGCAAATGGGGAAGAGATATTGTAGGTTACGCATACTTGGTTCAACTTGAAAAAGGGGCATCAAATCTCATATGTAAGTACAAAAAATTATCTCTAAGTTGGAATATAAACGATTCTTACAAAGACATCAGTTCTGTCCACATTTGAATCTGCATGACACATGACATCTTTTCTTTTTTCTTTTTTCTTTCTTTGATGGGAGACATGACATCCTTTTGTTTCTTATTATAGTGTCTAAATCTCTTTCATGTGGTGGTAATGGTACAAAACAACAAAATGTTACTTTCATTATAATAAAAAAAGGGAATAAATTGTTGCATTTTTTAAAATTGATTAAGGAGTGTCTAGCAAATGATTGAATTGGTTCGCAATCAGATAAATCAATTTAAAAAAAAACAAAAACTAATGCATTTTTGAATTGATTTATCTTAATAATTTTATAAACAACTAGTATTATGCTATAGGATGCACGCTTTATTAAGAATCATATGTAAATTAAAATTTTATATTTTAAGTATTAAATATCAATTGTAAAATTAAAAAAAAAATGTTTTAAATATAGAATCATATGTAAAGAAAAAATTATTATATATTAATTATAAATGCACATTGTGTAAGTCTAAATTTTTATCAAAAGCAAATATAAACTATAAAAAAAAAAATTTAAATATAATAAAACCTGTAGGGTCACGTTTTACAGCTCATGCCCAAAATGTATGAGAGATCGGCCCAGTGAGCCCAGTACAATAAATTTGTAGAGAGTGGGTCAAAGAACTAGGCCCTAATGAGTTGGACAATGGCTAGTATGGATTTGTAGGATGGTTAAACATAAACAAGAAGCACTAATATGAATGAATTCACTATCTGAGGAGATAAGTTTTCATATAAATCAATTAAACAGATTACAAGTACAATGTTGATTGCTATAGTGTTTTTTCTTGATTTTTCCAAATCCTTTTTCCTTTGGAGCCTCCCCACTAATTTATACTATGTTTCTTCTCTAATTTTGGCCCTACATGTGTACAGTTGGTTGCTTATATTGATACTTGTCCCATCAGCCTCCTCCAGAAGTCTTTGGGGGTGGTTGTAAGGCTGAAAAAGTACTGTTCATCGATCACTTCCTCATTAATGTGGCTAGAGAGTTAGCTATAGAGCATTCAATGCGGTGGTAGTTGCTTTCCCTTGGATATTTTTGGGTTCCCATCTTTCTTGTATGTTTATGGTGCACATCCCTATCACTGGAGCTTCCTAGAAGGTCGTCTTGATCATTAGGATTTACATCAGATCCGTGTTTAGCTTATCCAAGGAGGTATCCCTCCTCGGACCATCCTTCCATTCATATCATACTCATGAAGCTCTGAGCTTAAACCATTTACTACTATTTAATCGTCCTTGGATCACCCATATTCTCGGCTAAGGCCCAAGGCCCAATACCGGATTTGGGCCTTTACCCCTATAATAGCCCCTCAAAATTCCAATTTCTCCCTCTTATCCGAGGAGAAAATTGGGGTTTTGATTTTTGAAGAATGACATTATTTAATCCTTTGACTCACACACGTGGGAGCACCATTTTACGTGCCTCATAACTGTTACTGATGCTTCGTAGCCTGCGAGACGTCATTAATTGCTCTAGGCAGCGCTTTGTCCCCCACATCCAACGACGAGGCACAGATCCAATGGCTGACCTTTCTCCTGGAATTTTGAGCGGGATAACTCCCACTGACCTGTCTTCAGTGACTCTTGCAACCCTGCAAGCAACCAAGTAAAGAAATGGTGAGGATTTAATGGAATACATCAAAAGGTTCAGGGACATAGCACTCGACTGCTATGATCATTGTGAATAAAGGACATTGGTGGAAATGTGTATGACAAATATGATCAGGGAGTATAGAGTCGTCTTGGAAAACTTAGAAATATCCCAGTTTGCACAGTTGTTGCAAAAGGCCAGAAAGACTGCCTAGTCAGTGAAGCCAAGTTCCGACAAAAGAAACGCTCCATAAGATATGGCAATATCCACCGGTGAACGAAGAAGGAAAACTAATGGAAGGGAATATGATACTCCCCCACCAATACCATGTACCCCAAAGGAGTTAGATGTGCTCCTAGACAAGTGGATAGTAGACGGAGCCTTTAGGCCTAATCAAGTTTCTAGAGAGCCCACAGAGAAAGAGCGGAGGGACCCACGCTTCTACCATTTGCACAATTATGTGCAACATCCTACCGCAGAATGTTAGGTGCTCCGTAGACTGGTACACCGCAGGATCAAAGAAGGGACTCTAGAACTATCCCAGCAGGAAGTTCAAAGAAACCCACTCCAAAACCACAAAGGGAAGAGTGTAGCAGTAGTAGTAATTTGTGCAAACCTAGGGGAGGACGAAGAAGAGAATCCAGCCCTACTTGCCACAACAATTACCACCTTACAGAAAAGCTCCAAATTCAAGAATTTGTTTGACCAATTGGGGCTTACAGCGAAAGAGCGAAAGACAGCCATAGAGGCCTTAGTAAGCATTGCCTCCGGGGCAGGAATAGAATGCTTAACAGCAGAAGTCACAAACGACAAAGCCCTCTTGCAAGAATCGAGTGAGATCACGTTTAGCGACGAGGATTTGGGGGTAGGGTACTCAGACCACATGAGGCTCCTTTACTTAGCAGCATCCATAAATCAAATCCCCATCAAGAGAGCCTTGGTGAATACAGACGCTTCTGTAAATCTCATTCCATTAAGCACTTTACAAGCGACGGGAATTTCAGAAAGAAAGATTCAGGGGTGCCCAGTGGAAGTGACAGGGTTCGGAGGAAGGGGCGAATACACCACGGGCCACATCCAACTGTGGTTAAAGGTGGGCCACATAGCTTCCTTAGCTCGGTTCCACGTGGTAAAGACGGAGGTCTCATATCATGTGCTTTTGGGGAGACTATGGTTGCACAAACACCGATTAGTCACATCCACCTATCACCAGTGTGTGAAGGGAAGATTAAATGGCAGAATGATACGCATAACAGCAAATCCATCGCCATTTGAGCAGGCAGAAGCTCATCTAGTAGAAACTATATTCTACGATCAATGGGCACCATCTAGAGAAAGCTCAGTATTAAAGCCACGAGGCACCTTCGTATCTAAGTGGGAAGACATCCAAAGTGATCCAGAACCTGATTTAAGGGAGTTGCTATCACGAAAGAAGAAAAGGAAGGAAGCACCTGCCGCAGAGTCAGACGACACACCACAATGTGTCAGGGTTCAAGGCCCTGATGGAAGGATTGTATACAAATTATGAAGGTGCGCAGGACCCACGTGTGAAATACAAGCGGGCCCCAGACAAGAGTGGCAACACAAAAGCATGGTGTGCTGTATGGCTCAGGAAGGTTCGGAGGAAGAAACTAGCAAAGAAAAAGACGAGGAATTTATGGCAAAAAAAGATGCACAAGTTGTGGCAGAAGAAAAATTAGAGGAAGTTAACCTGGGGCCTAACCCACAGGAACCAAGACCCATCTTGATTAGTTCGAGAATGTTAGGAAAGGAGAAATCAAAATTGACACTGTTGTTGAAAGAATTCAAGGATGTCTTCGCGTGGGATTACAGTGAAATGCCAGGATTGGATCCTGGGCTAGTAGTGCATACACTGAATGTGGATCCCAAGGCCAAGCCGGTGGCCCAGCCTGCCAGGATATTCCACATCGAGATAGAAGGGCAAATAGTTAAGGAGGTACAAAAATTGTTGGCCGCAGGATTCATTAAGCCTATTCAATTCCCGCGCTGGTTATCCAACATAGTACAAGTGAAGAAGAAGAACGGGCAGATAAAGTGTTGCTTAGATTTCAGAAATCTCAACAGAGTCTGCCCAAAGGACGAGTTCCCATTGCCAAATATGGATTTACTGATAGATTCTGCTGCAGGAAGCGCCATGTTTTCATTCATGGACGGGTTCAGTAGGTACAATCAGATCAGAATGGCGTCAAGGGATGCAGAGAAAACTGCTTTCAGAACACCCATAGGCAACTTTTACTTCACTGTGATGCCTTTTGGGTAAAAAAATGCAGGCGCAACTTATCAACGGACAATGATGGCTATATTCTATGACATGATGCATCAGGAACTAGAGGACTATGTGGATGACATAGTGGTAAAATCAAAGAAGCGAGAAGAACACGTCCAAGTGCTGAGAAAGGCATTTGAGAGGTGTAGAGCTTTTAAACTAAGAATGAACCCTCTCAAATGCGCGTTTGGAGTGTCCTCTGGGAAATTCTTGGGTTTCCTAGTTCACAACAGAGGAATAGATGTGGACCTGGCCACAGCTACGGCCATAGCAACCATGAAACCTCCAGCCACAGTAAAAGAATTGGAGAGTTTCTTAGGGAAAGTCTCATATATCCAAAGATTCATCCCCGAATTGGCATAAATAACTTCTGCTTTCGCCAAATTACTCAAGAAGGGGCAAAGTTTTGAGTGGGGAGAAGCACAACAAACAGCCTTCAAAAGGCTACAACAGATTATGGTGAACCTCTCTACTGTGCAAGCCCTAATCCACAAGAAGCCATTGTTGCTCTACCTAGCCACCAACTCGTATGCCATAGGTGCATTGATTGCCCAAGAGGATGGAGGTGGCATTGAGCAATTAGTTTACTGCATCAGCTATACCCTAAAAGATACAAAAACTTGTTACCCAAGGGCAAAAAGGGCATGCTTGGCTATTGTATATGTCTCGCAAAGGCTACGCCATTATTTCTTGACTTACAAAGTGTGGCTAATGACTAAATCACAAGCAATCAAAGCTCTGTTGCGGCAACCGATTCTCTTTGGCAGAATATCCCAACAGTTATTACAATTGTCACAATACAACCTAAAATCGGGAACGCCCAAGGCAGTAAAAAGCCAGGCTATAGCAGCCTTGTTGGCATAGTTTCCAAGAGAAGAAGAATTCTTGTTGGATGATGAAGTCCCAGGTGAAGTAGCCATGGCAGAAGAAATTAGAGAGCAATGGGTAATTAAATTTGATGGGTCTTCTACTACCTAATCAGGAGGAGTGTGAGTAGTTTTGTATCATGAAGAAGACAAGGCTGTGGCACTATCATTCAAATTAGAATTCCCCTGTTCAAACAACACGGCATAATATGAAGTCTATTTAACCGGGTTAGTCACGGCCCTCGAAATGGGAATCAAGCATTTAAGAGTAATGGCTGATTCGAACCTAATGGTCTGCCAGACCAAAGGGAGCTTCTCCTTAAAGGAACCCAGCCTAACCCCGTACAGAGCAATGACCCATAAGATGGAGGAAAAATTTTCAACCTTTGAAATAGAGCATACTCTAAGGAACGAAAATCGGTTTGCGGATGCATTGGCTGCATTAGGCTCACAAATAATTCTTGAAGGGGATAGCACTAGGATTGAGGTCAGCAAGAGGAAAAAGTCTATTATTAAAATGTTGAAGGAAAGGTTCCAAGAGGAACAATGTGAAGGAGATTAAAGGATTCCCATAAGGGAGGCCTTGATAAAGGAAGAAGACGTTGCAAAACTAAAGGTGTTAAAAGACTACACCCCTGGTAAGAGGAGAATTGTACCGCAGGATGCCAGGTGGGGTCTTGTCTAGATGTGTAGGGCGGAATGATGCCCAAAAAAAGTTGGAGGAAGTGCATGACAAGACTTGCGGATCCTGCGGAGAAGTCAATCTTTACCGTAGACTTCAAAGGGTAGGCTTCTATTGGCCAAGTATGAGTAAAAACGCAGATCAAGTCCAAACCTAATGCGAGACCTGCCAACTTGCAACAGACAGAGAGGAGAGTTACGTTATGTTCGCCAACGAAGACTAGAGAAGTCCATTCATGCAATACTTAACAGAAGGCATCCTACCACAAAAGCACAGTAAAAGATACAAGCTTAAGAAGTTGGCAACGCGTTACTTTTTGCATAATGCAATCCTTTTCAAAAAAGGCTATGATGGGGATCCCTTAAGATGTTTGGGTCTTGAGGAAGCAAAAAGGATGATAAAATAAGTGCACTTAGGAGAGTGTAGGAAACACCATGGGAAGAAAAAGCTGTACAGATGCCTGCTACAAATGGGTTACTACTGGCCTACCATGAAGAAAGATACAGCAGAATTTGTAAAAAGATGCCACAGCTGCCAAGTACAAGCCAACTTGATTCACACTCATTCGCAGAACTTACACAGCATGGTCACCCCGTAGCCCTTCCACACTTGGGGGCTTGATTTGGTGGGACCAGTTAACCCACCGTCGCGGGGATACATATGGATCCTGGTGGCTACAGAATACTTCACCAAATGGGCAAAGCAATGCCACTCTGTAAAGCCACAGGAGGAGCGGTAGCAAACTTCATCAAAGAAAACATAATTGTGAGGTTTGGAGTACTCCACAGGATTATCAGTGACAATGGCATACCCTTTGTCAACAGTGAGTTAAGGAAGATGCTGGAATTCTACCAAGTTAAGCACCATCGTTCATCGCCCTATTACCCTCAAGGAAATGGGCAAGTAAAGGCAATAAACAAGACCCTCATAAAGATCATCAGCAAAATGAGTCAAGAGTATACAGGAGAATGGGCAATGCATCTGTCATACGCTCTCTGGGCCTATAGAAATTTGCCAAAGTCAACCATAGGGTTTTCACCCTTTTCCTTAGTCTACGGGATAGAGGTAATGAGCCTGGCAGAAGTAATGACTCCATCTTTGAAAGTTATGCAAATGCAGGAAAAGGAAAAAGAAAAGGAGGTCTTTGCAGCAGAAAGATATGAAGACCTAGAAGGTCTTGATGAAAGAAGGGAAAAGGCCCAAGAGCGCAGCTGCAGATATAGACAAAGGATGACTGAAGCCTATGGCAGAATGACTAAAGAGAGAGTGTTCACGGAAGGACAACTCGTGTTAAAGGTAGCAGACTACGTCAAGCGAGGCATGGCAGGACTATCTAAGTTTGCACCAAAATGGGAGGGGGCCCTTGTGATAAGAGAGGCACATCCAAGTGGGTATTATCGTTTGACCCAGATGGATGGCAAGGACCTAATGGATCCCATCAATGGGAAGTGGCTGAAGCGTTATTATGCTTAGAAAAAAGAGGTTACGTAGTTATCCCTTTTGTTTAATGAGTTTTATGTTTCATTTTTTTCCTTCAAGTGACTATGTCACAAGACAAGATTATAACGTGCTTTCATGAGTATGTAATGAAAAGGTACGAAGTATTATAAAAGTATTCTATGTCATGGTAATAGCAAAAGCAGTAACAAAGTGTAGCATCTTATAGTTACAGACCCAAACTGTGGTAAAAATATCAAACTTGCTAAATAAGTGCTATAGGAAACATTAAGTGTACTAGATGGGGTAGTAAGAAAAAAATAAAAATAAAATAAGGGGAACCACATCATCATCAACAAAGCCCAGAAATAAGAGGTTGATCTCCAAAACGACTAGATCCACTAATGCTGGAAAGAAGGCGCTCACAACAACCCTCCAAGTCTGCCACCTCCTTCCTCAAAGTCTCGATGCGTGTATCAATGGCATCAACAGCAGGCTAAACCCTCCTCATGAAGAAGGCTCGAGCAATCTCACGAAGATGGTCCAGAATGAACTCCACAGCAAAGCCCAAACTAACAAGCTCCTAAACCGCAGCCTTCCACTGTAGGATCCTCTCGGAGGAGACAGTGTCAACAAAGTTATGCTAAATGTCATTCATCACGCTCCCCAGCAGCTTCAAAAAGTGCTCTCTAGCAGAACGGCCAAGGCAGAATCCTTGCATGAAGTCACCATGGCTACTGTAGACTGCCTCCAAATGAGAAGCATAATCCTCGAGAACTCTAAAGCCATGGAAGTCTACATAGGGAGGCCCAGAAGTCTGCAGGATCGAGATCATTAACCTCAGGCTAATCAAAATGAGCAAAGAAGGCTGCAGCCTCATCATAGGGTCTGGAACTGTGGTAGAACTGCTGCCCACCTCAAACTGAGAAGGGGCAATAGGGAGTGGACCTATCAAGAAAACATGAAGCATCGTGTGAGAAACCATGAGCTAAGAAGAATGAACTCACAATGAAGAAGTGAAGAAATAGATGAGGAAAAGAAACACACCAGGACTTGTAAGAGTAGATGTTGTGGAGATAGCAGGAACTGGTGTTATGGGAATGACAGAAACTGATACCGTAGGTACGACGGAAACTGGTGCTGAAAATATGGCAGAAATGGGTGCTACAGGTGCGGTAGGAGAAGTGGCTGTGGGCATCTCTATGTCTGCTGCAACTCCTGTCTCCTCAAAAGTCTTTGCAATCAGAGGAATAGACATACAAAATAAAGGGAGACCACAGCAAAGAGGTGACACAAATATATATGCATAAAGAGGAGATAACAAAAAAAAAGGAAGGGAGGAGGGAACTTAACAAGATAAGGAGACACATACCCATGAATTCGACTTTATGCTCAACACTTTCCTCTTCCTCAGAATCAGAAACCCTCTTCTTCATGGTGGGTTCATCATCAGGATCCTTAAGAACATCCTCAGATCCCTCAGAAGACAAGTCTGCATCAGGTTCACATGTGGCAGAGCTTGGGATGGAAGAAGGGGTAACCACCAAAGAAGAACCATCCTTCACGGCCTAAGATAGAGCTGTGAAGGGATCACTGGTAGAGATAACGAGAGGTGTGGCAGGAGAAGCAACCTCAGTTTGAGTAATAACAGAAGGAATGGCTCCCTCTTGAGGATTAAGTATCTCGGTAGGAATGGGAGCAGTCTCACTAACCCTCTCCATATGAGTACCCTCATCTGTGGGTATCGGCTCAGTGGAAGGGATAGGAGCCTCAGCAGAAACTCCTTGTGTAGCAGCAGGAGGGGTAGGAGTTGCGGCCTCAAACACCACATCAGCCCCATTAAAGAAACCTTCCATGGGTGTGCCCATGGAGGCAAAAATCTCCTCAGCTCCGTGGTGATATATGGAGATAGGCTCAGGCTTGACCTGGGAAACAAAAAAATGAGGAAGAAAGGAATGCATAACTGTTGATGATGCAGAAAGAAAGGAAGGAGACATAACTCAAGCTCGGGCTCATCAAGTAATATAGGAACGGGTGGCAGATGCATCCTCTTTATGCTTAGACTGTAAAAGAAAAGAAAATAGAAGACAAAGATGAAGGGATGAGTCAACAAGTGTATAAGGGTTAGCTGCAGGAAAGCCCTATAAAAACACAAAGAAGACAAAGCAAAATTAGAGATAACATACTCTCCTCTCAGTAGTGGTGGACGCAGGAGGAGAAGATGTCTTTCTCTTACTGCCCCGGGTCCTGTAGGGCACCTGCTAGAACAGGCACGGGCAGAAGGAGGAGGAGAGCTCTCTAAAACTATATTTCCTACGGGAGGGAGGTCACTCTCAAAAGGTATAATGTCTGAACAAGCCTCAGAAGAATCATCACCCTTCTTGGCAGATTTAGACTTGGTAGAACCCTTCTTACTTGGCACAAAAATGTTTGTCACCTTTACTTTCTTCTCCCAACCCGTGGGATAGTCACCGGCATGCCAAAACCACCCTCTATCCTCCTCAACCCACTCAAAAATGGCAGGCCGACTCTGCTTCCTAGCATATGCCAACACAGATTTAGAGGGTAGAAGCAGCCGAGGGTTGGCAGAAATGACCACATTAAGCCCGTCAGGAGGAATAAGGGAAAACCCATGGCTGCCCATCAATTCCTGCTCAAATGAAGTCATCACAGCCTGCCAGTATCCGTGCATGGCAAGAGTACAATTGCCCTCTCTCTGTGAGCCTAGAATAGTAACCGCAGTGAAACACTTGGTCCAGAACTCAAAGGCAGTGTGCCACAGGAATGGCCGAATGGAAGTAGGAGACTCCATAAGGGAAGAAAGATCATTAGGAATATCTTGATCCAGCCCCAACTGTCTCCTCACCCTATTAGCAGGATAGTGCACAAACCTAACGCCCTCATCGGCTAGATAAGACAACCACCCAGCGTTGGTGGCTGCCAAGTAAGTAATCCCCCTCTCCTCGAAACCGACCAATGGGTTAGTGGTCCCAGTAGTATCAACAAATGGACCCATAACAAAATCAGCGCATGTGTAACCTATACCTAAGTGCCTGTATGCTCTCCAAGAAAACCCAACTCCTTTATAAAAAAACTTAACGGCAGGATGACCAATTGGCTTCGAACTAACCCAACGAAAAGCCAACGGAAAGTTAAACTCAAATCTACCACATAAATCAGTAATGACTCTCGGACACGATTGATATTTCTCCTTAGCAAAACGGACAAGCCTACACTTCGCTAAGTGCCTGGCACAATGCTCATACAATAAGTGTTGCAGAATAGTATTGTGAACAAAAGAAGTGACTATTGGCAAGAGCCTGCTTGATCCTCATCACTCCACAAAATATCCAACTGAACATACAAATGTCCCAAGAACATGGGAGCCAATGGCAGACTTACCCCAGCAAATATCTTAATAGCTAATTGAAAATATAAAGGCTTAACAGCATAGTGGGGATGAGAGCCAAAGATAAACTTACAAAGCCAAAACGTGATAAAGGCCGCACGATGAGCAGCAACAGAGATCTTAAAGGAGGAACCAACCCAATATGACAACTTCGCATTGCCACTCATCCTCTTCTTCAACTCGGCCTCCAAGGCCTCTTCTTCCCAAGAAAGCTCCAAGGTACCAGGGTCAGCATCACCAAGGATAGGCAAAAGCAACTGGTTTACCACATCCTCCAAAGTCACGGTGATCTCACCGCAGGAGAGAAAGAAAGTGTGAGTGGTGGTACACCACCAGCAAACCAAATGGCAGAGGTTGAAGAGGTCCCTATAGTTAGATAAGCAGCGGGATGAAACAATGGCCTTCAATACACCGATCTGCTGTAGCAACCCCATAAAACCTGTGTCGGGCAACTCCCTATCCACCCATTCCTTCCAACCCAAAGTAGTGCCCGATCCAAACTCGAAGAGAATGGGCACGGGGAGTGAACTGCCTTAGCAGATGACAAGGTTGTGAATCGAGGAAGCCAACGGAGCCCAAGAAACGTCTGTATTGCGACAGCAAATAGCAAGCCACACACGGCCCGGTGGCGGCGGCATGTAATCACCAGAAACTTTTGGGAAATGGGCATGGGTGTCATACCAAGGATCTATAAGATGACCGCACTCACTATCAGGGGCACGTCGTGCTTCCTCCTCATCGGAATGGTCTGATTCGGAATAGACGGCCTCTTCGCCTACATTGCGCGTAGCGGGAGCATCAAAGACAACCTTTTTTCCCTTATGGCAGGAAGAACTTTGGCCTTTCACCGGCGTCATGGTGTAGCAGTTGATCGAAGTAAACGGATAAAAGTGTTTGAGAGAGAGAACACGATGAAGAAAGGGAAAGGGAGAAAGTGTTTGTGTTTGGAATACAAAGGGAATCTCTCTTAAATACCAACATCATTAACGTTGACACGAAAGGATGCGATGGGTCAGCCATCGAATGAGGGATGGAATTAATGAAGCGGCGACTGCGTTTCAAAATAACTGCTAAATTGGGAAATTCGAAGAGACAACACTGTTCATGGCAAGAAAAAAAAGATATATATATATGTGTGTGTGTGTGTGTGTGTGTGTGTGTGTGTGTGTGTGTGTGTCTATAAGTTAGGGTCCACAGTTTGAAAAAGCCCGCGAAGAAAAAGAAGAAGGAAAGACAGAAAGGACAGGGAAGTCTTTTATTCGCATATGAACCGCAAGAACGCTTCATATGCTCAGGGGGCTAAATGTTGATGCTCATTTTGGGAAGCCCAATAGAAGGAAGAAGCCCAACATTATAGGCAGAAAAGAGTTAGTGAATGGATTAAAAAAAAACCATTAAGCCCAAATGGTAGGAATAATGGATCATAAGCCCATAAAATAAACAAATGGACCTTGAGGAAGCAAACGGGCCTAAATGAGTCTAGAAAGAGAGAAATAGCAAACCCATGGGTAATAAGTGATGTAGAAAAGTGAGAATGGGCCAGAGTAAGTCCGAAGTAATGCAAGTAAGGGGCTGATGGAAAGCCCATGAGCCCCAAGGATGAAGGATAATGTAATTGAGCCAAGGAAGCCCAAAGAAGTTAATAAAAGCCCATGAGAACGCAGAATTAGAAAAAGGGCCGAGGATGCCCAAGGAAAGAAAATGGGCCAAGGATGCCCAAGAAAAAATAAATGGGACAAAGGAGCCCATAAGCAATGTAATAAAAAAGCCCAAAATGGCATGAGTATGAATCCAATGACCATATTAAGTCATCGAGAGAAAAATAAGCAGCAGGCCCAAAGAGGCCCAGCAGGTTTAGGTCAAATGACATCACAGCAGGAATGACAGAGTGGTATGACAGGTGTAAGGACCCAACAATTCGTTGCACAACAGCCCTCTTTAGGTGATAAGCTGAGTTGGCTTAACTTAGTCCTAACCAATAAAATTTATAAGAGATGGGATAGCACAGCAAGTATGGATCTCCCCTCAGAACTGCTGATCTCTAAGGAAGCCTTCTTTAAATATGGATTGGGTGCAGACTTGACTTTCTCTGATCTCCTCTCTTCCAAAAAATGGCCGTCCCTTTCAGATCCCCATGCCCTCTCGTTTTATAGCCCTACCCATTACATCCGCTTCATTCATCTCTATTGGACATGCATCTCCCCTTCCAACACCTGTCTCCTAACATCTCTGGAGCAAGGGGCGGCGGTAGTTGAAAAAGCTATGGCCATCACTGTTCAGGTCACTTCCTCATTTAATGCAGCTGGCAAAGCTGGTGGATGCTATTTAATGCAAATGGGACAGGCAGCTCTTATCCGGCTGCTGCTTGTCTGCCACTAACCTCCATGGCTATCGTTCAACGGCTCGGCCCGTGGTTCCCTGGAAGTCGTTCAAGCTACTCCATTTCCCTCTTCGGATGACAAGCCTCCTCGGGCCATTGCTCGGCTCCAGTTTGGTGTTGTGCCCAAATTATCGCCATTACCTTTCCTACTCCTCTTCGGGCTTCAGTTTAGCATGTTGACCCTTCCACTTCCTCCTCAGGCCTCGGGTACCCACAACAGGAAATGGTAGCAAGACTACAAAAGGAGTAAAAGAGTAGGCTGAAGGAAGAAAGACCCACAATCCAGCAAAGCCCAACCCCTAAAGGGAGCAGGCCATAAAGAACGAGAAATTAGAAAATAGCACACGCTATAAGAAGTCAAAGATGAGCAGCAGAATATGCAGAGAGCCTCTAGGCCACGGCAAACGCATGAGCAGCGGGCAAGTTTTGGACATACACAGATGGGGAGCAAGCGTAAGGCCCAGACATCACCAGCCTGTACCCAACCAATACAGGAAGTGGTGGGCCATGGGTCAAAGATAAGAGAGGGCATGGTCTAGCGGTGGGGAGAGGGAAAAACCTATTCTGGGGTTCTTGCTCAGGCTCTTTTGGGGGAAATGTCCTGCTGGGATGACATACCGCCCAAAAGAAGTAAGGATGAGTTGGAACCACTGGGTGCATGCCATGAAGGATAGGGAGAGAGAGAGCACCCATACCATAGCAAGTAGAAGTGCCACGGTGAACAAGCAAACAAAATAATCTTCTTTGTCTGGTAATGGGGAGTGGTGCAGCCAACACAGGTAAGTAGTGGTGGCTAGACAGCTGACAAACCAGTAGTGGTCGGTAAGGACACCCAGACTAGACAAAGGTCATTAAAGGCTAAAATGGTAAAAGTCAGTTACGGCAAGCATTATATAAATGACCCTTGTCGTGCACAGTATGGGGATCACGATTACGATAATAGTAACCTCTAGGAGAGAATCACAACATATAAGCAAGCACCGAGAAAGGAAAAGGAAAAGGAAAAAAAAAAAAAAGAATTAGAAATAACGAAAAAACAGAGAGCATAGAATGGTAGGCATGCACCAATAGATTAATCACCTCTCTCCCTTTAAAGTTCGACTCTCTGTCAAAGGCAAAGGGTTCTTTTGGGCACAGGCCATTTAGGCCCGTTCCCTCAAAGCGATTAATTTCTTTTGGGGGAGATTATTCGCATTGAGGAAATGGTTCCCTTCTTGGTTTCGGCCCTGTAACATAACTCGGCACGGTAGACTGACATTTCCCTCTTTGATTCAGCAACTCATTACTATTTCTTCCTTACTTTTTTTTTGTCATTGCATGTACAGGGCACTTCTTGCCGCTGCCCTTTATTTATCTATTCTATCTAAGTAGCGAACGTATTTCTTTTGTTATTTTTATTTGACTGCCATAGCTCTCTCATAGCAGCTCCGCCTATCATGGGCACTTGACCAAAGTTTTTTGGCAAACGAGGCATAGTTTGTGCACAAATCGGACCAGGGTGGGTTACAATTGGACCGATCCCAACTCCCTCATCCAAAACACTTGGGCCTAGTACAGCAGGAGGCAACCCAGCCCAACATCACAAAAAATGCCCACCACAATATCAAATTAATATTAACATTTAACCTCTAATTAAGATGTCTATGTAAATTAATATCTAAGCATCAAATTAGTTTCAACATCTTACAACCCAGCTTAATTATTAAAAATAAATAAATAAACCATCAAACACCCTAACTTATACTGTACGGGGTAGGGCCCCGGGCCCATTGGGCTTTGGACCCTAGCCTTGTGGTACCGTACAGTGCAGGGCCCCAAGCCAGTTAGGCCTTGGGCCCTGGCCTTGAGATACAACACCTGACCCTGTCCCCGTTGGACCTATGACCTCGATCCGAAAACACCTCGAAGCCCAATCTGAGCCCAAAAACCATAATGGGACCACTATGTCTTGAGCGTCAAAAGCGAGCCCCTCCCAATCAACTTTAACTTGGTCGGGAGTGTGATTGCTCGGGGATACAAGGTCTCGGCGACCCGGTATTGCCTTGAGGAATATCGTTGTCGAACAGCCTTTTAGAGACAGGAACCAGTTCCAATGCCATTACCACTATTCCCAACAGAACATCCACTTAGAAGTGATGGAATTGGACCCCCATCCACACGAGTGAGATCAGAAAATAATCATAACACCTCCACTTACCTCAAACTATAAATAGGAGGATAGAGTGAGAGGTTGGGGGGGGGGGGGGGGGGTTGGCAATTCTGGAGAGAAAACAGAAAAAGAAGAGTAACTATATCAAGAGAAAAGGGAGCAAAAATTGAAAGGGGTTCACAAAAACAAAAGTGTGCAACTGGGTCTCCGAGCAAAGGACTACCCATAGTAGAAAACCCAAAACCTACAATATAAATAGGTTGTGAGCCCAAGTATAGGTTGAGCCCGTTAACCATATATTGGGTGCGCACATATACTATCTAAGTACTGCCTTTAATTCAAAATTATATAAACATCTAACAGTCTATGATGTCTCACATAATATAAGTCTAAAATCAATTGAATGAAAAATGAATGATGGCTATGGAACTAGTGTAAAAGGAGTTTGCATAAAGTATATGTAAATAATGTATTATATTTTTATTATATATCAAATATGTGACAATCTTCAAGTATTGGAAAAATTATGATTAAAATTGACTAATATTTGCATTTTAGGCCTCAAGCAATCACCACCACACATTTACACGAAAAGAGCTCAAAAACCAAATTAAAATATATATATATATATATATATATATATATATATAAATTAAAATGCTAAGAGGTTGTACCTCAACTTATATTTCCTGATGTTTCAATGGAGATGTACAAGATTTAAATTTCCTATCCTAATTACTAAATAATAATAATAATAACAACTAGCCTCATAATTTCATATTTATAACCAAATTTTTTACAAAAATCATAGAATTATCCATTCAAAATATTTGTAGTTAAGAAAATATAATATAATTTTTGTTTAGAGGCTTACCAATTTTGATAGGAAAATGCTTGACCTGAAAAGAATTTAGTATATGAAACATAAAGAACAAAGAAGAAACTAAAGGAATACTGTGGATTTGCCGTTTAAGAGACCTCATCATTATAAAGGGGAAGAGAGGAACAATTGAAAGAAGAATTCTTTTTTATTCATGAAGTTGCTATTAATTTCTAAGTTTTTTTTTTTTTTTGATATGCGGCAGTTATTTTTAATAGGAAACCGTGGGTGGGTTTTTTTTTTTAAGGTGGGGTAGTTTTTTTTTTTTTTTTTTGATAGAAGGCGGGATGGCTTTTTTTAGGAGAAGGTGGAGATTGCGGAGAGTTTTTACTTTTTCACTTTTTTGTTATTAATTTTTGTCGATTTACGATTTTAACCTCATTTTCTATTTTTAAGAAATAAAGATAAGTTGATTAAATTAGGAGTATTTTTGTAAGTCAAAAAAGTAATAACTAACTTTCTGAATCCTCTTAATATATAAGAAAAGAGATAATAATAATAATAATAATAATAATAAAATTGAAAACAAAAATCCCCATAATACACAAGCATGAAAAAGCCCAAAATTCAATAAGTAAAAACAACGGAAAGTAGAGCTAAGTAAAGAAACACTATCGCATGAGAATTGAACTGGTAGATATAATCGAAAAAGTTTTTGTCCTTGAAATGGAGAAAGACTCACGAAGAATTTTGAATTCTAATCAAGTTAGATTTATAATCAATATAAAAGGCCTCAAATTTTATCCTCTATTGATAATGGAGTCATCAAATATATGCTGTAATTTCTATTTATCTTTCAACAATGAAGGTTGCTTGTCTTAAGGCAATTTTATATTTTGGCAATTGACAGAATGACCAATTTGATAGAAATATTAGTTTATAATAATAATAATAATAATAATAATAATGATGATAATAATAATTGCTGATATAAGTTTCTTTTGTATTTTGATTTATTTCAAGCAGTAAAGTTATACACATATTAATCGATACTATAGCCACACCTCAAGAGATGAAAATAACACTAAAGAGCCATATAGCGAACATTTAGAAACCCAAATAAAAATGATTTTATATTTCGCGTGATTCCCAATACTTATCACTCGCTCTCTTTTCTTTCTTGCTCCAACAGGTAAAGCACTCAAGCTTATAGCACGCGGACACCTGACAGTAATGTTTCTAGATAGAAGTTTGGCACCGAAGTTTCTCATTCATTGCACATTCCTCCTGGAAATTGAAAGATTCAATTAAAAATTGCAAGTAAAATCTGCAATTTCAGAGCTACTACAAGCAATTGGGCTTGGAGTTGAACAACCAAACAAAAGACTAACAGTATTGTATCTAAAAGTACTGAACCGAGCAGTGACTAAAGGTGAAAAAATGAATAAAGGTCTGTTCGGGATCCGCTTATTTTACTGAAACTGAAAACTTTTTGCTGAAAATACTGTAGATAAACGTAAAAGTTAGTTGAAATAGTACAGTAGGACCTATAAATAATACAAAAAGTACAGTGAGACCTATAAATAGTAGCAAAAATAAGCTGAATAGTAAATAAACTAGCAAAAATAATTTTTGCCAAACATACAGTAAAAGTACATAAATATTGATATCTAACCCAGAGAAAATGAAGTATTGGTATGGGTCAATTCACCAAAAAAATCAGTTGAAATTTATGGCACATGGTATATGAAGAAACCTTCTGGTCAACCATACAGTCCTTTTTAAAAAAATAAGATTTTCAAAAAAATGGCAAGAAAGCCGTGTGGTGATAAGGGTCACTCTAGAAGATTTTGAAACAGTAGAGAGAGAGAGAGAGAGAGAGAGAGAGAACCAAACAAAAAACAAAACAGAAGTTTTTTTATATTTTAAAATCTATCAAAATAACGTCTAATTGCTGTGTCATTACTATTACACTGCTTACCTGAAAAGCTTTTAAGAGACTGTAGCAGTGTCTTTGCTCTGCAACTGCTACAGCATATCTCTGTTTGAGAGCATCACAAACCTTCTGCTCCTCCAGAAGCCCATGTTGCACCTTGTCTAGTTTCTATAAAATGGACACACTAGTCAGAACTCCAAATGATTGAAAGCAATTCCATAGAAAAGTACCAAAACAAGTTTGATATTCATTCCTATATTCACAATATTCGATTTTTTATGAGAATCGCATTGGTCTGTAGCAAAGGCCCAATGGATATCCTCCCCAACCCCACATTTTGCCAATGGATATTCTTTGACCAACTGATCGTAGATAGAAAGACTTTTCTCACCCCAAAAAAATTACTTATTGCTAGTTGATAATTGATATACAATGTCCACTCATGTAACGCAAGTCGAAGAGTGTAGTTGCAAAATTTGGACTTCCAGAAAAAGGGGGAAAATACAACCTCTCCGGAAACAGCAATAAGTTCATTTTTATTTTTATTTATATAAAAAATAAATAAATAAAACGCAATGATCTTCATATCCAACCACATATGCATCTCATTCTGGAGGAAGTAAATTCTTCTTCATAACAAGTATAGGGACCTATGAAGCACTGTCAGGTTGTTTCCTAAGCATCTCAAACAGAAAATATAATGACAATGATATTATGGATATTTGAAGACTTATCTATTAATTCTATTGAAAGCAAGAGGTTCTGAGAGCTGCCCAAGAAGCTATCAAACCTTCTTTCATCTTTGAAGTTCATAATTGAAGAGGGGGGAAATTACAATCACCTGCTGACTGCTCTTCACAATTCCCTCCATGGAATCAATCAGTTTCATGCGACCGGCAGTGCTAGTAATGGCATCTTGGAACTGTAGAAAGTCGAGGAGACAGTAGGTGAGAATTATGCTAGCACAGAAAGGGCTGTAACCCTTGCAACATTATTAAATTACTGAAAACAGCAGCATACTTTAGATTACAGTTCAGGACATTCTAGATAGTCATATTATTTGACTAAATATTGAAGATTTTTGTATGTCCAACCTTGTATATTAACATCACATGTATGTTAGAATGTTGCAAGTTTATTCACAAAACACATTTCAGTTTTCTTTTAACCCAGGAAGCAGAACTTAAAACTAATAACCTGTGCACAAATGTGGCATTGACCACTTTTTTCAATTTCTTGGACAGCATACTACTACTATAAGTATCTTCAGTTTGTAACCCAGTCTAGATTTCAATCTAAATGCATGGGCCTGAAATTTAGGGAGCTTTTACAGTCCAAGGTGGTGGTCTATCATTTTAAGTCTTAAAGTCAGTTGCACTAAACATCAAATCAAGATATCAGAAACTACTTAAATATAATTAAGATAGGTGGTAAGTCAATGTAGTCTTAACTGTATCTCAAATTATGTAAATTAGATAACAGTACGTCCAAATCTTGTTCATCAATGACCTTTAGGTTAAATGTGGCATTTCTTGGTGTTTCAAACATAAACATCTGGTATTTAAATCTCCCCTCCAGGATCCACCACTCAAAATGTAAATTTAAAAAAAAAAGTCCAAATCTTGTTCCCTTAGTAGAATGGATTTTTTTTTTTTGGAGGTGGGGTAAGAAGGGGGGGGGGGAATGATGGGGAGTGAATTATGCAAACCATGCATCTAGATGTACTTTTAAATGCAGTACAGATCTCCTTAG
This sequence comes from Quercus aquifolioides, assembly GCA_019022515.1. Taxonomy (NCBI): domain Eukaryota; kingdom Viridiplantae; phylum Streptophyta; class Magnoliopsida; order Fagales; family Fagaceae; genus Quercus; species Quercus aquifolioides. The sequence continues at coordinate 34,881,812 of CM032336.1, forward strand.
TCAGTCACCTACATCCTTTATATTCTCCAAGTACTTCCTTAGCAACTCTTTTAATACAACCAGTCATTTCATAACACAGCTTATCTACATCTTCATCTGGATCTCAGTTGCCTTCTTTGATCATTTCATTTTTGAACGCTTTTTGTTTCTACCTTCAAACCCCACCACCTAATTTTTGGGTTTCTCTGTCTATTATATCCTTTTTTCCATCTTCTAATACAAATATCTAGTATCACTGACCTATGTTGAGTAGTTACACTTTCTCTTAATATCACCTTACAATCTTTACATCTAATATAAACTTTTTGAGTAAGAATGAAATCTAATTGGCTAACATTTGTCCCACTTTTAAAAGTAATTAAGTGTGAGTTCCTCTTCCTTAACCAAGAGTTTTTTAATATGAAATCACATATCGCAAACTCTAGAATAGCATCCCCTGATTTGTTCCTTACTCCATCTCCTTTTTTTTTTTTTTTTTGATAAGTAAGAAAGAATTATATTCAAAAAGCTACTTTATGCAAAATGGCATAAGTCAAACCAAAGATTACAAAAAGAGGGAAACAAAATAACAAAGAGAAAATTAATTACAAGGGAGAGAGCTAAGGAACAAAGGGAGAGAATCACTAGATGTGAGTTCTCAAGTCCTAGACCAATCAAAAAGAGAACCACAAAAAGAAGTAAGCAACTGATCCCCGGAACTTTCCATGTCTTCAAAAGTCCACCGATTATGCTCCCTCCAAATACACCACATTAAACACAATGGAACAACATTCCAAATGCTAGATGAGTGCTTTCCCAACCAAATCCACCAACCAAAAAGAGTGCCTGCAACTGATCTTGGTAAGACCCATGAATTCTTTCAAAACCCCCCACCATTTTTTCCAACATGATTAGTCAAGTCTCCTCCAATAAAAGTGTTTTTTCTTAATATTTTTGAATCAATTTATCCATGTGTTCCTAATATTTTTTCTTAATGGATTATTCCAACCTTATTTGAGGAATGTACAAACTACTATATTAATTTTCTCCTCTCCTAAAACAAGTTTAATTAACATGATTATATCCCCTATCCTCCAAATCTCAACTTTTTCTTTAAGATTTTTATCTATGATTATCCTATCCCATTTATATTTTTCTTTTCCTTCCATTTCTATTTTTTCATACTAATTTATATTATGTATATTCAATTTCTCTAGATTTCTCACCTACTCACTTAGTCTCTGAGGCACACCATGTTTATTCTCCCAGTCATTGTTTCTACAATTTACATTCGTTTTCCTGTTAAAAACCCTATTTTCCGAGTGCCTATATAAATTATCTTCTCCTGGACTAATTTGTTTACAATCCCATCCACGAGAGATCTTATACCCATTTCAGACAGCCTCCTTAACCATTATTCTTTACCAGTTGATGGTGGTTGTTCGTTTTTAATGATGAACAAGGGAGAGAGAAAGAAGAGAGAGTGCTCTGAAGGATCTTGTCTGACGTGCATCACTTAGCCAATACGGTGGCTACATCCTTCATGCACAGCATATGGAGCTAGTATTACCTAGATGTTTTTTTCAGACTTTTCTTTCTTTTTTCTTTGTTTTAATCATTCTTTTGTGGTTTTCTTTGGAACTGTACCAGGAAGAAAACAAAAGGGAAGAGAAGAGAAGAGAAGATTCTTTTTGTTTTTAACAAAGCTAGATAAGTGAATGGGTGGATGTGGTAATTTTGGCTATGGAATGACCTTGTCTTAATTGTCTTTTAGGAGAACACTGGCTAATGCACATGCCACCCAACGTTTTCAACTAATGGGTGGATGTGCTGTAATATTTCCTTCAGAGTGGACCTTTCTTTTTTTTGGCTATATACTGAAGCAGATACAAATTACATAATATAACATGTTTTGATCTTACAATTATAAACAACAACATTATTGACCGAATAACAAAGAATACTTTTTCCTATAAAAAAAAACAAAAAACAAAAGAATACTTTTTTTTTTTTGACTTTGCATAAAATGTCTAGGATAGTTTAATTCTTTACAACACATCATCAATAATAAACTAATAAATGAGACCAATTTCAATTGTATTTACAACAAGCCCATAACTTATTTGAGACACACTTCTTAAACTCATTTGCTGAAGCAACATATGATTTGCATGTTTATCTTTGATAAGAAAAATAATTGAAATTTTTTTATTTTCATACTATAAGGCCATGATTTTAAATTGATATAAATTACAGTTTCTTTCCTTCCATTTTTCTTCTCAACCAAACAAAGAAAATGTATAACCATTTTCCCTCCCACTTTTCTATCTCTTCTACCAAACATACATTATATAATAAGTATACCAAGCACACATAATGTTAAACTATGATCATTCCTATCCCTCCCATTTTCCTTTCTTTCTAATATTTTCTATTCTTCAATTTTTCCATCCGACCAAATGGACCTCATGTGCTAGGTATAGCCACATTCTATCTAAAGCAGGACTGCACCATGCAAGACCCAGCAGCTTAGATTTTGAATTTGAAATTATGCAGAAAAATTGCCCCATTAACCAATTACCAAATCTAAGATCACTAAAGTAAGACAAGAATCAGAAAGTCTAATTGGGATTAATTGTGCCTTCAAACAAAAGTAAACTAGTAAAGCAATTATCCAATATGACATAATAAGGAGAAATCCTAATTGCCATGATTCTCTGCAATGAGACAGCAAATTTGAGGAATTACTAATCTAAAGCAACCATTTGATTCAGTTCCTGCACCAAAATTGAGAGAGAGAGAGAGAGAGCATATTCTAGAATATAGAATATATTCCTGTCTTGTTTGACTGTACCTGTGAACTTATTGAATTCAACAAGGATGTTTCTTTTAGCATCAGTTCCTTTATCTCCAAAAGAGCATTATAGGTACCATAACATTTACGAGTTTGTCGAAGTTTTTCCTGCACAGTATCAAAACCCTAGCATAAATTTATATAAGAGCTAAAGAAAACATACAAACTAATGCAGGCTTGGGGGAAAAAAAGGCATTCCAATCGACTGCAAAGACTGTTGTTAAACCTGGATATGGACATACAGTTCAGAAAATCGACGTTCATACCTGCAACATATTTATAAAGAAAGTAAGCAGAACATTCAAAAGTGATTACTTTTGAAATCTTGTGTTTACCATCCATAAGGTATGAGCAACTGAAAACAGGAGATTCTTGTGTACACATATTGTGTACATGAGATATCTCCTCTATTCTATTAAAATTGTATTACTTACTAAAGAAAAAAGTATGAGAGACTGATGTGCATTTGGGCTACCTTTTAGCCATTTTCCATTAGCTTATTAGCTTTACTTGTTTATGCACAGATTTTAAAGCTTTACTTTTCTAGGTACAACTGCACTTTTGCCAACTTTCGGGAAAAATAAAAACTTCTAATCCAAATGTACATAGAAAAGGGGCAAATCATAAATTCTGATATAGATAAGTGCATTTGCAGCATTTGAAGAACTTAGATTCATAAGAGCATGACCCAAAAACGAGTGCAACCAAAATGAGGATGGTAACATAGATGAGTGGTGGTACAAGAAATACAAGAAAAAATAGAATGAGAAACAGACACAATCATGATAAAGTGGGTCCCCAATGAGGTGAAAACAAGGGGAAATTGAATTAGATGACTTTGTAACGCTTGGCTCAAAGAAACAAAAGCAATGAGTCACTATGGATAAAGAAAGACCAAAATGAAGAAACAACTTTATAGTTGTTCGTAGACGATAAAATCAAGACCTGCTCAAAATTTTAAAGACTTTCACAATGGAAGTAGCAGAACAAAAGGAAAAAATAGGAATATAATAATGTGATTTTTTTTTATAAGATAGAAATATCAACATCATATAAACGGAGAAACCAACTCCCAAATTTTTATTTACAACAATTTACTAGAAGCATGAACAATTCCAAATGGTTTCGTACAAAGACATGCCTCTTTGAATCCTATTTCAAATTATTACTGATATCTGCCAACTTCATTGATGCCATTAGCTCCCCAACTTTTCAAAAAACCTATCATGACAGAAAATGGATACTAACTGAACCTGTAACATTTTAAGCTGTTGTAAATCTTATGTGGCACTCTATTAATGAAAGCTCTATTATCTAATCTGAAAAATATTATGGGAAAAGAAATGTATTAGGATTATTTTCAACTAATTATTCTGATATTTGTCCCAATAATGGCGCTGAAATCCAATTTGAGAAGACCAATAACTTAGAAGGGAGGAGTTGGATAGTGAGAGCTTCTGCTCTGTAAAACACTAAAACCTCTGTAAGTAAAAGGTCCTTAAGTTCAATAAGACGTACAGTACCATTGAATTGAAACTAATTCTTGTAATTATCAAACCCCATGTAAGTATGAAACCATTTCAATGCAACAGAAACAATCAAATTTTAAGGAGTAATAAAATGTCGATAAGAAAAGTGAAATGAAAGTCAGGAACAACAAAAATAACAACATACTGGATGAGTTCTGATTGGGATGGCACATCATCAAGTTGCCGTTTTACTGCTACAATTTCCCTATATCTAGCTGCAAGTTCCTACAAGAAGCATAAACCATATATTATTTAAGCTTATTATTAATTGATGATTTTTTATGCCAGGGATAATTAACATCAAGGTGATTTTCTCACAAAAGAGAAGGCAAATATATGAAACAAGAGAGTAAATTATAGAAGGAACAAAAGAATAAATAAACAAATTCTAGATGATAAGCTTGATATGTCAAAATTGAAGAGGCAGTCTTTTTATAAGAGAAAACCCTACTTTACTAAATACACTTGGATCCAAAGAGAGAGATAATTCCTCAATTGTAGCATCATGAAATGGATAGTTAATTTTCTTTTAAGTTTAGATGCTGCTGTTGGTTTGGATAAGGCATGTCTAGCACTGTTGTTTTGAGACTGCAATGGAAGAGTAGTATATCCCTTAACAACAATGACGACAGTTGTGCTTACAGAAGCGGCTGAAGCAGAAAGTATTCGATGGGCACTACAAGTGATCAAGAGAAACTACTGATGGTAGAGATTGAAAGTGATTCCAAGTTGTGTATTAATGCCATTAAAAGACAGGCTGCAGGTACATCTTGACAGTCTGGAGTAATTTTAGATGATATCAAAAGCATGGCCAACGATCTTGGTGAGTGTTCTTTTCATTTGGGTTCCTAGAGAGGCTAACAAAGTCACTCATGTGCTGGGTAGTGGGCCTTACAAATGGAGATTGAGGGTCTAATTCCATCCAATATTTTTTTGATAAATAACGTAAGAATATTATTAATAATAGAAAGATTGTCAAACCGAGTACATTGGGGATGTACTAAGGGGGCACAAATCAGGAAACAAAAGAACAACAATCAAGAAAAATAGAAAAGGAAGAACAAGAAAAGTGAGAAAAGGCCACACTCCAATATTTCAAAGCTAAGATGTGGATGAGATAAGAAATGCTATTAAGCAGCTTTATAGAAATACTATTAAGATGTGGATGAGATAAGAATAATGCATACTTCTAGGAAAGGAAATGAACCAGCTTTGATCAATTAATTAAATTGTCTAAAAAGCATATTATACCTGAACTAGTGCCTTAACTTTCTTTGGCCACAAAAGGAAATTTAAACAAATAAAAAGATGAGATTTCTTAACTAAATTTTTTTACCGTTTTTGCTGAATTCAGTTTCTCCAGTGGTTCAATAAAAGACTGATTTAGACTATGAGAAAGATTCTTGCCATCACAGCCACTTGCTATTCTTCCCTCCAATTCAATAACCTCAGCTTGCAGCTTCAAACGTGTTACATTACAATTAGGCTGGAATTCAGATTCTTTCCTTTCCAGATGCTGAACAAACCTTCCAATAATTAGCATTGACAGCTAAATGAAATGCACAAATGAGGCAAGATTAACGGATAAGGATACAAAGTAAGATTATACATAGAATAGAATCTCTCTTGTCAACTGACAAGGAAATTGATACAACAAACTAGTACATGCAAGTTCCGTCCCATAATGGATGCTTTACCGAACTAATACATAATTAATGTTTTACGTGCATATTATGATAATTTTTAGTTTAAAAGAAAAACAAAAAAATATTAAAAGAAATTATTTGTTTCATTAAGGGAAATTGAGTGATAGAGAGGGAGAGAATTTTTGTTTAAAAGAAAAAAGAAAAAAAGTTAAAGAAGTATCTCATGGTATCCAAGAGTATATGTATGAATATGGAAACGATTGCTAATTTGAAGTATCCATGTTTCCTAGAATAGAGATTATTTTATTCCAATTTAAACATGTTACACAAAACAAACACAAAAGACATAATCTATAATGTTAGTAAAGATATTATTTTGGTGGCAAACAGTAAAAAAAGACTTGACCATACAGCAGTCATCAAGACTCTAATTTCTAGCTGAACTCATTGAAACTCTCAAATCTCATGGGAATCAGCCACTAATGTGTCTAAAAATTACTTTCCAAATCTTGAATATGGAAACATGTACATATACAACAACAACACACAAAGCCTTAGTCCCAAAATTTTGGGGTCGGCTATGGATACTCAACATATCAGTTAGGGTCAGCCATATGTATCCTTTGCCTCCATTCTACTCTATCTAGACTCATATTCTCTGATACTCCCTTAATTGACATGTCATTTTTTATCACGTTTACTAATGTGAGTTTTGGTCTTCCTCTACCTTTTTTTGTTCCCTCAACTTAGATAAACTTCATCTTTCTTACTGATGCATTAGTCGCTCTCCTTTGCACTTGACCAAACCATCTTAAGCGACTCTCCCTCATCAATGAAAGTAAACATATAAATATATACACACATAAATAATAAAGATATATATAGAATATGTATGTACATACATAAACACAGACACACATGTATATAATATAGAACATAGATGCACTAAAAGGGGTAAATCATTCAAAGTCACCTCATGGTTCTTCAATTAAATTCAAGCTTAAGACAGATCAATCACAATCTCGGTCACCAAATATGTTAGTGATTTTCTAATGTTCAATCTGACATCAAGAAATAAGATCTGGCGTTCAAGATTTTACAGTATTTTCATTCCTTCTGTTTTAACCATGATGAAAATTTTGGTGATTCTCAATGTGTTACATATAGGAGAACCTATAAACATTGACATGGAGCCCTCAGAGCTAACTCCACCTAGAAAAGCATTCCCCAATATCGAGAGAGAGAACAGTCTGATGACTGATAGGGAATTGGGGATCAGGCTTCTCTGCAGTTTGTGGCAGAAACAGCATCATGGAGCACAATCCCTGTGATGGCTTCTTCCAGATGTGTGTAAATGGAAAATTTAATAAATCACATGAATCAAGATGCAGACATAAATAGAGTTCACATTTGAGTAAGACCTCTGAATACACTCACTGAACAGAAAGACGGCACACCTTTAATGACTCCATGAGTGATATCAATTTCTGCACAGCAATACTAGCACCCTCCTTATCTATTCTTTCTCGTAAAAGTTTGAGTTGGTTCGTAACGTTGAGCTCTTGTTGATTCTGGAGCATAGCAAATAAAGAATATGAGAAAAGTTAAAATGACCAGAGGTCTTCAAAATTCAAATCAATCCAACCACCACAAAATCTATTGTTTAAAAATAATGCCCCTGAAATATATCACTTCAACAGGAAAGCCAAGACATCGTGCTCGGAAAATATTCAGAAAACTAAAAACAAAAAACTTATTACATGAACCTCAACCAGAACTAATTCTTTTACATATACAATATAGAACATCTCCGCCACCAATTCCCCCAAATTCCAATCAACATCTCAATCAAAGTTCCTGCATTGTTCAATTCCTCCCTCAGTTTTGTCGAAAGAATGTTCCTCCTCTTCAATGGAATGTCCATTGTAAGTAACCTATGCTTCCTAATATTAAAACTAGCATAATTTTAAATTAAACTTTTTCTTTTTCCAACTAAAAAAAAAAAAAAAAAAAAAAATCAAACACCCACAACATCCTAGAAAAACTAAGGTTTCAAGATTAAGTTTTCAATTCATTTAAATTTATTTTTGGTCTCAGTGTCCCTCAAGCATTGGTTCCTTCCCAATAGGGACTTTTATGTCTATGGTCACACCCAGATAAGATCCACCTTCCCTTTACCCTTATTCACTCTAGTGTGTTTGGCATTTGATTATAAAAGCTAGCTTTTTGCTTATTTTATATACCATTTGTGGGTCCGACACTACTTTTTATCTCAACTTTATTTCAAATAATTAAAATTTTAGCATTTTTGAAATAAGCTAGCTTTTAACTTTTTTGTCTCACGAATGCAAATAAGCAAAATAAGCCAGCCTTGAGTGTTCCCACTTTATACTCCAATTGCAATATGGTATGCGTGTATTAGTCAAACAAAGTCAATTGTACTGATGAAAAAGTTACCTCATCATCACTGAGGCTGAGACGAATCCGATTAACAAGCCATTGTACAACAGGGAAAATGGCATTGCAGTCTAGGGTTTCAATTTGAGAATCTTCAAGAGAGTGTGGGCATCCGATCGATCTCAAAGATTCCTCAATCCCCTGCTTCCCAATTTCACTGTAACATCAACATCAACGACGAAGAGAATTAAAACTTGATTATTCATTCATTGCGATCATATCGTAACCGGTGTTTCTAAGAGAGAGAGAGAGAGAGATACTTGCATTTCCTCCTGTTGTGTTAGGGTTTCGTCGTCGGGAACTTCGTCGAACCGGGGACCATCGGAGTTGACGGCGGCCACGCACCAGGCGAGGCCGCCGGAGAGCCTTTTGGAGGCCGAGATATCGGTTTTTCGGGCGTCGGCATAACCGACTGAGAGGAGAAGATCCAAAATCGGATCAAGAGAACTCGTTGACTCGGACTGGAAATCGGCCATGTCGGTTGTTTTACAGTTACTCGTGAGCGAGAGCGGGTTTTGACTTTGCCAGCTGTTTTAAGTTTATTTAGCCTCCTTCTCAAAAACGAAAAATAAAAATTATTTCATTATTCAGTTTATTTTTACTACTATTTATGAGTCCTATTATATTTTTTAATGTTATTTATAAGTTTCATTATACTATTTCAACTAATTTTTACCTTTATTTACAATACTTTCAGTAATAAATTTTCAATTTTAACAAAATAAATAATATCTAAACAAACTCTTAATACCAAAATGCTAACACTCTCCTTGGTATGTGCGTCAATCGGATAAACATTACAGATTCGATTTTTTTAAAAGTAAATTGCAAATTACACTCTAAAGTTTAAAAATATTTAGGTTTTATACTTTGAAATTCCTAAATTTGAGTGTAATATCCACACCTCCAAATTTTAAGGATAAAATTCAAATTTTGAAACATTAAGATGTAAAATCTAATACTCCCAAACTTCAAGAGAGTAAATTCCAAATTTTGAAGGTTTAAGGTGTAAATTCAAATACCCCAAACTTTAAGGGTGTAATTTGCAATTTACCTCTCTCTCTCTTTTTTAACTCTTTTTTTTTTTGTTTTTAGTCCAATATTTCTATAACTCTTGAGCCTTTTATATTTATGTTAAACTCTTATTAACAAAAAATAAATAAAAAATCAAGTCCGCGCTACTAATTATATGATGGTCACATGAATTTTTTTTTTTTTTTTTTTTGTCCATAACAGCTAAGCTAACAGAAATTAGTTCCAATGGTCAATTGGTGGATATAAAAATCTCAAGAAGTTATAAGGAATAATTTAAATTCCAAATGGTGTTTAGGCAAACTAATCCAAATCTTAAGAGGTATTTTTACAACTGATTCAAACTTTAGGGGGTGTTTTTGCATTTAGACACTTCTTTAAAATAAAAACCAAAGGTTTGGGTGCAAGAATTAAAACTCTAAAAAGATCGATGTTGATTTTAAATAGTATTTAGGTAGATGGGTTGTGAAATCAATTATGGGGAGTCAATTTAAGACTTGGATCAAAAACTAAACTATGCAATCATCTCAATCAATCCGACCACTAATTAGTGAGTCCCTTCCTCCAATTGATCAGTCATAACAGTCATTCTTAAAAGTCGTGTCCTCTAACTCTCTTTACAGCAACATTTATTGTATCCTAAACCATCATATTTAATGTCACTGAGTAATGTTCCATCCGCATGTAGACTGACTGGGAGTTGCTATCACGGCTGGCTGACACACATCTCCTTAGATGAATTTAGAGGACAAGCGACTGGAAAGTCGCGGAAGAAGGATTTTCCCACCAGAACCAATCCCTCATACACCTATAAAAAGACTCGTCCATTCTTTGGAGCAAGGTATGCAAATATTGGCACTGTTGTCACACTCATTTCTCTTATTCTCTCACTAGTTTACTGGCTGATCCATTGGAGAAAGAAGACAAACAAACTCCTGGTAAGAACTAAACAAAGAAAAGAAAAAGATATAAACAACTAGTACATCTAGGACATAGGTGTCAAAGACATAAAGTAGAATTTTGGTATCCGGACTTTTAACAAAGACAAAAGTTGGCAAGCACTTTTGTGATTGCAAGGGTCTATTGGGCCTAGAACTTTTTGAGCCATGTTTTAGAAATTCAAATTACTAGAGCACCAATTCTTTAGAGCATCCGTAGCAGATGTTCTAAAAATTATGTCATTTTACCACACCAAATGCTTACTTTATTATTTTAACACATCATTTTACAACATCCCATTTATCAGATGTTTTATAATTCAATTCTATACATTAAAATAATATTTACTACACATTAAAATAATATTTATTACAACTCATCAACACAATCTACACATTAAAAGAAAAAAAATTTTGCCACATGCATTCCGTACCGTGGCAAATTTGCCACGGTACTGTTCAATGTTGCAAAAAAAATAACATATGCCACATTTACTAAAGAGGCTAAAATTGGGTTTGGTGTGGGATATGTGCCAAATATTTAGCATTTGGCACATATCCCACATCTAGTGTGGATGCTCTTAGGGCGCTTAAGCAGACACAAAAATCCAAGACTTGCAATTTGTTAAAGGTAAGATAGAATCTAATTTTTTTTTTAGAAGATAGGATCTAAGTTGAATGGATTTAGATGGGAGAAAAAGCATCCTTCAATGGGCAGATAGGAGTACTCTAATAAACCGCCTAGCTCAATCCATTCTATCATTTATCATGTCTTCCTTCTAGCTAACAAAGAAGATATGTCCTAAACTGAATGTTGCAAGCAAGAATTTTTGCTAGATTTCAAGCAAATCAGATGGGAAATTTCTGGATTGGAAGTTTTGGGACAGATTATGTCAATCTAAAAAGTTTGACTTTCCAAGATATGAAGATTCTAGACTAAAATACATTTTTGGACCTTAACATTCGGGATTATTTTTATTTTGACCCTTGATGTTTGATTCCTTTTTAATATTGGTCATGCTATCCATTTTCACTAATCTAACCAATAGACACCCTTTAGATTTAACTATTTCATAGAATACTATCTCTAAAATGTTGTGGAATGCAAGAATTCAATTGTAGGTAGAAAAACATATTATGGATGATCAAATTACTAATGGCAATAGACAGTGAACTAATATGAAAATGGAATCAAACATAAAATGCCAAAATATAAATTTTGAAACATAAAATGCCAAAATAAAAACAACTCAAAATTTTAAGGGTCAAATGCATACACTAATCAAGATTTAATTAGGAGATGATACCATCCAAATCACAATTGAGTTATATAAAAAATGTTCAGAGGCATATTTGTTATTCCAGTAGACAGTGTACCCAATACTTATTGAAAATATCAAAAGCTTGTTCCAAAAAGATTATTTAGCTGACTTCACAAACATCAGTAACTAATGAAGAAGGTCCTTCAAGTATAATTTCTTGCATCAAAGAATCGATACGTCATTGTACAGCTTATATCATGAACTTACAAAGCAACAACTTTACGATTAGTATCCTGGGGAATTAAAATAATGTAATCATAATACTTGCTTGAACTGATTTGACATCAGTAAAGGAAAACACTGAAAAGTGAAATCTAAACGTCCATTACAGGGAGAGGAGAATAAAAAATAAATTGTACCATTGATCTAGACGTTAAATGTTACAAACCAAAACACAAGCTAACACAACTGAAATATATAAGTTCTTAGAATAGTACAAAATGTTACAACCAGTCTGTGAAGCGTAACAATATCTCCAAGTTAATACACTTAATGGTACATAGCAGACATACAACAACAATTTTACAAGGTTAGTTTCTGGGATAATGTGTACATCCAAAAGGAAAGATACAGATGTGAGCAGATCAAGCAACCAAAACAGATACTTCAAGCATTGGATCAACAGTGAATTAAAAAAACACTAATCCTGTATTGCTAGTTACTTCGAGACAATTGTATCACTTCCACAATTTGACAAACTTGTCATGACTAGCCGAAGCTACCAAACCTGTAACAGTTGACACAGCCAATGCTGCAATTAGTCCATCATGAGCCGACAGAGTCATTGTCTTGTTCTCTGACATGTTCCAAAGCTCCAGAGACTGCACACAGCAAGTGAAAAAATGAAACCCTATTATTAGCAATGTAATCATCACACTCACTGAGCCAAGCAGTGAATCAGGTAAAATAGGAAACAAACCAGGGTCGGAGCCCCATTTCCAACCACATTATAACAACTATAAACCAAAGATCAAAAAGTTCAACCAAATCTTACCATCAAATGCAATAGAAAAAAACACACACACACAAAATCAATAAGACAGTTTGCCTTCAAGTTCCTAATACTCATACCCAATATCCGAAGCAGAATTTACAAATTAGAAGCTCCTAGCACTTTTCTTCAAACTCAGCTTCAAGATATTTCCAATTTTCAGGTTACTGAGAATATACCCATACAATGACAAGCCAACCCAAGCTTAACTTACACAGGCAATTTGACAATGTGGCTATATTTGAATATCAATGGAAGAAAGAAAAAAAGGCATCATAATGATATATATTGCCAAGTTAAGGAGCTATTAAAAATTTAAAACAGTAGACAAAGAAGAATTTAAAGAAAAATTGCAGATGCTTGCCTGATAACAGCCAATGACCAGCAATGAAGAATATGTAGGATGGAAAACACATGAATGGAATTTATTGCCATTACAGCTCAGCTCATGTACGCACTCTCCTTCACTCCCTGATCCAAGTGTCCAAACTCTGACAGAGTCCTCACTGACGGATGCTAAGAACTCACCAGAAGGGTCCCAACACACAGAATGGATTGAGTTAGTATGTCCCTGTAATTACAAACCCACAATAAGAGGAAGAAGGTTAGCCATGCCAAATTTTACAAGGTAGAACACAGGAATGAAAAGACACTTAAGAGAACAAAGTTTCAGAAAACAGTTCTAGAATTTATAAGAGAACAAAGAAGTTTCTTTAATGCTGACACTTTCTGTTTCGTTTCACCAAGAACAACAGTTATGCATGTTGCACACAGAAACGAGTTTTTGCCACGGCAGGAGTAGAATAATCTTTTGTTATTCTTTTGGCTACTTTTTGCCTTTTTTTGCATGACGTAGTTCATTTTCAACAAATTTATTCTTAATTATCACCCAAAAATAATAAAAAGCATCCTTGTTCTTAAATGAAATAAGACCAGCTTGCCTTTGAATCCAAGAAAGTCAACCATCAAGAATACTGGAGTGGGGACCAAAAATTTAAACTTTAGAGCGGCTTTCACAAAAACAATGATGCGAAGGCAATCACCATCAGAACTTCATCATTTCAGTAGTTAGTTAACTTCAGAATATAGTTCAATCAGACTCAATTCTGGTGTCTGTGTGTATGTACCCCTCATTTTGTACCGGCTAATAACTTTATGTCCCAAGTATTCAATGATAAATGTGCATCAATTACAGTATTTTGCCTTTTAGAGGCATCTTGACCTAATAAGAGCATTCCCATCAAAAAAAAAAAAAACATTTTGCATCCCCAAAAGCTACTTTATCTATTTTACATTCTCACTTTAACAATACACCCTACATCCCAAACTCTATTTGAAAATACATCATATTTTTAAAAAAAATTAAAAATGTACTTTTATAACAAGGCCCGCGCTCTACTCAACAAAAACAAAAAATCAATATCCAACATATGATTAAAAAATTAGAAAAAAGGAAATAGAGCTTGCTAATGTAAGATTTAAATATAGATCTTACTGTAGCAGGTTGTAAGATTTGCTACAGGGATAAAGGAGCAGTTTTGTATGCTTTTGTGTATTTGGGAATGTATTTTGCATCTGGGAATGTATTTTGCATCCAGGAATGCTCTAAAGACCTAATGCAGTTCACTACTAAAAAATATTTTTGCAAAGGACCCTGAAACTTGTATCTCATAATAATACAAGGATTTTGGGAGTCTGAAATTGAACTACATATGCAAACCATAGGGTTGCATAAGATATCCGGAAAGCTGCATACATGACCTGCACAATCCCATATGCAATTTCTTCCTGTATATGCTTTTTTTTGGTATTTAATGAATTGCAATTACTTATCAAAAATAAATAAATAAATAAATAATCCCTGATGTTTCAAGATATTATTATCACTCATAAAGAACCCATAACTACTCACAAAACTGTTACCAAATTAACTGGAAATCATTGATCTACATTGCTAATTCTCTTTAAATGTAAATTAGATATTAAAGGACTTCTATTACCAATGTAAAAGACATTCCATCAGTTGTCACTAACAGTGCTTTGTTGATATCTGTATGGTTAATTAGGAAACTAAAATCTACTCATTAACATCATATGCATCTTCTTTCATTTCATCTATTCAAATTCAAGGCAAACTAATGCTAGTTTCTTTCTCTCCTTTTTAGTTTGTAAATTTTTTTACCATTTCCTTCTGATTTACTATTTTAAAAAATTAATCTAAATTATTAAAGCAGATTAACATGATATACGGATGCAATATTTTGTGTCTCACTGAGGATTTGATTAGCATGAGAAACTATGAGCACACATTTTGGGAGATAACTCCTATCAGTTGAGAAACAGGGTATGGTGTTTCAGGATTCAAGCAGGACCGTGTGTCTCTTCTGCAGCATTTACTTCCCTTCTGCTTACAGAATCTAAGAGAACAATTCACCAAACAACTGCATCACATCCTTGGTCTAATTCAAAAGTAATATAATAGAAAATGTCAAATTGACCTGTAATGTATGCCGACAAGCTTGGGTCTCCACATCCAGTATAGATACAACATTCTCTGCAGCAGCAGCAAGGTACCTTCCAAAACGGGGTTGGAATCTCATTTGGGCCGTACCACCCTATCACAAGTGAAAAGTACTTTGAAATTCATAGAAAAAACCACGTTGAAAAAATTAATAAGCAAAACAACCCAGACAAAAAAAGCCCTGCATCAAATAAAGAAAATTTCCTTTTTTTTCTTTTTGGTTAATTACAAAATCAATAGATCTTGAATCCAAATCCCCACCTTATACCCCATTTTCATGGCAAATGAGATGCTATTTAAATTAATGCTTACTGAACAGATAGTATAAAAGATCCTACCTTAAACACTTTTTTTATAAGTAATAAGTTAGATCATACCTTAAACACTCTTTGACAGCTGCCGTTGTTAATACTCCAGTATCGTATCTCACCATCTCCATCACAAGAGCAAATGAGGTCATCTTTATTTGGGTGGAAGTCAAGTGACATCACAGTGGAAGAATGCCCCGTAAAGGTACGAAGTGAATAACCAGGCTGCATATAGGATGTAAATAAAGCTAAAAAATATCTAGCTGATGGAGGTATCATACTAATAATAGGAAAAAAAAATGCATTGTTAATAGAAGTATAGGTTCAACTATCACAACACCCCAACAAACAAACTAAAATAGGATGCACACAATTACTCCACCACACAGAAACTATAGAATCATGCAGCCATTAATAATTTCCCAGAACACAGACAGATCAACACTTTACTCAACTAATGCAGATGAGGACAGAAAATTTTTCATACTGGTCTATGGTAAAAGATTGACAATGTATGCAACATGAGACCAGGATTTATGCAAGTTTAAACCAGATTTTATATCTTTACCAAATTGTATACTCAGAAACCAAATATACACAAAGGACCCTCACAATCAGTGGCCAGAATAAACGATCCGAAACATGTTTCGCTCTCTTCCTTGGACCACCATCCATAATATCTATCATATCTCATGTACTTCACCAAATAATATGTACTTCATATGATGATAAGCAATTTATTAATCATGTACTTCATTTTGATCATAAAAATCAGATAATATGGATATTTTGTAAAGCACAAGAGAACTATATAATGTTATATCGAAAAGTACAGAATGAATCCAAATATTAATATATGCAATTTATTCTGAACCACCTCTTCACCAAACATGGGCATATTCACTAGACATTGCCACTAAATTAATTGCCGGTTTACTTAAATTACTTCCAGAAATCCGAACAAGAAAATTTGTCATCTTTTTTGAAACAGCATTTGAAATATTTAACAATGATTGTTGCTTGTCTTAAAGACAAGAAGGCATATAACTATAAGCACTCATGTTTAAATATGAAGCTTGGACCCAAAATTCGCCAAGATATTTATCATGCATTGTGTGAGCAGTAATACCTTTATATACATTGTGGAACAAAAAATAATAAGTGAGCTGACAAAGTACAAATGTCCATGTCCATTTTTCTAGTGTGCCTTGGATGGCACAGCATAGTCAGTTTTGATGGTTCCATATTCCAGGTTCATAAGTCATACGGGCACAGTTTTCTAAATCATCCTCCATGCTGCTAATAGCATTAATATGAATTTGAAACCCTTCAACCTAACCCACATTAATCTGCTCTCTAACTAGTTTGCAAATGATATATATATATATATATATATATACATAGCCAAGGGAGACAATAACCACAACATTTTTTTTTTTTTTGGATAAATAAGAACTGCAAAAAATTCATGTAATCCAATTTTATTTTCTTTGACCACACAAATGACCTGAAGATACAAGGGGGGAGGGGGGCATCATTCAATAAAAAACAACTATTATGACTTAAATGTATCAAGACCACTCGAATGCAAGAATAGAGTATTAAGTTTTAAAATTTTTTATTAAAAAAAAAAAAAAAACTATTATGAACCAGGAAGAACGTTCAACTAACATTGTCAGCATCCCAAACCCTGACAGTTTTGTCAAATGAAGATGTTGCAAGACGTGACATGCTTGGACTGAAACGGACATCAGTAATCAAAGCAGAATGTTCTTCAAGTGTGGTTTTTGGCTTTAAAGAGTCCGTGTTCCACAATACAGCCTGTCACATAATCACCATGCAAAAAGTTTTAGATACCCTAATCTTGATAATTAAATTACATGGATAAAAAAAAAAAATCATTTCTTATATTTTGAAAGAAAAATTAGGCACATAATTTTCAATTTAACGTTCAAGAAATTAGTCTTCAAAACAGAGCAGCCACAGCACATTTTTGGTGCTTTTAGACAACCGTTGCTCAATATATCACACAAAGTTTATCAAACCTCTTGCACTCACCTTCTTATCATGGCCACCGCTGGCAAGCAATTTCCCATCTGATGAAAAGTGGCAACAGATGACTTTGCTTGTGCTTGCTCGAACAGAACTTACTTCATTAAATGTGAACCCTAAAGTAAAATGTAAGTAAATCACAACAGGCAGCCCAAATTCAAATGATAATTAAATACCAGTGACCACCAACCACCTAGTGGTTGACAAATCAGATGAAACATGTTTTATGATAATCTCACATTCTTGCCCCCATTGAATTTTGTCATTTGCAGAAATGGAGTACCAATATGTCTTACTATGATCCCTGTTCTAGAACAAGATTAACCCCTGGAACCATGAATTAAAAATTTGCAAACTGTCAAATCAGATTCAAGAAATTTTGGTACTCCCACTATCTCAAATTCTCAATGCTATTCATAAAATTCATAGTCAGTAAAAGAAACATATCTACTGCACCTTTGCTCATGTCCATACAGCGAACAACACTATCTCTAGGGTCTGTATCATCAGGGGATAAAAAAGATTCAACATTATCCTCATCCTCTACAAAACGATCAATATCAGCCTGCAATTCAATATCTTTATCATCCCACTGCCAAAATGAAATGCCAATGAGAATACAATGCAAGAAGTTTTGAGTTCCTCAATACAAGAACATAAAGAATACACTCACCAATTGATTTGATGGTGACGTAAGGGTGCCAGGACCATCAAACATCATCAATGGCTTGGAAGAACTACCACTACGAGGCAAATTAGGCATTGATATTACGTCTCCAGGGGTATGTGTTGAGGGTGTTGAGGGTGCTGAACTTGGAGAGGGTCCGGCCGTGTTTGCAGTTCCAGAGCTATTCGCAGGACCAGAAGATGATACCGGCTGCTTTCTTTTTCTCCCAGTCTGGTTTTTAGAAACCTTAAAATGCATTCAGGAAAACCATGTTAGGAACCTGCCCAAACTTTTCATAGGATATGCATAACAAAACTATAAGCCCATTTTGAAAAATTAGAGTAATGGGTAAATTCTGACAGCTTGAACATGTCACATGCACCCATGTGAGAGAGAGAGAGTAGGGCACCAAGCTTAATGATAACATGGTTACTACTTTCCCAAACCATGATATTAAAGTGAATATAAGAATTATTAGTTGGCCACCAATAATCATATGGAACTGCTATTTCCAACTAAATCTTTGCATACCAAAATGTTTTTATGTAACTTACATAGAAACGGGCAAGCAATTAATTAAATTTTAATTGCATACTGATGCATATAATTATGAATATAACTATTCAGTAAATAAAGGTGATTTTCAGTTTTTTTTTTTTTTTTTTGGGGGGGGTGTGGTGGTGTAAGAGAGCAAGAGAAAGGGTTCTAAATTGGGTGTACGGCATGTCAGGAAAAAGTATTGTTTTTGAACAATATTAGCAGTTATAAAGATTTAGGAAAAGGCAGAACTTGGATTCTTTCATGTTAACATTGCTGAATCCCCAGTCATGAAATGTTGAATGCGATCCTACTAGTACAGATAGCCCCCACACAAGTGCATATGGCTCCCAATACGGTGCTACCAGATTATGGCACATAATTGGCTATGACTAAGATTTCACAAACAAGAGTCATGTTGTACACATGAACGAAAGAGAACTCAAATCAATAAAGATGTTGATAAGGACACTACAAAAGAAAGTACAGTTTCCAAAATAGTTGAAAAAATAATACTAGCAAGAGTGCCATATAGGGAGGAGATAATACCAAGAGCAAAACATGTCACATATTTTGCTAGAGATGACATAAAAAGGACTGACCTGATCATTTCGAAAGGAATTTGACATGCTGCCATCCATAGTGACGCTGGCGGCACCACCCATTTTATCTTGCTGGTGAAGATTGTGATTTGAACTCTGTGATTGCTGATTCGAAAGAGCATGTTGTTGAAACTGTTGCTGTTGCTGTGGGTTACTGTTCTGTTGCTGCTGTTGCTGTTGTATCTGAGCCATTTTTAACTACAGGAAGAGGTAAAACAAAAAACTTAGACGCAGAAAGACCGTGATGTTTATGATAATTCTGATATAGGAACATCTTGAGGCAGGTAAGGGAAAAAACACAACCACAACAAATGTAGGAACAACTATATTTGCTGATGTATCCCAAATTGATAGTGAAAAGGAGAACCTTAATCAGCATATCTGTATCTCGACCCAATAGTGGGCTAGCGGCTTGAAGCGGAGATCCAACATTTGGAACCACATCACCAACGGAATTTGTAAGGGCATCCTTCCCAAGATTCATGCTCCGACTACTCAAAAGCATTCTCAGTCTCCTACCCTCATCACTGGCAGAAGGTGATGTTAAGTTTTGCTGTGCAAGCAAAAGCTGTTGCTGGTGCTGTGGTGTCAACATCTGAAGTTGATGAAAGGGCTGAGGTGCCTGTATAAAAGGCTTTTGTTGCTGAAGAAGCCCAGAGCGAAGCTGATCCAGCCCCTAAAAACAAGCAAAAAGGTTAAACAGTTAACAATTATCATCATAATAACTAAGAAAAAAGAATAGAAAATGCCAATTTTCAAGAACACATCCAAAATAACAGGCATTCCAGACCAAAAAGAAAGACGTTAGTAGTATTCATGCACTCAAAACAGTGATAAATAACTTCCAAAAATGGGAGTGGGGGAAAAATTACACACAAATAAACAAACTTACTGTGAGTGGCCACCCTTTTAGAGTCAAATTGTTACTACCTTGATTTGACCCTGAAACAACACAGCCTTTCATGTTAGATACAAGCATCTTTATGCTATACCACTTAAAAAAATCTCAAGAAATTTTGCAGGTCTTAATTTCCAGATTCTCTTTGTTTACTGGTTTGTGAAAAAAAAGAGGAACAAACACAAAGGATTCAAGTTAAATCATAAACACCAGACTCAAAGTTAAATTTTCACAAGTGCGCTAATCATAATTCAAAAGAAACAAAAGAGAAAACAGTCAAGCAAAGAATACCAGGAATTCCTATCAATGATGCTTCAGGACCAACAGCTCTGGGATTTAAAACTGGATTAATCTCACTCTTTATGTCCTGATTCCACACTAAGTCAGAACACCACAAAAAATAAGGAAAGTCAAACAATAAGATCACTTGCATGAAAATACCATACCGGTGTGGACCCTGGTAGTTGTTGATTTCGAGCTTGAACTTGTGGAGACATGCCACCAGCTGCACCATGCAACACTTGCCTGAAATTAAGGAGATCAAAAAACCCTCTACATTAATGCTCATAAATGGATGAAGCGTCAGATGATACATCTTTATTATTTGAATTTTGAGTATGGCGTTGATAGGAAATGATTCCATGTCATTCTCCATAGCAATTGAAGGTTCAGACTCATATTCACAATGATTCATTGCCCTAAGAAAGAGGAATATTTGCCCATTTTTCTACTAGCCATTTGAAGCATTATTGTTGTAAATCATAAACATTCTTACACATTCCTCCAAATACAAGCTCAATGCATATGTCATGCACAAGTTATTTCATTTCATGTTATGCCCAGAGGCTCATTTTAAGGGGGGGAGAGGTAAAAAACAGTCAAATATGAGAAACACACCCTGAAGGCTGGCCAGTTGCTGCAGCTGACTTCAATATTGAGGCATTATTTGGATCCAAAAGCTGGCCCACATTGTCACCAAACCTTTGCTGTAAAGATTCCTTAGATGGTTAAAAACTTAAAAACCAATAATCATCAGGCTATTGAGGAAACCAAATAATCCATCTATGACCTACTTTCATAGCCGCATCATCCAAAGAATCCCTTTGGGGCAGTTTTAATCTTTCCTCGTACATCTTTGTTGCCATTGCATTTGCAGTTCCAGCATTCTGCCGCATGAGAGGGTCATTTCCAACAAGCCCATTTGTGCTGCCATTAATAAGGTGGGCCCCATCTCTTCGCTGCTGCTGCTGCTGTGGTGTTGGCAGCTGCTGTTGCTGCTGCTGCGGCTGTTGTTGTTGCTGTTGCTGTTGCTGTTGTTGTTGCTGCTGCTGCTGCTGCTGTTGGGCATGCCTCTGCAACAGGAGCTGCTGCATCTGCATATGCTGCTGCTGTTGCTGTTGTTGATGCTGTGGTTGTTGAGGTTGCTGCTGCTGCTGTTGCTGTTGTTGTTGATGCTGTTGCTGCTCCCTTGCTTTAATCAACTGTGTCTGCAATTTCATAATTCCATAAGCTTCGACTGATTAACACTTTTTTTGTTTTCGTTTTATTTTTCTTCTTTTCTTTTTCTTTTTTTAATAAAAACTTCAACAAACACCATTGTACCTGTACAGGTTACAGTTTGCAGTCCACCATCAATCTCATAAGCACAACAGACAAATCAAATACCTCATTGACATCAGAGGAATTTTATTAATAAATATCTTTATTGTTATTCAGGAGACAGAAATCTTCAGGTTATTTGGTGCCTCTACTGAAAGGAATCCACACATCTTTCCAAACCCAAAGTTCCCTTCCACCTAACTACAAAAGCCCTCAACTAGTCTGGGTTGCCTGTTTTGCAGCACTGCCAAACTAGAAGGGCTTCTACAAAGATGTAAATTAGCATGAAAAACATGATACAGTACAGTAGTAAAAATTGATGACAAGAATAATACAAGAATGTGTTTGTCTGGTGCAGCTTCCCCCTGAAAGTACTGGGGGAGAATTCATATATTTTTCTATATGAATGGCATGCTGTTCATCTATTTTTAATTGTATTTGTAGCATTAAAAAAATTTGTAACAATTATAATGTCAAAATAGGCTACCCTTTGACATGTTTCCAGCTAGGAACTTTATGCCATTTGACAGTTTTACAGAAAGAATAAGTGATTTCCACAAAGATTGGCATACTAATTCTACGTCGGCAAATCAAAGTTCTTAAATGGCTACCTATGGGAAATGACTATCACTGAAGATGTGCAACTGATCTTCAAACTCACAACCCCACCCCTTAAATAAGCCAAAAGATTCACCTCATATCTACCAAGGAAAAAGAGAAATCAAAGAAGAGGAACAATCAGGGCACATCTATTTTTGATAATTCGATAGTTGGGGGCAGGGGATTTGAACCCTGGATGTATCTGTTGAAACACTAGGAGGTGCCAATCAGTTTAGCTACAAACATCTTGGCAGGACACATCTAATATAAGGACACGTAAAGGAGATAACATGATTTAGTTTCTTTAGGAACCATTCTGTCATTCACTCAACTGTCAATGAGCAATGCAAAAATATAAACCAGTCGAGCAAGAAAAACACCTAACACAGGTTTTTCTTCGGGGGAGATGAACTCTTGTTGCGGAAAGGAAAAGAAAAACTAAAGGGTAAGCATGGAGAAGGAGAAACCATCATTTCTGATTCTAAATTCTTGTCACAGTCAAGGACAAATGCAAGATACGGTTAGCAAAAATTATAATGGATGATGCCAAGTTACAGACTTCCAAAAGCAGACAGAGCAACAGAAGCAGGTTAGTTTCGATCTCCAGGTTGGGAGAAGGAAAAGATAAATACCAGAAAGACCATGATAACTATAAATGTGTTACACCAGTCACAGAAATAAAACAAGCAATTTTAGAATTAGCAAATCACAAAGTTAGCTGATATCCAGGATTCCAAAGTATAAACATCTAAGAGTGAGATCAATAGATCATAACTAACGTTTTTCAAACAAATCTGAATAAATAACTTTGTTTTGCACCAACTAAACTAGAGATGGAAAGAGAATCAATAATTTCCCATAATTAATGCCACATAAGAGCTCAAGTTGATTCTGCATGGGAAACTCAAAATCCATACTTTCTTGAAAGCATAAGTGTCTTTAGATGAAACAATTTGGAGTATGCATGATAGAAAGTTCTATGTCTTTGAACTGCAAGTTTATTTATTCTCTTGTTTTACCAGGTAGCTACCGCATTTCCTCCTCTCTTGTACAATCATTGTCAAAACAAAACAAATACTAAAGGAGAATGTCCAAGAAAATAAAATATTCTTAACCAACCTCAATGTAAGATGCAGCAACCTCTGAGTGCTTCTCATTAGTTCTAGCAATAAATATATCCCAAAATACTGACCACCACTCAAAGAGAAAACCTCCAGGGGCGTCAATAGCTGTAACCCATGTTCCAAAAATGTAAACCAATTAAAATGGTTAAAAAGAGATGAAGAAAAAAAAATCTCTCAGAAATGAATCTTCTCTTTGTATCCCAACATCTTGTTCAAATATACTCACCAACAGGATCAGATGATACTTTCCCTTCAGCTTGAAAAGCCTGCGCAGAAGCCTTTAAATCCCTCTTTACTAAATAATCATGGATATACACATCTAACCTGTTATTTAGAAGTAGCAAGAACATATTGTCTCAGTCATGAATATTAGGGGAAGAAAAATTAGAACTTCTACAAAGAACAATAGCTCAAAACAACAATAACCCAAGATTACATACAAAATAAAGATTATAGAAAGCCTACAAAGAAACTGTGGTATCACTACACAATTTCAGTCCAGGAACCCAAATGTTACAGCCACAAACATTAAAAAAAACTAAATCACCTATTGCACAAATTTAACTCCATTAAATAGCAGAAAAACACGAACCCTAAAGCACACAAAAGATACAAATACAACACATGCAAATTTACACACACACACACAAACACAAAAAAAAATAGCACAAAACTAAAGAACACAACTTGAATCAAAATATTTTATACAAAAAAAGAAAGGAAAAAAAACCCAGAAAATATTAGAAACCCAGAACCCAAATCAAACAGAAAACAGCACAGGAAAGCCATAGAATGATAAGAAAAGAGAAACCCAGATAGAATATTGAAACAACAAGAACAAAAATGTAGGGGAAGAGTGAAAAAGAACTCACATTTTATCAGCTTCCCAGTTAGTCTGAGACATGGTGGTTAAATCCAGTAGCTCACACACGAGCTAGGGATACAAATGTAAGACTCTTTGAGATTACCAAACCCAGAAGACCATGACTACCAAATTTTTCTGTCACTGAAAAAACATTAAAACCCACAAAAACGAACACACAGAGAGAATCTATGTGAATAAATGGAACCAAAAGATATACAGAACAAAAATATCCAGTTAAGCACAATATAATATATATAGCATTAATTTTATATTTAATTGAATAAATAAATAAAGAAAGTGAAGTATAGATAGAGATACCTGAAACCCAAAAAAACGTTTTTTTTTTTTTTTTTTTTTTTTTTTTGCTTTTTCTCTTTTCACTTTAAATTTTTATTCTTTTCCATTTTTGTTTTTTGAGACTCTGAAATTTTTTTTTGTTTTCTGATAGTGTTTTTTTTTTTTTTTTTTTTTTTTTTTCCTGATATCAGCCCTTGGTGGATAGGAGTTGCTGTCTGTATAGTCTGTCGATATAATAATGGTTTTGTTGATCAAATTTACCAAAATGACCCTCAAATTCTGTCAAATTTTTCAGTCTCTGACACTCAGCTTAAGGACAGCTTTTTACTTGAATGACTAAAATGACCTTGAAAGTCCTTTTACAATTACTCTTGTACTAGGTGAGTCAGTAGGGGTGGTTTTGTAAATTCGGTAAGTTCTGCATTGAGTTCCTACTGGAGTACTTTTTTTTTTCCTTGTGGTGCTTGTGTTTTTCCTTATTTGTTGAATGAACCCTATGTTTTTTTGTTTTTTGCTTATGCTCCTTGTCTTGAGTTTAGAGCATCTCCAGCAGATTAGCCAAAATTTTGTACTGTTTGGCTAATGAACAGTGACATTTAGCTTTTGCCTACTCACTTTTTCAAATACACTTCCAACAGATTCTCTATCTCATTTAAATATTATTTTTTCATTCATTATTTATTATTTTTTTAACAACTACACATCTTCCAACATTTTTTTATACACCACATCATTATTATAATGCAAAATAAGAATTTGAAGAATGAACAGTAGCCCATCAGACTTGATGGGCTACTGTTCATAAGCCAAAAAAAAAAACCCATTTGCCGAAGCTGCTGGAGCAGCTACAGTACACCATATTCTCCAAATTTTGCCTAATAGACCCGGATGCCCAAGCCACTGGAGATGCTCTTATGGAGTCAAAGTTAGGTCAATTGTTTAAGATTTTTTTTTTCCTAATTAGGATCCGTTTGGTATATGCATTTAAATAACAGTTTTCAGTTTTTAAACAATATTACACGTATTTTCACACATTTTTTCACCCACACATGTTTTCAAAAAAATATAAACAACATTTCTAAAACAACATTTCTAGAACAACATTACCAAACAAGATATCTGAATTTGAAAGCAATTAATGTTTTGACATTACGAGAAATAGTAATAGACATAGAACAAAAGTCATAAGTTGAAATTTAATCATACTTAAAAAATATTCTTAAAAATAAAAAGTTTTTGACCAGATTATTCTAGGATGGTTTAATATGATGAGAAAGAGTAATCATCACAGAGCAAAAGTCATAAATTGAAATTTTATCATACTTAATGCCTATATAAAAAATTATTCTAAGAGTAAATAAGTAAATAAGTAGGCCATATCAGAAAGACAGAAACCCTTAAATTGATAATACATAGTAAATAAGTAGAATACGAGTCTTCTTAGTTATGACACGATTTTCAAAACCATTGGCTTCGCCATCAGGTTTTTTTTTTTTTTTTTAAACAGCCATCAGGTATTTTTAAAAGAACGTTGTTTTGAACTTTGACCTAATTACAAGTTAACACTAATCATTATCCCAAAAAAATTATGGTGGGTTGCGTAGACTACCTTGATTATCAAGGTGGAAATGACCATCTTGACCTGATTTAAAGGGTCATACTTTACGACGACTAATGATACAATTAATAAAACAAAGATTTGATTGGGAGTCAATACGGCATATTTGGAAATATTATAAAATTACATGTCAAAAAAGTTTACATTAGATTGCATCAAAGTGTACCGTGACTGGTTCAAAAAAAATAGAAAGTGTAGCGTGACTTCCTTTTAGTTTAATAAAGTATGATAAAATACCTATCAAAAAAAAAAGTATGATAAAATATGTGGGTTCCAGTTAGCTCAACTGGTAAAGTCTCTGATGGTTGTATAAGAGATCTGGGGTTCAATCCCCACCTATACCAAAAACTGATTGGTGTCTTGGTCTGATGATAAAGAGCTATCATCAGGAGCGGACGCCATAGGTTGAAACTCTCTTAAAAAAAAAAAAGTATGATAAAATATAAAATATATAATAAAAAAATCACCTCAATATTTTTTAATTTATCTGAATAGTTAGACCAATAAATATATTTAAAAACTTCTTTAAAAATATAAAAATATAAAACTTTAACCAATAATTATATGTCAAAATATACTCTCTTTTTTGAGAGATATGTCAAAATATACATAAATAGATAATAATACACTACTTGTAAATTGTAATGAATCTTTCAATGCATCTCACGTGTATTTGAATTAGGAAAATGCTAAAAATATAAACTTTTTTTGCAAACGGTTAATGTAGTAAGTGATGATTGGTAAATAAAAATGTGATGTTATTGATGGGCCTAAATGAGAATCAGTAAAATTTAGGCCATAACAAAAGTTTGTAAAAATGTTATAAAATAGTTTGTAATTATAGTATTACTCTTTGAGTTAAGGAAGGTAGAATAATGTCTATTATTGATAAAATAAAATAAAAACTATGTTTAGAGCGTATCCTGTCTCAATTTTAAAGTAACACCTGAGAGTGTGAAAAAATATCATAAACAAATAAATATAAAAGAGTTTTAAAAGTTCTCACACACATTTACTATAATGTCAAACAGATAATGAAGATTATTATATTAGAAAAAGGATAATGAAAAAAGTTATTAAAAAATGATGCCAAAAAAAAAAAGGGTTTCTGTCATTTTATAACTTTTTAGGATATAGGTAACTGACGAGGCTTTGATAAGATCTAACTCTTACTCGTCTTGATGTACAAGGAATTACTCTTATCCAAACTTCATGCTTTTAGGGATTCACTTAAAGTGAAAAAATAAAAAAATTATGTGAGGCTTAAAAAAAGAAGAGAAATTTTTTTTTTTATTCAAGAATTGCAACCATCCCATGAATTTCAAGAAATTTAATTTCAAAATATTGCCACAAATTCTTTCATACGCATATCCGTGAATGAATACTTGAATATCAAATTATATGGGTCTACAATAAATGTCTGCTTATTATTTGCTTAAGACGATGTGGGCCAAATATTATTTTTAATGATAATTTAACTATTATACTAAATGGAAAATGAGGATTTGCTCCTAGATTTTCCTTATGAAGGAGTTTTGTCAATGCCACTAAATTATAATACTATTGACTGTAAACTTGCATTTTTCAAGTTCAAGTAGAATCACATCTTGAAAATGTGTTTTATATTGAGGAATTGTCCACACCTAGAGAATGAAATCACAAGTTTGACAGGATTTTTATGTAAAGTTTAAATCGTAGGATGCACTTTTAGTAGGTTTTCTTTTCTTTTCTCAGTGCTTAAAATATAAATTTTATACCTCTTTCTTCCCAATTGTTTGAAATTGGATGGATTGGATAGGCTGATATTATCCATTATATTATTTTGATATTTTAATAGTTAGAAGAGTGAGAAATTAAACCTTAAACATTTTTATTGAAAATACTATAAGGTACTAATTGAGTTACATAATAATATTCATATCAAAGAAGCTAAAAATTTTAGATTTTAGCATCTCAAAAATTTATTTTATTTATTTTACCACTTTATTTTACAAAATACCCAACATCAATGGTTTTAATTTTATTTAAGCAATAACACATTAAAATAATATAAACAACACAATAAAATAATATATCAAACACAATAAACAACCGCTACGGTAAAATATAATAAAGTATGTGGAGGAGAGGGAAGATAAAATACAATAAATAATTGATAACAACAAGCTACAGTAAATTGCTACAGTAGCATGTATGCAAAAAATTTTAGATATAACACCGTTGATGTTGGATGGTTTTTAGTACTTCGAGATATAAAATAGCTTTTTAGGCTTTTAGCTTTGTACACGTCGAAAATGAGGTTGATGGGCTGGACCTCACTCGGACTCACAACTTATTTGTATGGTGGGCTTGGATTTCCTACTTTGGGTCGTTCTTGACACAGAGACTCAATGAGATCACTTTTCTCTCTCTACGTTGCTACCCTCTTCCTTCACTTCCCTTCTACTCTCTGTTTCTTTCTCTCTCTTTTTTCTTCCAAAATTTTCCAACCCCTTCCTCTTCCCCAACTTCTCTTATTTATAGCATTCCGATTAGTGGGGTGCTATGATTACTTTTGCAGTTAGTGTAATATGAGGTCCAATATCATCAGCCATAAGTGGGGGGTTAGGTGGGAGTGGGATGAGGTGAGAGTGGCCTTGGAACTTGGCTCCCACTCCAGCAGTCATGCCCGGCTGCGACGCTTCTGGGTACTGCCGGGTACGTTAATGATGGGATGTTCGGACGTTATTCTTCCCCTATTGTCCGGTAATGGTCCCCCGAGCAAAGATTGAGTGATGAAACCTGGGCTTGCAATCCGTGTGGGCCGAAGCTGGGATCTTGGGTAAAGAGAGACGGGAACCATGGGCCTCACTGTTGCGTTAGAGCTTAAGGCCCATGTGTGCTTGGGCATCATGGGTCTGTACATTAGCCCCCCCTTGATTCATGCCTGGCAAACGGGCAGAATCAAGGAGCCCGGTGGGCATACTCATTTGAGAAGGTCAACAAGCATAAGCTAGGGCGGTTCCAGAAACCCATTAATGTGCCATTAAAAGACATGCTGTTTCGACCCGTTTGGTTCAGCCGTCATCATCACCTGACGGTTCGCGAAACCGAAGAGGCACGTGTGTCAGTTGGCGCCCTTGTGAATTCCTCGTTAATTGAGCCTCATTATTGTTGATTAGACACCGTTTTCTCTTCCTTGACCTCTATAAATAGTTCGTTCCAAATCACTTCTCCATTTTTTAACTCTCCTCTCTCTGAATTTTCTCACTGCCGAGCATTCATCTGCGCACCCACTCGCCCGCCCAAAGCCCCCTTTTCTTCCCTAGAGCCCAAAGTAAGTCTCCTACCTCTTCATTTGACTTCAACATCTTTCTTCGAGTTTCTTCCTTCAATTTTAGGCTCTATAATGGGGTTTGCTTATCTTCTAAACACCGCATCGTCCTTAGCCACCTTTAGGCAGATGTTTGATATTCCTAATGATGTGGAGGTGGCGTATTGCCACGAAAGCGAATTTGACCTCTACAGAGGGGGACAAACTGCCTTCTTTCCTCTGATGGCAATCCTTGAGGGTGGGGTTAGGTTTCCCGTGGACCCTCTCTTACTTGACACACTTAGGTACTATGTGGCATGTGCTATGCCCCGACCAACTCCCTCCCAACTTTTACCGAGTAGTTAGTTGCGTTAGTAGGTTGAACCATACGTTCGGTTTACAATTAAACTACCATGATATAAACCACATGTACAACTTGTGTGGGAACAAGACACAAACTATTATTTAAAGGTTAGAGATAAGTGGGTACGGCTGATATCATGCCTACCTGATTCCAATAGAAACTCTGCCGGGGAGTTTGTCCGGGTGCGCGGCAACTGGTTTGCCGGGGATATTCCCCTTCCCCTCTCTCGTCGCGAAGTGGGTTCGTACTGACTCCTAACCTGACTGTCTTTGTCATATGGTTGTTTTATTTACCTGAATTCCGACGTGCCTACATATTCATTGTTTCTTCACTCATTTTATCTCATTTATTTATTATTTTTCTCCCTTTCTTTTCTTTTTTTTTTTTTTTTTTTTTTAAACAGACGGTAGATTGTTTACCCCGGACATCAGGGTAGTTCACATGAGGGATCTGAACTTCGTGCTCAGATCCGAAATATTCGTTCACTGGGACGGGTAGCTCCAAGCGTCCCATCTTATTCTCGGAGTTGAACCAGTCTACTCCACTTGGCAACCCTTCAAGCAAGCACTTTTGGTAGACAGCCCACTTCTGTCTTACATCGACATTCGGCACGCGAATTTTTTGCCGCCAAATTTTACGGTTGGAGAAGCTCGGGAACAAGGCCGGCGATACACCTGTTCAAACGAGCTCGCCCCGTTGCGCGACAAATCGGTGGAGCGCGTGTCCCGGCGCCTCCGAGAACTTACTCACACTCCTGTCGAGGAAGAAGCTCTCGTTCAAGAGGCTCCCGCTCAACTTGAAGGACAAGTTAATCCCAAGCCTCCCGTGCTTGTTACCGAGCAAGTGACTGTCAACATTACCGACCTTTCCGATACAGAATCTGACCGCAGTGCAAATATGGTGACCCGAAAGACCCTGACCATCGACCGTTTTGTGCCCGGGGCACAGCAAGCAACGCAACAGCAACCATCGCAAGAAGGCCAAGGCCAAACGCCTCCTCCCCCACCTCCTTCCCAAACCGAACGAACCCGAAAGAGGCAACGCGACAGTGAGCAGACCTCTATCGGGCCGGGAGACGCCATAACCCGGGTCCCCCCACAACTGTCCAAGGGCATCATCATACAAGAGCCGCAGGCCCAAACCGGGGTAGGCGTAGCGTCCTCATCAAGGGCAGCTCAACTGTGGCAGCCTAAATTTGTCTTGGACGGCGAGCCACTCCCCGAGACCACCAGTGTACGGGTTTGGGAGAAAGGTGAAGGGGGTTGCGTTGCCCAGAGTTTAGCGCACGGACTCCTCTTGCCCGAGGATGTGCATGCTTACGAGCAAGGGATGAAGGAGTCTATGGGGAGAAGGCTGTAGTGGTTCACTGTCGCGGTAATCCCTCACTCACTAGCTTCCTACCAGTCTCTGTACACCTTTATCACTTATTATTGCTATTAACAACGTGTATATATATGCATACTTATTTTTAATCTTCTGTCGTACTAACACCCGAGGTTTTATTAGGCGGCCCAGCTGGCCCACTTTATTGATGGTCGTATGAAGGAACTTTCCAATGATGTCGACTGGGAAAAGGCGGCCAAGGAGAAGGCTGCCAAGGCAGCGAAAGAGAAGGCAAAGGTCGTTGATGCTGCCGAGAAGAAGGCTACTATCGCGGAGAAGGCTAAGGCGCTGGCGAAAAATAGGTGCGCGGAACTGCTAGTGAAGCAGAACGAGACTGACGTCAAATTAGCCGAGGCCATAAGTCTGAATGTTGCTCATGCTGAGGAGCTTGCTGATATGAGAATGGCGTTGGGGGCTGCCGAAGAAAAATGGTACCATGAAGGGTTTGCCGATGCGAAAAACTCTGTGGAGCCAGTTGTGAATCAAGCTCGGAAGCTGGGTTTTAAAGCTAGTTAGTTGGCTGCCTTGCAAGCCATGGGGGTTTCCGAAGATTCTCCTCTTAGGGACCCCGGCCAAATACCCTTCCCCAGTTTTACTTCAGCCGCGCAGAATCCCCCGACGCCCATTGACGTAGAAGACACGACAAGCTTTAGGGAACTGGTGGAACAAATAGACGCCCATGTGGAAATGGATGATGCGGAAGTCACTAGTGTCCCCCGCCCTACCGATTAGCGCTATGAGGATATAGCTCAGAACGCCGCCGACCAGCAGCCTACTGATCCTGCCGCCCAGACAAAAACAGATCACTGCAAAATATACAGAAAGCTTTACTGTTAAATTGCAGTCCATTATCAGATATCAGTGAGTTCGGCACCCCAAACCTGGTGACTATGTTTCTCCATACAAACTTTTTGACATCCGCGTCGCGAATATTCGCTAAAGCCTCTGCCTCCGCCCATTTGGTGAAGTAATTTACGGCCACCAGTACAAATCTTCGGTTGCCGGTTGCTCGGGGAAATGGGCCGAGAATATCCAGGCCCCATTGTGCGAAGGGCCAGGGACTGCTCACCGGATTCAGGTGACCTGTTGGCTGATGGATCAGGGGTGCGTGCTTTTGACACTGTTCACACTTTCGCATGTATTCGGCGGCGTCCTTCTGCATTTGTGGCCACCAAAATCCCTACGTCATTGCTTGATGTGCCAACAAGCGTCCCCCTATATGACTGCCACACACTCCGCCATGAAGCTCGACCAGTAGTTCAACAACTCTACTTGGGTGTAGACACAAAAGGTACGGCCCCCCGAAAGACCTTTTGTACAGCTGGCGTTCTGCTGATAGCCAGTACCAAGGTGCTACTCGGCGAACCCTACTGGCCTCCTTCTTGTCACTCGGGACACGATCCTCTGCTAGGAATTCGATGATTGGGTCCATCCAGCTCGGCTCGGTCGTCGCAATCGCGGCTACCTCGACCCCCTCTACGCCCACGCTATCCGTTACACAAATGCTCGGTTCCGGTATTAGTTCTACCCTAATTAGCCGAGAGACCCCCTCTGCCGTCGACGATGCTAGCGTGGCTAAGGAGTCAGCATGTCTGTTTTGTGCCCAGCCCACTTGGGACACTTTCGCCGTGCCAAACTTGTTTATAACCTGCCTCGCTAACTGCAAGTATGCCTTCATCCGGGGGGTCTCGGGCCTCAAAGGTTCCCTGGATTTGGTTAACAACTAATCGGGAATCTGAATATATTTCCACTCCCCGGGCTCTCATTCCCAGAACCACTCTCAATCCAGTAAGTAAGGCCTTATATTCCGCCTCGTTGTTAGAGGCTATGAACCCAAGCCTAAAAGAATGCTCCAGCCGTATTCCCTCAGGGGTGACAATAATGATACCGGCGCTGGACCCCAAAGCACTCGACGCTTCATCCACAAATACCTTCCATGGGCGACTCTCAACGTGATAGACCATTTCCCCGTCATTCTTAGGAGAAAACTCCGCAACAAAATCGGCGAGGACCTGCCCTTTCACTGCATTTTGTGGCCGGTAACGTATGTCAAAGGAACCCAGCCACGTCCCCCATTTAGCAATTCGACCCGTGAAGTCAGATCTCCTCGGCAACGACTGCAAAGGATACTCGGTCAGGACATACACTGTATGGGCCTGAAAATAATGCGGCAACTTTCTTGTAGCGTGTATTAGGGCTAGCACTAACTTTTCCAGAGGCAAATACCTTGTCTCAGCGTCAACCAAAGTCTTACTGATGTAATACACGGGCTGCTGCATTCCCCGATCGCTGAGAGAGGTACATGAACAGATCTTCCTCGGGCTCCGGGGTTGTCAGCATAGGTGCTTGCATCAAGTACTCCTTCAAATCCCGAAAAGCTCTATCGCATTCCTCATTCCACTGAAACCCTTTCCACCTCTTCAAAAGCTGATAGAACGGCCGGTAGCGATCTGCGAATTTGGAAATGAATCGATTTAGGGTAGCTAGCATTCCTGTCAACACCTA
Organism: Quercus aquifolioides; assembly: GCA_019022515.1. Lineage (NCBI taxonomy): Eukaryota > Viridiplantae > Streptophyta > Magnoliopsida > Fagales > Fagaceae > Quercus > Quercus aquifolioides. Next base: position 34,915,792 of record CM032336.1, read on the forward strand.
CACCTCCTTCGGGTTGCTCGGAGGCTTCAGTCGTTTCACGGCTTCTATCTGATTCGGGTTTACCTCTATTCCTCGGTTAGTGATCAGATATCCTAGGAACTTGCCAGCCCCCACACCAAAAGCACATTTCTCGGCATTAAGGCGTAACTTATACTGCCGAAGAATCTCAATCACCCCCCTCAGATCCTCTATACGCTGCACCTCCTGCTTACTCTTCACCACCATGTCGTCGATGTACACTTCAACCGTTCATCCTATTTTATCCCGGAACATCCTCGTCATCATTCGCTGGTAGGTGGCCCCGGCATTCTTTAAACCAAAAGGCAATACGACATAATGATAATTGGCATCCGGGGAGATGAATGCCATCTTTTCTTGGTCCTCGGGAGCCAGGGTGATATGGTGGTACCCCTGAAAGGCGTCCAAGAAACTCATCCTCGGGTGCCCGTACATGGCGTCTACCAACTGGTCAATCTTCGGCATGGGAAATAGGTCTTTTGGACAAGCTCGGTTCAAATTCGTAAAATCTACACAAACCCTCCATTTGCCTCTCTTCTTCTTCACTACTACGGTATTCGTCAGCCATTCCAAAAAGTAAATTTCCCTTATTGCCCCTGCCTCCTTCAGCCTTTGAACTTCCGCCTTTACTGCTTTAACATGCTCTCTGGCTGATCTCCTTGGCTTCTGCTTCTTAGGAGCAAACGTGGGGTCTACGTTAAGTCTATGAACGATGAATTCAAGATCCACTCTGGGCACTTCCTATGGACTCCACGCAAACACATCCACATTCTGTATAAGGAATAACAACATCTTTACCCTATCTTGATCCTTCATGCCCTCTCCTACTTGGAAGTACTTGTCTACGTCCGACAATATCTTTACTTTCATCATTTCCTCGGCACACCCTGCCCCCTTCTCTTCCTGCGAGTTCTGTAATTGCTATAAAGGGATCCCCTGTGATGGGTCCTTTTGCTTGGTCTGCTCCTTCTGGACGATTTGCTCTTTCTTCCAATTGATTATAGCGACTAAACATTGTCTAGCTGTCTGCTGGCTTCCCCGTACTACCGCGATTCCCTGCTCGGTAGGGAACTTGACTTTCACATGCAGAGTGACGGGACAGCCCCCATTGCGTGGATCCATGGCCTTCCTAATATCGCCGTGTATGTGGAGAATGAAGTCACAATAATAAACGTTACCATCACCTCCTTGCCTTCCATATTCACGGGCAGAGAAATCTGCCCTTCGGGGACTACCATTTTGTCGTCAAACCCGACCAAAGGTGTACTATACTTAGAAAGGTCTTCATTCCTCAATCCGAGCCCCCTGAATAGATTCGGGTACATCACGTCAGCCCCGCTTCCCTAGTCTATCATTACTCTTTTCACCAGGAAGCCATTTATCCGGGCCGCTACTATCAACGTATCGTCGTGTGGTTGGACCGTTCCCTCCAAATCGCTGTCATCAAAGGCGATGGCTCCCGGGCGAGCTTTGTCATTTTTCCGGCCGGTTGCATATCCGAACTACCCTCCACTGGTGCCACAGTCAACACCCCTTTCTTCCTCACTGCAGCGGGGCCCTTTAGGGTAGCATGGATAACCTCAATTATCCCAAAAGGGGGCGGAAGCGGGTTCCCCCTTTGTGGTGAGCCCTGCCCCGTCCCCCGGTCCCCTGGATCCATCACGAACTCCTTCAAATACCCTGCCTTGGCTAGCTACCCGAGATGATCCCTCAACACCCGGCATTGCTCGGTAGTATGGCCCTTATCTTTGTGGTAAGTGCAGTACAAGTTCTGATTCCTCCTAGAGGGGTCACCTCCCATCTTGTTCGACCACTTGAAGTACGGCTCGTGCTTAATCTTGTCTACGATCCTATGTACTGGCTCTTTAAACGTCACATTTACCTCCTCTACCTGTGCTTCTGGCTTCTGAATCCTCAAACTCCCCCGGGTCCGGGATAGAAAGCCGCACTGCCGCAGACGATTTATCATCGGCGCTTTTATCTTTGCTTTGCAACCGGTTATCCTTCAGCCGCTTGTATTCTTTAATGCGCCTCATCAACTGCCTCATATCCTCGGGAGGCTTCTTAGTCAGCGACTCCCTCAGTCCGAAATCTTCGGGCAATCCCATTCTAAAAGTGTTTGTGGCGATCTTCTCATTCCTTTCGCCAATCTTGTTGTAGAGCTCTTAGTACCGGCCAGCGTAACTACGAAGGATTTCCCCTACCCTCATCTTCATGGACAGCAATGCGTCCACCGGTTGTGGTACCCGGCTACAAGTTACGAACCGGACTCCGAACTCCTGTATCAGCTCTTCGAAATTGTAGATAAAGCCCTTCCGCAACCCGTTAAACCATCTTAAAGCAATGGGACCAAGGCTTGAGGGAAAAATCTTGCACATCAGTGCGTCATTGCGAGTATGCAGAGACATCATTTGGATATAGTGACTGACATGCTCCACCGGATCCATTTTCCCATCATATGAATTGAACGAAGGGTGCGTAAATCTGTCTGGCATTGGAGCCCGCTCAATGTCAGCTGAGAACGGCAACCGAGCTGCTGTGCGCAGTGCGCGGCTCATCGCATCCATTACTGCATTGTGGGGCCGTCTTTCTTCCGGAGAGTCCGAACCTTGATCTGCATACTCCCGCGAACGTGAACGGTCTCGTCGTCGGCGGGATTCCCTTTAATGTGAACGTTCTCAGCGATGGTGGGATCCAGACTGATTGCACCCCATTCCCTGTCGTTCTTCCCCGGTATCAGGCCTTCTCTCTCGGTTGTCTCGATCCATTATGTGGTGCCTGTTTTCTGCTTCCAACTCCTATCTCTTACCAGCCTGCGCAGCCGTTCAAGCTCCTCATCCCTCTCGTCAAATTGCCTGTGCCCTGAAGCATTGGATACTGTTCTCTGTGTTTGATATAACCCTTCCCCAAGGCCGGACCGTTCTTCCTCTCGCTCGTGATCCCTATCTTCGCGCCTCCTCTGCCTCCGTTCTCGCTAGGAGGATCCCCAAGAAGATCCCATCGAGCCACTTTCAGCGTCACTCCCAGAACATCTCCCAGACATCTTCCCGTGCACGAGTCTCAGTTGAACCACTGCGTTGTAGGAGATTCCCACAGACGGTGCCAATTGTACATGCTGAAAATGAGGCTGATGGGCTGGGCCTCACTTGGACTCACAACTTATTTGTATGGTGGGCTTGGATTTCCTACTTTGGGTTGTTCTTGACACAGAGACTCAATGAGATCACTTTTCTCTCTTTACGTTGCTACCCTCTTCCTTCACTTCCCTTTTACTCTCTGTTTCTTTCTCTCTCTTTTTTCTTCCAAAACTTTCCAACCCTTTCCTCTTCCCCAACTTCTCTTATTTATATCGTTCTGATTAGTGGGGTGCTATGATTACTTTTGCAGTTAGTGTAATGTGGGTCCAATATCATCAGCCATAAGTGGGTGGTTAGGTGGGAGTGGGATGAGGTGAGAGTGACCTTGGAACTTGGCTCCCACTTCAGCAGTCATGCTTGGCTGCGACGCTTCTGGGTACTGCCGGGTACGTTAATGATGGGATGTTCAGACGTTATTCTTCCCCTATTGTCTGGTAATGGTCCCCCGAGCAAATATTGAGTGATGAAACCTGGGCTTGCAATCCGTGTGGGCCTAAGCTGGGATCCTGGGTAAAGGGAGACAGGAACCATGGGCCTCGTTGTTGCATTAGAGCTTAAGGTCCATGTGTGCTTGGGCATCATGGGTCCGTACAAGCTCTTTTACCTATTTTAGAACATTTGCATTGGTGGAGGAAATTTTTAGTTTTTTAGTACATAAAAAAGTCACTTTATTTATTTTAACTTACTAAATTACAACTCATGTCATATCAATGCTCTTATTTTCATATTTCAGTTAAATACTATTTATTTATTTATTATTTTTTCTCTCTCTTTATCTCTATCTCTCTATCTTCTCCCTCTCTTCAAATCACAACCACTCACATCGCCATTAACCACTACAATTATTACAAACCAATCCACCACCACTAACCCAATCACTAGCCACCATCAACCACTACAAATTGATCCACCATCACAAACTCAGGTGGTTTGGCAGCGACAACAAGGGATGAAGAGAGATAGTGCTTGTGCTTAAGGCGGAGAAAGATTGAAAGACAGAGTAGAGAAAAAATGAGAGAGGAGAGAGAAGTGATTGAAAGTGTGTATGAGACTGTGAGAGAAACAAAGAAATAATAAAAAATTAATAGCAAGTTGTTACAGTAAGCTGGTACTAGTACCAGTTTATTGAGTTATGACACCATTAGTAAAGTGCTCTTTTTGGTGTTTGAGGGGGTAAAACAGCCACTAATGTTAATGCTCTTAATGTGAATGCTCTTAGCATTTGAGATATGTTTATTATATTCCATGGATTTACATATCTTAAAATATAAAAGTTATAGCATATCCTATAAACACCCACTTCAACTTATTTATTATTAAATATATTGTTTAAACTTTTAACTACAATGGTAAGGCAATCAATATCCTCCTAACCAAAAAGTAGTAGATATTCATATAAAAAATAATAATAAAAAGTAGTAGATATTTTTTTTGTAGGATAATTTTGGAGTCTTGATGGCAAAAGGATTTAAAAGCAGGGTTGACCAACTTTGGATTGACATATGACGTGGTCTAGGGAGGATAATACAAAATTGCTAATATCTTTTTCACTTTTGATCAATGGTTGCGATTAAATCCCTGTAGTGTTGTGAGGAGCTGTGTATTTTCCATTAAAATAAAACAAAGGTTAATTAAATTTTAAATGTAAATATTTGTAGATAATCACTACTCTTTATCATCGGTTTAATGTAAACAGAGTTTGAATTCCATATATTTTTTTTTTGGCATAATATATATATATATATATATGTATATTAGTTAAGCATATTCGGAAATTGATTGCAGCATTTCTATGCAATTTGCAATAAATTAAGGCAAAGCAAGTCAACCCAGTTTCAGGAATTGCTTTACCTTTTGGTGGTAGTTTCGTCTTTTTGACTAAAGCAAACAGATCATTGGACCAATATCAATATGACGAAATTCCACTTTACAGCTTTATTGAATTATTAATTACCCGAAAAGCTTTTCTGAATTAATTAAATAATAATAAATATTGCCGTATTGGCTTAGACAAAGAAGAAAGTACAATAATAATTACACTGCCATATGTAGGAAGCTAGGAACAGCCAAAAAGTGTAGCTATTAGCTTCTTTTGCAAAAGCAAGATTGGAAAGCCCATAGGCCCATTGCTAAAACTCTATGTTGGGCTTTTAAACTGGCCCATTTTGTTTTACTTTTTCGTCAGATCTCTCTATTTAAAACTACTCCAGTTCGGCCCAATTTGTTATAAACCAACTCTTTTTTGAGCTTCACAAACAAAAGTAAGAAAGTTAAGGGGTTTTGAATTTTGATATAATTGTCTGTTTGGATTGAGGGAGAGTGAGAGTGAGAGGGAGAGGGAGGGGGAGTAGAGTAGAGGAGAGTAGATTTGACTCAAAATTAGTATATTTTCAGCCAACTCTACTCTACTCCCCCTTCTTCCTCCCTCCATCCAAACGGACCCTAAGAGTTTATTAAAATACTGAGAGGAAACCTTCAAAAGATAAAGAAAAAAAATATAATTTTTGATAAACAGAAAGAATATAAATGTACGTAATGAAAACTAATTCCTTGTGTAAGGAAGGCTTGAAATTTCTTATCATGTTACCGTATTAAATAATATTCAATTTTTTTTTCTAATAATATAATCAAAATTGTGACATGGGTTTGTTAACTATGTGTCGCACCATTAAGGGGCTGTTTGGTTTTTAAAAAACCATCATTCATCACCCCTCACTCAATTTTCATCACTCATCACTCTATAACTCATTATTTATCACTGAAAATATCACAACTTCCTAAGGTGTCATGTTTGGCACTTGTTTCCAATTTTGATAACTCAAAAAATTTTACTTTTTGTGGGACCCATTGATTGACTGGGTGCAGCTTTTACTTCTTTTTTATTATTTTTTTCTTTTTTCTTCAACCCCCAGTACCCAAACTCACTGAACCCAGTGAAAAGGAATAGAAAAAAGAAAAAAGAAAAAAACCAAACCTAGAAACCCAATGTGAAAAGGAAAGAAAAGAAGAAGAAGAAGAAGACTAGACCCAGCATGAAAGGAAAAAAAAAGAAAAAAAAAAAGAAGAAGAAGAAGACCAGATCGGATTTGATTACTCTCTAACTGTGGGTCCCTCAAATATGTGTATATTTATCAAAATGTCATCATAACTTTATTTCCATAACTTATCACTCAAAAATCAGAGAATTAAATGATGGAAACAAAAACTGAAAACAAATCCAAACAAACCAAACAGCCATGGGACCCACAAATTTTGAGTTATGGGTGATGAAAACAGAGTGATGGGTGATGGAAAACACTAAATCCAAACAGCCCCTAAAGCTTTGGAAATTTTACATATAAAGGAAAGTAAAGTCTTAGCAAATTTCACATAAACTAGAAAAGCTAATTTTTTATTTTTTATTTTTGCCTTTCCAAGTATTAATTTAAAAATTTTATATAATATCTACTATCTTAAAATGTTGTATTTTATTCAAATAGTTCAAGATCACTATTTTTCCAAAAACATTATCCTCTCCATTTCTTTGTTACAATTTTCTTTTTTAGATCTAAAAACATTATTATTGGTGGTGCTAAAAAGGCATATTGCTAACCAACTACAAAATTTGGGCTGCATTGGTGGAGCTAAAGTCATAAATTTTGGCTTCTCAGCTATAGTGCATAGCTAAATATTTTAATATTTTCTTTTCTTTTTCTCCTCATTTCTCATTTTTGCACATTGCTCCTCTCTCTTCATTTCTTCCCATTGCAAGCTCCTCTTCCTCCACTCGCCGTCAACCCAAGCCCCTACCCAGCATCAACCCTTACTCTCTACGTTCTCCGCCCCACTCTCTCTCTCTCTCTGCTATCTCATTTTTCCTATGCTCTGTCTCTCAATCTTTCTTCGCCTCAAGCACAAGCACCATCTGTCTTCACTCCTTGTTGTCGTTGCCGATCACCACCAGCACCAAGACCCATAATCACACAGCAAGCCACCCATTGCTCGTCATCATCGTTTCTTCCTCACTGTGACTGACAAAATGGCGTTCTCGCTGGTGCTGGGTTTTAATTTTGTTGCCATGACTGACAAAATGATTGGTGTTGTCACCGTGACTGACAAATCATCATCTCTTCCTTGCCGTTAATGGGTTTTGATTTTGAATTTTCTAGTTGATGGGTTTTATTTTTATTTTGATGAATGAGTTTTGATTTTGTAGTTGGTTGATGAATGGATTTTGTTGATGGTTGCTGGGTTTGTGGTGGTGGATTAATTTGTAGTGGTTGATGTTGGCTAGTGGCTAAGTTAGTGGTGGTGGATCGGTTTGTAGTGGTTGTAGTGGTTAATGGTGCCGATGAGTGGCTATGGGTTGAAGGGAGGGAGAAGATAGAGAGATAGAGACGAAGAGAGAGAAAAAATAATTCATAAATGAATAGTGTTTAACTTTGATGTGAAAATATATAAGACCATTAATGTGGAGTGGGTTGTAAAATGGTAAGTTAAAATAGATAAAGTGACTTTTTGTGGTGCTAAAAAGTTAAAAATTTGCCTCCACCAATGTGGATGCTCTATCAGCGTACACATGATTAGTCGGTCACGTTATTTAAAATTTAAAACAACGCGACACTTAATATACCTATAGATATTTAATATCTAATATAAACCATAAAATTGATCATTTTCAAATGGAGATGATCATTTAATAAAAATGAATTTTTAGCATTTTTTTTATACTATGATTATTTATAAAATATAAATAATTTTTTCATTAAAATTTAAATGAAAAGAAGATACAACGGTAACATTGAGTTGATTTTAGAAATTGTGAGGTTAAATTAACACGATAGATGATGGACTTTAAATATTTTTAACTTAATCATTTTTTTAGGGAAATGTTAACGGATGCCCTAAGGGCATTTGTTAGTAAACCATTTCAAGAAAATTTTTATGGATAAAGAAAAAAATTAATTAATAATTTATTAATAAATATCATAAGAGCACCCATTTAATAAGTCCATCTTTTTTATTTAGAAATGAGTCCAATTATAAGTTCCTCTTCTCGAAATCCAAAAGATCTCTCTTTGTGTTTCTATATTTCTTTTTCATGTTGGGACTTTTGGGAACAAACATATATGTATATTTGTAATTTAATCATTTTTTTAAAAGAGTCCAATAATTAGTTCTTCTCGAATCCAAAAGTCCTCTTTTTGTTTCTTTTTCCTGTTGGGACTTTTGAAACATTTTCTACATGACAATTATCATAGAAGATCTTAAGCTTTGTCTATTTCCCTAAAGAAAAGAAAAGAACTTAAGCTACCTGCTCTAAATTAGTAAATTCCCTGCAAAACACACACAATATTCCCCTTGATGGGCAAAATGAAGATAAATTTATTGTTTGTTTTAAATAAATATTAACAAAACTAAGAATTTTGTAATTCAGTAATTTTTTTCAAATATCTCTGGAGAAGAATTTAGATTCAAATATATCATTTCTCACTTATTTTAAATCATGTGTCTGACTTACAATATTCCGTACTGGTCCAGCCATTTAGGCTTCAAGAGAAAGCTCACCACACAATGACACATATGGGGATATATATAAGAGCACCAATCCATGTGTCGATCTGCTTGAGCTTTTTTCCTGTTTTGCCCTATTCAATGTAAGTATTAGCAAGGCATGCAAAACGATATGAAAGGGAAACAACAAAATTTTTTAGAGCTCGTTCTTTCCAAAGTCCAAACTCAACTGGATATCTATACATCTACGTGGGAAGAGAAGAGGTCAAGAATAGTGGGCATTGTGTGGTCTTTCTCTTCCTCTAACGTTTCTCTCCCTGTGTCAGCTTAAGCTAAGCTGCTGCAAAAGCAACATACCACTGAGATCAAATGGGCCCCAAATCAAGAGAATTCTCTTGGGACCTTTTTCTTATAGCATCATCATCATCTCATCACTACCAAAAAACAAAAACAGAAAAAAACACAACAAAATATAGAATTGAAACAGTAAAAAAATCAACATTGGCTGAATTGAATTTTGTCTCTCTGTGCTTTGTAAAAACTATACATATATTTTGCATGGAGCATGGCATGCATGCGCAACCATCAGTCCTTGATCGGTACTACACTTGCATGCCATGTCATGCCAACCTATACTTAGCATAGATAAACCCCGGCCCTGCAGTATGCATTGGACTCTGAGTAATGTAAAATTCCCACACAACCCATTAACCCCTCCTCCAGCGCGTGCCAAATCATGTGCCTTGCTCCAGGCTAGCTCCACCAGCAAAATCAACAAATTAATTAATACTGTACTAGATTACTATTTTCTTTTGGGGTAGAAGGACTACATTATTATGCTTGCATATAGACTGGTTCAAATTAAATTTCACTAGATATATATGTTCTCAACTAACATTTGATCCCCTTATCCAAAAAAAAAAAAAAAAAAAAAAAAAAAATTAACATTTTATCCCAAAAAAAATTTAACTAACATTGTGGATTTTATTTAACTCAATTGATAAAGTATTTTATTGTTAAATAAGAGATGTTTGAATCTTATCTACACCTATAACAAAAACTAAAATTTTTTATACTTAGTAAATTACACTTTCCTCTTGTATAAACGTGATCCTATGTGAGAAACTGTCACATGAAGTCGAGATAAGAGATATATTGATTCTACATATATCCTCTCTCTTTTTTTTTTTTTTGGCTAAATAAAAAAGGGGGTTTTTGGTGTGAACTCATCGACTCCACTCCACGTGATGGCAATAAGTAATACCACACGTACCACTGAGCCTTGTTGGAACTATCGCTCAAACTGCTCACCAAATAAAGCAATTCGAAAACTTCTACTATCATGTCACAACTCTACTACCGTGATTCTACTCAGATCCTCCAATCATATAAAGTTCACACAATACAAAAGTGACAATGCATATATCTAATATCCCAAGATATATGAATGCACACAAAAGTGATCTCGGAAATCAAAACTATGACATTTCAAAAAAAAAAAAAAGAGAGAAAAAAAACATAGGTAAATTAAAGGAAAATAATAAAATCAAACAAATTTTATTATATAAAAGAAACAAATTAATATAATAATAAATATGATTAATAGAAGTCAACTATCTCATAAATAAACATTCGACTTATTATTATTATTTTTATAATACTAACCGGTAACACATCAATTTAGAAAATTCTATGTAATAAAATTGTAGAGTAACTATTCTATAAATATTTTGTCGAAGCTTTGAAGGGCAAATGAAGATACTTTGCAGCTAATTAATACAAAAATAAATTCGCGTACGTACCTCACACAGTTATGGGGGAGAGTGAAGAGACTAGGGGGGTGAGTGACATCAGATATTCATGCAAAGAGGTATGAAATGAATCTATCAAGAAGACCGAGGAGACAGAGAGAGAGAGAGAGAGAGAGAGAAAGAGAGAGATGCAATCTGCCTCTGAGTACGTACTGCAAAACTGGTCAGTATAGAGTGACCAGAAAGACAATGAAGGAAATAAAAAAAGATGACGTGAGTGACACCGAAACGCGTGCTTTTGAAAGCGTGTGATGAGGATTTTCGAATTCAATGCATGCCTCAACTCAAACACATCATCAGGTAACTCTTCCCTCGGACTTTTCCCCACTGAGATGAGCTGACACCATTTTTTTTTCCCCTTTCAACCAAGACTGCTGGTATTTGCATTGTCTATGGCGGCAGTACGCACACAGTGAAATTTTAGATATATAAACAATAAAGAGAATATATATAGTGAAAGCTTATGATATAGTCATATACAGCCCTTGCATCATCAAATATATTTAAAAGCCAAACCAGAGCTGTCAATCCGTTTCTGAGACCTTCGTACCAATCCTCTCTCCTCTATGGGAAGAGAGTAGCGTCAGAGCCCCATCATTGTCTCAATTATAAACGTGAGTGAGAGAGAGAGAGAGAGAGACTCTGTCAAGAAAGACTGCTTGCTTTCAATACTTTCACAGTACTATAAGGAAAGGACTCTTTGACATGCACTGTGCGTCATATATGTAGACTAGTCTGTGGTTGAAAGGAGGTGTGCGTTAAGCTACTTTGCTAGGTTTTGTTTGGGCCATGGTATCTCTTGTTCTTGGAAGACACCTGTTTTACACTTACATTTGACAAGTGTTCTAAAATATCACGTATCGGTCTACATTTTCAGTACAAAGCACCATTGGACTAAAGCTAAACTCTAATATTGAATATATTTCACATTTAAATTTGTGGAGAGGACAGGGTGACTCTAGTTTGGTTTACGGACTATTACTTCTCAGATGTAATCTAAGAGAGATTGAGGTATGGTTTTGAATTAACATATCTTAAGAAGTGCTTGAAGAAGGCCCATCCTCGTATAGATCTCTCAAGCATTAGTTCCTCAGTGGTTATATAGCTATCATAATGTCTCTGTCGACCTAGGTCCCTCAAGCATTGGTTTCTTAGGGGTTAAAGCATCCGCATCAGATGTGACAAATGTCAAATATTTGACACATTTGTCACACCAAAAACAAAAATGAAGCTTTATCAGATGTTCCAAATCTCAAAAATTATGCAACACGGCTACAGTACTGTCTCAAATATGAGACGGTACAGACAGATGTTGCAAATTTTTTTTATAGTTTTTTATTCTCTTTTCTCTCTCCTCTCTCTTCATTTTTTCTTTTCTCTTCTCTCTCATCGGTTCCCTCTCTCTTCTTCCTGTACCGGTTTCCTCTCTCTTCGACTAGTCCGGGATGTTCACCGGCAGCAACGACGGCATAGCTCCGACGACAGCAGCGCGCTCCGCCGGCGAGGGCTTGGAGGACAGCTTCTTGGAAACGCGCGCCGATCTCTCTCACCCTCTGAAGCCGCCACAGCCGATCTCGCCCAGCCGCCGTCAATATCACTCAGCCATGCTCGATCTCACCGATCTCACCCCGAGGCCGCTGTCGATCTCACCCTCATCCCTCTCCTCTCTGTCCACCTTTCACTCTACCTTTCTCTGGTTGTGGGTTTTTTTTTTTTTTTTTTGGCTGCAATTTGGGTTGATCTGATATTGGTGAGTAATTGTGGTGGTTGGTTTGCAGTAGAGGTGGGTTGTAGTGGTGGTGATGGTGGGTTTTGATATGATGGGTGAGTTGTGGGTGATGGTGGGCTGTGGGGGTGGTATAGGTTTTGTGTTTGTTTTTTAAATTGTAGGCGGCAGGTGGTGGTTTAGTTGATCTGGGTGGTGGTGGGCTGTGGGGGTGATGGTTGGTGGTGGCTGTCGGTGTTGTTGATGATAATGGGGGAGGGGATAATATATTATTTTAATGTGTAGTAAATATTATTTTAATGTATAGAATTGAATGATAAAACATCTGATAAATAGGATGTTGTAAAATGATGTAGTAAAATAATAAAGTAGGCTTTTGATGTGGCAAAATGACATTTTTTATGCAACATCTGCTGTGGATGCTCTTAGATAGCTACCATATATGATCACACTTAGATAAAGTAACTCAAGGTTGACTTGATATAGTTTAAGATCTTGGACAACAACTTTAATTGGTTTTTAAAAATATTAATTAAATAATATTTATTTCACTTTAAATGTTATAATTTTCAATTTAAAATACATTATTCCAACTTCTTGATGGAAAATGACTAATTAAGCTTTTGCAAAATAAGTATGCTAAGATCACATTTTTAATTTACAATATGGTTAGTTCACTTAATTTCCTTATAATTAACATAATCAATTTTAAGTAGGATTTTAACAATCTTAATTTTGAATAACTTATTTCTCCATACAAAATTATAAGAAGTATTGACAGTAAACTTTTATAAACAATATATGCACTTAGAAAAAAATCTAAAAGTTCTATAAAATTAATAGTTTTTATATTACATACGATCATTATAGTTATTTTCACTGTAACCCGTCTTTTGAATTATTTGGTTACCTTATAATTGTTTTTATGATTTTTTTTTTTGTGATATTTTTATCTATATTATTTCTAGTAAAAAATTTATCTGGATATCCTATTTTATATTCAATCATTTTTTCTATTATGTTCTCTTTCTATCTCTAAATTTATTTCATATCCAAATTTATATTTTACATTAGACATTAATAATTAAAAATTATTTACAAAATAAAATTTTAGTAGACAAGAATAAAATAAAAATGAATGCATATAACAATAGAATCTACTTTATCAAATGTACTATCACCATACTTCACTTAAAATCATCCATTAGCCTTAGTCTGCCCAAGAAAAGATATATTCAACACAAAACTTGATGAATAGTACTAACCAAACCAAGATTAATATCATATAGAGAATAAAAAATCGATGAGTTTTACTTTTGCTTGAGCGAAGTAATTAATGCATAGTAAAAGAAAATTGAATTCAATTTTGGTTTTTATGTAGAGAAATAGATTATTTGATGTGTGGTTGTGTGGGAGATTTTGTACGGCTATTGTTAAAAATATACCAAATGGAAAAATAGCTTACCCAAATTGAAATCTCAAACAGTTATGAAAAATTTATCGTAAATTATGATTAGATACACTCATATTTATTTTGTTTTAAAACAACTTAGGGTTTCAATTAGTTGAGTTTCTGTTGGCTCACAATTTTGGGAGCTTTTGGGTGAGAGAGTGCATTGTCGTTTTTGGCTTTTTCCGTGAAACCAATTATTGACCAACAAATTTTTTTTTTTTTTTGGTAGTCCTTGCCCCTCACCTTTTTTTCAATTAGCAAAAAAGTTATAACCAACATCTGAAATTGCCTCAACCAAAAAAATATTTAAAAAAAAAAGTAAAATATTGTCAACACCCCTAAGATTTGGACTAATGGCAAGCAGGTCCAAAACATTTCAAAACTAACCAATTTAGTCACTAAACTATATGCTAAATACAATAATTTCATTTCTAAGAGCATATAATTTACAGACTTAATTAGTTATTTTTTAAATATCATTATATGCTTGGCATTAATTCAAACGTGAGAGTACCAACTACATTTAAAAAAAAAAACCGTAAAAAATGACTTTTTAACTTACATAGTATCATGCTTTAAAATGTTTAAACTGGATTATTGTATTGTGTGTGCTAAAATAAACTCCACCTGCACTTGGTTTTCTCAGGCTCAGCCTCTGTTCCTACTTCCTAGCCCTTTCTAGTATACTGTTGTTTTGGTCGATGAGGTCTTGGATGAACAGGGTTGTAATTTGAACTCTACTTTTTATCATTTTACGAACTCTAGAAATAGGAGGACATAAATCCTATTCCAACCGTCCAACCACTAGATAAAAGCATGCATGCATTTATTAACTCTGTTAGGAGACTGTCATATGGACTCTGTAGGAGTCAGAACTGCTCATTCAAATTATATTAGTATGATTATTTTTTCCTACAATTTTGAGACTAGTATCTCCATGCAATCGAAAAAAAAAAAAAAAAAAAAACTCTAAAAGTTTCTCAAGCGCATGCAATCTTGACCTTGAGCTTAATAATTGGATACCAAATCCAAGTACGCCATACCCTCTTTTCCAATAAAGTGTCCTTGTGATTTCAACCAGTAGAGCATCCATATTCGTGACACTATAAATTTAGCAATTTAATTTCACAAAAAGCTACTTTATTTATTTTACCACCTTATTTTACAAAATACCCAACATCAATGATTTTATTTTAACTTTCAACAAAATAATATAATATAAACAATACAATAAAATAATATATCAACTATAATAAACAATTTATTTATTTATTATTTTTTCTCTATTCTTCACTATCTTCAAGCACTCACGACACCACTACCACCACTCCATAAGTGTTAAACTCACTACGAGAAGA